>CM033476.1:21497375-22097375 GCA_019447015.1 Hymenochirus boettgeri | reverse complement strand
ATTAGAATGTTTTCTGCCTAAATATTCTATGCATTGGGGACCTTTGAAAGCAGTGGCGTAACTAGAAATCACTGGGGCCCCCCCATCAAAACTATGATGGGGCCCCTCTCCCTGCTTCATCCACAGTGATTTTCTGGGAGGAAGCTATAGCTGTCATAGAAAAAATAAGTAGATGGGGCCCCCTTGGCTCCTGGGCCCCCCTGCGGTTGCTCTCCCTGCTCCCCTGTAGTTATGCCCGTTTAAAAATGGTCCGATGATTCTTACCACATTCCACTGAATCAATCAGTTGGAGAGGAAGAAGAGCAGGGAAGAGTAGGCTGCGATATTTGGACCTGGTTGAAATATTGTCAACCCCATAGGTAGCATTTGATTGGACGATCTTTACCGGCCTGTCTGATCAACATTCATCCTATTTCGACAAACATTGTGTCATTGTTCTGTTGTGGCCAAAACTTATCTTTGATGTTTCCCGATCAACTGAAATTCCGCTTGCTACAGTCAATCAGACCGTGTGTACACAGCCTAAAGGACCTTCCTATAATCAAACATCCAATTGGGCTGGGATTGGTCTGCTTAACAACCATCTACTGAGATAATGGTGGATATCCCCCATGAGAGACCAATTTAATGATTGGTAGTCTGTCAGTCTAGAATTAGTCTAGAAGTCAAGAATCAGTCTAGAACCAGTCTAGAAGTGGCCACACCTATATTTCAGCTCAACCAATCTTGAAGTCCAATAAATACGTCAGGCTGATGGTTTGACCCAATTGACCAAAATATGATTCCAGGTGGTCAATCTGGTATAAATATTGGACTGTGTGTACCAGCCCTAATATGTTCAACTTTTGCTGTATAGTGCCATGCCTGACAAAGGTAACTAAATTTTCTTGAATGCTTGCATTAAAATATTCCATTATCCAACTATAGGTATCGCCTGCACCTTTATTGGTTTAGATCCTCATTACTTCAGGAGAAGTTCAGAGGGAGATTGCTATGCATGCCTGAACTAAGGGTATTTCTCCTAAATGGGGCTGCACGTTAAGGTAAGACTACGGCAATCAACCTAGCGTTTTAGCTGAGGTTCCATTTTAGGGACACTATAATCATGCATTAATTAACTGATCTCTGGCTCCTTCCCTGACTGTCACAGACTGTCCTCCCAGTCTCTAACACTGTCAAGTATATGGCCATGTACACATGTATGATATAGCGTAACATGAACGGCAGTGTCAGATGATAATTGGCAGACTGAACGGCCACACACGAGATTACTGGGCAAAACTGAGGTTTAATTCTGGGGCATCATGCACAATATCGTACATGTGTTTTAGGCCTATGTTAAAGGGGAACTTTGGTTCCCATACACGTAGCCTTTATTAAAAAGAGCACTCTCCTACCTTTTACATTTCTTAAGGATCATGCTTCTAGCTGCTGTCTTTTCAAAGTTACAGCAGTGTATAGAGTGGTTCTTCTTGCTAGTACTGTGAGCTGTGATGTCACCAGCACCACTTCTCTGTCCCCAAGTCTCAGTCTTGAGCATGCCCACTGTTGGGACAGAGCATCATCAGCCCCACCCCACCTCCCAAACTTCTTAATTCATTTTAAAGATAGCCACAAGCCTGAAAAGATTCGAATCTCTCTCCAAGGTGCCCACAGGGAGAGGAAAGGACAGAGAATGGTTGCAGGTCTGTAGCCCCCCCATGCAAAGAAATTGAGAAATTTGTCAAATTCAATCCAATTGCTCAAAATTTTTAATAATGTGCATGACGTTTTTCCGCTCGACAATATTGAGCGGTTTATCGGAAAAACAAATTTTTCCACTGACACCATTTTTAAGTCCCCATCTTCAGCAAATTTCAAGGGGAAGATTGTCAACACAAGGTAGGTTCTTCAATCGGATTTCCTACGGTTGCAGTCAGTCGGAAAAACATCTGCCTGTGTATTGATCGATAAGACTTTTTTTTGAGGAGTGGGGCTTCTAACAGAGGGTGTCATGTGGCTATCACAGACTCAAGCAGTCAAGACAAAGAAGTGTAACTTTATAAGCCTATAACTTAAGATCCAGAGAAGCTAGATACATGGAGTACTAAGCGGCCTTTTGCTTTATAAAGGCCATGGAACTCCGAGGGTGGATTATATCTTTATTAAGGGAGCTTAGTGATGTCATTAATTATAGGTACTTTCCATTGTCATCAGTCCCATGACCCACTATGTGCATTGTGTTTTCCGTTTTACGAATCCCAATGTATTTTAAAATATAATGGATATTGTGAAAATCAGTTCCCACTATATAATTTGCATTCCGAATCTATTAGGTCCATTTTTTATTCTCATGCATGCACGACTTTTGGTTCTGTGTGTGTCAGAATCGCACTTGAAAAATAGTCTATGGGAACGCAAAAAAAAAACCAGACACGCGGACAAATGCATAGAAAAACACGTCTGTTAACCTGCAAATGGACCGGAATGTAGACAAAATGCATTGTCCTAAAGTCACTCAAAACGGACAACACAACACACAAAGTGGACCTAGCCCAAATATTGGGTGGTATTTACCATTGTTCTACCTGTTGGTAATTCCGCAGGATTTCCTAATGTCTAATACTGTCCTGACTGTATACTGTTAATCATCTTTAAAGTTCCATTAGGGTTAGGTCACGCTATGTGCTGTGCGTTCCGTTATCTGGGTTGTGTGCGTTTTGGATAATGCATTTGTCCATGTTCTGGTCCATTTACGGGTTAACAGACATGCGTTTTTCTATGCATTTGTCTGTGTGTCTGCTTTTTTTGCGTTCCCATAGACTATTATTCAAGTGCGATTCTGACACACACGGACCAAAAGTTGTGCACGCATGCAGATAAGAAATGGAGCGAATACATTCGGAAAGCAAACTATACAGTGGGAACTGATTTTCGCAATTTTCATTATATTTTAAAATACATTGCGATTCGCAAAACGCAACGCACATAGTGGGACCTACCCCTTACTTCCTATAATAATCAAATATAAGACGCACATAGTGGGTACAATTTGTGGAAAACGCAATTTTGGAAATTTTGGATTTTGGACATAGTGGGTGCAGATTTTGGAAACACAATTTTAGAAAACACAATTTTAGGAACATAATTTTGGAAACGCAATTTTGGAAATAGCGGGTGCAGTTTTTAGAATCGCAATTTTGGAAAACACAATTTTGGACATTTTGGACAATTTTGAATTTTAGACAGTGGGTGCAGTTTTTGGAAACGCAATTTTGGAGTTTTAGGATTTTGGATATTTTGGACAATTTTGGATTTTGGACATAGTGGGTGCAGTTTTTGGAAACGCAATTTTAGAAATTTAGGATTTTGGACATTTTGGACATAGTGGGTGCAGTTTTTGGAAATGCAATTTTGGAAAACGCAATTTAGGATTTTGGACATTTTGAACAATTTTGGATTTTGGACATAGTGGGTGCAGTTTTTGGAAACGCAATGTTGGAAACTTTGGATTTTGGACAATTTTGAAATTTTGGACATAGTGGTTGCAGTTTTTGGAAACACAATTTTGGAATTTTGGACAATTTTGGATTTTTAGGATTTTAGACATTTTAGTTAATTTTGACATTTTGGACAATTTTGAATTTTGGACAGTGGGTGCATTTTTTGGAAAAGCAATTTTGGAAATTTTGTACAATTTTGGACATAGTGGGTGCAGTTTTTGGAAACGCAATTTTGGAATTTTAGGATTTTGTACATTTTGGACAATTTTGGATTTTGGACATAGCAGGTGCAGTTTTTGGAAACGCAATTTTGGAGTTTTGGAAGTTTAGGATCTTGGACATTTTGGTCAATTTCAGAAATAGTGGGTGCAGTTTTTGGAAATGCAATTTTGAATTTTGGACAATTTTGGATCTTGAACAATTTTGGACCATTTGGACATTTTGGAGTTTGGACATACTGGGTGCAGTTTTTGGAAATGCAATTTTGAAGAAAATGCAATTTTGAAGTTTTGGATATTTTGATCAATTTTGGATTTTGGACATAGTGGGTGCAGTTTTTGGAAACACAATTTTGGACATTTGGACAATTTTGGATCTTGAACAATTTTGGACCATTTGGACATTTTGGATTTTGGACATACTGGGTGCAGTTTTTGGAAATGCAATTTTGGAAAATGCAATTTTGAAGTTTTGGATATTTTGATAAATTTTGGATTTTGGACATAGTGGGTGCAGTTTTTGGAAACGCAATTTTGGAAGCGCAATTTTATGCAATTTTGGACATTTTGGACAATTTTGGAAAATTTGTGATTTTTGACCATTTTGACATTTTGGATTTTGGACATAGTGGGTGCAGTTTTTGGAAACGCAATTTTGGAAAACGCAATTTTGAAGTTTTGGATATTTTGATAAATTTTGAATTTTGGACATAGTGGGTGCAGTTTTTGGAAACGCAATTTTGGAAGCGCAATTTTATGCAATTTTGGACATTTTGGACAATTTTGGAAAATTTGTGATTTTTGACCATTTTGACATTTTGGATTTTGGACATAGTGGGTGCAGTTTTTGGAAACGCAATTTTGGAAAACGCAATTTTGGACATTTTGAACAATTGTGGATTTTGGACATAGTGGGTGCAGTTTTTGGAAACGCAATTTTGGAATTTTAGGATTTTGGACATTTTAGTCAATTTGGACAATTTTTAATTTTGGACAGTGGGTGCAGTTTATGGAAAAGTAATTTTGGAAACGCAATTTTGGAAATTTTGTACAATTTTGGACATAGTGGGTGCAGTTTTTGGAAACGCAATTTTGGAATTTTAGGATTTTGGACATTTTGGACAATTTTGGATTTTGGACATAGTGGATGCAGTTTTTGGAAATGCAATTTTGGAGTTTGGGAAGTTTAGGATTTTGGACATTTTGGACAATTTAGACATTTTGGTCAATTTCGAAAATGGTGGGTGCAATTTTTGGAAACGCAATTTTGAATTTTGGACATTTTGAACAATTTTGGATTTTGGACATAGTGGGTGCAGTTTTTGGAAACTTTGGATTTTGGACAATTTTGGATTTTGGACATAGTGGGTGCAGTTTTTGGAAACACAATTTTGGACATTTGGACAATTTTGGATCTTGAACAATTTTGGACCATTTGGACATTTTGGATTTTGGACATACTGGGTGCAATTTTTTGAAATGCAATTTTGGAAAATGCAATTTTGAAGTTTTGGATATTTTGATCAATTTTGGATTTTGGACATAGTGGGTGCAGTTTTTGGAAACGCAATTTTGGAAGTGCAATTTTGGAAAACGCAATTTTGGACAGTTTTGGACTTTGGACATAGTGGGTGCAGTTTTTGGAAACGCAATTTTGGAAAATGCAATTTTGGACATTTTGGACAATTTTGGAAAATTTGGGATTTTTGACCATTTGGACATTTTGGATTTTGGACATAGTGGGTGCAGTTTTTGGAAACACAATTTTGGAAAATGCAATTTTGGACAATTTTGGACATAGTGGGTGCAGTTTTTGGAAACTCAATTTTGGAAGCGCAATTTTGGAAAATGCAATTTTGGACTTTGGACATAGTGGGTGCAGTTTTTGGAAACGCAATTTTGGAAAATGCAATTTTGGAAAATGCAATTTTGGATTTCGGAAATAGTGGGTGCAGTTTTTGGAAAAGCAGTTTTGGATTTTGGACATTTTGAACAATTTTGGATTTTGGACATAGTGGGTGCAGTTTTTGGAAACGCAATTTTGGACAGTTTTGGATTTTGGACAATTTTGGACATAGTGGATGCAGTTTTTGGAAATGCAATTTTGGACATTTTGGATTTTTGACATTTTGGACAATTTTGGACAATTTTGGACCATTTGGACATTTTCGATTTTGGACATTTTGGATTTTGGACATACTTGGTGCAGTTTTTGGAAATGCAATTTTGGAAAATGCAATTTTGGAAAATGCAATTTTGGATATTTTGAACAATTTTGGACATTGTGGGTGCAGTTTTTGGAAACGCAATTTTGGAAATTTTGGACATAGTGGGTGTAGTTTTTGGAAAATGCAATTTTGGAAAATGCAATTTTGGATATTTTGAACAATTTTGGATTTTGGACATTGTGGGTGCAGTTTTTGGAAACGCAATTTTGGAAACCGCAATTTTGGAAATTTTGGAGTAGTGGGTGTAGTTTTTGGAAACGCAATTTTGGAAAATGCAATTTTAGACAATTTGGGATTTTGGACCATTTGGACATTTTGGATTTTGGAAATGGTGGGTGCAATTTTTGGAAACGCAATTTTGGATTTTGGACATTTGAACAATTTTGGATTTTGGACATAGTGGGTGCAGGTTTTGGAAATGCAGTTTTGGAAAACTCAATTTTGGAATTTTGGATTTTGGACAATTTTGGATTTTGGACATAGTGGGTGCAGTTTTTGGAAACACAATTTTGGAATTTTGGACAATTTTGGACACAGTGGGTGCAGTTTTTGGAAACGCAATTTTGGACAATTTTTGACATTTTGGATTTTGGACATTTTGGTCATTTTTTGATTTTGGATTTTTTGGACATAGTGGGTGCAGTTTTTTGGAAAGCAACAGGAAATACCAGAGAAAACAAAAAAACACGCAAATAATAATAAGCTTGTCCGCGTTTTTTGAGTTCCCATAGACTATTATTAAAGTGCGATTCTGACGCACATGTTCATAAAGTCGTACACGCATCACACGGGGGATAAAAAAGACGGATCAAAGGTGCGGAACGTAAATTCTACAGTGGGAACCGATTCACGTGATTTTATAAATATATATTTTAAATTCCACTGCGATTCGCAAACTAGAGAACGCGATGTGCATCGTGGGACCGTAACCTTACTGGGCTATAAACCTTTAAATGGACATTGTCCCTTGTTATATTCTGATCCTGTTCTCCAGCATTAGACACCCCCCACCCTGTACCCCATCATGGTCACACACCTGAGGTAAAATACCCAGAACACATGACCTATCACCATGGATACCAGGACCCCCTCTGGCCACTCCCACCATCCTTCCTTCCTTCCTTGGCCCCTCTCCCCTGTCTCCTCAGCGGCCCCTCCCCATTCCCCCTCTCTCTCCACCAATCCGAGCGCCGATCTCATCCATGCCAATAGCAGCACAATGGAGCGAGGCGATAGCGGCCTCAACCATACTTGAAAACGACCACCAACTTGTTTGACAAGCCGTAAGCCAATCGGATGTCAGATTTGCCCTTGCCTGTCTCCCGGTCGTCCAATGAGCGTGGAGGCGGAGGTGTTCCGTCAGCCAGGTTAGGTTGTCCTCGCCAAGAGAGAGAGAGAGGGGGGGTGTCTTGTGCTAAACTTCACCAAATAATAGCTGTTTGTGTTTTGGCTGCAGCAGTGGCCATTTTAGGTAAGTTCTAAACCTTTAACTTTTTTTTCTAAATCGCAGCGTTTTGCGGCAATTCGGTCTGTGCTTTGCTGTCCCGTTCGGACCATTCCCGGGGCCGCCTCTTATGAATGAAACTGTGTTTATTTGCTTCCCCTCCTCCTCCTGCTACACGAGGGGGTGAAACCTGCAAACGTGTCCGATCCATCCCGTCACCCCCTCCCTCTACCTCGCAGGGTTCTCATTGTTTCATATTGGGGGTTTCCCCCTCAGTATCCCATTGGTTCCGTCCACTGCAATAAAGCGTGTGCTGTGGACAGTACCATGTGGGGGAGGAGTAGGGGTGATCATAATATTGAGTCCCATCACCCCCCAATATAAGAATATGTAATGAATCTCCCTAATGGAGACACATTCCATAACCTCTATATTATTAACTGTATATGGGATACATTGTATATTGGCATAGGCAACCAGTACATCTCTCTCCAGATGTTTGAAAACGACAACTCCCAGCATTCCTTTATCAGCATTGTAATTAGGGAATGCTGGGAGTTGTAGTTTTCAAAACATCTGGAGAAAGATCTACTGGTTGCCTATCCTGGCTATAGGGTGGAAGTGCATGTCTTCTCCTACAATATCTATATATATAACCTACCCCTGTAGTGGATTTCTATGGTAGGAACTGTAAGATTATATCCTTTTTACCTACCCCTGTAGTGGATTTCTATGGAAGGAACTGTACGATTATAGCCTTATAACCTACCCCTGTAGTGGATTCTATGGGAGGAACTGTAAGATTATAGCCTTATAACCTACCCCTGTAGTGGATTTCTATAGGAGGGACTGTAAGATTATAGCCTTATAACCTACCCCTGTAGTGGATTTCTATGGGACGGACTGTAAGATTATAGCCTTATAACCTACTTCTGTAGTGGATTTCTATGGGGGGAACTGTAAGATTATAGCCTTATAATTTTACAGTTCCCGGAGGAGAAGGAAACCAGAAGCCACAAAGGGGTAGGTTATAATAAATAATGCACCTTGGAGTTCGATGCCCTGTATAAAAGGTACTCGGCCTGCGGCATCATACTTTTATATGGTCACGGAACTCCTGGGTGACTTCTAATATCCTTATAATTTACAGTTGGGAGTGCATTATGAACTATATAATGCAATTTATATATTTGTATCTATAATGAATTTACTGCTTCCAACATTCTCTGTTGGTGATAGGATGTTTCTCTAGGTTTATTTAATGCATCTGTGGAGATTCTCCTAATGATTGCTGAGCATCAGGACCCCAGTGCGTGCAGAGTTCTATTTTTGTTTACATCTAGAAATCTAGAACAGGTGTGTTTGCAACCTGCAGCTCTCCGGGTGGCTGTCTATCTAGAGGGAAAGTAGTAAACACAGTCCAAAACCTAATAGAGGAAAAGTAGCCCCCCCCCCCCGCATTCTGGTGAATTTTAACTGCAAGGATACTCTAGAAAGTTACAACTCTCAACATACTTTCCAAACGTCTGGAGTGCCTGCATGGACAGTTAGGTTCAGGTTGGAGAGTGTGTGTTGGTAGCTACAGATTTCTACAGGTTGGACATCCAAACTTATTTGGATGTACCCAATTGGCACACTGATGCCCAAAACAATAACTTTGCAGACCTTGAAATTGCACCAAAAGGGGCTTTAAATAGTGAGATTCAAATCAATAAGTTGTTGTGATTTCGCTGTGTTTTCCATTACTGGTAAAAGAGTTGGGAAAAAAAAGCTGTGACTCTGGAATACAAACTTGGTGGTACCCACAGACAGTAATGTCATTTTCTCCTACACCAGGTTCAGTTGACATGCCAGAGCATGTGATGCCTGTAGTCCTGTTCAGAGTTTAAATTCGACAGCTCTTTCGTTGATCTAAAATGTATTGGTAATTCCTGTAAAGTGGAATGTTTGGAATTGAGTTCTGTTACCAAGACAATTCCTTAGCTATGGGCCTATGGGAGGCTGGAGATTAGAGTTGTGTTTTCAAAACAAGCAAGCCTGTTAAAACAAGAGTTTTCTCTCTATCTGTAATATATATTTATATATGTAATATTTTGTTTATTGCTAGCAATAGTTTACCTAAGATGTAAGCTATATGGTCTACTGTGATATAGGAATGAATTAAACCTATTTAAATCTGTTCAAAACAAGTATGGTCCCATCAACTTGTCTAATTTAGCCCTAGTGTCTTGAGTTTTATTTTTATACTAATTGAAATGCTTACTCCATCTTCCAATTTCAGGCAAAGTATACATAAGATAAAGATCTAGGAGGTCAGTTGAGCAATCTTTAATGGGAAATTTAAAAAAAAATATATACCAATTATTGAAAACTTTAATTCTTCCCAACTACCTTGGTACTTTTTTTTATTTTTTTCTTGCTAATCTGTCCCCTTTTTTTCTTCAATTATCCTATCTGAAACTTGTTATAGGCCCCATACACATGCATATAAAAGGAATCTGTCACCAACATGCAATGGTAATCGCATACGTAAGTTGGGAATGAATCAAACGCATCATTCCAATATGTAGGAAGGGAACACTAGGCAACTTTAGGGCTAGGCAACACTAGCGCGTTATTCACGCGTTTGCGCACGTGTTTCGCGCTCGTGATTGCGCCCACGATTTTCGCTAAAATGGAAATCGCGAGAACAATTTTTTGGTAACGCATGCATTCACCATTTTTGGTGCGTTAACGCATGCGTTTCCATAACGCAAAATGCCGAAAAACACATGCACAAAACGCGATTGTGTGCGATTCCGCTTGCGATTTGGTGCGCGATTCCTGTGCGTTGCAGTGTGGCCTCACCCTTAATGTCTTTATTGGCAACATCTTTTAGGGCAAAACTGGCCCTTTCTCAAGTGGAACGCGTGGAGACAACAGTGAGTGTTGTGTCATATACACACTATTTTTTTTTGGTAGTACCACTTTAATTCCCATCTGACAGACTAGCATAAAGTTTACTGGTGGTCTGAAGGGAATATCGGGCCAGAGTTGGCCCATGTGTACCCATCTTCTGTATCCCTACAGACTGGTTGCCGTGTGACTTTGTAACAGCTTACCGTTTATTGATGAATGGGTAGTTTGGGTTCCATGTGGTAAATCAATATGGATATTTTTGTTAACATTCGGAATTTGCAGTTTAATGATAGATGTTTATTTTGAGATCTACCGGGTATGTGCTTTTAAGAGACTACTATTTTTGCAGTGGAAAATCAAAAACACAGAAGCACTACAGGACTTAGAAGGTTCATTCTATTAGGATTCCAGTGGCAACAAAGTAGACTGCAGAAAAAAAGTGTATTGGCAATATTCATTTTTTTGTAAGAATAGTGAATGATCTTTAGCACTTTCTGTTTTCTTTATTTTCATTTTACATAAACACTTTTTTGTTTTTTGCGTGTAACCATTTAAGTGGGAATTTGCAGGAAGGTGCAATTACTATAACCTCTGCATGCTCACAAGGCCTGTCCTGATAACAATTTGGAAATTGGTGACTTTAAGACGAGTTTTTAGCGGTTGAGACTTATTTTGTAAAATTGTTTGATTTAAATCTATATTTCTGTGGGAAGTAGAAGAAAATACTGCACTTGTTACCAGTGAAGCCAACACTTGTGTAGCAGCTGACTGCTTCTCCTACCAACACTCCTCTCCTGACAGACTTCCCATCTATAATGTAGATGCGCATGTGCCTATAATACAAAAAGAGAGTGGTCAGATAGGGGGACACCGCACAACCTTAGACATCTCCCTGCTGGCTTTGCAGGTAACAGAAAGTACTCTGTCCTACCTCCCATATAAATATAGATTTAATTTTGAATGATAAAAAAGTAGAAAACCACTTTAAAGGGCATGTCCACCTATAATACGAACATTTACACCTAACTGCAGCCCCCCCTGGCCGTGACTTCACGGCCAGGGGGGGCTGAAAGCAGACCAGAAAGCAGATCGTTGAGGGACTGGGCCTTGTAAGTATGTTCTGGTGCATCTTTGGGGAAGGTAAGTAAAATGAAGGTGGGGTTTGGGGGATGCTGTAGCTATATGTAAACTTTCATTTTATTGGTGGACATGCCCCTTAAAATATAGCGGCATAATACATAGCCTTGTAGAATAACTTGTTTCTTTTTAGTTTTAATAGTCTCAACATCTTTACTCATTCTAACAAACCTGATATCCATGTGGCCAAGTCTGATCTCTGTGACTTCATTCACTTCCTGGTGTCAGATTCACTGTAGTATGCCTGTTTGGAACCTTCCTCCTGTTTGCTTTCTTAGTTTCATTGTAGTTGTTTTATTGATGGAGAAGAAGCCACTTTATTTAAAAATTGGATTTCCAACCGCTTTGTTTTAATAATTGTGTGGTAAACCACACAGATCTAGTTTACACCGCACAACAATTCCAATGGATATATATGCATTTTTTAATCATCAGGTACTTTTATAGCCATCTCCCTTCTTATCTATTAAAGCAAAGAAAGTGTTTCAAGTAACCAAATTTCTAAATAATATTTGATTAGTTGCAACTAGAAGAATGTATCTCAGAGATTATCTTTCATTTACAAATAACTAACAGAGACTTCTGGGAGATTTTACAACATTCCACAAGCTAAATGCAAAATCAGAGCACCAACTACAGACCGATTTCTGCTGTATTAAGCCATCATTAGTATAGTGCAGGCCTCTGGTTTTGCATTGCGAAGCCACTATAGACAAATGTCACCAAATAATATTGGTGATATCTTTCATTTACGGTAGTTAGCATTGGAATTTTTGAACTTCAAATTAGTGTGAGATGTTTATAACAAAAGTCATTTTTAAATTTTTTAAAATTTGATAGAATTGTTTGTTTAAAGGGGAGGTGTAATTCCTTGTGAATTTAGTTTAATTATTTTATTATATGTGACATAGCTGACTATTATAGGCTGGGTACACACAAACGACCAATAGTTCCTTGTAAAATCTGCAGTGTATTTGGCACCAGTGGCGACCAATAGGATTTGCCCGGATCGGACGAATGGGCAATTGGGCATGTTGGTTATATCGCTGGGGATCATGTGGTCTTCTGTGGACTGCACGATTGGTTGTGGCGAACCAAGCCATTATTTGTTGAGGTGTCCATTTGCATGTTGCATTTTGTGTACTTTATAGAACTAAGGCCTCAAATCACACATTCTTTAAAGTGTATCATAAAATGATTTCTGCCATTTAGTTTTATTGAAGAAAGAGGTATGTGTAAGGAGCTGTGCCCGTTCTTCAGTAAAACCTGCAGGAGCCGGGAGAGAAGGTAAGGTACTTACCCTATCGCTCGCTCCTCCACCGCGTAGCCGGCCAGGCTCCAACGGACTCTGTATACTATGTGCATCGCCCCTTTAAGTGACTCATCACCTTTAGGTCCCATTAAAATGTTAATTGTTCTATGATCCAATCGCAGATTCTGCTCTTCCTTCTGTACCCATAGCCCTTTGTGGTTCTGGTCCTGCCAGGGAGAGGAACCTTAAAGGTTTTACAGACCACTGACATCTTTCGCTACATAGTAATATGAGAAAAAGAAGAAAAGCAGCATCAGCACGATTGGCTTGTTTAGTTTTAGTGGATTCATTCAGTAGAAGTCAGGCAATATTACTTGGATTACCGTACATATACTTGAGTTTAAAGGCTTTAAAAATGGTCTGAAAACCGAACATCGGTTTATACTCGAGTCAGTCAGTTACTTACCAATCCAGCGACGCTTGCTCCACATCTGAGTCCTAGGATCCACCGGTAAAAACCTCCCCTGTCCGGCCCTGGGCTCCCTGTTCCCCGTGGTGTCACAGCCCTGACTGTATCTTCTAGAGATACTGTCCAACCTACAATACATCCACACCCAGCACATGATCCCAGGGGGACCACACGGACGATCTTAGTGACAGGCGATTTGTGCCTCTAGGTTGTCCGATCCTCTATGGTGCATCCTGACACTGAACTAGTCCAGGGAATAAAAGACCATCCACCAGGTCACCCCGAACTGGTTAATAGGAAGTCACTGCATGGAGTTTCCCAGAAACCACCTGTTCAGCGGGGATTGCAGGTGCCCGGTGTCTTCCTGCTAGGACGCGTTCCCCTGGCTGGAGTGATAGTGAGTGTGTCTGGGTAGAGCGGGTCGGTGCTGCTCTCCTGCTTCCAACAACAGGCAGGTAAATACTAAAACATCAGCTTTTATTTACATCAGTTTAAAGGTATATTTCTTGCCCCTGCAGATGTTTAGAGACTACAACTTCCAGCAACTAAAGCATGCTGGCAGTTGTAGTTTCCAAAACATCTGCAGTGGCAAGAAATTGGGGTTTACTGTATGGAATTACTGTTTATTTAAAGGGCAACTAATGCCTCAAAACAATACAGAATCAGGAGGATGGTATCTATTGTTGCCTTCTGATTCTGCATAGTTTTGAGGATTTAGTTGCCCTTTAAATGGACAGTAGAATTCCCATACAGTAATAGACATACTGGATTTGGTTATTACTGTATGGGACTACTGTATGGGAATTGTGCTGTCCATTTAAAGAGCAACTAAAGCCTCAAAACAATACAGAATCAGAAGGCAGTAGTGGTCATAACTTCTACCCTCGACTTATACTCGAGTCAATCAGAGTTTATTCATTTTTCAGGTAAAAATAGGTACCTCGGTTTATACACGGATCGACTTATATTCGAGTATATACAGTACTTGTGTAGAATGATAGTAACATTTACAAAGCAGTGCGAGCAGTTGTTGATTAGCTGGGTAATGCTAGGGACACCCATTGAACTGTAAGCAATACAGCTGGCTACAAAACGGTGTGCCAGGGTGCATCGCAATACGATGTGCCAGTATTAGCTGGGGACTAACTGCAATAGAAACAAAGAAAAATTTAGCTCAGGAAGCAGAATTTAAAGGCAAATTATACACTGTTTGCATCTGCTTCACATGGGCAAAACACAGCGGGAGAGCGGTATGGCAGTTCCTGTTTACCTTAAAGTACAAACACAAATGTCCATTGTGTGCTGCAGGGGAATTCAAACCATAATTAAAGGGACATTATTGCCCTCAAACTTGTTTATTGTAAAATATAACTTTGTTGGTAATATACAGCACTAAAGTAAATGTTATATATATATATATATATATAGCATGTTGGGCATACATATTCCTGATAAGGTTTATCCTATCACATTAAATAGGATTTGTTGATAATTGGGCCAGTGTATGTCTAAAATTGATCAAATCGTAACACTGACAAACCACTCTAGGATCAGTTGTGTTATCACATTTTCCATCTGTTACAACCATTGTGGATTATGTGGCAACTAGAACATAGTATAGGGAGCTCAATCATGTTATTTGCGACTGTAAACCCACCTTTAGGCTAAGGTCCCACTGTAGTGAATTGAAAATCGCAGTGTGCTCTTTCTGCGTTTCTCCCATAGAATTGAAGCACAAAGCGGACAGGAATGGATAAAAACCGACCCAAAGTTGTGCACCATGCGATTTATAAAAGGTTCAGTTTTTTGCTGGGGGCCCAGTTATTCCTAGTTACGCCACTGGACCCAACCCTAAGACCTTTTAGGAAGTTTGGACATCACTCAATAAACAAGCTTAAAAAATTGCAGTCTTTATTCTTTCTGTCCTCCTATATATTTCTTATTTGAATCTGTAAGTGCCACCGGATCTAGAATGAAAGTCTTATTTATTATTTTGAAAAGGTATATTGGCAATAAAATCATTTTTTTAAAGGGTTTCTATACCCCCTAAGTGACTTGTTTTAACCAAATCTATAATTGTCAAGGATGCAAATGCCGTCTCCTATCTCCTATATTCATGGGGGGGAGAGGAAGTGAGCCTAGAGGGGGGAAGCAGGCCGTGGAGAGACACCAGCCACCAGCAGGATTACAGATAGGTCAGTAGTGAGATCTCGCATTTGTGATCCTGTCTCCCTGACTATTATAAATGTTTTTTTTAATAAAATACAAATGGATGAAATGGTTTTTATAACCCTTTAAGCTCTAATTTTAATAAATATTCAGGGTTATTCAATAAAAGTTCCTATCGTTTAAAATGGTGCTAATTTTGCCCCAACCAATCAGATGTTAGCTTTCAAATGTTACATAATTTCTGATTGGTTGGGGCAATCTTAGCACCATTTTAAACGATAAGAACTTTTTATTGAATTTTCCTGTTTTCCAGGGCATCATTCTTTCCAAAATAAGATGTTGACAAAACATTAGGTTATTCTGATTTTACCGACCCGAGTATAAACCGAGGTACCCAATTTCACCTAAAAATCTAATAAAAGTTGTTGACTCGAGTATAAACCGAGGGTAGAAACTTGGCATTCAAGATATTTGGAAACTACAACTCCCAGCTAATAAAGCATGCTGGGAGTTGTAGTTTCCAAACAACTTGAATGCCACCCTCACTTTGGCATTCAAGATGTTTTGGAAACTACAACTCCCAGCATGCTTTATTAGCTGGGATTTGTAGTTTCCAAACATCTTGAATGCCAAGTGAGGGTGGCATTCAAGATGTTTGGAAACTACAAATCCCAGCTAATAAAGCATGCTGGGAGTTGTAGTTTCCAAAACATCTTGAATGCCAAGTGAGGGTGGCATTCAAGATGTTTGGAAACTACAACTCCCAGCATACTTTATTAGCTGGGAGTTGTAGTTTTCAAACATCTTGAATGCCACTCTCACGTGGCTGACGTCACTAATTGGCGCCGGGCAGTGACGTCGGCCGGCGCGCCAGTACATGGACTGATCGTGTGGCTGCCGGAATGGAGAGGACGCTGATCTTCAAAGGTGAGTGACTCGAGTATAAACCGAGTCAGAGTTTTCAGGCTGATTTTTAGCCTGAAAAACTCGGTTTATACTCGAGTATATACGGTAAATTGTTGTAGAGATCAACCAGAAGTTAAAACCTATAAAACTTAAGGACAGGAAGTTTCTTAGTCAAAACTAAATGTCAGTAAGTTCTGGAAGCAACTTGGATTTCCTTAGGCCAGGGCCCTGTGACTATATTGGTGCAGTGATTTGTTCCCAAAAATTTGTGCCAACGTTTGAAAAAAAATACAGTTTTGGTGAGCCGCTAGCACTCTGTACAGAATTCAACATCGTAGTTATGGCTCTGTAAATCCCAACTGGGAATCAACCGGTTTGTGTTAGTTATAAAATAGTGTTATGCTAACCCTTCATTAGAGGTAACTCCATTAGATAAGATTCAAGATTTAAGGTTCGTACACACGTGGGATCGCTGGTGCCGACCCACGACACACGATGTGTACTAATGGCCGTTTCGGGCGATAATCGGCCCGTGTATGGGCACTTTATTGGCCAAAACGGCCACACGTTTGGGAACAGTTGCCCGATACGCCGGGCGGATCTCCGAACCTGCGGCCGTTTCGGCCCATTGTGTCCATACACAGGCCGATTATTGGCCGAAATGGCCGTTCGTACATATTGTGCATTGCTGGTCGGCATCCGCGATCACACGTGTGTACGAACCCTTAGATTGTCATGGATGCCCAGACGCATGTCAAACGGTGTGCAATAGATTGCAAAGTTAGACCTCTCGCACCCACTGTGTGTGGTTAAAGGAAGCCCAACCCATTTATTAATGCCAAAGTAAAGGCAAAGTAAATAACATTTGGGGGGTAGAACCTCCCGTCGTCAGGTATGTGTATTATTCATTTAGGACAATGCCCCTTTAAAGCCTTTCATACAGATACAAAATATTTTGCAAGCTTGTTGACGATTTGGAAATCTTTTATCATTGTTTTGAGTGAGGAATTAGTTTACTGAACCTTCTCTAGGCTTGAAAGAAAAAAACAGCCAATTAGCAGGTGTAAATCTATCCTTACATCCTACCTATCCGGTAACCAGTACAGTATATGGTATCTATATATGATAAATCTACCCTTACATCCTACTTATTCGCGTAACCCGCACAGTATATGGTTATCATATATATCTATATATGATAAATCTAACCTTACATCCTACCTATCCGGTAACCAGCGCAGTTATGGTATCTATATATCTATATATGATAAATCTACCCTTACACCTACCTATCTGGTAACCAGCACAGTATATGTATCTATATATCTATATATGATAAATAATTCCTTACATCCTACCTATCCGGTAACCAGCCCAGTATATGGTATCTATATATGATAAATCTACCCTTACATCTACCTATCTGGTAACCAGCACAGTATATGGTATCTATATATATATATGATAAATCTACCCTTACATCCTACCTATCTGGTAACCAGCACAGTATATGGTATCTATATATCTATATATGATAAATCTAACCTTACATCCTACCTATCGGTACCAGCACAGTATATGGTATCTATATATCTATATATGATAAATCTAGCCCTTACATCCTACCTATTGGTAACCAGCACAGTATATGGTATCTATATATCTATATATGATAAATCTACCATTACAATCCTACCTATCCGGTAACCAGCACAGTATATCTATATATGATAAACTACCCTTACATTACCTATCTTGTAACCAGCACAGTATATGGTATCTATATATCTATATATGATAATCTACCCTACATCATACCTATCTGGTAACCAGACAGTATATGGTATCTATATATGATAAATCTACCTTACATCCTACCTATTGGTAACCAGCACAGGATATGGTATCTATATATCTATATATGATAAATCTACCTACATCTACCTATCTGGTAACAGCACAGTATATGATACTTATATATGATAAATCTATCTTACCTCCTACCTATCTGGTAACCAGCACAGTATTGTATCTATATATATGATAAATCTACTTACATCCTACCTATCGGTAACCAGCACAGATATATCTATATATGATAAATCTATCCTTACATCCTACCTATCTGGTAACCAGCACAGTATATGATATCTATATATGATAAATCTACCCTTACATTCTCGGTAACCAGCACAGTATATGATATCTATATATGATAAATCTACCCTTACATCCTACCTATCTGGTAACCAGCATAGTATATGATATCTATATATATATATGATAAATCTACCCTTACATCCTACCTATCAGGTAACCAGCACAGTATATGGTATCTATATATCTAATATGATAATCTACCTTACATCCTACCTATCTGGTAACAGCCAGTATATGGTATCTATATATGATAAATCTATCCTTACATCCTACCTATCTGGTAACCAGCACAGTATATGATATTATATATGTAAATCTACCCTTACAATCCTACCTATCTGGTAACCAGCAAGTATATGTATCTATATATGATAAATCTACCCTTACATCCTACATCATGGTAACCAGCACAGTATATGGTATCTATATATCAATATATGATAAATCTACCCTTACATCCTACCTATCTGGTAACCAGCACAGTATATGGTATCTATATATGATAAATCTACCCTTACATCCTACCTATCTGGTAACCAGCATAGTATATGGTATCTATATATGATAAATCTATCCTTACATCCTACCTATCTGGTAACCAGCATAGTATATGATATCTATATATCTATATATAATAAATCTACCCTTACATCACCTACCTATCTGGTAACCAGCACAGTATATGATATCTATATATGATAAATCTACCCTTACATCCTACCTATCGGTAACCAGCCTAGTATATGGTATCTATATATGATAAATATAGCCTTACATCCTACCTATCCGGTAACCAGCACGGTATATGGTATCTATATATCTATATATGATAAATCTAACCTTACATCCTACCTATCCGGTAACCAGCACAGTATATGGTATCTATATATCTATATATGATAAATCTAGCCTTACATCCTACCTATCCGGTAACCAGCACGGTATATGGTATCTATTATGTAAATCTACCCTTACATCCTACCTATCTGGTAACCAGCACAGTATATGGTATCTAATTCTATATTGATAAATCTACCCTACATCCTACCTACTGGTAACCAGCACAGTATATGGTATCTATATATCTATATATGATATCTAACCTTACATCCTACCTATCGTAACCAGCACAGTATATGGTATCTATATACTATATATGATAAATCTAGCCTTACATCCTACCTATCTGGTAACCAGCACAGTATATGGTATCTTATATCTATATATGATAAATCTACCTTACATCCTACCTATCGTAACCAGCACTAAGTTATATCTATATATGATAAATCTACCCTTACATCCTACCTATCTGTAACCAGCACAGTATATGGTATCTATATATCTATATATGATAAATCTACCCTTACATCCTACCTATCTGGTAACCAGCACAGTATATGGTATCTATATATGATAAATCACCTTACATCCTACCTACTGTAACCAGCACAGATATGGTATCTATATACTAATATGATAAATCTACCCTTACATCCTACCTATCTGGTAACCAGCACAGTATATGATATCTATATATGATAAATCTACCTACATCCTACCTATCTGGTAACCAGCACAGTATATGGTATCTATATATATATAAATCTACCCTTACATCCTACCTATCGGTAACCACACAGTAATATATCTATATATGATAAATCTATCTTACATCCTACCTATCTGGTAACCAGCACAGTATATGATATCTATATATGATAAATCTACCCTTACATCTACTACGGTAACCAGCCACAGTATATGATATCTATATATGATAATCTACCCTTACATCCTACCTATCGGTAACCAGCAAGTATATGATATCTATATATATATGATAAATCTACCCTTACATCCTACCTATCGGTAACCAGCACAGTATATGGTATCTATATATCTATATGATAAATCTACCTTACATCCTACCTATCTGGTAACCAGCACAGTATATGGTATATATATATTATAAATCTATCCTTACATCCTACCTATCTGGTAACCAGCACATATTATGATATCTATATATGATAAATCTACACTTACATCCTACCTATCTGGTAATCAGCACAGTATATGATCTCTATATATGATAAATCTACCCTTACATCCTACCTACTGGTAACCAGCACAGTATATGTGATCTATATACAATATATGATAAATCACCCTTACATCCTACCTATCTGGTAACCAGCACAGTATATGGTATCTATATATGATAAATCTACCCTTACATCCTACCTATCTGGTAACCAGCATAGTAATGGTATCTATATATGATAAATCTATCCTTACATCCTACCTATCTGGTAACCAGCATAGTATATGATATCTATATATCTATATATAATAAATCTACCCTTACATCCTACCTATCTGGTAACCAGCACAGTATATGATATCTATATATGATAAATCTACCTTACATCCACCTATCTGGTAACCAGCATAGTATATGGTATCTATATATGATAAATCTACCCTTACATCCTACCTATCTGGTACCAGCAAGTATATGGTATCTATATATGATAAATCTATCCTACTCCTACCTATCTGGTAACCAGCATGTATATGTATCTATATATCAATTATGATAAATCTACCCTTACATCCTACCTATCTGGTAACCAGCACAGTATATGGTATCTATATGATAAATCTACCCTTACATCCTACCTATCTGGTAACCAGATAGTATATGTATCTATATATGATAAATCTACCTTACATCCTACTATCTGGTAACCAGCATAGTAATAGATATCTATATATCTATATATGATAAATCTACCCTTACATCCTACCTATCTGGTAACCAGCACAATATGATATCTATATATGATAAATCTACCCTTACATCCTACCTATCTGGTAACCAGGCCCAGTATATGGTATCTATATATCTATATATGATAAATCTACCTTACATCCTACCTATCCGTAACCAGCATAAGTATATATCTATATATGATAAATCTACCCTTACATCCTACCTATCTTGTAACCAGCACAGTATATGGTATCTATATATCTATATATGATAAATCTACCTTACATCCTACCTATCTGGTAACCAGCACAGTATATGGTATCTATATATGATAAATCTACCTTACATCCTACCTACTGGTAACCAGCACAGATATGGTATCTATATATCTAATATGATAAATCTACCCTTACATCCTACCTATCTGGTAACCAGCACAGTATATGATATCTATATATGATAAATCTATCCTACATCCTACCTATCTGGAACCAGCACAGTATATGGTATCTATATATATATAAATCTACCCTTACATCCTACCTATCCGGTAACCACACAGTAATATATCTATATAGATAAATCTATCCTTACATCCTACCTATCTGGTAACCAGCACAGTATTGATATCTATATATGATAAATCTACCCTTACATTCTCGGTAACCAGCCACAGTATATGAATCTATATATGATAAATCTACCCTTACATCCTACCTATCGGGTAACCAGCAAGTATATGATATCTATATATATAATGATAAATCTACCCTTACATCCTACCTATCGGTAACCAGCACAGTATATGGTATCTATATATCTATATGATAAATCTACCTTACATCCTACCTATCTGGTAACCAGCACAGTATATGGTATCTATATATGATAAATCTATCCTTACATCCTACCTATCTGGTAACCAGCACAGTATATGATATCTATATATGATAAATCTACCTTACATCCTACCTATCCGGTAACCAGCACGTATATGATTCTATATATGATAAATCTACCCTTACATCCTACCTATGGTAACCAGCACAGTATATGTATCTATATACAATATATGATAAATCACCCTTACATCCTACCTATCTGGTAACCAGCACAGTATATGGTATCTATATATGATAAATCTACCCTTACATCCTACCTATCTGGTAACCAGCACTAGTAATGGTATCTATATATGATAAATCTATCCTTACATCCTACCTATCTGGTAACCAGCATAGTATATGATATCTATATATCTATATATAATAAATCTACCCTTACATCCTACCTATCTGGTAACCAGCACAGTATATGATATCTATATATGATAAATCTACCTTACATCCACCTATCTGGTAACCAGCATAGTATATGGTATCTATATATGATAAATCTACCCTTACATCCTACCTATCTGGTACCAGCAAGTATATGTATCTATATATGATAAATCTATCCTACTCCTACCTATCTGGTAACCAGCACGTATATGGTATCTATATATCAATTATGATAAATCTACCCTTACATCCTACCTATCTGGTAACCAGCACAGTATATGGTATCTATATGATAAATCTACCCTTACATCCTACCTATCTGGTAACCAATAGTATATGGTATCTATATATGATAAATCTATCCTTACATCCTACCTATCTGGTAACCAGCATAGTAATAGATATCTATATATCTATATATAATAAATCTACCCTTACATCCTACCTATTGGTAACCAGCACAGTATATGATATCTATATATGATAAATCTACCCTTACATCCTAACTATCTGGTAACCAGCACAGTATATGATTGTTTTATTTGCACTGCATACGTCTCACTCCAGCACTTATACCCATTCCATTGTATCTGTATGTTACCCACCTAACTAGATTGTAAGCTCTACAGAGCAGGGACCTCCTTTCTTCTTTTGGCTAATCTCTAGCACTTCTATTTATATATTTATGTACTGAACTGTTTATGTATTTATCCCCCTTGTTTGGCTTTATTGTATGTTGTTACTGTACAGCACTGCAACCCTAAGTGGCACTTTATAAATAAACAATACATACATACAACTACCAGGTTCCTTGAAATTAATTTAATGGAACCTGCTTAAACCCCAGTAGGTCTTTCACATGGCATTTGCTGTTTTAGGTTAAAGGTGTCCGTACATTATCAGTGTGAGTGTATAATTGCAAATTAGTATTTTTGGATCCAAAATCGAGTCATTGCATACAAATGAGGGTTGTTTCCATTTGGTATCACCAATCACACTGTTTGTCCTTTGCCCAATGGATGGGGTATTTTTTGAATTTGAATTGGTAAAAATACAAGGTGCTGAGATAACCAGAAACAAGTACAAGTTTAAGTTTGCGTGGTTGCCTGAAATTGTAGGTAGGACAATACACTGTGTGTACCTTCTGTTCGATAGACTGCTTTGCAATATCTGCCAGTTTATCAAAGAGAAGTTGTCGTACGTTGGAAAATTTTGATGATCCCACCCGTGGCCACATAATATTGAGCAGATTTTAGCTGGATGGTACAAGGTGGTGCATAATGTCCTCTCTGGATAAGTAATCCCTTTATAATTAATGGCACATCAGCAATCCAGCAAGTCTGGATATTAAGGAGTCCAAAAACATATAATACAGTGGTGGCAACTACCCCTTTTAAAGAAGAATTCTACTCATGCAGTCACTGGCTGCTTTCTGGCACCTCCTCTTCCTTCATTTACATGTTTTCCAATGTCCGAGATGGGAGAATCGTCAGTGACCGTGACTGTGGCCAGAAAGAAGTTGGTTATTAGTTTAATTCTCCATTAAAATCCTGGGGTGAATACCATCTGGCACAGGACCTTTGTTTACTTCTACCTGCGTCAGCCAATCTTATGGTTATTAGATGAGCTAGAAGTGAATTAGATATAATGGATATGGCCATTTACTGGTATAGCATTAGTGTAAACAGAAGAAACCCATCTTGTTTTCTTTTAAATATTAAGAAATGTAAAGAATAATATTGGTATTTTCAGACTGACTTTAGTGACTGAAATGCACTTTTCTTCTTACCCATCTCGGCACAAACAATTTTATCACAGCACTGAGGGCTCGTTCACACTACATCAGTTTGTTTCCGCAGGTGTGTTTAAAAAAATGGACAGACAGTAAAACCCCATAGGATCATTCACACCTGCTGCGTTATAATCCTTTCCGTTCCAGTCCGGAAATGCAGCATTTCTGTCCGTTTTTTCATGCATTTTCTATAGAAATCTATGGAATACACATTGGGAAAGAATGGATACAAATGTATGAAAAAAATGGATACAAACTGACAGAAACTCATTCTGTGCGTTCTGTCAGTTTCTAGTGTGAACGAGTCCTGAGGTTTTGCTTTTTGTTAATAAATTGCAATGTATGGTTGCTTATTAGACTTTTAAAGGCACTCCATTTACCTGCTGTGTTATGCTCCATGAATATAAACTCCTTGCTAATTGCTTAGCTCAGAGATGATCATCCAGTTGCCCCTTTTTATGAAAAACGTGTGGCCTGCGAGACACGTGAGTGGTAGTGCGGGCAGAACATAGCAGACGTCCCGATAATTGCACGGGGTGCTACTAAAGCAGCTCTAGCCTTGGGCAGGTTGGGCATTGCTTCTCTTAACTTTGTAAACTTTGCTTGGTTAAAGGGGAACCGTGGTCCAAAAATGACTTTAGGTAAATTGATAGGAATTGCTCTCCTGAGAATTTTTGCAATTTATTTTCATTGTTTATTTTACATAGTTTTGAAGATATTTACATTTTTGTGTGTGATATGGCAGCAGCATCACCAGGTCCGCTGCACTTCCTGCTTCCTACTCTAAAACCTGTCAGTCAATCTGCCCTGTGTCTCCTCCCCTTTGCAGCCCCCCTGGTCCCTCCCACTCATGGACACCATGGTCCCTCCAGTTGCAGGCCCCACTTGGCCCATTCCCTTACAGCCCCATGTGGCCCTGCCCACTCGCGGATGTCGTGGCCCCGCTCACTCACGAGTGCCGTGGGCCCCACCCACTCGCGGGTGCCTAAGCCCCGCCCGCTCATAGGTGCTGTGGGCCACTCTGTGGTTACAAGAATAGAGGAGCTTTTCCTGTTGGTTTATGTATCAATTAGGACAAAAGGAGAAAAACAGGCTCTATTGCCCAAATCCGCGTAAAATCCATGCTAACCGAACTGATATCTAGCGAGTTTATTTTTTTAGGGTTTTACACTGGCCCACGTGGTTTCCGACAGTTTTTTAAAACCATGCCGGGCGCCTGATGTACTTGCGTTACAGATGCGATGCAGTATAGTTGCGTAATAAATTCGGCACATGGTCATGTAAGTAGCCTGCTCTGCCGTAATTATATTTAGTATAGTATTTGAGGTTGAATAAAGACATACGTCCATCCAGTTCAACCCATCTAGCAATATCCTCATTTCCTTCCTAACTGTTGATCCAGAGGAAGGCAAAAAAACCCCACCAAATTTATGAAGGGGGGAAAAATTCCTTCCTGTCTCCAAGTGGCAATCGGAAATTTCCCTGGATCAACTCTACTTTATGTATCAATACCAGTAACTTGTAACATTCCTTGTTTGCAGAAACTCATCCAGCTTTTTTTTGAAAATGACCAATGAACCTGCCATAACAACGTCCACTTGAAGACCGTTCCATAGCTTTACCGTTCTCACAGTGAAAAACCCTTTCCGAGCTTGAAGCCTAAACCTTTTTTCTTCAAGTCTTAAGGGATGTCCTCGTGTCCTTTGACATGTTCTATTGGTGAACAATGCCCCAGATAGTTTATTGTATGGCCCGTTAATGTATTTATACACAGTAATCATATCCCCACGCAAGCGCCTTTTCTCCAGCGTACATAATTGTAACTTTTCCAGTCTCTCGTCATATTCAAGCTCCCCCAATCCCCTTATTAATTTAGTTGCCCTTCTCTGAACCCTTTCCATTTCAAAGATGTCCTTTTTGTACACAGGATTCCAAAATTGCACTGCATATTCCAAATGAGGCCTTACCAATGCTTTGTAAAGAGGGAGAATTACATTTTCCTCCCTTGAATCCATACCTCTCTTTATACAAGACAATACCATGCTGGCTCTGGCTGTTGCCATCTGGCACTGTTTGCTACCTTTAAGTTTGTTATCCACCAAAACTCCAAGATCCCTTTCCAACAGGGATTCACTTAACACAGAGCCATTTATAGTATAAGTAGCACAAGGATTTTTAAGTCCAAAATGCATCACCTTACATTTATCAACATTGAATTTCATCTGCCACTTAGCAGCCCAATGTGACAATCTATCTAGATCCCGCTGCAACGATTGCACATCCTCTGAAGTTTTTAATGGTTGACAAAGTTTTGTGTCGTCAGCAAACACAGAAACCTTGCTGACCATACTTATTTCCAAATCATTAATAAATAGATTAAATAGAAGCAGCCCCAGCACAGAACCCTGTGGGACCCCACTTAGCACTTTAGTCCATAATTATGAAGCCCCATTAACAACTACTCTCTGCATCCTGGTTCATTAACCAATTTTCTATCCATGTACAAATGTGACTCCCCAGACCAACAAACCTTAGCTTATACATTAGTCGCCTATGGGGGACTGTATCAAAAGCCTTTGCAAAATCCAAGTAAACTACATCTACTGCTATTCCAGAGTCTAAATTTGTACTTACTTCCTCATAAAAGCCAAGCAAGTTAGTTTGACAAGATCTATTCCTCCTAAATCCATGCTGGTTACTACTTATAATGTCAGTCCTTGAAACATACTCTAGAACATGTTCCCTTATTAAACTTTCCAGGATCTTCCCCACCACTGAAGTTAAACTTACAGGCCTGTAATTACCCGGCTGTGAACGACGACCCTTTTTGAATATTGGAATAACATCAGCCTTTTTCCAATCCAGAGGCACACCACCGGACATGAGGTAATCAGCAAAAATAAGAAACAATGGCCTAGATAAAACTGAACTCAGCTCCTTAAGTACCCGAGGATTTCCTTGAAAGTTCTCATTCAGCAGATTTAAAAACCTATGGGCTTTTCTGATTGTCCCCTGCAGCTCCAGTGAATATCTCCCATATTATAAGCTGACTTGATTGGAAGTTACTGTGCCTCATATTCCTCACTAATAGTGGGTGTTTTATGACATACCTTTAAGGCCTCCACGTTGTCACTTGTATAAACCTTGATACTTTCTTGATGAAAAGTTTTTAAGATGTAGTCTTACATATAGAACATATAGATTTTTGTACAATATTGTAATACATAGAATTGAGACAAGGGGAAATATAAACAAATCATTAATACATTAAAAGGCTTGTTCACCCTCTTAACAAACTTTTAAACATAGATTTAGCACCCCCCAAATCCCATTGTCACAATACTTCCTTCTCTTCCTTTACTTTGAAGTCCTCTGGACCCTTGTCGTTTTCTCCTCCAGACACTAGCTGTCAGTCAAGGTCCTGATGGTGACCAAGCTCACATTGGAACAGATTTAAAAAACCTGTGATATTGGAAAGGTCTGATACCACAGGGTATACCAGCTGGTAACAACATGGCTGTAGGTCTGCTGTAGTACTGTATGGGCAATACAATTTACTGTGTATATTGCACTCTGGTCATTTGCACCAGGGAAAATAGGGTTTGGGGGTGCTTCGTGTCTGTTTATAATTTCCCCCTGGAAATAGTACAAAGTGATAAGTACATAAAATATAAATGTGTAATTTTCCCCCATGGATGATGTCACACAGTTGTACAGATATTTTTATCACCTCCCTTTTCTTTAGCCATGGGCAATTCTCATTTGGTATAAATGGAAAACATTGTTACAGAAAGATACATGATTGTTGTCTAAAAGTGTTTTGTTCCCCAATGTTCCCTGGGAAATATTTTGTAGGAGTTTTATATGGAATGAACTACCACAATCAAAATGTAAAAACCATTACACACATATTGCACTGTATAATATTGGTATTATGTAGGTAGTCTGCTGTTTGTTTCAGATTTGTTTGCTGCAAAGAACCACTTGATGGCGCTCTTGCTTAGATTGAAGTCTGGGGCAGGAATATTGATCCTTTTAGTTAAAAAAATAAATTTAAACAAAAAACCCTGGGAAATATTTCAGCATCCTTGACACAATGTAAGTAAATGATAATTTCACAAAGTAAAAGTATGAAAGGGGGGAGGCACTGTATATGGGTGAGAGATCTTTCTAATTGCTGTGGACACTCACTTAAATGACTGCAGCATCTGTCAGGGAGGAAATCTCACCTGCACAGGCTAATCGAGAACATTTTAGATGAACAAAGAAATCCTGTCCGTGTTCTGTGTCATGTGGCATTGCTTTTTTTTTTTTTTTTTTTAATCCAAACGTATTTTAGTAACTGCTGCCAAAACCTCATTTTGTAGCGCAGTTGGCATCTCCACATACCCCGCCCCCTCCTGTATTGTTCACGTACATCAAAATGTCACCCATGTGCCGATGTCTAGACACGGTGACTTTTGGAAATCTGAGTGCAAAGGAGGAGGATTTTGTACCCTGTGGGGAGTTCAGTCCATCGACAGTTCTACGGCAACAGAAAGAGTTGCAGCTGAATAAAGCTTTTCAACAGAGCCTACAGTACAGAGCTGGTATGCAATAGGATACCTAGAGGGGTGTTTAATCAAAGGAATGGGGAACATAGCTATTTTGGCAATTTTGAAGGAAAACTCCCCCTTATAATTATTTTTGTGGATTTATATAGCACCAACATCTTCCGTAGCGCTTTACAATTACTTGTATTCATTCATATCAGGCCCTGCCCCGTAGAGCACTAAGCACTATTATTTGACACATACAACCTATCAGTATGTCTTTATGCTTGTGGGGGAAACCAGATTACCCGGAGGAAACCCATATGGTAACTAACCTTTGGAAACTATTTCACTGTCATGATTTATAATCAAACTCTGAAAGATGTATCACTTTATAAGGAATGGAGAGCACTGTATTGGCATGATTGACTTCCCAGGTCTATAATTTGTTTGGATCTGGTGATAGATTGTGTGCATTAACTACAGCCGATCATTTTTGACAGGTTCTAAGAAGAATTTCCAAATAGAAGATTGTGCATGTTGGTAAATTTCCACCACGCGTTTCTCAGGACACACGTTTGGTCATTTGTGGTGAAATATAGCAATCCTGCTATTGATATATTGGTTGGTTAGCAACATATACCTATGGAAAATAAGTTATATCTTTACTTTCTTACCCCATTTGTTCCCTCGCCCAGTGGGACAAACGTGCTCATTGGACTGGGGAAAAAGTGAATTAGCAACTTTGTATCTTACTGTGATAAGGTAAGGCAGTGGTTAAAGGAGAACTATAGTGTATATAATGGTTTTAACAGAATGTATAAAATCAAAAAATACCTAGGGCAGGGAGGTAGGATTGGTAATATATCACATATATATGTCCCAGGTGAAGCAAAGCTGCTTATACGCGGTCGGAGGTGGTAAGTCCCAGTAGACACTGAATGGGGCACGCTAATGTATACACAGGATTGTTATGAGTAAATATTTCACAGTATAGGAGGACTCCTTTATAAACAGTGTAGATTATCTAACCAAGATATGGATATTTGATATATATGGTTATTTGATATAAATGTATATGTGGCTTTTCCACATATAGCCACAAGTTATTATTAACCCAAATTTCAACTAAAACTTAGCTATAGCAGAGTTAGAATAGCATATTAAATCTCTCTAATCTGTTGTTATTATTATTGTGGATTTATATAGCGCCAACATCTTCCATAGCACTTTACAATGACATGTATACATTCACATCAGGCTCTGCCCCGAAGAGCTTACAATCTAAGCACATTTAGTTGACACATACAACCTATCAGTATGTCTTTATGATTGTGGGGAAACCAGAGTGCCCAGAGGAAACCCTCGCAAGCACGGGGAGAACATACAAACTCCTTGCAGTTGTGTCCAAGGGTGGAATTGAACTCAGGACTACAGTACTGCAAGGCATCAGTGCCAATTGGGATGTATAATTAATAAAGTTTTAAAAAACTTTTTTAGTAATACACTTTAATAAGGGTTAAAGGTACAGGGTGCAATAGTGGAGTACTGGGTTTCTTCCATGAGGCTTGAGGATTAGTAATTCCTACCTCCCAATATTGTTTCTGTGAGGAGCACCAAGCATGAAAAAAACTGCTTCAGACAGGCTTCCTCCTGGCACTATTTTAAAAATTGTATGTGCTTTGGCTTATCAATAAAATGATATTGTAAGGTAGGAATAATCAATCCTACTTCCCTGCCCCAGGTACTTTCCATTTAATTTTAAAAGCCACCCTTTACATGATGTAATGGATCTCTTGCTCATGTCTCCAATAGTTGCCCTTTAAACTATGAATAAATGCAAATTCTCCCAACTATTTTCTGCTGGCTCTCCAAAGTTATTAAAATGTAGAAGCATGATGGGAAATATATGCTGCTTTTTATTTTGCTTTACTATTGTTTTAAGTCCTGACCCGCGACGCACAATGTGTACAAACGTTCGCTTCACCCGATAATATGGGCCGTGTATGGGACCTTTATCGGCCGAAACGGCCGGTCTTTCAGAGATCCGGTCGGTCGGGCAACGAATGGTCGATAAAGTACCCATACATGGGACGATTATCGGCCGAAACGAACGTTCGTACACATCGTGCGTCATGGGACGCGCGATCGCATGTGTGTACCAACCTTTAGAGTGGGCAGGGGCCGACATCATTAATCTGCATTGTTTGCTATTGTTGTACTTTTGTATTGTATATTTTGTCTATGTTGGGAGGTTTGTTACCAGGAACCTGCTTAGTAGATGTTTCTTTTTTGTATTCAACTCTATGAAATATTGATGGCAACAGTAATTAGTCTTAGAAAGGCAAGTGATACAAGTAAAAGTTTCTGGGATATAAAAATATGTTTTAGCTTGAAATTCTACTTTGTGGAGAACATGTGGGCTCTAAAATTCATAGGCTATATTGACGCAGTGAAGATACATATTTTGGTTTGGCTGTTCACACTATCACGTAAATTTCTTATTCAATCGTTTAGACTGTGGTTGCAATAGGATTAAATGTAAATCAAATTTAACGTGCAAAAATGTACATTTGGATGTTAAAAATGTGGTGCATTTCTTATAGATTTTTAAGAATCTGCCATATGTCTTGTCTCGAAGAAGGCTTCAACCGTAAGCATCTGTAGGGAATCGCCATTTAGGGCTAGGCAAGCATACAGTAACGCACGTGAAATTGTATTTGATTTTTATCTGTGTAGAATTCTTTGGCTTTAAAGGGCATGTCCACCCCCAGATTGAAAACTTCGCTAAATCCTTAAGATCTTTAGTTACTCGCCTCCCTATAGTCCCTGAAGTTTTTTTCTCTGCTGAAAGAATCTAACAGAGAGGTGTAAGGAACTGTAACGGTTTGGGGGGTGAGGCAAAGTAAGTATAGAATCTGGGGTTGACTTGCACTTTAATAATATGCTCTTTTAATAACTATGCAGAGACAACAGAAACATCAGGTGTAATCTAGCTACAGTAAACCAGTGGAAAGCACACCTCTGATTGGACTAAAGGTGCCCATGCACTCCCCCCCCCCCCAACTTGCTAAAACTAACGGACCACACAAAAGCATTGTGGGAATGTCAGAAGCTAAAAACCAATATGGTTTGTAGTATATTTCTTTAGATACCATTGACAATCTAATGTATTATTAGTGTATGGCCAGCATTACAGTGCTGGCAATGCTTTCTTTCTAAGGCCTAAACATGTACACTATATGTATACAGGGTTTGTCTTTTTCAGCTCTGAATATGTTTCAGCTGGTCTTTCTTTTATTAATCCACAGTGGGAATGGGTTTCTGGTCCAAAGCTTCCTCCTGCTGTAGAACGCAGCTGTTCCTGATTGCTGGACCATTTATCATCACCATCATCTGATATCGTACTGGTGGCTGTGCATGGAGACCTCTGTGAAGAGTTATCAAGTGACACCCTGGGACAAGTTGTGCCTCCTGGTGGGTCAGTAAAGATCTTCTGGAACAAAGTTAGTATATTTTAAATCATGGCACCGCCATCTTTAAATCTATTAGATGATTCCGCATTTGTGGCCCAGTCTTTGACTCTGGCCAATTAACCAGCATGCCCAATCATTTCAAATGACTGGTTGGCTGGTAAATGTATAAATGATTGGGCTAAAATATCAGTATATCACAATTCTTTAACTGCAGAAACCTACCTAGTTAGAATGCTTGTTACTGGTGTCAGACCAAGAAGGGAAAAATCCCAACTTTTGTTGTGATTGATGGGCTTATTTGTCCGACTTCACCTCTGTGACACCCATTCCATGACAAGGCAGGCACATAAAGTACAGCTAGGGATAGTCCTATATTTCAGACCATTTCAGCCAGATCAGGAAAGGGGCATTAGTGTTACACTTGCTGATAATGTTGGACCTGGGGACATTATGGATTCCTGTCTATGTACAGTAGCAAACTACTATGGTTATCATAATGGAATCTATTGAAGGTCTGAGTAGAAATATATATAAGAAGAGTCAATTATGGCATCAGCCCCTGCAAAAAGTTTCTCTGAGAACTGGTCCACAGTAAACTACATGTTTGTTATAGTTCAGATGATTGATAATGTGTATTTTGTTCTACAATCTTTATTTTGTTGACTTTTTTTTTTTATATATATATGGAATATTGTCTGTAGTTTCCAGTTCATTTTTAGACAAGGTAGCATGGAGTGATAAAGCATGTTGTAACCAATAGACCTACCAATCGATGGCCAAGTTGTGTGTACGAGGCTTTGAATCTGTCCCAGATAAAGTAATAAATATCCATGAAATAAGTCCTGTTAGACAAGAATTCGTTTAACATAAAACTTCCAGACCCTGCCTCTGAGTTTATCTGGTCCGGCTGCATTAAGCAGAGAGGGGGGGGGGGTTCCTGCCTATGACTCATAGGAAAGGGACACACTCTCTGCTCGGTACAGCCGAGCCAGATAAACTCAGGGGCACAGAAATATAAATTCTATGTGTGCTTCAATCATTTTTAGAAAACTAGGAAAATGTCACTTTGTTTACTGGTGGTATGGACTACGTAGAGGAGAGATTTTTATAAGAATATATTCCACTGTTGCTCCCTATTCTTAGTCCATAGTCTCATGTATTATAACTTGATTGCAACTAAAAGGGTCAGTGCTGCTTTGATTTCAAGTTAATACAAAAGGTTTTCATATGTGTGAAACACACTTAACATTTACAACGCAACACTTGCCATACATTATCCTTGCATAATGATATCCGATATGGGTTACAAATGTGAAAAACCTCCAGAAGGTTAAATCCTGCAAATACTTAGTGTATTCTGTATACTCCAGCTCTGCAATTTGACATTTAGAATGAGGAGTAGATACTGGAGAGCGGGCTGCTCCGTAACTTAGGAATCAGCCATTGCGGGTGTATATCATAACGGGCTTTTATTAAAGACACATATTCATGAACAGAAGCCAGTGCAATAAACAAATATCATGGAGGTGCAACAAAAATAACAGTCATGGCTGCTTCATCAGAGACTGATTAAGGGAGAGGCATAACCCATAATCCCTACTCCCCAAAATACCCACAACCCTAAACATGATTAACCCTTGATGTGAAAGAATAAAGTGCAATATCATATAAAAAATATATATGGGAGTCTAGAGAGGACTAGAATCCCAAAAGGAGGAGTAACACATAGGGGGTTATTCAATAAAAGTTCTTATCTTTTAAAATGGTGCTAATTTTGCCCCAACCAATCAGATGTTAGCTTTCAAATGTTACATACCGTAAGATCTGATTGGTTGGGGCAAAATTAGCACCATTTTAAAGATAAGAACTTTTATTGAATCTCCCTGTTAGTTTATAACTAGTGACATTGTCTAACAATATACATAAAAAAGTGACTAACATGTAACAAATATATCCCCATTAATGGTTACATGTCTTATATAGCAAAAACTAATGTATAATAAAATATATCCTCAATGAAAGAGGATGTGCCTCCCAGATTGAAAGTGCTAGTGTGCTATATTCATAACGTGCCTAATATAAAGTGCCAAGGAATACTAGCATAAAGTGATTAAATATTAAATAGATATATAATTATATAATTAAATATAATAATAATGACAGAATAGAAACTGTGACATGCTTGTCTACAACTATAATACCATAAAGCTCCATATTCATTATACTGTATATAATATATGCAACAATAAGGCATAGTAATAACACATATATTGGGTTATTCAGTAAAAGTTCTTATCGTTTAAAATGGTGCTAATTTTGCCCCAACCAATCAGATCTTATTTAACATTTGAAAGCTAACATCTGGTTGGTTGTGGCAAAATTAGCACCATTTTAAGCAATAAGAACTTTTATTGAATCTCCCTGTCAATCCTTATAATAATAATCTATGATACATAATAGTTATATAGGATACTCATTTCATAATATCATAATAAAACCCTAATAATAATGAGGCAGTCATAATAAATATATATCACATGATCGAACAGTGGTATATACAGATTGATAAGTTAATAATTCATCAATAAATTAATAATTCATAAATAAATCAAGAATGATATGTTTCTATTAAAATTTGATGACCCCATATTCTTGTTCTTATTATAAATCAATATAAATCTTTGATTAATTAAACGCTGATGGGATATATTCAAACATTATATGAGCATATGTTACATACACTATTATATATATCATAGAAGGTCCCTATAATAACTCATGTAGAGAGATAACTCCGTCCATATAACAGCTAAGCTCAATTTCCAAGTTCAGACCTTGGGGGGTTAATGTTTGCAATTTAAATATCCAGAAGGCTTCCCTTTTTAGCAATTTGTTGTGTAAAACCCCCTTCTGTATAGTTTGCCGCACTCAATCTTGTATCATATGAGCTAAGATTGCCGATTTCACATCACCTTTCCTAATGGCATTGATATGCTCCATAATCCTGACTATGGCAGTTCTAATAGTCTTACCTATGTATTTGTGATATATCTGGCAAGTAGCCATATAAACCACATACATAAACTTGCTGTTTACGTATTGTGTTATACAAAATGATTCCCTGGTTGTAGTACAAACTTTTCGGACACCATTATATATTTACACAAGTTACATCTGGTGTATCCACACCTGAAACATCCTTTTTCTTTAAGCCATGGTCTAATATATTATTTACATTGTCCTGTCTTATAAATAGTCTAGGGACTCCTGATGGTGGATATGTTATGTGCAGATGATGCATAAAGGAGTGTAGTGCGGGAAATGGGTTTCCTATACAAATCTGTGCACACCGTTCTCAGCAGTTAATGCAACATCTAAAAACTTTATACTTCTTTCTTCTATTTGGTGGGTACATTCAATGCCCCACCCAGTATTATTACAATATTCATAGAATTCCAGTGCTGTTTCCTGATCTCCATCCCACAACACAGTAAGGTTTAGGCTTCAAGCTCGGAAAGGGTTTTTCACTGTGAGAACGGTAAAGCTATGGAACTGTCTTTCAGTGGACGTTGTTATGGCAGGTTCATTAGTCAGTTTAATAAAAAGCTGGATGAGTTTCTCCACACAAGGAATGTTACAAGTTACTGGTATTGATACATAAAGTAGAGTTGGGAAAGGGTTTTTCACTGTGAGAACGGTAAAGCTATGGAACTGTCTTTCAGTGGACGTTATGGCAGGTTCATTGGTCAGTTTCAAAAAAAAGCTGGATGAGTTTCTCCACACAAGGAATGTTACAAGTTACTGGTATTGATACATAAAGTAGAGTTGGGAAAGGGTTTGTCACTGTGAGAGCGTAAAGCTATGGAAACACTGTCTCCCCAGTACGTTGTTATGGCGGTTCATTGGTCAGTTTAATAAAAAGCTGGATGAGTTTCTCCACACAAGGAATGTTACAAGTTACTGGTATTGATACATAAAGTAGAGTTGGGAAAGGGTTTGTCACTGTGAGAGCGGTAAAGCTATGGAACTGTCTCCCAGTGGACGTTGTTATGGCAGGTTCATTGGTCAGTTTAATAAAAAGCTGGATGAGTTTCTGCAAACAAGGAATGTTACAAGTTACTGGTATTGATACATAAAGTAGAGTTGGGAAAGGGTTTGTCACTGTGAGAACGGTAAAGCTATGGAACTGTCTTCCAGTGAACGTTGTTATGGCAGGTTCATTGGTCAGTTTAATAAAAAGCTGGATGAGTTTCTCCACACAAGGAATGTTGCAAGTTACTGGTATTGATACATAAAGTAGAGTTGATCCAGGGAAATTTCCGATTGCCACTTGCAAGAAATAAACATTTCTTGTTCTCTAGGGTACAGATTTTTTGTTGCACCTCCATCATATTTGTTTATTGCACTGGCTTCTGTTCATGAATATGTGTCTTTAATAAAAGCCCGTTATGATATACATCCGCAATGGCTGATTCCTAAGTTACGGAGCAGTCCTCTCTCCAGTATCTACTCCTCATTCGCAGTATTGCGATACTTGCTAAAGTCTCTATTCGGGTGGGGGGACCTGCATGCTGGAATACAGCGCTGATGGGACACAGGGGCATTTGGTGAGCCCTCCTGCCCTGGACCTCGGTATGTTACTCTTTATATCTAATTTGACAATTACATCTGATTGACATATGGAGTTTTGTTACTAAGGAAACGGCTATATCATTCTTTATTGTTGCTGTGAGCCCAGGCATTTTCTTCTGTAATTTGTACTTCCACACTGTAGTTATCTTCTATTTTCTTTGGAAATTGTATATTGTCCATTATACGTAATCAATGGATCCCGCATTATTTTATCTGTCTACTTTATAAAATTCCTGCATTTTGCTTTGTTTAACGGTAAACAAATCAGAATATTTACCTAATAGAGCAGACAGCAGTGTTGTGGTCTGCGTATTTATTTTGTAAATTTACTTTTGCCAGGAAGTGCTTGTTGTCAATGGGCAATGTGTAGTGTGGTGAACAAGAAAAAAAGTCGTATGTTGGCTCAATAACATGGTGCATCATTTGCATTTTTATTCAATCTTTATAACGATATACAGTCTTAGCAGACGATTTAACCCAACAAGAAAACATGCTCTGCAGGAAATGCACTTTCTTATTGGTTGGATTACCAAGCAAGATGTGGCCCGACCAGATTTAAGCTTTTGGAATAGCTTAACTTCTTGTAGGATGTTCAGAGGGAACAATAATGTTTATTTGACTGGCCAAGCACCAAATTACTGGGGTGAATGAGATATCTGGTTCCCTTTTATCAGGACCAGGAACAGAATAGAATCTAAGGGCTTGTTTTCACTAGAGAGATTTTTTTTTTCGGCAGAAACGTGCGGTGTGTTACATGTTTTTTAACTGATCGGAATTAACCCGGCATGCATTTCTGTCCATAAATGCACATGCATTCATTAAATCAATTAGAAGGAAATAGCCAAAAAAACCCGAGAAATGCACATAACAACTGGCTGCTTGATTTTGGTCTGTTTTCGTCCAAGTGTGAACCAGGCCTTAAAGCAAGTGATACACCATTCAATACTGCTAAACACAAGCACTTTTCAGACTTCTTTTTTAAAGACTCCCTGGGCCCTTTTATTGTAAAATAATTAAACGTTTACTTTTTTGCGTTGATATTCTGGTGAATTTGGAAATCTTTCCCTTTGAAACCCAAAACTACTTTCCAATGCATTTGCCCTAAAGAATTAACATGGTAAAAATCCATCCTATCGATTTTATCAATTCTCAAATGTCTATTGTAAATTCTAGATGGTTTGATCATTTCTTTTTATGAACCGTGCTCATAAACTTTTTAAAAGCAGTTGATATGTACCAGTAAGTGGCCATTTTTTATACTAAGTTCATACAGAAGTTTAAAAACTTACATTGTATCAGCGTCAACACTACCCATGTTAAATATAAATATTCCTTTTATAACTGAGGGGGATGGCATCTCCCACTTCTATGCAAGAATGCAAATATGCAGAATAACGATGCCCAGTGCACGCTATTTCATCATACTGTGCTGTAAGGAAAAGCAAGTTTAAAACTTGGCTTTAATCTGCAGTTTGTAAAACTCTGCATATGACAAAACAAAGCCTAGTACACGGGAACGCATGACAAATCACATGTTGGTGTGCTTTACATGCCCTCTGTGAAGCATTGAAACGTGCTTGTAGGAGGTAATTCCCTTCTAATGTATTGTAAGCTGCTAAACCTGGTGCTAGAGGTGTGTTAAAGTGATCTTATGCACCAAACACTGTCAGGGAGATTCAATAAGTCCTTATCGTTAAAAATGGTGCTAATTTTGCCCCAACCAATCAGGTTCTATTTAACATTTGAAAGCATCTGATAGGTTGGTGCAAAATTATCACAATTTTTAACAATAAGAACTTTTATTGAATTTCCTGCGTCTTTTCCAAAGCCAAGGCAATGTACGGACAAAGGCTATGATTAGGATGACCCAAAGGAGTACTCCATATATTGACTATACCACTCCCCTTCTAAATCCAGTATTGTATTTATTATCTTATAATATTATTTCAAATATATAATAGCGCCACATTTTCCATATCACATTTATTTATTCCGGTGAAAGTAACAAAGCAAAATTACTTGTAGCATGCAGTGCCACTTATCTGTTTAAAGGGCAACTGTTAACTACAAACACGTTAGGGTTAAATTGAAGCCTGCAGTTTTTCCTTGTTCACATCTCTGGCTGCAGCCTGTGAGAAATTGTACTGTCGTTAATGTTCAAATTTCCTGCTTCCAGTAGGTTGAGTGACATTACCTGACTCTCTGCGCCTCCCCTCCACCCCAGGGGCAGAGCATGGTTACCTAAGACTAAGGGCTAGGCCACACTGAAACGCAAATGCAATCGCAATCGCATGCGATTTCATGTGCGATTTTGTTGCGTTTGCGCTTGCGATTTCTTCAATAAGTATAGGAAATCGCATGCGATTGCGATTAAAAATGCAGAACGCAAAACGCAATCGCACCGAAAAACGCGCGTTTTTTTTGCGTTGCCGCGTTTTCAATGATTTTTTAAAAACGCAAGCGCAATCGCAAACGCAAAAAAAAACGCAGCAGTGTGGCCTAGCCCTTAATGCTGGGAAAAACAGGAAGTACCTGCACAGACAAAAAAAAAGGGGGGGGCTATTAATGCAGGCAGAGGCTGGTCACAGGAACAGGAAGTGATCCTTTCCAGCAATAACCTCTTCCCTAGTGTGAACGCGCCCTTAATAGCATCTCTAGGTAACATTTTGAAAACTCTTTACTCATAGGAGTGAACAATGACATTCACATCTATAAGTCGCAATACAGTGTGTTGCATGCGACGCACGGTTTACAGCAGATTGCTGCCTTATCGCATAGCGGTTCCATTGTAATCAATGGACACAGCTATGCGATAACTCTGGAACACTGCACACAGCATTAGTCCACCTCGTAGTGGAAACGTAGTCTTAGGTTCATTTTAAAGGTATGACGGAAGGCCCTAACTTTCTTGTTAAAATTGGAGACCATAGTAGCCCTTTAAAGAACTGCATATTAACATAGATCCCCGGTTTACCATAATTCTCTGACAGACGCCATTCATAGCCCTGAGATTGGTGTAAGATTCGGGGCTGATTGCGAACTGGTTGTGAACAGATTTTTCCTGTGCAGTTTTCTATTCGGTAGTTTGTAAACTCATGTAATAAAAAAAAAAAAAAAAAAGTGGATATATTCTCCTTTAAATTACACCTGTGTTTTTTTGTTCTTTTACATGCAACGGATCAGTTAAATTCTGTTGAGAAAAAGTTGAGAATTAAAGGACAACTAAAGCCTCAGAAAAACATTGAAATAGAAGGCAGATATCCTTGTTATACAAGCAGTAATCAGTGTCTCACCTCTCATTTTAATATGGTTGTTGAGAAATTTAACTTTCTAACATGAGGTTTGTATCTTATTTCCCAGTGTTCCGGTATCGCACAGTGTGGTCACTGACCATTATGTTCTTTACACATGCCCAGTCCTGAGATACTACAGGAACTTGTTTCAGTTGGTCACACCCACTTGTAGCCTCTAGCCAATCCTTTTACAGGACAGAATAGGCAAGGGAGCATGTAACTGAGATCAGGGGTGTGGCCAGTCACTGTACATACACACAGTTATTTTATCCAGTTCTTCAAGTGGTAACATTTACTTTAATTCTTTTTACTGTATTACTATTTTACAGTTTATTGGTGTTTTTAGAGGGGATATGTTCAGATTCTGGAGTGTAAAAATTTGGGTTTAGTTCTCCTTTAACTTGGTGTAACCAAGTTACAGTCTTGATCATAAGGGCTGCTTCCCTCCTCCATTCATCACCCCTCGCTCTGTAATGCAGCAATCAGATTTTTAGATCTGGCTCAGTGAACGGTTAATATTTTAAATCAAAGGAGGGAGCCAGAATTTTGCGTTGTGCTGTCTGTCTCTTCAGCCTCTCCCTTGCAGGGACAGGTAACCTCAACTTGACAATCTGAGCATCTAAATTTTTATTGTTGTTAGGAGGAGTTCCTGAGAGATTCTTTTCCTTTGCATGGTAAGAGACATTGGGGCTGTTCCATGTAAGCTTGGCAGCCTATCCTAAGCACATTGCAGTAAAAAAAAATCTACAGTCTGTCTGGTAGTGTGACCTTGGAAGGAGGAGATTAATGCTCAGACCTGCAAGCGATGGGTTTGATATTTGAAGGACAGAGATATTTTTCTCCCCCTCGCTGTACCTCTATCTCACCTTTCCCTGTATGTTACTGAATTAGCACTAATGCACGTTTGTTAAATTAGGCCTGATGGGTTCTGGGAAACACAGAACTTTACTAGGGAATGGAGTCATAGCATAGATCTAAAAAAAAAACATGGAAACAGCAAGACTTTCTGGACTAGCAGTTTTCCAGAACTGTCTTTGTTGCAGGCCACGCCTGATGTATTTAGCTTAGATTGGTCTCTTCCTTTCCATCCCACTGTTGGCAACTCTCCCTACCAAATATAGAATGCATAGTGTGCTATAAAAGGAAACCAAATCCTTGTTTTAACTCTATTCTTCCGCTCGTTTCATAAATGGATTGATTTTAACCCTTTCTCCGATAGGAAGCCTGCCCCATAGAGTAACTTGGCACGTTTGTGCATTTAGGAGCTGTTTTTATGTCTGTATATCCTGCTTCTCCTCTGCTTTAATGTGTGCCCAGAACATAACCCACGCTTCTGTTAGAAAGCATCTAATCCAAGAAGCTAATTATCTTATCTGGAAAGCGTGCAGGATAAACAAAGCCTTGCCCATTGGGGAGTCGCGGACACACTAGGTTAACCATTGATTATTCTTGAATCCTTGCATTACACCAAAGATCTGTTTGAAGCTTGGTATTATCACAACACGTTTTATTTCTAATCTTTATTTTATTTAGCATCATTCTCATATTTCAGAATGTATCGGAAGATGTCATTAGTAAAGGTCCTCCACCACATGCTCCGGTTACAAGGCAATCTTGGCAAAGGGTAGAACGGGGGCCTCATATAAATGAATCACATCTGACTCAGACTTTGTGTACTTTTTGCATAATCTTTCTATGTGCAGCCTCTCGGATTCCAAAAGACAATTTAGTCAACTGTTCAGAGGACGCATGATCATGTCTTGGCTTGTTTTAAAGCTTCATGTCAGTCTTGCGCCCTGTGAAAGCTTTATGTGTTTGACAGGTGTGTAAATAAGAGCTGGCATTTTTTCCTTTTTTGTGTGGAGGGAAGCCTTGCAATCCGACTGTCTATTGTGCATTCGGCTTGTAACAACATTTAAACTCCTTAAAATATAAACAATATAAATCTGTCCTAAGTGAATATATTCAGTTCTTGGTTCTGCAAAAAATAAAGTATTTCCATGGTCTTTCATAATAATAATTTTTTAAAGCCTGAATATATCCTGTAAATTATATCACCTATAATCAGTGCTTAGCTGTGATATGTCTCGTGACTCCATGTATACTGGACGGCTCAAGGTTTGCTGGCATTTACATGGTGGCTCCAGATGTTTTGCCCTCAGGGATTCAGTACATACAGTGCTGTTGTCAGTAGCCACCAGGAAAATACCTGCAAACTGGGAGAAAAGTGATCATCTGAAGGTGTCCTTGTTGATTTTATACATCCTTTATGTTTATGATGGATTGGCAATATTAACTGTATGTTAGCACTGCTTTTATTTGAATTTCGTCTGTAAAATACATTTTATTTAGAATTCTTTATACCCTTTAAAATTACACAAAGTGAAAAGCCAAGCCACTAGGCCCCTTACCCTTTTAGTACATCTTAACTAAAGTTGTACCATCTGTGTTCTAGGTGCAGCTTCATAATTTATGATCATGAAGATACAGAAGCAAGACCAACAGGTTAGTAAGAACTTTTCTTCTGTCTTTAACATGAATACAAGTCTGAAAATTCAGTGTGAAAATAGATAGAAATACTAGTTTTGCTCTTTGCCGTGTCTAATGTCGCCTTCACATGGTAACTGCTATGAATAAATTTTATGATTTTTCAATGAGAGAGCCTAAAACAAGCATTTACCTTATAGTTTTTGTTCCAAGGGAGAATTACAGGGAGGCGCTGGTCAGCATCTCTGAGCGCTTCTCCCTGTTTGTATTTTTTGCTCATCGTCTGTGGATAAAGTTGTTTTATTCTAACCACTAAGCTTTCTGTAAACCAAATAATTTTGTCGGTGACTTTAGCAGGTTACAATGCAGTATTTGTCCTAGAAGTGGGAACAAGATTTCACGGACAAAACGGGTATCTTGCCACATTGCGAGTTGATGCAAGTTCTTCTGTCAAAATCAGATAGACAGATTCAAGTACAGGCCAGTCAGCCCGACTAGAAAATCCCCAGTGCCTGATCCCATGGTTTAAAACAAATAACAAATTGTGTATATTTGTTACTTTACCACTTGAAGGGATGGAAACTACTTGAACATAATTGTTCAAGTATGAAAGGGAGTGTATGAAATGCAATGTGTAATGGTGGGTATAGACTAGGGCTGGTACACATGGTTCAATATTTTAACCTGACTGACTTATGATGAGTCCCAGTTCGGTTTTTACAATTCCCAGTTCCCCCGAAGTTTTTGGAACTTGATTGAATATCAGAAAATCAAAAATTTGGAAATTGGGTTTCAAAAATAAAAATAAATAAATTTAGATTCAGTTGGGTTTGAATTAGATTTTTGGAACTGCTGTCTGAATGGAACCTTCCAGTTTCGTTCATGTCTATGACTGGCCACCTGGTACTATATTTTGGTCTATGGGACTAGAATATTCCTCAGTTTGCAAACTTGAACTGATCATTTCAACCAATTATTATTCAAAATGGGTTAAATTGACCAGTTGTCTGGGTCGAAATATTGACTTGGTTACATCTGTTAGAATTTTGTATCGTGTCCCTGTGATTGATTCATTTGGGTTCTTTGGTTTCCCTTCTAATGTTTTATCTTCCTGAGTTGTTTTTTGCCCAAACTGTGTTGGTTTAACATTCCTGTGTTAGGTTAAATGCAGGTTAGCAATGATGTTTTTTTCATTCTCGGTTTGTTGTGTTAATTCTGACAATTGTATTTACTTTGCAACAGAGATCTGATTACCAACACTTTCTTTCATCTCGTTTACCATAATAATTATTTTCCTGTGTTTTTTAAATGTGTTCCAGTTAATTAATAGGGGTGTCAGCTTGTAATTTACACATTAGAGTTATTGCCAGGAACCGGTGCCCCCTTTCACCATATCTCCTTGCGTACTGTTCAGCTCACTCTTGGTTAGTTTGCATTTCCCCCCTCTCTCTGTGCTCGGCCCCTCCCAGAACTTGTGACACCGACAAAATGGGGGAGCATGTGCAGTGGAGATGGGTTGTGTCTAAGAGCGGTGAGCTACAGCACATATTATTTACCCCGTGGTTGTGTACTATAGTAAAAGCACACTGCCTTGCTATTGTAAAGGAAATGGCTCTGGCAACTTTTATCTCTGATAAATTTATCTCTGATAAAAGATAAGAATTTCTTCTGCTTAGGAGTTTGGAGAGGGGCGTGGGGGGATTTAGAATTTATTTTTTAGGTACACTGCTAGATTGTATCTCTGCTCCAGAAACACAGACAACACAGAGAGCAGCCAACTGCAGGATTGACTGTCAGCTGCAGTCAAAGTCTGAGATCCTCAGCCAAAGCTGGATCATAATGCTAAATCAATTAGCCATGCAGCCTCTACTTTCATAGAAAAGATGAAGTTTGTACACATAGTGGGGCCATAGTGGGTTTTGCAAAGGTGGTGGGTGATTGACAGTTATTTGATGTCTGCTGGCTGTGACCCCCTTTGCACAAGTGAAACCTCAAGTGCTAATGCATATGCAGTTTCCCCCTCCCTTCCCATAAGCTGGGTACACACATTAACGATTAAGCCCCGATAGTCGGCATCCGGACGGATATGCGGGGCTTAATCGTTACGTGTGTACGTTCGTTTCCCGAACGAGCGCGCGGCCGCCAAAAGATCGGTCGGCCGAACGCTCGTTGGGAAAGGCCGAAAATTTCCATCGGCCGCGGAGACTCCCTATGGGAGTCTAGCGCGGCGATGGAAACACACAGTCCCGAGCGTTCTCCCTATAGGGAGAACGCTCGGGACTGTGTGTATGCAGATCTTTGAAAGATGGCGACAGGACTTGCAGATCTGTCTGCATCTTTCAGAAATCGTTACTGTGTGTACCTAGCTTATAGACTTTCATGAGTGTTTTTCTGACAGAAATTTTTGTCTTGAAATCGAGACAGAATGTCCGTATAGTGTTAACAAGCCCTGAAAAACACATTCTTCCTCCTTTTATGTTCCAGAAATTAGTTATTAAAAAACAATCGATCGTTCGCTGGGCACGTGATCTGACTAATCAATCGGTATTCGCTGCCACCACTTTAAGTTACGGCCTTAAAGACGCCCCAAAAACACTCTTGACTCTCGCTGACTATGCACACCCTGTCCTGGCAGCTAAATGGTAACACTACACCATTCACTCCAGCAAATAACTGGTTAATTAGCATCAGTCCTTCACAAGCAGTCACAGAGTTAATTAGCATTACACTGACACTCCATTCAAAACAATATAAATTATCAGGGGCTAACTGAGTTCTTTTAGAGGATCAAAGACAAAACTTATTAAATTTTAGATTTAATATTCCAAAAGGTGAAAAGTGATATAATACAAAAAATAAAATGGTGTCTAATAAAATGACTACAATAGGTACAACAGTTATAGAAAATAAGAGATAAAAATATTCACAGACCTACTCACTAGAAGAAGTTTGTAACCCGGGGCGGGAAGAAACATTGGGTCAATACAACATTTTTAGCATGTCCCCTCAGTATGAACAAAGTTATAGGGGCTACAAGGATTTTTAACCATTTGATGAACCACTCCCTCCTGGTATGCATGAGGTGGAAGTGTCTAGTCGTAAATGTCCAAATTTACGACTAGCCAAAAGCACTCATTCCCCTCAGGCAGATTCCATATAAATGTAGATATGTACTCTGTATTGGGATATTGATTACATATTCCTCTCTGGATTAATTATCAATTCCTCCAATACCAAACATGACCTGTGTGTTATCCATATTTCCCAAGATATTAATAACTGCCGGCAAAGGAATAAGGGCTCCATGTTGGGTATCATTTTGAGGGGCCTTACTTTCCATTCACAGATGTAAAATTGGTTTCTGTCTTACACATTCCAATACCGAATATATTTATTTTACATGTATGACTGTCCTAAAATGACCTCTTAGTACCCACCAGATCCTAGCTGAAGAGAATTCCAGATGCACGGTTCGGCCCCACATTGTCTGGAAAAGGAGACTGGTTCCATGCTTCACTAATTGTAATATAAACAATAGGACTGTTCCAGGGTGGAATGGTATTTTTATTGGTCCTAAGAACTAATACCACTAGTTAACCCATTCTTGCCAAGTCACTACACACTTTCCTGACAACAATTATAAATGTTTACCATCTTATGCTGCTTCATGTAGAAAGCCAGAAAGCCAAGAGGACTCCTTTTTTTAAATTTAAGCATGTTAAGCGGTTGAGGAAATATCAAGTCTTGGTTGGCTTGTGTGTTTACAGACTAACTCGTTTGTGAATCTGTCTACTATATGTCTAGTACCTCGTTCTTTCTTTGTCAGTATACTCCCACAGTGCGCAAGACTTTAAAAATGGATTTTACTGGGATCTTCCATGCCCACAGTTTAAACTGCTGAGTGTGGAAGAAGAGATTTAAAGTGGCACTGGGGATTTTATTTAGTTATTTAGACTGATAGAGATAGGATATTGCAGTAGTGTATTTTGCTGGTATCATCATTATCAGGGTTATGATATATGGAGTGATTATTCATGCTGTGTGTATTGGAAAGTATTCAGTGAGCTGGGATGTTTTATGTTGGCTTATTTTGTTTCTTTTCCACTAATAATATGGTGCAGTATTCTTTAGAATATTGCAAATTTTTACCTTTACATACAGCAAAACTTTATTGGTATTTTAAATCTGAGCTGTAGATCCTGAGAAATCATCATTTGAAACTCAGCATTAAGCGGTAGATCACACTTGCACATCTTAACGTTGGACAATTTGTCTGAACACGCTGCGATGTTTTACGCTGCAATCCTCTTTCTGGATCAGCAAATTTTTGCGCAATTGAATGCTCTCCAATAGTGCAAGATTGTGGGATCGCATTGTACGCATGTGCTGGAAACGCGCTCATTAATGCAACAGATTGCATGCGTGGTTCCGGTGAGATGCAGTGTGAGCTTTCCCTTAAGACATGTTACACCAGAAGCAGAAATTATAATATGTGCCCCATACCTGACCTCTTTGGCTGGCTGCCTGCCACTTTCTGCAACAATTAAAACTGGGTGCACACCATCCAAATTTAGGCCTGACCAACATTTCAGTGTATCGTCAATTGAGACAAAATATTAGATGGTTTCCTGGGGTGGCTGCGACCTTTCGTTTGTCCTAATCGGGCAAATGGGCGATCAGAAGGGTCAAAAAACCACAGCCAATAGTACGGTCTGTAGACCTGCTGGCTGCGGCTACTTTTCCCTGCCTGAATGGTATTCAACTCTTCACACTACAGGGGTTAAGGTCCAGGCACACGCTGTGGCTACTAGCCAAAATAATAAAGGTGATACCCCAGTTGGTACTCTACCATGGACCTGCTATAGCACAAGCAAACAAAAAGGACCAGGGTGCACACTATAGCAAGGCGATTCCCTTATTTATGCATCACAAACGCAACATTTCTGGGAACTCTTTGCCCCTTCGCAGGTCCTTTTGTTTGCTTGTATTCAAACACTTCATTAGATGTATTACTAACCTGATGTTAAAGGGTAATTATTGCTTCCATTCTGGCAGAGTAAGTTGGCTCCTCACTCTAGGCAGTCTGTCAAGGCCGTGACATCACAGTCAATGATTGACAGCTGTTTCCCACTACTGCCTCATCTGCACATGTTCAAGCTCATAAAGGGAGGAGGCGGGTACCTTTGCCACAATGGAAGAGAATCTGCCTTTAGATTTCTTTCAAGACATAAATAATTCAAATGCAACTGAATTGATGTCCTGACAGCATTGTTTTCTTCCTTTTCAGCTGCCCGATCTCAATGCACTTAGCTACTCACCAATGTCCAGTGCCTCTGTACCCTGCAAACACCCGGTTCTGCCATCATTTTCTGAATCCAGCTCCCAGGATTTCCACTCGGTGAAGTTACTTGATTCTACCTCTCCCCTCCTAGCAGATAATGACCTCTACCCTGACTTCAGACTTGAAGAATCTAAACCTGAACAAATGACCGGTATCAATGGGGTGGAGGACAGTGGGGGAGGGGGGATGGGGGTGAAGAAGAAACGTAAAAAAAAGGATCCAGGCGAGGAGAAGGAGCCAAAACCAAAGAAGAAAAAGGAGCCCAAGAAGGTCAAAGAGCCCAAAAAGGTTAAAGAACATACAGAGCCTAAGGACTTAAAAAACCAGAAGCAGCCCAAGACTCCAAAGGAGCCCAAAAAGCCCAAAACACCCCGGGAGCCTAAACCTCCTAAAGAGAAAAAAATTAATCCAGATTCAGCTGCTAAGACCAAACCCAAGAAAACAAGGTAACTTAAAGGGCATCTATAGTGGGAAAATGAACTTTTTTTTCTTTCTTTCCATGTATTCTATAATTCCCCACAACCCACAGAGTGTTCAGAATCCCTCTCTGTCCTGAGATACACCAGTTAGAAGAATACGTGATTGCATTCCTCTACTCCTACTTGTACTGTCAATCAAATCCCTGTGAAGTGACCCTCTTCCCAGCTCAAGTCCCTCCCCCTATAGATAAGAGCATTAGCAGGGGTAGAGAGGTAGCTTTGAAGGTAGATATAAGGCTGCACTTGACCCCCCTTCTTGATAGACTTCACTGATTGATGATGGGTCACAAAGTGAGAGATGGTAAACTGATCTCCTTCTTCCGTGTCTCCAGGACAGCTTGCTTTCTATTGGCCACTGTGCGTGGGTGTGTTTTTCAGGATGTTGAACTTTTAACTCCTACTGCACATGATAAGCTTGTCGGTTAGCCGAAGTTGAGACCTGGAGGAGGTAACAGAGGGAAGGGGGGAGGGCTGCACACAGATCTGGCACCATGGTTAAACAGTCACTTACAGAGATAGGATTAAGGCAGCACAGAGTACATGAATTTAACTTTGCAAAGGGGCAATGTGTTTTTTTCACTATAGATGCCCTTTAATGCTAGTTTAGCTCCAAAATGTTATCCACAGTTGGATCCCTAAGTGCTGGGAGTTTGCAGGGTCAGATCCTTTAAACTTGCTTATAGAACAGAGTAAAACTTATTGTAACTTGATGCATGGCATGCCACCTGGGGAATTTAACTTTAATTAAAGGGATAGGCTAACTAATGGTTCCCATGGAATGAATTGACTGTTTTTAAAAGTTAACATTGCTTCTCTGCTGCTCGACACTGCACAGAGGGGTGTAAGTGCTTTTGACATTTAAGGGTTGCTGGATTGCTGCCTTATCTTACCCTAAAGTTAATGTTTGGTGATACTTTCCCTAGACAGCACAACATTACCTTTTAAAGGTGAAATAAACATTATGATATATATGCTTGTGAAGGTTCTCATTCATCCAGGTCATGGTATATCTGTTGTATTCAATTAGATCAACTGGACTTGAAATGTAGTTCTTGAAGACGTTTCGCTAGTCATCCGACTGGCTTTCTCAATTCAGAATGACTTGTACAAGAATCTGTGGCTATTATGTACCCTGGAAAATCCCAATTAGCATATCACAGCCAGGTGTTAAGGGTGTGATTAGATAGTGGCTAAGAGGTGTTATAGGAACGCCCAGAGTAAGGTGTTAAAACAGCATGATGTGAAAATAAAGAAACCAAGCCTAAATAGAGGTGGGGGGGTTCGACACCAACTGTCTGCCATGTACAATGCTGTTTTAACACCTTACTCTGGGCGTTCCTATAACACCTCTTAGCCACTATCTAATCACACCCTTAACACCTGGCTGTGATATGCTAATTGGGATTTTCCAGGGTACATAATAGCCACAGATTCTTGTACAAGTCATTCTGAATTGAGAAAGCCAGTCGGATGACTAGCGAAACGTCTTCAAGAACTACATTTCAAGTCCAGTTGATCTAATTGAATACAACAGATATTATGATATATACTTGTCTTCATTGCTGTTTTCCCCTCCTGAATTTTACTGCAGCAAAGAACAGGGACCAACACCAGTGGAGAAGAAGAAAAAGGGGAAGAGGAAAGCAGAGTTCTCAGAGGAGAGCTTGGATGGGGAGATGTCATCACTGAACCCAGCCTCCCAGAGCACGGAGGAATCTACTGAATCTCTGGATAGCCAGGTACAGCCACTTCAGACATCACATTTAGCTCTTTCCAATAGCTTGCTTGTGATATTTAGGTGTAAATCTCCATGCCACATGCATTGCTGTAAGTCGCATTGTGAATTAATAGAGGGGATTGTGAATAAAGAAGCAAATATTTCTGCCTTTGGTAAATATAAAGATGACCCTGCAGTGTGGTAATAAATGTAAATGCCTGAACATTGACAGCATTTGTTTGTATTCTTGATTTTAGGCCTGTAGTGCTAGAGACAATATGTATAACTTTTTGTATCCTTGACCATTGTGTAATGTGTTACAAGCTATTAATAATTCCTTGTTTCCTCTGTATAGAAGCGTCGATCGGGGCGCCAGGTGAAGAGGAGGAAATATAACGAAGACCTTGATTTTAAAGTGGTAGATGATGATGGGGAGACAATTGCTGTTTTAGGAGCAGGAAGAGCATCTGCATTGTCCGCTTCTACTTTAGCCTGGCAAGCAGAGGTAGGCTAATTACTTTATGTGAATGTCAATACTGCCTGTAATTAAAAGTATTGCCAAAACCCAAACACAAGTAATGGTGCCCTGGAACCCAGGTATGATTATAGTTAACTGTTCCTGTAGGATAGCTATAGAAAGAAAAATGAACTGGCGAAGTGTGTCTCAACCCTTTGCAGATTGTGACATTTTGTATATTCCTTTTTTTATATATGTTGTAGAGCTCTTTTAACTGATTAATTGTCTTTAAAGATGCTTTTGTTTAGTATTAAAGGGCATCTACGGTGCCCAGAGCAACTTTTTCCTTTTTAAATTCTATATTTCCTAGGGAGATGGGAAACTACTCCTACACGTTTTTTCCTTGCGGTGAGCTGTCACTGGTGACCCAGTCCACCCACTCTGCGTAAGAGGGGGATAGTCGAGCCAGGTGGATTGGGGGTGGCGTGGAGAGCTGTTAACTTGCATCACGATTATCTCTTTGATAGCTCACTGTTCGGATTACTGGTATCAGCGGAAGGTTCGAGTACTAGAAGTAATGGCAAAAGTGTTTTGGGGCTCTACAGATGGCCTTTAATTTAGTTTTGCGCGTTGACTTGTCCATGGCAGAATGGGGACATTGTGATCCAATGTTTTTGTTGCCTATGGAATAAAACAATATGATAACATGAGTTAAAAATTAAAACACCCCCTGCTTAAATTAGGTAATATTGCTGTATCAATTTTTTTTTATTCTAGGCAATACAACCCCTTTAATCACATCATATTAATCAATTCAATTGAGAATTCCTGTAAATCTTTCTAAATCCTTAGAATGTCTGTGGGGCAGTGTGTATTAATGAATTGTTTTTATTAATAATCTTGTAGGAGCCACCGGAGGATGATGCCAATATAATCGAAAGAATTTTATCCTCTAGAGTATCTCAAAAAGAGGTAAATGTTGTAGCTGTAAACACTGGATGGCAATACTGTAGGTAACAGCTATGTTTATAAAGTTTAAAGGACAACTTAAGGGTATTTTTCCAGCAGTTTAATTAACAAAGGGTCATAGAATCAATTTTTAGCATAGTTGTCAAGGAGGGATAAGGGCATCCAGCCATCTAGCTTAAAGGGCAAGTTCACCCCTCAAATGAAAAATTGTGTATAGGTAAATCACCCCCAACCATCAACACTGCAATAGTTAGAAATCTGAGCGATGAAGCTTGGAGAGTTTGAAGAGAAGACTAAAACCTTTGAGAGGCAGAGGGAAGGGGGATAGAATCATTTTGCCTCCTGTATTTTAGCTTTCTAACTATTGTAGTTTTGGGGGTTTGATTTAACTATATATTTTCCATTTGAGAGGTGAACATGCCCTTTTACCTTACCCATGATGCCTCTCTGAGGTTAGCCATGCACGGATTAAAAAATGGTTCCTTCCATCTAGCTTACTAATTAGGTTTTTGATCAATTTTAGTGAATTTGGCAATCAAGCTGTTTTGGCCGATTGTTCAGTGTATGGGCATTTGGTCACCCATCGTCAACAATGCCTGACCGAAAGTCTGCTTTGGCTGACCAAGCACCCATATGTTAACTGATACTCAGCTGAAACGGCCATTCGTACACCATTGTGGGTCGGGCCCCGTGATTGCACATGTGTGTGAACTTTAAATGGGCAAGTTGTAGATTTTCTGGCTAATTGGAAGCAGAGGCAGGGAATAATAGCCCACTTACTTTATACTGCATCAAGCAGTCTGAACTGTTGATAATAAACAGATAATAAACAGTTGATAATAAACAGACCTTAATAATCAACGATTCTCCTAACGGGGAGTTAACAATTATTTGTCCAATCCTCAATACATTGTTATGCTAAACAGTTGATGAAAAGAAGGTAATCCTTCACTAAATTCTCCAGGGCTAAGGCTGGGTAAACACCATCCGATTTTTTTTTTTTGACCGACCAACTGATATTACTGTGCATTTGTTGGTCAGTCGAACTATTGGTTGGTGTATTTGCAGACGGTCCCCTATGGACCGAATGATCATCGTTGGTGATTCGTCCTGGCCAACCGCTCGCTAGTAACAGAGATCTGCTGGGCTAACTTATATCTCCTTTGCTTTTACATAGGGACACCAAGGAAGCAAAATTACCATTTTTATAATAGCAGGTTATAAGATACATAGAATGATGTTTACTTTCATGGGCAGTGTCTTGGTTTTTATAGACCAGAAATAAACTGCTGGACTGTAATCAATGGAGCTACAATAAATGGGAAAAAAAAACACTATAATTGAAACTTTATAAAGATACAACTTTCAGTGAAACTAGAACGAACGCTACGAAAAGTTCTTTAATCCCTCATATATTCCAGTGCCTGTCCTAGGTCTCTTTGTGGAGTCTCCGTACTCTCAAATATCGGATTTTACTCTTTCTTTCAGCTGCTGCACAGTGAGAACACTGAAGTGGAGGAATTTTTTGTAAAGTACAGAAATTTGTAAGTTGTCCTTGTTTTCAGATTCGTATTTAAAAATAATCTATCGTTTGCTTTACTACAAGAGATCCAGCAATACAAATACACGAACATTTCCACTGCAGCACGCCTAGCGTGTCCGTGTTTGGTTACATTCATGCTTGGTGTGCTTCACCCAGGTGATTTTCTCCACTGAGCTTCCCCTTTTCCCCCCTTTTCATATATTCATAGTGGTGGATGTCCTGGCTATTATAATGTATTTGCACTACTAGATCTTTGTTTAGGAATTACTTCAAGTACATCATATGATATAGTTTTAATTAGCAGGATGAAAATCTTGTTTTAGACTAAATATCCGTTTATTTGGTCACAATGATGATAGTTCCACTCTAGTGACTGCAATGACGGGGAAAGTACTGACCACTGTGAGGTACACGTGTTCCTGCTTGATGGTATAATCACCAGAACTGGTTATTGATTGGTTATGTTCCTTTATTTAGTTCCTATCTGCACTGTAAATGGGCGACCCTAGAGGAGCTGGAAAAAGATCCCAGGATCCAGCAGAAGATTAAGAGATTTCGGAATAAACAGGCACAAATGAAACACATGTTCACCGAGGTCAGTCTGCCATTCATCTTACTGGAGACTTGGATGTCTCTTTCCCCTCTATCATATATTAAATCGTTTATTTCATTTGCATTGCCTGATGTACAAAAGTACAAATAAACCAGTAAGCCATATTGGTTCCAGCTATTGTGCCATTATTTCTGCTGAAATACAGGGTTATTTATTAAAAGTTAACGACAATACTAACTTATCAGTTTAAGAGTATATAAAGTATATGTTACTATTAGTAGTATCACTTTTTCTTCTCTTTCTTTCTTTCTTTTATTTCTTCTTTCCTTTCTTTGATTTCTTTTCTCTTCTATTCTCTCCTCTCTCATCTTAAAGTTACTGTGTTAAATTGAATTCATGATATTGAAAATAACATAAAAACATGAATGTCTAAAATGCTGCAGTAATATGTTGTTGGAAAACAGATGTCAGCCTGTTTGCAAATGATGGTATTTGATTTGTTACATGACGACATTCAATAAAAATGTTGGTGGGGTAATTCTTATTGTTGAAAATTTTGCCCCAATCAATCAGATGTTGGCTTTTAAATGTTAAAGAATCATAATAATCTGATTGGTTGGGGCAACATTAGCACCATTTTTAACAATAAGAACTTTTATCGAATCTGCCTGGAAATAAATTGTGGAACATTTATTAGTAATTCTGCAGTTTCCGTCTGCACTAAATTTCTTAATACTAATGTTTAGCACTGTTCAACCCTGCTGATGCAGGTTTCAGGTAAAGATCCCCCGACTGTAATTTAACATCTCTAGCAGGGGTTTATGCTAATTTGCATCTTGTCTGTAGCCTACGACAAGGGGATGATACTAACTGGTTGGTCTGGCTTAAGAAAAACCTGATTTCTTCGAACTGCTTCTGTTTTTAATGGTCAAAGACAAAGCTTTAGAAATGATGGATTCCATTCAAGATATTTTTATATGTTTGTTTTCATCCCCTTTACTGTAAATGTCTAAAATCCACTGAAGATGTGGACTGGAAGATCGGGTCGATGGGAAATGATCTGCCTTATCCGATCGTTATTTGATCAATCCCTCAATATCATCAAGCGGTCTGATCAAAACAAAAACGTCAATCCAGCTCATGATATTGAGACCCATTCAATGGAGTTGGGAATATTGACCCCCTGCATGGCATGTTTAGTTTCAAATTCTAATTTAAACTGTGTTAAGGTGCCCGTACATTAAAACTCCCGACCGATCCTATGGCACTCGATATATTATTCAGAAACTGCCTTTTCCATTCTTTTTTACAACTGACATACGATCGTGACAGTCCCGCCTGGCCCATTCATTTTGCGATCGTATTGATTGAATGGCATGGGATTGGTTGGGAGGTGAGTTCTAATGTATGGCCACCTTAAGAGTGAACAAAGAAGGATAAATAAAAGCAAAATAGTTGGTGTTCCTTCAACATACACACATTCAGGGTTATTCAATAAAAGTTCTTAACGTTAAAAATGGTGCTAATTTTGCCCCAACCAATCAGATGTTAGCTTTTAAATGTTAAATAAGATCTGATTGGTTGGGGCAAGATTAGCATCATTTTAAACAATAAGAACTTTTATTGAATCTCCCTGATTGTGTTCTTTCCCCCCTGTGTTTATGCGTTTATTATTTTTGACCAATACATTGCTTGGTGCAGAGGCTGCAGACAGTCTCTATATATCACTGTATTTTCTTCATATCTCCTCTATAGCTAGATGAAGACATGTTTAATCCAGACTATGTGGAGGTGGACAGAGTACTGGAGGTTGCTCACACGAAGGACAATGATACAGGAGAGGTGCGTTATGGTGCTTCTGTATATGTACAATGAGATGTACAATGTTGGGAAACTGTGTTTTTGCCATGCACAGCGACCTTTAATCCTGGGGTAAATAAGAACAAGTCTCCCGCACCTCTGCAATATAGATCTAGGTGCTGGGTGCTACTGCCAGGTCACAGCCAGTGACACATATCCAATAGTTCCAAGAAATAATAGCGCACACCAGTCTTTCGTGTTTATTCTACACACATACGTAACGTTTCGGTGTCACGATACCTTCATCAGACATCATTTAATCCTGGGGTAGACATGTATAATTGGGAGCGTTGTCAGTGAAAAGAGACAGCTCTGTTTTCCAGGGTAAAGGGCCCACAGTCATTGTCACTGACAATTCTCTCCTCTAAAACATTGGAGACCACATGTTAATGAGGGAGGGGTAGGAGACAGGCAGCAGTCTGTTACGTATAATATATAATTATACATAATTTATACATAATATACATTATATATTATAATTATAATGAGTATAATTTTCCTTGAAAACAACTAACTATACTGAACAAACAAACAAGTTTTTGAAGTTTTTTTGGAATTGTTTTGAATATGCTTAGGCCACTAATTAATAAGCATTTATGTTCCCAGAATAAAGAACCTTGAGCTTATTATAACCATAAGATAATGGCTATAAATACAATATACTTAAAATACATATGGATTCTTTTGACACAAACTGAAGATTTGGCCAAGCTGATGAGTTGACTGCTCAGACGTAATTATTATCTCCTTATTCATTTTACCATATCCCTCTCCATCAGGAGGTTACTCATTACTTGGTCAAATGGTGTTCGTTGTCATATGAAGAGTCCACGTGGGAGCTTGAAGAGGATGTCGATCCAGTTAAAGTGAAAGAATTTGAAGCACACCAGGGTGTACCTGGTCTCACCCCAATGGTAAGAGAAACAAACTAACACAAGGAAACACAGATATAGCAGTTAGATTATGGCTATGTAATGGTTAGGGAAACAAACCAACACAAGGGAATGCAGCTATAGCAGTTAGATTATGGCTATGTAATGGTAAGAGAAACAAACCAGCACAAGGGAATGCAGCTATAGCAGTTAGATTATGGCTATGTAATGGTAAGAGAAACAAACCAGCACAAGGGAAGGCAGCTATAGCAGTTAGATTATGGCTATGTAAGGTAAGAGAAACAAACCAACACAGGGAATGCAGCTATAGCAGTTAGATTATGGCTATGTAATGGTTAGGGAAACAAACCAACACAAGGGAATGCAGCTATAGCAGTTAGATTATGGCTATGTAATGGTAAGGGAAACAAACCAGCACAAGGAAATGCAGCTATAGCAGTTAGATTATGGCTATGTAATGGTAAGGGAAACAAACCAACACAAGGAAATGCAGCTATAGCAGTTGAGATTATGCTTGTAATGGTTAGAGAAACAAACCAGCACAAGGGAATGCCGCTATAGCAGTTAGATTATGGCTATGTAATGGTTAGGGAAACAAACCAGCACAAGGAAATGCAGCTATACAGTTAGATTATGGCTATGTAATGGTTAGGGAAACAAAAACAACACAAGGAAATGCAGCTATAGCAGTTAGATTATGGCTTTGTAATGGTTAGAGAAACAAACCACACAAGGGAATGCAGCTATGCAGTTTAGATTATGGCTATGTAATGGTTAGGGAAACAAACCACACAAGAAGGAATGCAGCTATAGCAGTTAGATTATGGCTATGTAATGGTTAGGGAAACAAACCAGCACAAGGAATGCAGCTATAGCAGTTAGATTATGGCTATGTAATGTGGTAAGAGAAACAAACAACACAAGGAAACACAGTATAGCAGTTAGATTATGGCTATGTAATGGTAAGAGAAACAAACCAACACAAGGGAATGCAGCATAGCAGTTAGATTATGGCTAGTTAATGGTTAGGGAACAAACCAACACAAGGGAATGCAGCTATAGCAGTTAGATTATGGCTATGTAATGGTTAGGGAAACAACCAACACAAGGAAATGAGCTATAGCAGTTAGATTATGGCTATGTAATGGTAAGAGAAACAAACCAACACAAGGAATGCAGCTATAGCAGTTAGATTATGGCTATGTAATGGTAAGAGAAACAAACCAACACAAGGAAATGCAGCTATAGCAGTTAGATTATGGCTATGTATGGTAAGAGAAACAAACCAACACAAGGGAATGAGCTATAGCAGTTAGTTATGGCTATGTAATGGTAAGGAAAACAACCAACACAAGGGAATGTAGCTATAGCAGTTAGATTATGGCTATGTAATGGTTAGGGAAACAACCCAACACAAGGAAATGCAGCTATAGCAGTTAGATTATGGCTATGTAATGGTAAGAGAAACAAACCAGCACAAGGGAATGCAGCTATAGCAGTTAGATTATGGCTATGTAATGGTAAGAGAAACAAACCAGCACAAGGGAATGCAGCTATAGCAGTTAGATTATGGCTATGTAATGGTAAGAGAAACAAACCAACACAAGGGAATGCAGCTATAGAGTTAGATTATGGCTATGTAATGGTTAGGGAAACAACCAACACAAGGGAATGCAGCTATAGCAGTTAGATTATGGCTATGTAATGGTTAGGGAAAACAACCCAACAAAGGAAATGCAGCTATAGCAGTTAGATTATGGCTATGTAATGGTAAGAGAAACAAACCAACACAAGGAATGCAGCTATAGCAGTTAGATTATGGCTATGTAATGGTAAGAGAACAAACCAACACAAGGAATGCAGCTATAGCAGTTAGATTATGGCTATGTAATAGGTAAGAGAAAACAAACCAACACAAGGAAATGCAGCTATAGCAGTTAGATTATGGCTATGTAATGGTAAGGGAAACAAACCAACACAAGGGAATGCAGCTATAGCAGTTAGATTATGGCTATGTAATGGTTAGAGAAACAAACTAACACAAGGGAATGCAGCTATAGCAGTTAGATTATGGCTATGTAATGGTAAGAGAAACAAACCAACACAAGGGAATGCAGCTATAGCAGTTAGATTATGGCTATGTAATGGTAAGAGAAACAAACCAACACAAGGGAATGCAGCTATAGCAGTTAGATTATGGCTATGTAATGGTTAGGGAAACAAACCAACACAAGGAAATGCAGCTATAGCAGTTGAGATTATGCTTGTAATGGTTAGAGAACAAACCAGCACAAGGGAATGCCGCTATAGCAGTTAGATTATGGCTATGTAATGGTTAGGGAAACAAACCAGCACAAAGGAAATGCAGCTATACAGTTAGATTATGGCTATGTAATGGTTAGGGAAACAAAACAACACAAGGAAATGCAGCTATAGCAGTTAGATTATGGCTTTGTAATGGTTAGAGAAACAAACCACACAAGGGAATGCAGCTATGCAGTTTAGATTATGGCTATGTAATGGTTAGGGAAACAAACCACACAAGAAGGAATGCAGCTATAGCAGTTAGATTATGGCTATGTAATGGTTAGGGAAACAAACCAGCACAAGGAATGCAGCTATAGCAGTTAGATTATGGCTATGTAATGGTGAGTAAGAGAAACAAACAACACAAGGAAGACACAGTATAGCAGTTAGATTATGGCTATGTAATGGTAAGAGAAACAAACCAACACAAGGGAATGCAGCCATAGCAGTTAGATTATGGCTAGTTAATGGTTAGGGAAACAAACCAACACAAGGGAATGCAGCTATAGCAGTTAGATTATGGCTATGTAATGGTTAGGGAAACAACCAACACAAGGAAATGAGCTATAGCAGTTAGATTATGGCTATGTAATGGTAAGAGAAACAAACCAACACAAGGAATGCAGCTATAGCAGTTAGATTATGGTATGTAATGGTAAGAGAAACAAACCAACACAAGGAAATGCAGCTATAGCAGTTAGATTATGGTATGTATGGTAGAGAAACAAACCAACACAAGGGAATGAGCTATAGCAGTTAGTATGGCTATGTAATGGTAAGGAAAACAACCAACACAAGGGAATGTAGCTATAGCAGTTAGATTATGGCTATGTAATGGTTAGGGAAACAACCCAACACAAGGAAATGAGCATAGCAGTTAGATTATGGCTATGTAATGGTAAGAGAAACAAACCAGCACAAGGGAATGCAGCTATAGCAGTTAGATTATGGCTATGTAATGGTAAGAGAAACAAACCAGCACAAGGGAATGCAGCTATAGCAGTTAGATTATGGCTATGTAATGGTAAGAGAAACAAACCAACACAAGGGAATGCAGCTATAGCAGTTAGATTATGGCTATGTAATGGTTAGGGAAACAACCCAACACAAGGGAATGCAGCTATAGCAGTTAGATTATGGCTATGTAATGGTTAGGGAAACAACCCAACACAAGGAAATGCAGCTATAGCAGTTAGATTATGGCTATGTAATGGTAAGAGAAACAAACCAACACAAGGAATGCAGCTATAGCAGTTAGATTATGGCTATGTAATGGTAAGAGAAACAAACCAACACAAGGAAATGCAGCTATAGCAGTTAGATTATGGCTATGTAATGGTAAGAGAAACAAACCAACACAAGGGAATGCAGCTATAGCAGTTAGATTATGGCTATGTAATGGTAAGAGAAACAAACCAACAAGGGAATGTAGCTATAGCAGTTAGATTATGGCTAGTAATGGTTAGGGAAACAACCCACACAAGGAAATGCCGCTATAGCAGTTAGATTATGCTATGTAAGGTAAGAGAAACAAACCAACACAAGGGAATGCAGCTATAGCAGTTAGATTATGGCTATGTAATGGTAAGAGAAACAAACCAACACAAGGAAATGCAGCTATAGCAGTTAGATTATGGCTTTGTAATGGTTAGAGAAACAAACCAGCACAAGGGAATGCAGCTATAGCAGTTAGATTATGGCTATGTAATGGTTAGGGAAACAAACCAGCACAAGGGAATGCAGCTATAGCAGTTAGATTATGGCTATGTAATGGTTAGGGAAACAAACCAACACAAGGAAATGCAGCTATAGCAGTTAGATTATGGCTATGTAATGGTAAGAGAAACAAACTAACACAAGGAAACACAGATATAGCAGTTAGATTATGGCTATGTAATGGTAAGAGAAACAAACCAACACAAGGGAATGCAGCCATAGCAGTTAGATTATGGCTATGTAATGGTTAGGGAAACAAACCAACACAAGGGAATGCAGCTATAGCAGTTAGATTATGGCTATGTATGGTAAAGAAACAAACAACACAAGGAACACAGTATAGCAGTTAGATTATGGCTATGTAATGTAGAGAAACAAACCAACACAAGGAATGCAGCATAGCAGTTAGATTATGGCTAGTAATGGTTAGGGAAACAAACCAACACAGGGAATGCAGCTATAGCAGTTAGATTATGGCTATGTAATGTTAGGGAAACCCCAACACAAGGAAATGCAGCTATAGCAGTTAGATTATGGCTATGTAATGGTAAGAGAAACAACCAACACAAGGAAATGCAGCTATAGCAGTTAGATTATGGCTATGTAATGGTAAGAGAAACAAACCACACAGCAGGAATCAGCTATAGCAGTAGATTATGGCTATGTAATGGTAAGAGAAACAAACCAACACAAGGGAATGCAGCTATAGCAGTTAGATTATGGCTATGTATGGTAAGAGAAACAAACAACACAAGGGAATGTAAGCTATGCAGTTAGATTATGGCTATGTAATGGTTAGGGAAACAACCCAACACAAGAATGCAGCTATAGCAGTTAGATTATGGCTATGTAATGGTTAGAGAAAACAAACCAACACAAGGGAAATGCAGCTATAGCAGTTAGATTATGGCTATGTAATGGTAAGAGAACACAACCACACAAGGGAATAGCAGCATAGCAGTTAGATTATGGCTATGTAATGGTAAGAGAAACAAACCAACACAAGGGAATGCAGCTATAGCAGTTAGATTATGGCTATGTAATGGTTAGGGAACAACCCCACACAAGGGAATGCAGCTATAGCAGTTAGATTATGGCTATGTAATGGTTAGGAAACCACCAACACAAGGAAATGCAGCTATAGCAGTTAGATTATGGCTATGTAATGGTAGAGAAACAAACCACACAAGGAATGCAGCTATGGCAGTTAGATTATGGCTATGTAATGGTAAGAACACCAACACAAGGAAATGCAGCTATAGCAGTTAGATTATGCTATGTAATGGTAAAGAAACAAAACCAACAAAGGGAATGCAGCTATAGCAGTTAGATTATGGCTATGTAATGGTAAGAGAAACAACCAACACAAGGAATGATTATACAGTTGATTATGGCTATGTAATGGTTAGGGAAACAACCAACACAAGGAATGCAGCTATAGCAGTTAGATTATGGCTATGTAATGGTAAGAGAAACAAACCAGCACAAGGATGCAGCTATAGCAGTTAGATTATGGCTATGTAATGGTAAGAAACAAACCAGCACAAGGAATGCAGCTATAGCAGTTAGATTATGGCTATGTAATGGTAAGAGAAACAAACCAACACAGGGAATGCAGCTATAGCAGTTAGATTATGGCTATGTAATGGTAAGAGAAACAAACCACACAAGGGAATGCAGCTATAGCAGTTAGATTATGGCTATGTAATGGTAAGAGAAACAAACCACCACAAGGGAATGCCCTATAGCAGTTAGATTATGGCTATGTAATGGTAAGAGAAACAAACCAACACAAGGGAATGAGCTATAGCAGTTAGATTATGGCTATGTAATGGTTAGGGAAACAACCCACACAAGGAAATGCAGCTATAGCAGTTAGATTATGCTATGTAATGGTTAAGAGACACAAACCAACACAAGGAAATGCAGCTATAGCAGTTAGATTATGGCTATGTAATGGTAAGGGAAACAAACCAACACAAGGGAATGCAGCTATAGCAGTTAGATTATGGCTATGTAATGGTTAGAGAAACAAACCAACACAAGGGAATGCAGCTATAGCAGTTAGATTATGGCTATGTAATGGTAAGAGAAACAAACCAACACAAGGGAATGCAGCTATAGCAGTTAGATTATGGCTATGTAATGGTAAGAGAAACAAACCAACACAAGGGAATGCAGCTATAGCAGTTAGATTATGGCTATGTAATGGTTAGGGAAACAAACAAACACAAGGAAATGCAGCTATAGCAGTTAGATTATGGCTATGTAATGGTAAGGGAAACAAACCAACACAAGGAAATGCAGCTATAGCAGTTAGATTATGGCTATGTAATGGTAAAAGAGAACAGGGCAGAGGTAGAATTTTCCATAGACCAAGTAACCAGCCAATGGCCCTTACCTCATCCTTTAACTGTGGTTTTGTTGGCCTGTTTTTTAAATACATAATTAAATATATATATATATTTCATTGATTGAGTGAGATCATAGCATGCTGCTTTATATAGAATATTCTGTCTTTACTTACTCTTTAACTAGGTGCACACACTACAGATTTTTGAAAGATGACAGTCAGGATCTGCAAGATCTGTATACACACAGTAGGAAGAACAGTCGGGACTGTGTGTTTCCCTCGGCCGTGGCAGACTCCTCTATAGGGAGTCTAGTGCGTCCGACGGGAACGTTCGGCGTGCGTGAGGCTCATTTGGGAAAACCGCTAAACACACTAGCGATAAAACTCAGGTACCGTCGGATCTGACAGTATCGGGGCTATATCCCTAGTGTGTGTACCTAGCTTTACTAAATAAAAATGGCTGTTGCATTCTCTGCACACATTTATAAGTAAAAACAGTGCACAGTTGTCTAGAAGATATTGAACTCTCCAGAGAATGATTGAAGTGTGCTCCATCTGACTGCTATTAACTACAAACAGAATGTTAGGTTTTACTCCAACACCCCTTGAAATGTTTCCTGTTTACATGCCAGCATTTAACTCTCCTTCTGACATTCTATTTTACGTGATTCAGAGGTAGTAGAATGTAATATGACACAGATTGAAGGAGACTAGAAGTTAAAATGAAGGTGACCCTCCATATTGTCATTTTGTAATAACCATTAAAATGTAGATCTGTAGATGACCTGTATTTCATTTCATAATGACTGTTGGCTGCGTCTCCATAAATTGGAAGAATTGTGACTTTTCCTAAGTTCCGTATCCTTTCCTTCCCCCCCCTCTAGTGAATACCCATTAGTTTTATCACTTGTTACTGCAGATTTGTACCATGTCTGTGACCAGAATGTGTGGGTATCGTCTACAGGCAGCTGTGATATTAGGAAACTAAGGTGATTTTCTTATAATGTGTCCCATACTCACAGTAACTCCCCTCTGCCCCGGTCCTGGCAGCAATTACAGCAATCAAACAATGTTGGAAGGAGACTCCATGCAGTATTCCACTGCAAACAACTTTATTTCAGCACTCTCAGCAGCATGTCTGGATCAAGTTTGAAAAAGGACGCATGTAAGATCCGAAACATGTTGCTTAGAGCACTGAATAAACCAAGGTGATTTCTTTGTATTGCTGCTGATTTCAGCGGTAAATCAGCTGTTTGGAATTATAGAAGGTTTTCATTGCTGTCCACTGGGATTCATGACTTCCCCTTTCAGAACATGGACTTCTTAAATCAGATTAACTGGACTGTACTGGTAACCAAATTCCATACTGTGTAATGGATAAAAGGGCAACTAAAATGGGCAGGGATGTAGGGTTGATTATTCAATTTTCATCTGTCAGGTAAGTGTCCTGGGCTCTAGTAAAGCAGCGAGGGAGCCTGGCAGGAGCAGTTTCCTTCTTGCAAGTGCTCCTCACAGAAACAATATTGGGAAGTAGGAATTTGCTAATCCTGCCTCCCTGCACCAGGTACTTTTCATTTTAACAGTTTTTTAAACTTAATACGCACTATAGTTTTCTTTAATGGAAAGGTTGGTCTAAATCTTTGAGAGTGGGAAAAAAAATACAGCATAATCCAAATAAATGAACTGTAATGTTTATCCCATTTTATAATATCTCTGGTCAGGCTTCCAGATTTACTGATTTATTTGTTCTCCTTAGGAACGTCCAGCATCTGAGACCTGGCAGAAACTCGTCAGTTCTCGCACCTACAAGAACAACAACCTGTTGAGAGAATATCAGTTAGAGGGGATGAACTGGCTGCTCTTTAATTGGTACAACAGGTAAGAGCAGTGAGTTAAGTGTGTGGCTGTGCAGAGGGCCTAGAATCTGTTTGTCTGTCCTTGGAAATATCTAGAACTGGGCGATGCCATATGTGTGGACATTTTAAAATATTTAATTCCCCCATGGCAGTTTTGATTTACAGTGAAGGGACGATGTTAGAACACATTAAGATTTTTAAAGGGGAACTGTGGTCCAAAAATGACTTTAGTTAAATTGACTGGAATTGCAGGAGTATTTTTAAAATTAATTTTCAGGGCCTGCGAGTGGTAAGGGCCATAAGGAGGTTACGGGCTGTAGGTTCCCTTTTTTCCTGGTATCTTCACACAGAAGAGTGGGGGGACTTTCGTTTTTCTTTACACATTGTGTATTCTGCATCTGTGGAGGATGGTGGAGGAATAGCTTTTGGAATGTCATCTATCATCCTCCTACACCATAAATTTCTTATCAGAGATTTCTTCCTCCTTTGGTGTGCAGCACGTAGAGAGGTGATTGGTGGCTCATTTTAAAGGTAGGAAGGTAGCCTTTCATTTAAAATCAACTTGTCTGGAGACTACAGTTCCCCTTTAACTTTTCCATTAAGTTAACAATGTTGAAATGAGGATATATTGTAAATGTGTTAAAGGGCATCTATAGTGGGAAAATTACATTTTTTTTCCTTCTTTCTATGTGTTCTATAATTCCCCCCAACCCCCAGAGTACCTTTTATTTTCTTCAGATTCCACCTCTGTCCTGAGATATACAAGTTGAAAGAAGTGAAAATTTTAATACACCACTCCTGCTTGAGCTGTCAATCAAATCCCCTAACAGCATGCCGGTATAGTGTGTAGGCTTACACAGGATTTACAGCAAGTCTCCCAATTACTCCTTCCTTCTCAAAAATGCTTGGCAAATACTGGGTTAAAAACAGAAGTAAAGGGAAGGAGAAGTCTCCCTCCTCCGCAAGCTTTCACCGATTTATTGCCTGGGCTGCAGTGATTCAGGACTTGGTCTCTCCAAACGCTCTCCCCCCCCCCCTTCCTCCTCCCATTCCTTACGTAGCACTTTCTTCAGAACAACGGAGAAACTTTCTCTCTACAGTTTTTTTTTTGTTTGTTTACAAAGGTTAGAGTGATGTGTCATGTGTAGGAGAATTAATGCGCATGAGCGGCTTGTTTCACAGGCTTCATTTACAGCCGGACTACTTGAACGGGAAAGGGAATGACCAGAGAGGGGAGGGGGAGTGGGGAGCCCTGCAGTAAATCAGACAGTGGGCAAACACGGAGCCACAGAGGAAGGTAAGAATAAGGCAGAATACACTAACCTTTCATTATGTCTGGATTGGAGCAATGTATAGATTTCACTATAGATGCCCTTTAACATGGTCTAAAACATTTCCCTAGAAACGGCTTATAAAAACAATGTATCACTTCTTCGGATGCTATTCCTAACCTAGGATTAAATAAAAATACAATATGCTCCACTTTCCCAGTGGTTTTGGCAATTACCCAGGGAAAGGGTAAGGCACAAACAACTAGGCCATAATAATTTTCACATGTAGGTGTCTATGGGTGGTTACACTGCAAGGACACAAAAACACTTTTTCCTTCCTACATAACTTACCCACTGTGCATTAAAGATGAGATTAGAGTAAGAGGAAGGAGCAGGATTGCTGTAACGGCAGCAATAGGAGTTTTAGGACAGCCCAGTTTGGGTTACTTTAGATTCCCTTTAAATTTCTTTGTCAGAGGTGCAGTGTCTGTTAGATGTGATTTGTGACTATGGATTTAGATTTGTTTTCACTGTTTTTGAGCTTTGTATTTCATTTTTTGGATGAATGCTCCTGGAAAGGGATTTAATGTCAGGCTACTTTAATGGACTGATTTCTTTTACACTACAGGAAAAACTGTATCCTTGCTGATGAGATGGGACTAGGGAAAACCATCCAGTCTATCACATTTCTGTCTGAAATCTTCTTCATGGGAATCCGAGGTCCCTTTCTTATCATTGCTCCCCTTTCCACCATTACCAACTGGGAGCGTGAGTTTCGCACCTGGACAGAAATGAACACTATTGTTTACCACGGAAGCCAGATAAGTCGTCAGATGATCCACCAATACGAGATGTTCTATCGGGATGAACAGGTAAGACTGTTTACCTAATCTTTTCGTCACCCTATCATGGAGATTCACCTGGGCATATATCCTGGCAGAGATTCGCTAGAGGACGAATCGCTATGTTTGTCACGCCACCTGCTGGAACTTACTAAGAATAATTTTTATTCAGGGAAATCCTATTCCGGGAATCTTCAAATTTCACGTGGTGATCACCACCTTTGAGATGATCCTGGCAGATTGTCCAGAGCTAAAGAAGATGCGCTGGAGCTGCGTGATAATCGATGAAGCCCATCGTTTGAAGAATAGAAATTGTAAGCTGCTAGAGGGACTAAAACTGATGGCTCTGGTAAGAAGCAGTTAACCCTGTTGTGTTTTGGTAATGGTATTCATTTGGCTTTTCATTTGGCAGATGGAGGAAAGCTAGAGTAATTTGTCCTTCTTCTCTGTCCTTCACCAGGAGCACAAGGTGCTTCTCACTGGGACTCCCTTGCAGAATTCCGTGGAAGAGCTATACAGCCTGCTAAATTTTCTGGAGCCGGTGCAGTTTCCATCAGAAAGCACATTTCTAGAAGAATTTGGGGATCTTAAGACAGAGGAGCAGGTAACAATAATGAGCACATATTCTAAATTTGCTTTCATAGTTAAGTTTTTCTTCAGAAACTTTAGGTGGACCCTGGTACCATGGGGTAAGGTCCCACCTCCAAAGCACGTACACTTGGGGAAAAGGCTACAGTGATTCCAATATAGGACTAAACCCTTTCTAACAGGAATCCTCCATTCAGTATTTACTTCAGAATCTAGACTTCATGGTTTGCTGCACAGAACTTCCTGGAGACAACCGAACTTTAGGCCTTCTACTGGCTCCCAATGTAGGATGGCAAGTCCCAATAAAATATATACATTTTCTAGCCTGGTAATAAAATCATTTCTGAAGTTCCAGTAATATTATTTTATAAAGCAAGCACATATTTTACTTTATTATATCATGGTCTGTACACCTGAGGCCTCAGTTTATTGGAAACTCTTAAAGGGCTTTTAGTATAAGGTAGGTGCCAGCTGCCAACATTCCAACCGCCGTAATATTTCTTTAAAAAAAAAAAGCCTCAGATTTTTACTTACAAAGCCTTCTCTCACGTGACTCCTTCGATCTGGCTCCCTGCTTGCAGAATTTACAAGCAGGAGCCAGACCAGCAGCTCTCTATGTAACGATCTAAGGAATTTTTTTTAAAGAAATATTACGGCGGTTGGGGGTGGGCAGAGGTCACTTATCTTATGCCAAAAGGGATTCATGCTAGGTGCCACGGCTGCAGAGGATGTATCCGGATGGTGGGGGGGAGGCCTAGCCTGCGCATGTCACTGCCTTGTTGAGAAAGAAACAGGCACCAGATGAGTTGCTGACAGCTCCTACTCTGCACTTTTCTGGACTTTGAACAGACACCGCAGGAGAACCATAAGGAGCAGAGATGTAAGGTTTATTTTAAACTACAGAGTGGGGCCAGTATGGGGTTAAATCTTAGTTTTGGGGGTGGACATGCCCATTAATGAGGTCTCAAAAAAAGCAGTCGGTATATAACAAACAGTATGTTATTAGAAATTAACAGCCAAATAAAAAATCATTCATTTTGCTTATTAGGGGTAATTATTTCAGGCAAACTTCAATTAATCTGTTTCTCTTTATACATTGCACCATGCTGGATATACTTAAACACAACAGTAAAATGATTACAAGTTCTCACCCCCGAAGCACTGTACTAATTAACAAATTGTGGATGACAGGTTTATTGAACGTACAGTGTAATTAAACCAGCAGAGAAAACATTGGATTAATGTTTCATTTTCTTGATATAAACAGTTATTTGGAAACTGCAACTGTTCTGGTATTTTAGTCAATTATACACTGGTTACTCGAATTGTTTATGCTTTTATTTTGTGTTTGGGGGTTTTGAGCCGTTGAAGCAGAAAATACCTATAAATTCTGTAAAGCCCATTTCCAAGCTTAGATACAGTGTATTAAAATGTATTCCATATCTTTCTAAGACTACTTGCACACAAATGTATCATAGTAATTTCTGAGCGTATCAAGATATCTAGCTTCAAAAAACACCACAGGACTGCTCAAACTCCAAGAAAACACAACCTGAGAAAAAACATGTCGCTCGTTTGAAAGTAGCATAAAATCCATTTTATCCAAAGAAATGTTTAGTTTCAGATTTACAGTTACTTTACTTTCCCTTTAATGCTCTAGTCACCTAAGTACACAGAGATACAAAGTATCTAATTGGATATCTTTTTGCCCTTTTCCTGGAAAACATAGACTGAGCATGTCTGCCCCATTTGGAGAAGGGAAAAAGTGGGTCGAGCAAAGATTTTAGTAACTTCACAATTGTATATGTTTTGGAAGGAATTACTGAAAAGGCAAGTAATACACCAAATAAACCAGCAGTTTGTGGGCTAATTTTCAGAGAAAAGGGCATTTTACCGTATATACTCGAGTGTTAACTGTCCCGAGTATAAACCGAGGTACCTATTTTTACCTGAAAAAAATAGTAAAAGTGATTGACTCAAATATAAACAAAAGGTAGAAATTATGACTGCCTTCTGATTCTGTATTGTTTTGAGGCTTTAGTTTCCCTTTAAATGGACAGCAGAATCCCCATACAGTAGTCACATACAGTAATAGCCAAATCCAGTATAGTATGTCTATTACTGTATGGGACTACTGTATGGGAATTCTGCTATCCATTTAAAGGGCAACTAAAGCCTCAAAACAATACAGAATCAGAAGGCAGTAGTGGTCATATTTTCTACCTTTAGTTTATATTCGAGACAATCAAAAGGCAACAATATATACCATTCTACTTCTGATTCTGTATTGTTTTGAGGCTTTAGTTGCCCTTTAAATGGACAGAAGTTTTCCATTACAGTAGTCCCATACAGTAGTACTGGATTTGGCTATTACTGTATAAGAATTCTGCTGTCCATTTAAAAAAGACAACTAAAGCCTCATTCCTTGGCACTCCAGATGTGCAGCATACTTTATTAGCTGGAAGTTGTAGTTTTCACACATCTGCACCCACCCCCAATTCAGTTGACTTACTGGTAAGTACCTTCTGTGGGCATTGTTCTGTGAAGTTTAACATCTGTGCAAATTCAGTCTCTTTGAAAATCCTTTCACCACTCGCTGCCTGTACTGATGCGCTGGCTGACGTAACTAATTGGCACTGGGCAGTGACTTCAGGCAGCACGCCAGTACAGGCAGCGAGGGAGCGAGCGAGCGGATGCCGGATTTCTAAAGTAAGTGACTGACTCAAGTATAAACCGAGGTCGGGTTTTCAGGCTGATTTTACAGCCTGAAAACCTCAGTTTATACTCGAGTATATACGGTAGACAATTTATTTTTTACAGGAGATGGCTGCCACATACAAATTGGTATGTATTATCCTTGATGAGAATGTGGGAAGCAATTTAGTATTCAATTCATTTTTATTTTAAAATGACGGATAGTGGGCCTGAGGGAAGCACTGCATTGATTGTATCATTTTCAGGCTTAAATCAATGTTTATATTCAAAACAATGTATTGAGGAGGACAACATGTTCCAAACTCAGTTGGAAAGATTAAGCAGTTTGTTGTTGAAAAGAGGAAAACAGCGCGTTAATGGTTGATTTAAAAATTGACAGATGTATTTATCACACAATGACTGACTATTGGCTGTTGTTGTCTGCAGCAGTAATATTATATACTATATATTATATATTTTAAAAAATGGTTTGGGGTCATACATTGGGCGAAAAATCCTGTCCAAACTTATCCCAACTTTATTGCAAATTGGGCAAAAACAAATCATAAGTTCATTCAAAAATGAAATTTAAGCAAAACCTGCTTACATTTACTTCACGGATTTTCAGTAAAATTAAGGTCTGTGCTCTGGCTGGGCCATTGCTTTAGTTAATAATTGTGCTGAGAGGTGAACTTCTTCAGCATTCAGCAGATACTTAAAGCTTTTTTTTTGGGGGGGGGGGGGGGGGAAGAATAGCTGGATACTTTTCATGATTCCATCCATCTTGGACTAATGTTTGAGATGAAGAAACTCAGCCCTACAATATGTTGCAGCCTCTGCCATGCTTGTTGCGGGTATGGTGTTCCTTTGATGGTGTGCTGTTATTTTTGTGCCAAAAAATCTTGGTATAATCAGATCATTAATACACAACATCCTGATCTTGGTACTGCCACTGTTGAGCTAAATCTTCTCCACTGTGGATATTTTTTTGTATCCCTGTCCTGATTGATACCTTTCTGGCAGGGGCGGATTTACACCACAGGAGTCTGTAGGATTAAAAAGCAAGGCACCCTTAGCCCCACCCCTAAGCACAAACCACACCCCTAAAACACACCCGTTTCCTCTTTTTGGGGAAGAAAATAGACTATAAAGGGCGTGGATTGGTGGGGGGAGAGTGACAGCCACCCCTTTAACCACTGTCACCTCTAGGCATTTTTGTTTCTAAAAGTTTATTTTTACAGTATTGTTGTCCTTGACAATCCCTATTAAAGTCATAATTTTGAAATCCAACATAGGAGTTAACTAAATTCCTGTATTTAGGGATGACCTTATTTGGCTCCTTACTGTTCAGCAGCCATTTGCAGGTTTTGCTTTTTTTGTACAGGTGAAGAAACTGCAATCTATCCTGAAACCAATGATGCTACGAAGGCTGAAGGATGATGTTGAGAAGAATTTGGCCCCCAAGCAGGAGACTATCATTGAGGTGGAACTGACCAACATCCAGAAGAAATACTACCGGGCCATCCTGGAGAAGAACTTTACTTTCCTGGCCAAGGGAGCCAATCAGCACAACATGCCCAACCTAATAAACACCATGATGGAACTACGTAAATGCTGCAACCACCCATATCTGATTAATGGTAAGTTTTAATGGGCTTGCTTATGTCGATCAACCCTTGCTTGATGCACTTGTCTGTAGATTAGTTGAAATTACCTTTTTTAAAGGGCATGTCCATCCCCAAAATCAAATTTTGTGTGCTGACTGAACACCCCAAAATACCTTGCTACTGGTTTATGGGGGTGCGTGTGGCTTGTGCAGATGATAGTGGTGGGCTAACTAACGCTGACTAGTGAATTGGGTGTTTGACTCTGTTAGGTCTGCCCACCAGTTCACCAGCCAGTTTTGACTTAAAGTGGAAAGTAAACTGGAGGGCTGACATATATATGCCACATGGAGGGTGTTAATATGTGCCAGAGTGCCCCCGAACAGAGCTTGGTAAAGTTGCCCACACAGTCTGGCAATATAAGTTTCATCTTAATGTGGCAGTTGAGATGGCAGACAGGCAGGATAAGATCACTACTTTAGGCTGACAGTGAGTGCGACCAAGCGCACCCCCTCTGCCACTTGATAGCGGTGGCACTCCTCCCTCCTCACCTTTCTTCTGCACCCCTGGCTCTTAATGTGCAGAAATCATTGTAGCAGAACATGTTCAAAGTTGTTTTGAATAATCTGGATACCTTACCATTGTGCCATTTGATTACTGACCGTAAAATGAATATATGCTGAATTATTACGGTAATAAATTATGCCTACAAAGATTCCTATACATCATCTTCGGAGTTAATGAAGTTGGAGCTCCTGGGACAACTAAAGTTTTGCCTTGATTTCTGATCTAAATGACTTTAGTAGAAATTACCAATTGTTTTATTCCTTTTGCAGGAGCCGAGGAAAAAATTCTGGAGGATTTCCGCAAGTCACACAGTCCTGATGCCCATGATTTCCAGCTACAGGCCATGATCCAAGCTGCAGGAAAACTTGTGCTTATAGACAAACTCCTTCCCAAGCTTATTGCTGGTGGCCACAAAGTTCTCATCTTTTCCCAAATGGTTCGCTGCCTTGACATCCTGGAAGACTATCTTATTCAGAGACGGTGAGTGAAACTTCTCAAGGGACACATGGGCATACAGGAGGGAATTGGACACATGGGCAGTGTTCAGTACTGCAAATTAACACAGATCGTCTACTTACTGTGGGGAGCTACACCGCAGGTGTTCACGCTATCGCTGAGATCTCCAGTGGTTCCCTGGTCGGTCCGACCTCTCCGAAAATATACAAGTGAAATAAAATATGTAGGGAGCAGGGAGATGCATCCAAAGCGAGATATATCCTGAGTCAGTAGAGTAGATAAAACTTCACGTTTATTAACAAGCTTTAAAATGGTAGATAATGCAACATAGGACATCCATGGATAGGGAAAAGACACCAAGGGGAAGGGGGCGTGGCCTGACGCGTTTCGCAGTTTCTTCCGCTTCATCAGAGACCACTAGGGGAGACTCTCACCAAAATATATACAGGTAAGTAACCAATGAATGGGCTCAAACCTGCTAACAATCGGCTAAAAACAATAGATGGATACACACATGGAAACTCATAACAATATAACACAGTGTAACTATTCATCATGAAAGATTACGCATAGATGCATAAATTGTAAGTATACAGGGTACAATATAGAAGATATAATGTAGCATGGAATAAATAGACTTATAACTAGACTTATACAGATATAAAAAGATATTAAAGAAGAACCCCCATATATATAAAACATAGAGCATTAAACCTCAATAGTGTGCTACTTCATCGTGTGCAGCACGATGACAACATTCAAATCTACAATATACACTATACCAGGTGACATATGGAAAGCACGGAGATGTCAGGAGCAGAACCTCTGAATACAGGGGCAAATCAATCCACAAAACAGTTCAGTTCAAAGTCTGCATTGAGGCCCAGAGGTGTAATGGCTTTCAAGTGGTACATCCAGAAAGCTTCTTTACGAAGTAATTCCCGATGCCAATCGCCCTTTCTAACAGGCACACTAACTTTATCAATAAGTTGAAATCTAATACACAAAGATCCCCCATGTTGTGTCAGAAGGTGGGCCGCTATAGCTGATTTATAATCATGTCTCTTGGTGGCATTAATGTGTTCCATTATTCTTCTTGTGGCCAATCTTGTGGTCTTACCCACATATTGGCTGCCACATTCACAAGTGGCTAGATAAATCACGTTATGTGAACAACAGTTAAGATATCTATTCATTTTGTATTTGCGGCCCGTCTGACTACTAACAAAATCTGTGGATACTGATATGTATTGACAAGACATACATCTAGGGGCTCCACATTTGTGTGACCCCTTATGTTCCAACCAAGTAGTATTAATACTACTGGTGGAATTTTTGAAGAGGGATGGAGACAAATAGGTCCCAATACTACGAGCTTTTCTGTAGGAATAACTGGGACCTTCCCCCAAAATGTCCCTAAGTTTGGGATCCGCTTCCAACACATTCCAATGCTTTTTCAGAATATTGTTAATCTTAGTACTTTGTTTAGTGAACGTGCTAATAAAGAACAGATCATTGTCCCATGTGGATGTGGTGGTATTGTTGTTTCCTGTTTTGTTGTTTTTAATATATTTACATCCAGTGTTCAGTACTGATCAGCAGGATAAGATTTTACAGATTTTGGAACAACCAGCAGTAATTAGGGCTATTTGTTTACAGGTACACTTATGAGAGAATAGATGGCAGAGTCCGTGGAAATCTCCGCCAGGCTGCTATTGATCGTTTCTGCAAACCGGATTCAGACCGTTTTGTTTTTTTACTTTGTACCCGAGCTGGAGGATTGGGAATCAACTTGACAGCTGCTGACACCTGCATAATCTTCGACTCTGATTGGAACCCACAGAATGACCTACAGGTAAGTGTTAAACATGGAATCATTTCTGCTGGGCTGTGGTTTTAATGAAAATTCAGTATTGTGCTAACTAAGAAGTTTTTCTGGGTAACGTTAGGCCCAAGCTCGCTGTCACCGTATTGGGCAAAGCAAAGCTGTCAAAGTATATCGTCTCATAACCAGGAATTCGTATGAGCGGGAGATGTTTGACAAGGCAAGTTTAAAGCTGGGCTTGGACAAGGCGGTCCTGCAGGACATCAACAGGAAAGGAAACACTAATGGGGTAAGTTTAAAGCAAGGCTTTGGGGGCTTGGCCACTCCAGTTGATTTTGAATAAATACTCCCAGCATCCCTAGACATACATTTTGTACACAACAGCCATGAATATCTTGTAAATTATATCCTTATAAAGAGTCAAATGTTGGTGCAATGTCATCTGTGAAATGTCTGTATTGCATGTATTCTATAATATTATAGCCTCTTGATTTTATATGGTCATGGAAATCCTCTGTCTTCTAATATACTTTCCAAAAGAGGGTGCATTATTCACTTATGGTTGATGATGGGTTTAGACAGGTCTTGGACAAGGCCTCGCCAGTTCTAATTTATGACATAACTAAGAACAGTTTTTTTTATTAATGATAATAGTTTTCATTAAATCTTCATGGCTGTCTGATGTTATATGTTTATTATAATACATAAGTGTGGTATTTTATATTGGGAGCTGCAGTGGTATATATCCTTATAAAAATCACTCAGCTATGTCACTAAGTGACTCATTTCTTATATTTCTTATATCCCACTACTCCGCCCATTCCAGTGTTCATGCCTGGACAATGACTCAGCATTTTTTGCCATGTTTAACTTCACTAACAGAACCTGCTGGAGCTGCTTCCTGTCACTGCATAACCAATGTCTCTTTCCTCCTCCACAAAGATTTGTTTAACCCCATAGATGCTGGACTGGGATGTTCCTTCTACTGGGTTTAAGTTACAGAAGGTAGCTTGGGGATTTAAGGTGGAAATAGGGACAAGGCTAAAATTCAAAATGCGAATGGGGTGAGGGAATCCGTTACTTATGTATTATAAGAAATAATGCTTATAATAATATAAGGACATTACGCCACCTCGGAGTTCCCTGTGCTGTATAAAAGCACTCGGCCTATGGCCTCGTGCTTCTATATGGTCAGGTAACTCCTCGGTGGCGTAATATCCTTATATTACACTGTAAGGGGCGCATTATCCCTTATATCTTTATCTAACCGTCCGATGTTTGAATGTGTTTTGTCGCTTGCCCATGATGGTGATTTTTCAGGTTCTTTCTTGCTCAGGTGCAGCCTCTGTCCAAAATTGAGGTTGAAGACCTTTTGAGGAAGGGAGCCTATGGGGCACTGATGGACGAAGAAGATGAAGGCTCTAAATTCTGTGAGGAGGACATTGACCAGATCTTGCAACGCAGAACACAAACCATCACCATCCAGACTGAAGGGAAAGGCTCAACATTTGCAAAGGTAACTGTGTGCATGGGTGACTGGGTGAGATGAGTGGACCGATGTCCTTTATCCAAGCTACCTGTGAGGGTAAAGGGATTCTGGAACATAGATAATTATCACAGCCATTCTTAATAGTTATGGTAGACCATAATATGCCTTGGGAATTAAAGGAGAATTATAGATAAAAATGATCAATTAAGTCCTCTAAGATGGTTAATTATTCCCCGTCCTTGGGTGTTTCTTTTCCCGCAGTTCGAACAGATATAATCTTCTGGGAGGGAGAGGAGGTTAATTCATTAATTTGCATCCTCTCCCTAGTCAGTAGTGTGATAAGGTACTGATAAGGTAACTGAAAATTGCTCCTTTATACATTAAATAGACTTACTTCTCCTTTAAGACTATAAGGAATCTGTTGGAGACCAGACCATCCAAATGGCAGCTTAAATGTGCAGCACAAATATGAAAATATTGAATTACAAGTTTAAAGCTAACCATTCATGGGGAAATGTTTTTCCCGTTACAGGCCAGTTTTGTGTCCGCGGGCAATAGGACAGATATCTCCCTGGATGACCCTAATTTCTGGCAGAAATGGGCAAAGATAGCAGAGCTGGATACAGACGCCAGGAATGAAAAGGTGAGAAAGTTCTAGACCAATGGTGTAACTACTAGGGGAGCAGACCCTGCAACCAATGGGAGGCCCCATCATCTTCTTTTCCCTATGAAAGGTACAGTCTCCTCCCAGAAAACCACTGTAGATAAGCTTGGAGAGGAGCCTCATCATAGCTTTTCTGGAGGGCCCAGTGATTCCTAGTTATGCCATTGCTCTGGAGACTTAATCTGCAACATCCTGTTCTCTCTGGGTGTTCATAATATTTTTTTATTTTTGCTTTCTTCTCTTTAGGAAAGTCTTGTCCTTGACCGGCCACGTGTCAGGAGACAGACCAAACACTACAATTCGTTCGAGGATGATGAACTGATGGAATTCTCTGAACTGGAGAGTGACACAGAGGAGAGGCCGACAAGGTCCAGACGGCTCAATGACAAAACGCGACGTTACCTCCGCGCAGAGTGTTTCCGAGTGGAGAAGAATCTCCTTATTTTTGGGTAACGGTCATATGTGACTGTATAGACATTTTGTTAAAATCTAACCCAAATAAAGTAACACCATTTAGAACAGTGACATGAAAGCCTAATGTAGATATGTCCGAACAAATGGTAGAAGTAGTGTAAGGTCTAATACATTAATACATTAAGCTCTAATACATTATAGAGGAATAAGACACACTCAGACACATGCTTTTGTACATGAATTTATTAGTGCTCATAACAATACCCACACAAAGTTTCACCCCCTTCCTTAGGGTGATTTTTGGGTAACTATTTTTCATGACTGTATAGACATTACTTTAATATCTAACCCTAATAAAGTGTGTGTGGAATAGGGACAAACTAATTTATTTATGTTCCCAAACCTTGTTCCATTTTAAAGAATCCCTGACTTCTATGAGACCTGCTGATATATTTTCTGTTTTGAATGTATAGCTGGGGGCGATGGAAGGACATTCTGACCCTTGGTCGATTTAAATGGCACTTGAATGAGAAGGACATGGAGATGATCTGCAGGGCTCTGTTGGTTTATTGTGTGAAACATTACAAGGGAGATGAGAAGATTAAAAGCTTTATATGGGACCTTATTACCCCGACTAAGGATGGACATAACCAAGCACTTCAAAACCATTCAGGTACAAAGTAGTACAGTTCAGGCACAGCAGGTGAATATGTTAAGTATTTAGTTTCTTGCCCATCAGTAAGGCTCATAAGACTTACCGACAGAAACTACAAATCTTTACGCACTTTGGACAGTAGGTAATTGATGTTTACTCTTGAGTTTTGTATGGATAAAAATGAGCCCTCGGGGACTATGATCAATGTATCTGTATAGAAAGGGTGAAATGATGTATCTCAGGCCAAATAATTATGGCACACACAGCCTGGACTCTAATACCATTTCTAGTAGGAAGTATAGTTTTGGACACTTGTAGGTCTAGAAGTACCTTATTGGCAGTCTTAGGTTTTTATTTTCTTTTTTGGCTTTGAAATGCCAAGTAAAGGCTTTTAAAATGATTGTCTTTATGTGATGGATACTGTTGTTTTTTTGTTGAAGGATTATCTGCCCCTGTGCCCCGTGGAAGGAAAGGAAAGAAAATGAAGAATCAGATGATGTTACCCGAGTTAAAAAACGCAGACTGGCTGGCCAGCTGTAACCCCGAAATTGTTTTGCATGATGATAGCTACAAGAAACATCTCAAGCAACATTGTAATAAGTAAGTTTTCCGCAAATGGCAAGTAAGGCCTACAAAAAGAGGGGCGGGTACAGAAAGGGTATTACTTCACTTTTCATTTCTCTCTTCTCGATAGAGTTCTTCTCCGAGTGCGCATGTTATATTACCTTAAGGCTGAGGTTTTAGGAGAAGCTGCGAGCAAAGCGCTGGAAGGGATGAATGCAAAGTAAGGAAATCTTTGGTGATGAAGGATCAGTAACACAGACTCAAGGACTGTAAACCATTTAGATCCTGATTGGTTGTTTTTCTTTTTGCAGGGAACTTGATGTTTCATTACCAGATATAGATTATGTTGAGATACCAGCGGATTGGTGGGATGCAGAAGCTGATAAATCCCTCCTGCTCGGCGTTTACAAACATGGTATATTTCTCTTAGCCAGGTGCTTGTCATTGGGACATGTACAAGTCAGGGGAGGGGAGAAAATAGAAAGGAGAGAGAAACCAAAAGGTGTAAAAATGACAAGAACTTCAAACAGTTATAACATGTGACTGATGGCTCTCCTATGAAAACAGTGGATTTTTGTGAGCCAATAGAATAGAAAGCAGATTTTGTTGAAAGATTCAATGATGTCTATAGGAAAAGCAATAAGTTTTAATTTTTGTGAAAGTTTATATTTAATATCCCTTATCTAATACCATGCTGCCCCCGTAGGCTATGAGCGGTACTGCGCCATACGAGCAGACCCATCGCTTTGTTTCCTAGAGAAGGTCGGAATGCCGGAGGAGTCTCTGTCTGTTGATGGTGTTAATGACGCGGCTCCAGAAATGGGAGATCTGTGAGTGATATTCATTTATTTTAAACATATTGATTATTATGCTGTGTGCACATGGGTCTGTCAGGACAAAATATAATTGTTATTATTTGTTATTGTTGTGGATTTATATAACGCCAACATCTTCCATAGCGCTTTACAATGACATGTATACATTCACAGCAGGCCCTGCCCTGAAGAGCTTACAATCTTAGCACATTTATTTGACACATACAACCTATCAGTATGTCTTTATGATTGTGGGGAAACCGGAGTGCCTGGAGGAAACCCACACAAGCACGGGGAGAACATACAAACTCCTTGCAGATGTGTCTAAGGGTGGAATCAACTCAGGACTTCAGCGCTGCAATACATCAGTGCTAACCACTGTAATCTGTAATTATTGATGTGACAAATCGCTCCTGACTCTCTTTTGGGGGGGGGGGGGGTGGGGGGGGGAATCGGTGTCTGTTCTAGTGGGTAGTCCTGTCTGTAAATCACAGCTGATTCTGAGGTCTTCAATGGACTAAAGAAGAAATATTGCCAAAGGGACCTAAAATCCAATCTGACAAGTTAACTATTAGTAGGTTTTTTTCAACAGGAATATGAAACATGAAGTCTGCCCATGTGTACCCACAGACTGTGTTTCTTGGTTATAATGAAGACGGAAATATAAGCAAAGTTTCTTTTTTTATTCTATTATCACATTGGAAAAAATACGCAGTCATAATTAAAACCAGCCTAAAACGTTTAGAATAATGCATTATTATTTAGCAGTGCGCTTATTTACCTGTAGTAGAGGCATTAGGAGAAAGGAATGGGGTGGGGTTAAGAAGGGAGGTGACATTCCAAAGAAAATAAACATTGGTATCTCTGATATAAGCACATAATACTTTACATCCTATGAATTTCCTTGGCAGGTACAGATTTCAAAAAGAAATAAGTCAGGGCACTGGTAAATAAACTCTTAAAATCAGGTAGAGCTGCAATTCCTGCATAATAAATATGCAAGCAAATAGAAAAAAGATGCAGGCTGCAACACTCGTATATTGTTTCTAAACTTAAAGGGGAACTTTGGCTCCAAAAAAGTTGATTTTAAATGAAAGGCCAGATTCCTACCTTTTATGAGCCATCAACCACCTCTCTATATGCTGCACAAGAGATATGAATAAATCGCTGTTCAGAAATTTAGGGGGTGGGAGGTTCTGAATCTGTGGTCACAAATACTATTTCCTCCTCTAATCTGCGGTTGGCACATGCTCAGTGCAGGAGAAAGCAGAATAAACCAGGAAGAGACTGAGTTACAGTGACTGAAGGAGGAGAGGGAGGGGCCACAAGTGTTTTCAAGGGTAGGGGCCACGAGGAGGAGACACAGGGAAGAGGGACTGTCGCATTGTTTTAAAGCAGGAAGTGCAGGGGATCTTAAATGTTTTTAATTGTTCACTATTGCATAATGCTTCTTAGTGTTTCACAATAAAGGGATTATTTTTAGTCTCATATGGTGGTTGAGTGCCTGGTCTTTTTCTTCCTTTTGTTTCTATATTTGACTTTCACCAAGAGCACCTCCAGTCCAATTGGATATAGATAAGCTCTGTGCACTGTATATATTTCTTGTTAACAGGATCTGGCAATGCTGCTACCATATCGCACATATAAATGTAAATTACTTCAAGACTATGTAATAATAAATAATGAAAGTAAATTACAAAAATACTCAAGAAAGCAATTCCTGTCAATTTACCTTTTTGGACCACAGTTGCCCTTTAAAGTCCTGTTATTAGTGGGATAAAAACCTGATTTGTTTTGCTTTGCAGCAGTGCAGTCAAGGAAGAAAGTAACGAAGAAAAAACGGATTTGCAGGAAGAGGTGAGTGTGTCTTAAATCCAAAGACAAACTAGATTAATCAGATCATTACTTTTCTGTCTCCTTTAAGACTTTAATTGATGGGATACATCACGGATTTAATTAATTCTTTTTCTTTGGACATAGCAGATTTTTTTTTTTTTTTTTTACATCCTCCGTTTTTAGTTTTGTAAAATCTGTTTACAAAAATGCTGCAGGCAGCCTTGATACAAGAAATTGCATAATGCATTTGTCACACGTCTTGTTTTGCTCGTAGGATTCAACACCTGTTTCAACCAATGTGGAAGGGAAAGATAACGAAAGTGATCAAGGTGAGAATATGCAAGGATAAATAAGGTTAACACTTGTCACTATAAAAAGCCAGTGGGTGGAGGGAAGTGAAAGACGGTTACACTAATCTAAAGCTAGGTACACACAGTACAGATTTCTGAAAGATGACAGACAGGATCTGCAAGATCTGCATAGACACAGTCCCGAGGGTTCCCCCTATGAACTTCATAAGGAGAACGCTCGGGACTGTGTGTTTCCATCGGCCGCGCTAGACTCCTCTATAGGGAGTCTAGCGCGGCCGATGGAAATTTTCGGCCAACCTGATCGTTCAGCTCGTTCGGGAAACGAATGTACACACATAACGATAAAGCCCCAATACCGACGGATCAGTCTGCGTATATGTTTAAGAAATCCTTATCCCAGGAAAAAAACGTTAAGGTAAAAGGTTATGGGGCCCATACAGGTGCAATTACGATTCCATTGGAATCTGTCCGTAAACATTGGAGGTAACCACATACATGGCCTAGACCAAAACCAATACCCAGTATGGGGATCAGTCGCCATCTGCCCATACACTAGACCGTATCTGCTCCATTTACTATAGTAGAGGGAGCCGATACAGACCATTGAATATTTTCCATTGTGTGCAGTGGTAGGTTTTTTTTTTTTGGCATTGTCGTTTTAGGCCCTCACATCTTGCTGAGATCTGTCGGGTATCAGCAATGTGTATGGGCCACCTTTATTACCTTCCATATTGGGGTTACCGAAGTTGGATCATTGTTATCATCATAATAATGTTACTTAAACCCCTTTGTGTATGATGTATGCGGGCGATAGTGTGATATTGTGTGGGGCCTTTTTTTTGTTTGTGGGAATTTTCGTCCAAAATCAGTAGCACGTCCATTTTATTTCATTGTAATTTAGCCTCCCACTGTGCTTCTGTTCTATGTATTAACACTTTAACACTTTAACTGTTACATGCAAAATTTTAACATTAGCAGCTTGGTCCTTTAGATGCTTTTTTTTTTTTTTTTTTTTTTGCTCTATAGTATTTGTTACAAGGGAAAACATGCAAGTATTTGTACAGTGTATGTATTGTTCCTGCCTTCATTTAGCTCTCCTTTCAAATTACCCTGCCACCTAAATGGCATCACTGTACCAATCAATTATGTCACTTCTTCTTCCCGCTATTAAATTCTGATTTACACTCGTGTGATTTTCACACTTGTCTCATGAAGGTGCATGTTGGACGCTGAAACGTTACGTGTTAAATAAAACACGTGTTATATAAATAATAAGACTGATGTGCACTATTATTGTCACCTTTTTATTATCATATACCCTTGGCCAGGGTCTAATAGCAGCACCCAGCAAGGGATTTTTTGGAAGAGAGTGCGGGACAATACCATGTATTTAGGATTTTCACACCAGACACCCAGAAGTCTAATTGAAAAATATCTTTATGATTACCTTGTCCTTTACTAGGTCAAGTTACATAAGTGTTGCCATTTATACAATAAGCCTTCCAGATGTTAATATCTTATTTGGTGTTTGAAGCCCAGGATAGCCCTGAATCAGAAAAACTGAGTTGGCCTGTAGCATCAGTACTTACTGCAAGACTGCGTCGTCTGATCACTGTATACCAGAGATGCAACCGCAAAGAACTGCACCGCCCAGATGTTTTGGTTCCTACTAACCACGGTTATTGGCTGCAAGAGGAGATGGCTAGGAGGACAGAAATGGACCCCATTATAAAAGAAATGCAGAAAAGGTAGATGTGTCTGTGTACCATATTGTATTACCTAGAAACCTGTTGTCTTTCAGAATGTATTCATATACTCAGAGCTGTCTTTGAGTGTGCCTCCCTCTAACCTTTATTATTGATACTCACCTGATGTGGCACAGACCACAGGGGGTGCACCTCATATCCTACCTGCCTGGAATCCACAAGCCTGCTTCATATAGTTTATTTTACAGGTGGACCAGAAGAGAGCAGGCAGACTTCTACAGGACTGTGTCCTCCTTTGGTGTTATTTATGATCCAGAGAAGAAGTGCTTTGATTGGACCCAATTTCGAGCAATGTCCCGCCTTGATAAAAAGACTGACGAAAGTCTGGAAAAATATTTCCACAGCTTTGTGGCCATGTGCAGGAATGTTTGCCGACTTCCACTCAGGAAAGACGACGGTAAGAGAAGTGTCTCCAAGCAATGATGATGGTCTCATAGCTAATTATCGCAGTGAGCAGTCATAAAAATCTGTCCCAATTAAACAGCCTGGCTCCAGCCTATGCTGCATTGCCAATATTTTTACTAATGTTCTTCGTTTCTCCCTTATCTACATTATTGACAAAGTAAACTTTTATTGATTCAGGTTCAGCTGATCCTTCTCTCTTCTTGGATCCCATAACGGAAGAACGAGCCGCACGAACTTTATATCGAATCGAGCTGCTGAGAAAAGTCAGAGAGCAGGTGCTGCGACACCCATTGTTAAATGAGCGGCTTAAACTTTGCCAGCCAAGCCTCTATCTTCCTGTGTGGTGGGAATGTGGTAAACATGACCGAGACTTACTAATAGGAACTGCCAAGCATGGATTGAGCCGTACAGATTATTACATCATGAATGACCCTCAATTGTCCTTCCTGGATGCTTATAGAAACTATGCCCAACATAAAAGCAATGGTGGGGAGAACATGTGCTGCCATTTCCAGTTAAATTCTAAGATGCACGAGACCTCTTGTCACTTGGAAAGAGCGAATGAATCTACAAAGCTGGAAGAGGATAAAGAGATCAAAACCGAAGTTGAAGATGATGCAGTTCAAAGTCGCAACTGCAGTCCAAGGAATCTTTCTTGCGAAAATTTTATCTCCCAAGTGGGAGAAATGATCTCAAACAGTCACGATGAATGTTCTCTGCCAGATTCTCTTATGTGCATGATGTACGATGAAAAAACGTGCAATAGTACACTGTTGGATGCTAGCAACAGTGAGCAAAGCTCTTTAACCCAGGAGTGTTTTTTAGGGCTCGAAGCAAAGAATGACCCTGCTGATTATTCATTGGACAAAACCAAAGTGGATAATGTACTGCCTATTGAGTCTGTATCAAGAGACTGTTTCTTGGGAAGTAGTGAAAAGGACGAGACAATGGAAGGTGTAGATGATAGAATTGAGGAGCCATTCGGTGGTACGGCGAGCCATCTTGGTTTGACCCCAGAGGACTGTGAACAGCCACCACCTGATGCCATCGATCAGAGAGACGCAGATGAGGATAACTTTTGCACATCCCTTAGCCACAACAATGAACAGTCCTTAGACCTAGATCTAGAATTCCTGGACAAAACATTTGGGGACCATTCAGCACTGATACCCAATATTGGTGAGGATAAGGATTGTGAAAGTGGGGAATGTTCTGAAAGACCGGGCTCTAATCCTTTACCGGAACAGGAGAAGGAAGAATGGGGGGCTGACCTACAAGAGCTTAAAGAAGATCCTATCAAAAAATGGCACAATGAGCTCAATGATATGAAAGATTCTCCGCTGGATGGCACAAATGAAGAACATAAAATAGAAGACCTCCTTATTCAAAAAAATATGTTGGCAACCGATAAGAGCCAATGCCTTCAGCCTCTGCAAGAGAAAGACCCTATAGAGTTGAAATACAAAGCTAGTCGTATGCTTTCTGGACTTTTAAAGCAAAATGATTTAGATCTAAAGGAGAGAGCCTCAGAAGAAGGAATAACTGAACCAGTTAAAAGTTCATTGGGGGGAAATGACACAATCAAACATGAGCATTGTGAAGTGAAGAAAGAAAACTTAGAGGATGAGTGCCTCTTTAAAGGTCAGGATTGTATGCATATGTGTACATTTATTTTATGTAGCACAGAACACATTCTAAAGCACTTTACAGTTGAAAGGTCATGTCCGCCCCAAATTAAAAAAATCCGCACACCTGTTTACAGGCTAAAGAAGTCCAAACACCAGCGAACCACCACCTTCTGTAGTTGATAATAACAGCCCAGACGGTCCCTCAAGGGTTTCATGGGGGAATCCTGGTAAATCATTGTCTGAGAAGTCCGTGATCATTGCCATGATTGGCTGGGTGGGAAGTGATGGCAACGGCCCAGTGTTTATTGCAGACTCAAGGAGGAATTTTACAAGTGGAGCAGTTGAGGATTCTTTACTAATTGAAACTTGAATTATTTTCATTTGGGTGTGGACATCCCCGTTAATATTCTTACCCAGAGATCTTACAATCTAATTACACTATGTCTCACACACACACACAATCCCATAAAATGATTATCTTCTTTTAGCGCATTCAGTATGTAATGGCTTGGTGTGCAATTGGCTCAAACTGAGCTTCATGACCGGAAATTAGGTTAAATGTTCAGGTTTTCCTTTTAAAGCAGATCTTTTGTTTTGTTTTTGAAGATTATCTTGATAAATATTCAGAAGAAAATGCTAAGAAAAGCTCCCTGTCTGTACCTAAAGAGGCGACTCAGGATATCCATGATGGCCGCGCTCCAACCATCGCTCAGTTGCTTCAGGAGAAAACTCTCTATTCCTTTTCAGAATGGCCCAAGGTATCCGCAGTTTTATTTCTAATGTACTGTGTGAATGAAGATCTGTAGTGATGGCACTGCGTCAATACCAATCTCTATAGCTGCATGCTGTTACAGTGAGAAGTCAATCTCTACCACCCCACACACTCCTTCTTAAATGTAAAGATTTCAGCGATGTGGTCACCAGAAAGGGGAATGAATGCCTTTTGGCTGTTTTGCCCTATATATCCAATGTTTCTGCATTCAAAATTAAAAAAAAAAAAAAATGGGGGTAAAACATATGTTTACTTTTACCTTTTTATTTAGCTAGATTTGCCTTTTAAAGGGTATCTATAATCCTAGATAATCGAATTTTCAAAAATAATTTGTTTAGATACGGAAAGATCCAACTGCTCCAAAACTTTTTTCGGATTTTAAATCTGATCTGAAGATTTTGAGAAATCCTCATTTGAAATCAAAGCATTTACAGGGAAAGACCTGTCACTCCAGAAGCAAATATTATAATATGTGACCCATCCCTGACCTCTTACTAGGATCTTTGTCTACTTGCCAGCACACTTTCTGCAACAATTAAGAGAATCAGCAGAGAAAAAAAAAGAAGGGGAGGAGGAGGGAGATGTGTAAGCAGAACAGTGCCCATGGTGAGGCTGTGCAGAACTTATAAGTGTCGCAGACACTACAAAAAGGCAGTGAGTAAGGGAGGGTGGAAGGAATTAGGAGCACTCGCTAAACATTAATAATTTAATGACAAAGCAATCACAGATAAATATGTCAGTACTGCCATTTTACTTTCTCAAAATGTAGTTTCAAAAAATTTTAAATTGTTTGAGTATAATGACCCTTTGTCTGTGTATAAATAAATGCTTCCAAATTACTGACTTCCTGTTTGCAGGACCCCTAATAGAGTCTGTAATCGTCTTGACCCAGCGCCTGGGTGGATTCAGTTGCTCAGTAGAGATCTGACCATGTTTCCATCTCCTTCTGGATCCCATTTCACTTTTTTTTTTGCTTTTCAGGATCGCGTGATTATAAACCGAATTGATAACATCTGTCACTCGGTGTTAAAGGGGAAGTGGCCATCTACAAGCCAACAGTTTGAAGCTCAGTGCATGGTACCTGCCTCTGTGTTAAACACTTGTACGAGGAGCAGCAACTACTCAGCTGCGGAAGCACAAAGCCTGGCCTACAGCAATGGCTGCCCTGTGTCCCACGCACAGAAAGTGAGTGCAACTTTTTTCATGCCTTATGGTGGAAAGGGCAAGTGTCTTTATCACCAGGGGTTTTGTCTACTAAGACAAAACGTTTTGGGTAGGTAGGTGTGATCTGAAATTATTGTAAATGTAGCTAGAGAAAGCAGATAGTAGGCATATATGGCAAATGCACACAAAGTCAACAAAGATTGTGCATAACACAGAGATCTGTGCACTTGGCACAATAAATGTTTTTAATGCTAGTGCACCATTTTGTACAACTATGGGCAGATGTTTTGGCAGTAACACGAAGTTGCGCCTTGCAAAGTTTGAGGCTCCCATTTTTCTGGCGTCAATTCACATTGTGGCTTACTTACATTTCTGCCCAAGAATACTACCATGGATAAAGAATGTTACTAAAACATCCTCCAAGGGCAACTTCTCCCTCCAATCCAGAACATATTGAGGAATGACCAAGCATCTATACACAGCAATTCTCAGCTGGAACTCTAGGCAAGCATTCTGCCCTCTGCGTTTTAGGTCTCCTATTAATGCTATAAGTCTGTGATCACGCACTGAGAAAATTTGACTTATTGAATGATAAATGATTACTTTCTTTTCACAGGAGGCCATATCTGCTGCCATGTTTTCAAATGAAGAAAGGAAGCACAGAAGACTGTTTGAGTTTGAGAGTGAGAGGCATGATGGGAAACACCGGGCCATGGAGCATCTTGGCTCTCCCCATGGACGAAATAATTCGGCACTAAATGGCTGGAGAGACACCGCCATGGAACTGTGCAGGGCACATAGTGCAGGAGGAGGCCCTTCCTACTCTATGAATACTAGCACACCCAAACTGGCTGGAATAAGCGGCCTACAAAGCTCCTTGGGCATGGACTTATCTGGAATACTGCAGGCTGGGCTCATTCATCCTGTGACCGGGCAAATTGTAAATGGGAACTTGCGGAGGGAAGACTCTTCTTTAAGGAGGAGGCGTGGAAGGAGAAAAAATGTGGAGGGGATGGATCTGATGTTCCTGAAGGACAGGGGGATGCACGCTGGTATTTTGGTGAGTTTGTTGTATTGGTAGATAAATTCATCATTTTATTACTGGTGCTTTGATGTTCCCGCATATTGAAAGGCTGTAGAAAGTACAACTTGAACTGAACTAATACCATGCCACCTTCTTGTATTGATGCTTCTATACAATATCTTCTTTAAATTTTACTCCGAGTCTAGGGCAGAACCTCATTAATCACTCTAAAGGTGGCCATACACCAGCACGATATCACTTACCCGACCGACCGCTCACGCGACGTTCCTGCGATCCTGCCGGAACCACATCGCAAATTGCGATCGCATGTCGGTCGTATATAAGATCGGGAGAGGTGGTTCCGGCAGGATCGCAGGAACGTCGCGTGAGCGGTCGGTCGGGTAAGTGATATTGTGCTGGTGTATGGCCACCTTAACCTTGCAACTGTATGCAACACAAAGTGTTGTGTGACAATAGAATCAAGGACACCAGCTTTGTTATACTTGTCGTGGAAAGCCAAGGCGACTTCTAATATCCTTATGTTTTATAGTGGCAAGTAAATTCATTTTGTTATAGGCCATGTTTCTAAGGCTAGCAAATGCAGCATATTTGTGGCTGTTGGGAATTCTAAAGAGATAGAATAAGGGTGAGGGTGACCTTATTGCCGACAGTCTTCAAAGCCAGCATGGCCTCCACCCTCACAGAGTTTGAGACCTTACTGTGTGTAACGAGGTTTAGTTTTTGTCTTCCCTACAGTGTCGTTTAAGGATCATCTATATTGTCATGGATAGGTCTGTTCGGAATGGGTCTGTCGCTAATGTTTTTTTCATTCTTTCCTGCAAATGTTTAAAAGAAAAGTTATCCAATGTAGTGTGTTCTCAACAGGGTCTCAGAGACGACTCAAACCAGCAAGGCTGTGGTCTCCCGGAAAGTAGCTCTATTCCTGCTTCTCAGCAATCGGGTACATCAGGCACTAAATTACCGTCGGAGAAAGTTATCCCTAATAAAAGCCTCTTAGAGTGGCTACGACAACAGTCAGACTGTACAATCGACATTCCAACTTATGGAGGTGTAAGTATCTGTGTTGGTGGGGAATTGATGTGTAGAAGTGAAGGGATGCTTTATCTGTGGTTGACTGTTTTGCTTTCTGAAATTTAGCATTTGAGGCCCTGACAGTTGTGGATTTGGTTAGTAAAGGTAAATTGTGTGCTTTATGATGGCTAAAAACTGGCCTGCTGTTATGTCAATTTGGGAATCCAACCAACACGAACATTAAATCGAGAGTAATGTTGGTCCAGGAAGAGATTTTTTTTTCTAGCCAGGTGGCATGAAAAAGTAGCCGGGTGGGAAGGGACGGGAACATTTGGTGGTGGGAAAATTAAATGTGCACTATTTTTACTAGTTAATTATTATTCATTATTTCAATTACTTTTTGACATGCCCTTTAAACTCATGCAGTATAGCTACATTGAAACAAATACAGCCTTCTTCATATTCTAAAGGGAATACTGAACAGCCTTGCATCATGCTCAGGGATGTCTAACTTTAGTCTCACTAAATGTTTGAAAACTATGACTCCCAGCATTCCTTGGTAGCAGAATGCAGGGAGTTGTAGTTTAAAATATCTGAAGGTAACCCAGATGTAACATGGCAGCACAAACACAGACTGCGTTGCAGGTTTGCTGTGCCACCCTCGGGGATCTTGCCAAAGCTAGTTAACACGTGCTAAAATAATCTCGCAAGTGTAAAAAAGGGGTCTTGACTGGGCAGGTTGTGTGCGGGAGCTTTTACTGACCTATTGGCACCTATTGTATTAAACCTATCTAAATTCTTTCTTGAAAGAACACTTGTGATTTAATAAATTTTTTTCCAGCCAGGTAGCCGGGTGGGCTGCCGAGTTAAAGACCCTAGGGATAACACTGAGTTTCTTACCTTGCGAAATTTAATAACGTCAGCTATGGAAATTATTTTCTGAATCTCATTTGCACTAAAGAAAAATTGAGCTGGTCTGGCCCAGGGCGATCACCATGTTATGCAGCATTAAATCCTTATTAATGGAATTCACAAAGAAATGAAAGAGATTTTCTGTTTTCTCTGCAGAGCTTTTCTGACAAGCAGAAGCCAAGGAGACAACGTTGTAAGGACCCCAGCAAACTGGACATTAACTCGCTGACAGCAGAAGACAGGGCACAAACCGTGAACAAGGAGGCGGGACAGCGGGTAAGATTATCCCTGTGGACTGTGGAGCCCAGTAAACTTCCACATGGCAGTAGATATAAGGAGACACAGTATAGTTTAATCCACCGATATTTCTGTTGTAAATAAGCAGGTAAGGATTAGGTTGCGGAAAAGATATTTTAATGACATTAACACTGGTGGGGTGAACATTAAGCCCTAGGCTTTCCAAACCTGTTATATAGTTTTTCTAAAACAATGGTTATGGTTGTCATTTGGTTAATAGTTGTCGTTTCACTCCAATGTGCTATTTATGGAACAAGCGTCTTCACATAGCGGAAGTGTAAAAACACAAAACAAAATTGTCACTTCCCATTTTATATCTAAATGAATTTGTAAAGATGTTTTTAAGGGTATGTCCACCCTTAAAAACATTTTTTCACCAAAGATTCCCCCTGTCCCCCCGCCCCAACCGCTATGTTAGTATTATTAGAAAATGCCCCAAACTTTACTTACCTTCCCTCTTGCCTCCGCCGCGCTGCCAGGCCCTCTGCTTGTGAGTAAATGCAAGCAGAGGGGCGGGGCCGGCAGTCACGTCTGTGATTGGCTGAGCGGTAGCCAATCACGGACGCGGCTGCTGGGAGTTCAGTGCGGCGGAGGCAAGAGGGAAGGTAAGTAATGTTTCGGGCATTTTCTAATGATATTAACATAGCGGTGGGGGCTGGGGGGACAGGGAATCTTTGGTGAAAATTGTTTACACTAGGGGAGGGAATCCTAATCGGGAGAGGAGGGGAGAAGGGCTGCAGTGCGCATGCCAAACTTCTCCCAAAGGCCAGATAGGAGGCAGAGTAGTATATATAGCCTCTGCTATCCTCCTGGTGGGCAGTTTTTGGGACTTTGGGGGGGGACTACAGGAGAACCATATGGAGCTGGGATGTGAGGTAAGGATTAAACTACACTACATGTTGGGGCCAGTAGTGGGGGGGATTTTAGTTTTGGGGATGGACATGCCCTTTAATATCCTTTTCCTGTAAGGTGTCGCAAAACTTTTTTTTTTTTCTTCTTTTTGCAATAGTTTAAATCTAGCAAATTTGTTTCTTTGTTACCCTTTAGTTTTTTTATTTTTCTTTTTAAACCTTTAGGGATTCCTTCCTGAAAGCAAGTTTGGCAGGGTGATATCTGAGCCACTTGTGCGTGACACAGGGCCAAGAAGGAGAGGACGGCGACCTTGCAGTGAAATGCTCAAGTCTGCCGGATCTGTAGGACCTGACTCTTCAAGTATGGGTCCCCTTTTTATGAATGGTCTCATTGCTGGGATGGATATTGTGGGACTGCAGAACATGAGGAATATGCAGGGGATCCCTTTAACTGGGCTAGTTGGATTTCCAGCAGGTTTTACAACAGTGTCAACCAATGAGGATGTTAAAAACACATTAAGCATGTTGCCTATGATGCTGCCCAGCATGGCTGCCATGCCCCAGATGTTTGGCGTTGGGGGAATTATTAATTCTCCCATTTCATCGTCTGTGCCAACATCTTTAGGAAGCACAAAATGTGGTACCCCCAATACAGAAAAAGCCCCTGAGGACAAAGATACATGCACAGAAACTAAACAAGACACTGCGCCTTCTGAAAAAAATGGAGGCGGATCTTTTCAGGAAAAATGTGAACCTGTAGTGACTACCAGCAGCCCTGTAGCTTTCAACCCATTCCTTATCCCTGGCATGTCCCCAAGTCTGCTGTACCCCCCCATGTTCCTGTCACCAGGCATAGGCATGGCGATGCCAGGGGTTCAGCCAAACCGCCTATCGGAGTCGGGTGGCGTTGATCCTCCACGGCGGAAGAGACGGAAGGCAAAAGTGGACTCCCAGACTTCCGAACCGGAGACTGTGCAGTTTACAGAAAGCACAGAAACTGAACAACCGTCGCCCAAGGTTCAGAACTGTGATACAAGCGAAACGCGGGAAACTGAGAAGGACGAGGACCATTCTGGTTTAAAAGATTCTCTGCATCATACAAATTAGAGCTTGGCAGACATTGTGACTTGTGGATATTTCTTTTTCCCATGGATATTTCTTAATTCTCTCCCCCGGGTTGTTCATCTGTTAATTCTACATACATCAACCCTCTGTACTCTTTTCAAACAGTGGTGTGCCTGTAACAACCTATTGCTATAGTGAGACAATACCATCATCTGTGACTCAACTGGGAACATGGAGGATATATTTTTAAGTTTCTCCCCCCCCCCCCCCCCCCCCCCCTTCATTCCATCATATAGATAATCGCAAATGTTTTATTTTTCAGTTCTGCCAAAAAAAAAAGTCAGGCTATTCATTAGAAGGTGGAGCCTACCACATTAGGGCTGGTATACACGGGTCGATATTTTCAGTCTGAATGATCAATCAGGCCAAAATATCATCTGTAATTTCCAATTCAACTGATGTTTCCCAGACAATTTTATGGCAAAAATGTTTGTAAATCCGGTGGTCATTAATGGACCATATGATAGTCAGGCCTAAATAGTCAGTACTCCTTTAATTCTGACAAACCCAACTCCCAATTGGTTTATCAATCTCTAGGTCTTTTAGCAGAAATATCGTGTCTTGGTCGACCCATGTGTACCAGGCCTTAAAGCAGCAATCCCTTTAATCCAAAGAAGAAAAAAGCAATAGATTCTGTGCTGTCCGTAATGGAGATATGTGACGGAAACTAAATTACCGATTGTTGGGTATTTTCTTTATTATTGTGATTCTGTTTCAGGGAAATATTCAAACCATTTTGTGATTGAGCAGTATTAGAAGGCAGATGATTTATTAGTGGTTGTGTCACACCCAGAGCCATTAACAAGAAGAAAGAAAAAAAATAGAGACGAGAAAACTTCTATAATGTGGATAAATCCCAAAAAATTCAAAAGAAGCAAATAGGCTTTTACTTTAAGGGGGAAAGTACTGTAATTCCCAATATTGTTTTTAAAAGTAGGGTTGTGTGAGTCAAATTGCGGTCATTTGTGCTATTTACTGTTCCAGCTACCCCAAAAAGTGACCTACACAGACACCTTCACTGTGTGTAGGGGGGGGGCTTATAGCACACGGCGGTATTAAATAGATGTATATTTCTTTAAGACAGAAAATAGTATTTTTGTAATTAAAATAAGGTATTTGTAAGCTAGTTCTGGCGAACTGATAAGTGTACTACAACAGTCATTTTGTGGAATCTTATTAACTTAGCCACTGGCAGCAGAGCAGTGATTAAAAAGAAACTGCTTCTCTGAATATTAATATCCCTTTTAAACAGAGTGATTTATGATTAAAAAACTTGTATATGAATTGGTGTCCAAAATATAAAAAAAACAACAAAAAAAACCCAAAATGCCCCTTTAACGGACATTTATATATCAGTGCAATATTGAGTTAAAATAAGAAATAAACGCACAAGTGAACCAGTTGCACCCCAATCGAAACAGGAATGTTGTGAGGTCTGGAAATGGCACTTACCTAGAATTCTAGTGACATGAACATTAAGCAATAATTTAGAGAATCTGTATACTACATTTCATTTGCACGCTGTTTATTTTTCTGTTAAAAGAAAAACGTTTATTTTTTTTTATTTTTTTATAATCTTGCTAAACACTGAAATCAACCACTAAGCGTAGATGTGTTGCTTTCCCTTTAAAATTGGGCTTTTAAAAAAAAATATATATATAAATATATATATAACTATATCCGCCAAGTCGTACTGGATGGGTAATAAATGTGTTTTTCTTATATTCTTCTTCTATTTTTTTTTTTTTTTCCTTTCATTTTATAAATGTCCGAGCAATACACCATTCTATTTCTGTAACAACAGTTGTGTCTGTGGCTCAACCCTTGTGTTATTATTCCTGGAGTAACAGCTGAAGCAATCTCCCTCTTAGGCCTACAGAAAGAAAAACACACAAGCAGAATATTTTTCACAAAAAATTTTTTTTTGCATTGGTTGTGTTTTTTAGGGAATTTCTCCTGGCACATCTGAACTTTTTTTTTATATGAAGTTCTTCCAAAGGTCCCATTGGGTTTTGCATCCACACTCAAAATTACGACATTTTATAGTTTTCAAATCCCCATGTAGCTTGTACTGGTAAAGCCATCAATTTATGGTTCCATTTAACAAACGGATTCTTTGCTTTAGCAGTAGTTGTCAACAATGCTATCCTCCAATCCAAATCTGAAAGATGTGGTCCACAAACAGAGGGCAGCCCACACACTAGGGGTGCCCAATCAAGCCCACCTGGTGGGTCCCATGGCAACATCCCCCCCGAATTGGCCATGGGTTGGGCATCACTGCCATACACAGTCAGGTGGTTGCACAATCTGTAAAACAACACCTTCTTGAGCCTTTATCTTAAACAGAGAAGAATATATGGTCACGGATAGGATTGTCAGAGAATTTACTGACAGGTCTGACCACCACCTGTTTGATAAACTGCTAGATATCGTTGGGCATTCTTTCAAACCCAAGGATCACATGGGTTGATCATTTTGGCCATATCTACCTGTGTGTGGCCGGCCTAACTGGTACCTTTAATTCACATTTTAGTGGGGAAAACTGCATGCAACTAGAGTCTATTTATATTTTTTGGATGGCTTCTACAACAGTGAAGATCTGGTGTATTTAAATGAGATCTGTGGTCTATCCTTGACGTATGAACCAGAAACTTTTTATTAACATACTAGACATTAAGCCCGCTATAATAACGTGCGCTAGAAGCACAGAGTGCCCCCTTAGTGTCCCAAGGCCATAGTCGTCCTGCATGTCCCAAGGCCAGAGTACCCTCCTAGTGTCCCAAGGCCAGAGCCCCCCCTCTCTCCAACCAAGGGCCCCCCCTCTGTCCCAAATCCAAGGGCCCCCATCTGTCCCAAATCCAGGGCCCCCCCTCTGTCCCAAATCCGGGGACCCCTGTCCCAAGCAACCTTACCTGCAGTCTAATTTCTGTTCTCCCTCCATGTGTTTCCTGTGTTTCTCCCTCTATTGGTGAGTCAATAGGAACTGCAGTGACACACACACACGGACACAGGGACGCACACTTAGGGTTTTATTATATAGGATATAAGCCTCAACTTTAATTCCCCCTTTTACAAAGTAGGTAAATGGAAGTCTCCTTAATCCTTTTCTGAATGAATCACACTGAACATGTCTGTCCCAATGAGAGAGGGGAAGAAGCAGATAAGGAAGTAAAGATTTTAGTTGTTTCACATAGGTGTTTCATTGGTTAGGAATTGCTTTAGTGAGATGTAATTTAAATATGTGGTTTCTGTACGTCAAGGATATATAGGGCCTTATTCAGTAAGAGGTGTAGAATTTTGACTGTTCTTAATCAGCAGTAACTAGTCAGATGTTAACAACTATTTTCTAACTGTAGTAGACTAAAAGGTAACATCTGATTGGCTGAGGCAGCTTAGGCAAAATTTTGCACCTCTTCTTATTAAATAAGGCTTGAAGTGTTTTAGGGAAAGAGATGTCATATACCAATAGTGAGAGCATTTTAAACCAAGCCTTTTAAAATATAAGCAGTGAAGGCCCCCAGTTTCAATTATTATTACAGACATTTGTGGCAATTTTTAATGTCTTGTGCCATGTTTGTTTGCCTTCTTGTTTTTGCGATTTTAATAGAAATATTGCATTTCAATTTTGCTGCTAGGATTCAAAAGGCCTTACCAGTAAGGAAAATGTCCATGTTATTTTAAAGGGGAAATAAAGACTAAGTTAACTTAATTATTCTCCACCTGATTTGAACTAACCGTAAATAACATTACCCCCTCCTTCTCTTTCCAGTCTTTCTCTGTGATGCTGCACCAGTTAAGGACTTGTTCACATTAAGGGATGTTTTGGTGCGATTTCAAGCAGTTAAATCGCAAAAAAAACATTAACCTTGTGGGAGTAAACGGTACCATTTAGACCTATGAGTGCAATGCGCTGTGTAGCATATCGCTGCCATTAAAATCAATGGGCACCCCTATACGATAACGCAGGGGAACATTGCTGGGTGATGTTCCCTGCTATGTTACGTACTACATAGTGTGAATATAGCCTTACTTTTTGGCCTACGGATAGGAGGATGTTTAGATTTCTCCTTTAAAATGACTTTGCTCCGATTGGGGAGCTTTAGCACCTTACAGGATGACTGCATCATATATTTAGTACATTCCCAGGAAATATAAATTCCTACAGTGTCTGATAAACTCCAAATAAACAGGGTTTTTTTTTGGTTTTTTTTAATGCCTTAAAGGTTTAAAAGGCTAATTTACATTGGAAGGATCTGTCAAATTCATTTTAAATACCCCAACTATAATATTGGAGACTAGAGGCTGTAATAAGAGGTGCAAAAGTTGCCTGTGTGATTAAGGCTGGGTACACACCAGCAGATATTTCCGACCGACCGTTAGTGCCATGTTTTAGGCGGAAATATCTGATGGTGTGAGGTGGCTGGCCACAACCGAGCTTGATTGCCAGTTCGTCCATATCGGACAAACGGGCGATCAGAATTGTCTGTAAAACATGGCCGATCCTGCAGTTCCCTATAGGACCGCATGATCAGTCGCGCGGACTATTAGCCGCGACAGACTGTCATTTGTTGTTAAAAATGGGGCTAGTTTTGACCCTGCCAATCAGATGTTAGCTTTCAAAAGTTCTGATTGGTTGGGGCAAAATTAGCACCATTTTAAACAATAAGAACTTTTACTGAATCTCACTGTAATTATTTTGTGTAAAGAAATTAATCTGTACTGTATTTTCAGGATACAGTAGATTGTGGCACAGCCTGTCACTTCATATTGGGGTCAGAGTGAGTAAAATAATGTAGAATAGAACCAGTCTATTAAATTTGCTTCTAATCTAAACAGATCTGGCTTAAGAGTTTGCTCATTTAGGTAACCCCCGGATTTAAAGCACAAGTAAGCAATAAACAGGGAGATTCAATAAAAGTTCTTTATCGTTTAAAATGGTGCTAATTTTGCCCCAGCCAATCAGATCTTATTTACCATTTGAAAGCTAACATCTGATTGGTTGGGGCAAAATTAGCACCATTTTAAAGATAAGAACTTTTATTGAATAACCCTGAAAGAGTTTAGTTTCCCTGTTAACAGAATACTAGGAACAGAACTGCATTGTATATCATGTTCTGTTTCTCGTAAAATGGTCTTTTTCACAGTCTTTTAAGAATTACTAATCTAAAACTTGAAATGGCCGTCATAAAGAAATGTGTAAAACAAAATACCAAAAATTGTTCATTCTATTGCACGTAACAATCTCGTCTGTCCAGTTATTTAGAAGTATTTTCCATAGTACAGGGTATAAAGTTGATGTTGGTTTTAACTGCTTCATTACTGCTGTAATCCTAGTTCATTAAATGCACTCTGTATCAGCGTGCTTAACGTGAAAACTGTGTTGTCCATCCTTTTGTTGACACGAGCTTTGGAAAATGTACAGAGATGATAAAGCTATACATCTGATCCCATTGACTAGAACAAGGGGACTTCTGAATGAGATTTGCCTTCTGTTTATTTGTCCTTAAAGGACAATTATTCTTACCTCCCCCTCTTTCCTATTATTCCACCTATCAGTAGTACCCAGGGTGAGGACATAAACCACTTAAGCTTCGTACACATGTAAGATTTTGACACCGACCCCTGACTACGATGCACACCCGCAACGAACGGTCATTTCGGCCAATAGTAGCACGTGTGTTTGTGTTTGAAATGGCCGTTTGTCCCACGTGTAGACACGATGGGGGGTCATGGGTCTGTGTCAAAATCGGACGTGTACCACTGGGTACTTAAACTATCCGCTCGACTATTTACATAAAGTTTCACTGGCCAATCCGGTCTTCTTCCTGACTTTTCAGGCGAGAATCGGCCTTTAATCAAATGCGTTTTCCAATACTTAATGAAAAAAAACGCATGCGCAAATGCAAGGAAATTGCATGCGATTCTGTGTGCGTTTGCATTGCAGTGTGTCCGTGCCCTAAACGGTGAAATAATACAATATATCAAATAGTTCCCAAGATACATCCTAAGTTAAAACAGAATACTACATTAAACTAAACTAGATTGCCTTTGCTTTTTTTTTTTACATAGGGAATACCACTGCAGAATACTTTGTAAGTATAAATTCAAATAATCTGCAGTTAAAGGGAAAGTCTACCCCTCAAATGAAAAATTGTATATAGGCAAATCGTACCCAAAACTGCAATACTGTTGTTAGAAAGCAAGACCTGAAATGTCTAATGGTTCTGCTTCCTGGCTCTTTTGGATGGCAGCTGTCCTTTATAGATGTGACAGTTGACATCACAGCCACTGATTGAATGCTATTCTCCTAGCTGCCTCCTCTGAGCACGTGTAAGCTTGTAAAAGAGCTTGTAGAGGAGGCAGGGATCTTTTAAAAGGCAGAGGGAAGGGGGGGGGGGGAGAACATTTTGCTGTTAGCCCTACTTCTGTAAGCGTGCTAACTATTTTAGTTGGGGGGGTTGACCTATTTCAATTCCTTATTTGAGGGGTAAACAAACTTTTAAATCTGATATTACCCAATAAAATTCTTTTATGTCTAAATGTAAATAATAAAAATAAAACATATACTTTAAAAGGCAATTTCTTTTAAAGATAGAAACTTTCAAAGTCTATTAAACAGAAGGCGATGCACAGGTCGGTTTTTAATGGCCTTGGTAGAATCGAACAAATTTTGCTTGCTTATGTTTTATTGTTGCCATTATGTCCCTTATTAATGCTTCAAATTTAAAAAATGTCCATTTTTTTAACCTTGTTTTTATATAAATAATGGCCACAGAACCTTTGTTACACATCTGATCATATTGCTATGGTGGAGGTTACGCTAATCTCAATATTTGATCACCCAGGCCAAAATATCAGCTGAAATGTACTGCATGGCTGACGATTTACAGAATTGTGGCTAATCGTTCAGTATTTTATAGGCCGTGTATTTGAGACAAAATATTGACATGCCCTAATTCCTTTGTGTGAATCCGGGCTCATTTGGTTCTGTCAGTCTAAATGTTGTAGTCTGGTGAGGCAGGGTGCAACCTATCAGGGGTGTCTATGCAGCTGTTACGTTCCGTGGATTTTTTTTAATTTCTGAAAATGGTTAATCCCCCGCAGATATCCTTTTAAAAAAACATTGTTGGAAATTGTCCAACATTCATAATTTTTTTTTTTCTTCTTCATGCTTTCAAATTTGTACAACTTCAAAACAAAAGGCAATTAGTTTATATTTTGTTGCTGCTAAATCTGTCAAAACATTTGGGGAACTTCTAACAGATTTTGTTTGGGCTGTAGAGATCTGCTGTACAAAGCACTGGCATTTAGGCATTTATCGATTTCAGCCAGTGCAAGACATGAGATTTCAGCATTAAAGGAGAACTATACTACCCATCACCCCTCTCACATAAATGGGACTATGTAATAATATATGTAATAATATAAAAGCTACATCTTACCAGACCGTGATCCTGTGATACTTTAAAGTTCCTCAATAGACTTACTGCATTGAGGGATCCAGGTCAGGAAAGATGTGACTTTTTTCACTACATCGGCCCCACAGTACGGTAATAATGGCGTTTAAGATTGGACCAACATTATTGCTAGAATCTTAACCAAGTATCCAGACTACAGAGCTTTCGCACATGCTCACTTGAGAAATCTCTGGGAATAGCTTGCAGTCATTGGGCATGATGCCATCTGACAGGACTAGACAGGAGTTGCAGCACAGGGGTGGCAGGTATAGGGCAGTATAACAGCACAGGGTTGTGTGATTATTATTGTTTGTCCTACATATACAAAGTATAAAGGAGGCGGATCTTTAATGGCAAGGTGATAGTGGGTAAACCCAGAGCGTGAGAACCTACTGGTTTAGGTCCTCCCTTTTAATGGGATGAAGAAGAGGGTAGCGGGGAGCGAAGTATAATTGTGGTTTAAGAACACAGAAGTGCCTCAACAGAAATTTGCAATCCTAAATCTACCACAGTCTGAGAAAGATTGAGATTCACTGTTACAACAGATTGAACATGCAATAGAAAGTACACAATTAACTTTCTAAAAGCCAGGTATTCGTTTGGTAACAAGACCCTTCATAAGAGAACAATGCTGTATAAACATTCGAGTGCTGGCCCGCACAACCCTACACGTTCTGTTCCCATAGTCTAAGTCTTGCTACTTGTCAAGATAATTTCACACACTGTAGACGTTGTTTGTGATTGTGATAATCATCAATAATCTTCCTAAAAATCCATAGCACTTGTTACTAAATAAAATATATATATATATATATATATATATATCACGCTATTATTTTATTTCCCTGGATCAGAAATATCTTCTAACACTTTTGTTTTTGGCTTACGAAATGTACCTACAAAGCTTATATTAATGTTTAAAATATGTCATAGATGTTTATATTTTCATAATCGAATTTAGAAAATGTTTCCGTTTCAGCCTCACACAAAGTTTTTGTTACATTGAATTGCTTATGTATGTATGCATTGTGTGCAAGATATATATATATATGTGTATGTATTATATGTATATATTTTACACATGCACGACTGTCAGTATTTGGACTAGTATTGACATTTTGAAAATTCTGTTTCGATTTAATTTACAATTTAAGGGGAAAATCAACTAAAATTTACCTTTGGATGCTTTTAGCTAAAAACTACTCCCCCCACTCTTCTGATGTTGAAAATCCAAATTAAATTCCAAACTGAAAAAGATACAAAGCAAACATTAAAGACAAATCGTTAAATGGAAATTTAAGGTGATCTTTCCCTTTTATTATTTACACTGCTGCAAACTCTGTGGCAGCCTTTTACGATTGAAAAGGTTTGAAAAGAAAGAGTTCTCATGTCAGTAGCTGTCAAAGTTTTTTTTTTTCTGTATTGGCCTGTTACCATATTTTATCATTGTTGTGTTAAATTAACAGAACGGTCCAGACTCTTCAACAAAAATACCCAAACATTTCACATGCTGTTATTTATTTTACGTTTTATTGTCACATCTTTTATACACTTGGGATTATAAATGATGTATATGTTGAAATTAAGACCTTGAGAGACTCTTGTTAACAAAAAATGAATTTCCCTTTATCCTGATTAATGATTTGTGGGTTTTCACTGCATAAAAATGCCTGTGAGAATCATTGGTAATAGAACATTTTGCTGTGTGTGTTTTAAGAACTTTATACATGCAGGTGTCTGGTTTCTTGAGTATACCCTGTTGTTTGCATGCAAGTGTACACATTCTTTGTGAGTGTATTTAAAGGGCATGTTCACCCCCTACAAAACCTTTTAAACATAGAGTAAGCACACCCCATTTTACCCAATACTTGCCTTTCTCCATGGCACGCCATAATGGTCCAGATATCTTAACTTGAGTACCACTTTAGTGGCTCTTCTAGGTAGTAGTTGTCAGTCAAGGTCGCTACGTGACAACATGGCCAAGGACAGCTGCTTTATAGCCGAGTGAGCTCACAAAGCAATAAAGGAGGTGGTAAAGAACAGCTAGGGCTTCAACATATCCGGGGGAAATTGACACAGAATGCAAAAAAGTATACGCTCAATTTATTTGCCTATTATTACTGCAACGGAGTAAACCAGCCCTAGGTCACAGACCTATAGCCAGGGTTTAATGCCCTACTGGGATTCCCAAGTAGCTTTTCTCCATAGTAATTGTCGGTTTCACAATGGATTAAGAACCCGCTCATTTATTTACGTTCTTTTGTGACAGCCATTTTGATTCACAGTGAACAAGTCCCTTCTGAATTGATGGGCTGATTAGATCTGAACTTGAGGTCAATGAAGACAATATCAGCTCCTGCACAGTTTCCACTATCTGGTTTCTTGGTCCTTGGAAAGGCTTGATACCTGGTTCAAAATCCTACTGATGGTGAGATGAGGCTTGCTACCTGGTTTATAAGCCTCATGATCGTGAGTCGAGGCTTTCTACCGGGTTCATCATCCTTGTGAGTTGAGACTTGCTACCTGGCGTATCATCCTTGTAAGTTGAGGCTTGCTACCAGACTCATCATCCTTGTGATTTGAAGCTTGCTACCTTCCTCATAATCTCCGATAAGCGGCCAGTTTCATGCCTCCTAAAAAAGCCCCTTAATGCTTTCTAGCTGCATTCCATCAAAAGTCAGTCTGTAAAATGTTTGATAAATCGGCACCTCACTCCTCACATGCTCTGTCTGCACATCACATTAATTTTGCTGTCTGAGACTAGCCCCTTTTTGCTAAAATAATGACGTAAGACTAAACCTACCAATTCAGGGGTCTTCTGGGAAACTAGGTATGGGGATCAGAAATGACTTCCACTGTCAGTAGCTGTCAAAGTTTTTTTTTTTCTGTATTGGTCTGTTACCATATTTTATCATTGTTGTGTTAAATTAACAGAACGGTCCAAATAATTAGTCCTACTGCCTTCCATCTTGATTTACCACCTACTATGAGGATCTCAAATGTCTTCCATGTATCCTTACTCAAACCATTGATTGTCAACCAATTTTCCAGTTCTAATCTGTCTCCGGCTCCAATTTTAGTTGATGGTCAGCAAGAGTTTGAAATTTAGGAAATTCTCGATTCTAGATATGTCAAACTCTTTACAATACCTGGTTCATTGGAAAGGCTTTGGTCCAGAAGAACGCTCCTGGATCCTGACATTCATTCACCCCGTTTAATCAAAACCTTCCATAAGAATCATCCCTTCAAACCTGGATGTAGTGGTCTTGTGGCCCACCGTGGAGGAGGGGGTACTGTAAGGAACTTATCTGTGCGTCCGCTCCAGCGACGATCTGCTAGGTGGCGCTCCGGTCCCAGTGACGCTGACGCTCGCGCGTCTTACGCGAGCGCCGTCATGACGTCACCACGCAGGTGCGCCTGCCGGCGCAAACTTTGAAATAGGTTCTCCTTCCTTCCCTAGACGCCCGCTTGTCAGTTGTTTTTGCATCTAGGGTTCTTGCGGTTGGTTCTGCTGTTCCAGTATCCAGCTTCATTGTTTCATCTCCATTGTTTCAGTATCCAGCTTCATTGTTTATTCTCCATTGTTCCAGTATCCAGCTTCATTGTTCAATCTCCATTGTTCCAGTATCCAGCCTCATTGTTCAATCTCCATTGTTCCAGTATCCAGCTTCATTGTTCAATCTTCATTGTTCCAGTATCCAGCATTGTTTAATCTCCATTGTTCCAGTATCCAGCTTCATTGTCACAGTCTCCATTGTTCCAGTATCCAGCATCTGTAGTCCACTTGGCAGCTGGTTTTTGGGGCATGAAAGTTGAGCATCAATTGCCTTCAAAATACATTCTTCAAATTTTTTCTTTTTCAATCTCCATTGTTCAAGTATCAGCCCATGTTTCCAGTATCCAGCTTCATTGTTACAGATCCAGCTTTATGTTCCAGTTCTCCATGGTCCAGTATCCAGCTTTATGGTTACATTCTTCCATTGTTCCCAGGATCCAGCTCATGTCACAGTCTCCATTGTTCTGGGTATCCAGCTCATGTCACAGTCTCCATTGTTCGGTATCCAGCTCCATTGTATGTCTCCATTGTTCCGGTATCCAGCTTCATGTTACGTCTTCCTTGTGCCAGTATCCAGCTTCATTGTCACAGTCTCCATTGTTCTGGTATCCAGCTTCATGGTCACAGTTCCATTTTTCTGGTATCCAGCTTCATGGTCACGTCTCCATTGTTCGGTATCCAGCTTCATTAACAGTCCATTGTTCCGGTATCCACCTTCAGTGTATGGTCTCCATTGTTCAGGTATCCACGCTTCATTTTCATGTTCCTCCATTGTTCAGTATCCAGCTTCATTGTCATGGTTCCATTGTTCCGGTAATCCAGCTCAATTGTTACAGTCTCCATTTTTCCAGCATCCTGCTCTGTTTGTGCCAGTTCCACCCTGTCCTCTCCTTCATCCGACTAAACGTGAGTATTCCCGTCCCTATTCAAAACAGAGGTAGGGCAGCGTTACAGAGGTTTGACAAGCCTCTGGGAAATTGTATCCACGCAGAGTTAGGTCATGTTGCTCGTTTGAGCAATGTACTTTAAACTAGAGAGTCAGCTTTTAAAGCAATAATCTTAACACTTCAGATAACCACGCCCCACCAAACTGATGTTGAACTCTCAGGCTGACAGTCATTTTCACTCCTGTCTGTCACCACCTCTAAATCAACTAGAAAGGTAAGTTACTACTAGATAGCAATCGGCCTCAACGTCCTACTAAACGTCAACCACAAAGTAGAACCAGCAATGGCAGAGGAAGATTAGCAGTTCTGTTCTCCATGAAATACGGTATTGCTGCAAGCTGGGTGATAAATGTTGCGACATGCACTACCATTTGCCTTTCGCTGGCATGTGCATCTGGCACATGTTTGAAAGACTTACCTGACATGGAGGGATAGAGAAGGCTTTCTGTGACCCCTATATGGACAGCTATTCTGGCCTTGATTTCCAGACTATGAAATATGGAGGAAATGACGTCCGTCGTTTCTCTCACTTCAATCCGTTTCTTACCCCTCCCAACCCCTGTCCTAACCACACACTGGATTTGGTACGGGAGGATGAACTGGGAATGGAACGAGTATGGAAATACTAATACCGGGCAGTAAAATCTTCTGTAACCTCTTCAACCTGGAATCCATTTATCTTGGAACTTGTCCGGGGCCATATTCCAAGCCGGACAACATGACTATGACATTATTTTTAAAAGCATGGACAGATAAACAAAGTGTACAAGACTACCCAACGCATTCGTAGGAGGCCGAGTATCAGATCTTCAGAAGATAGTCAGAACAACTCAAAGGGACAACAAAGCAAACCAGCCAGTTGTGCTCTAAAATGTAATCTACCAGCTGATTGGGACATGGTCTGCCATGCCAGATGTTGGATTTACGTTAAACGTTCTCGCCGAAACATCCCTCGAGTACCAGAAAATACTCAACCTTTTCACTGAGACGGTAAGGGACAAACGGTGAAGATCTCTCGCATTCAAACAAGTCCCTATGGAGGTCTTCCAGTGGCAAAGGAGGCAAATGAAAAGACAAATAAAGGGAAGGATGTGGAGAGAAGGCAGCTGTTTCATGGGACTGACTCCTCCTATATCACGCCATCTGCCAACAAACATTGACTGGCGCCTATGTGGGGGAGTCCGGGACTGTATTGCCAGGAAGGATTTTGCAAGAGACGCTTCCTATTCCCATACTTTCAGCCCGACTGCAGCAGGCAAAAGGACGATTTTGTGGCCAAGTTCTGGTGGGTGATTGTGTGAAGGGTGATTCCACTTTAAGCGACCACCACTTCGGTATGGCACTCCACTCTCTGCTATGACAGCATGTGGAGAGCGTGTTGAATCCCTCCATCTTTGTGGTGTTCGAGAAACATCAGATCTATCCGGAATATCTTGCGGAATATCAGAAAAGAATAAAATTGTTGTATCAGCATAAAATATCCGACACCTCGATTAGTTGGCGATTGATGCCAGCGAGGGAGATTCAATAAAGTTCTTATCATTTAAAATGGTGCTAATTTTGCCCCAACCAAGCAAATGTAAATAAATCTGATTGGATTGGGGAAAATTAGCACCATTTTAAACGATAAGAACCTTTATTGAATAACCTGCATGTGCCTTATTAGCGTAAAAATAACCTTGTCAAAGACATTCATTAATGAGAAGTTAAGATATTATTTTTTCTTAAATTATTCTCAAGTTGGTTTCTTATTCGGAAAGTTGGTTTCTTATTTGGGAAATGAATAATAAACTGGTGTTTCAAAGGGATAAATCACTTTGTTTTAGTGAGACAACACTCACATACACAGATACAGACCCCTGGCATATAATACATTTCACTCCAGCCTGAAACAAACTGATTCTGGGCATGCATACGGGCATCAAAGTGGGCAAAATATCCTTTTCTGCAGTTTTGCATAAGAAAGTGGTTTTGCAATAGGTAAACCAGTTTGGGCCACTGAAAAAACACAGCAGAATGATTTGTATAAACCCTGGCACATATTCAGTTGAGTCCCTCTGGCCCAACTTGATTTGGGCATGCAGTTGCATCAAAGCCTGCAAAATAGCCATTTTAAGCTCATTTGAATAAGAAACTGGCGTTGGCAATAGGTAAACCAATTTGGCCACTGAAATAACATAGCAGACAGACATGCGCATACCCCTGGCACACAATTCAGTTGAGTCCAGCCTGGCCCAACTTGGTTTTGGGCATGCATGTTGGCATCAAAGCCTGCAAAATAGCCATTTTAGCCATTTGAATAAGAAACTGGCGTTTGGCAATAGGTAAACCAATTTGGGCCACTGAAAAAAAACACCGCAGATAAGACACGTACATACCCTGGCACATAGTTCAGTTGAGTCCAGTCTGGCCCAACTGGGTTTGGGGATTGCAAGTTGGCATCAAAGCCTGCAAATAGGCCATTTTAGCCATTTGAATAGAAAACTGGCGTTTTGCAATAGGTAATCCAATTTGGGCCACTGAAAAAACACCGCAGATAGACACGTACATTACCCCTGCCACATAGTTCAAGTTGAGTCCAGCCTGGCCCAACTTGTTTTGGGCATGCAAAGTTGGCATCAAGCCTGCAAAATAGCCATTTCAGCATTTGAATAAGAAACTGGTTGTTTGCAATAGGAAACCACTTGGGCCACTGAAAAAACACTGCAGACAGACATTGTACATACCCCTGGCACATAATTCAGTTGAGTCCAGCCTGGCGCAACTTGGTTTTGGGCATGCAAGTTGGCATCAAGTCTGCAAATGACCATTCTCTGCAAATGTGCATAAACTGTTGTTTTGCAATAGGTAGTAAACAGTTTGGGCCACTGAAAAAACCACTGCAGAATGAACTTGACATACCCTGGGATATAATTCAGTTGAGTCCAGCTGGGCCCAACTGGTTTGTTGGGCATGCAAGTTGGCACATCAAGTCTGCAAAATAGCCATTCTCAAATTTGAAAAAAACTGGTGTTGAATAGGTAAACCCTTGGGCACTGAAAAAACACTGCGAAGCCTTAATACCCCTGGCACCTAATCAGTGAGTCAGCCTTGCCAGCTTGGTTGGGGCATGCAGTTGGCATTCAAGCTTCAAATAGCAGTCTCATTTTTTCAATTTTTCATTCAAATGTCCAGTATCCAGCTCCATGTTCCGTATCCAGCTTCATGTTCAGATCCAGCTTTTGCCAGTCTCCATTGTTCCAGTATCCAGCTTAGTGTTACATTCTCCATTGTTCCAGTATCCAGCTTCATTGTCACAGTCTCCATTGTTCCGGTATCCAGCTTCATTGTCATGGTCTCCATTGTTCCGGTATCCAGCTTCATTGTCACAGTCTCCATTGTTCTGGTATCCAGCTTCATTGTCAACAGTCTCCATTGTTCCGGTATCCAGTTCATTGTCACGTCTCCATTGTTCCGGTATCCAGCTTCATTGTTCATGGTCTCCATTGTTCCGGTATCCAGCTTCATTGTTACAGTCTCCATTGTTCCAGCATCTGCTCGCTGTGTTGTGCCAGTTCCACTGCTTCCTCCTTCATCCGACTAAACGTGAGTCTTCCCTGTCCTCTATTCAAACAGAGGTAGGGCAGCGTTACAGAAGGTTTGACCAAGCCTTCTGGGAAATGTACTCCACACAGAGTTAGGTCATGTGCTCGTTTGAGCAATGTACTTTAAACTAGAGAGTCAGCTTTAAGCAATAATCTTAACAGCTTCAGATAAGCCACGCCCACCAGAACTGATGTTGACTCTCAGGCTGACAGTCATTTCACTCCTGTCTGTCACACTCTAAATCAACTAGGCAAGTAAAGTACTTCCTTAGATAGCATCGGCTGCAACTGTCCACTACAACTGTCAACCACAAAGGTAGAACCAGCAATGGCAGAGGAAAGTTAGCAAGTTCTGTCTCCGATGAAATACGGTATTGCTGCAGCTGGGTGATTAAATGTTGCGACATGCACTACCATTTGCCTTATCGCTGGCAATGTGCATCTGGCACATGTTGGAAGACTTACTGACATGGAGGGTATAGAAAAGGCTTTCTGTGACCCCTATATGGACAGCTATTCTGGCCTTGATTTCCAGACTATGAATATGGAGGAAATGACGTCCGTCGTTTCTCTACACCTTCATCCGTTTCTTACCCCTCCCAACCCCTCGTTCCTAACCACACACACTGGATTTGGTACTGGGAGGATGAACATGGGAAATGGAACGAGTATGGAATACTAATACCGGGCAGGTAAAATCTTCTGTAACCTCTTCAGACCTGGAATCCATTATCTGGAAACTTGTCCGGGGCCATATTCCAAGCGCGACAACATGACTATGACATTATTTTAAAAGACATGGTACAGATAAACAAAGTGTACAAGACTACCCCGCATTCGTAGGAGGCCGAGTATCAGTCTTCAGAAGATAGTCAGAAACTCATAGGGACACAAAGCAAATCCAGGCCAAGTTGTGCTCTAAACAATGTAATTCTACCCAGATGTGCTTGGGACATGTCTGCCATGCCAGAGTTGGATTTACGTTAAACGTTCTCGCAAACATCCCTCGAGTACCAGAAAATACTCAACCTTTCACTGAGACGGTAAAGGACAAACGGTGAAGATCTCTCGCATTCAGAACAAGCCCTATGGGAGGTCTTCCAGTGGCAAAAGGAGCAATGAAAAAGACAAATAAAGGGAAGGATGTGGAGGAGAAGCAGCTGTTTCATGGGACTGACTCCTCCTATATTCAAGCCATCTGCCAACAAAAACATTGACTGGCGCCTCTGTGGGGAGTCACGGGACGGTATACAAGCGAAGTTATTTTGCAAGAGACGCTTCCTATTCCCATAACTATCAAGCCGACTGCAGCAGGCAAAAGGACGATTTTGTGGCCAAGTTCTGGGGGTGATTTTGTGAAGGGTGATTCCACCTTTAAGCGACCACACTCGTATGGCAGCTCCACTCTCTGCTATGACAGCTGTGTGGAGAGCGTGTTGAATCCCTCCATCTTTGTGGTGTTCGAGAAACATCAGATCTATCCGGAATATCTTCTGGAATATCAGAAAAAGAATAAAATGTTGTATCAGCAAAAATATCCTGACACCTCCGATTAGTTGGCGATTGATGCCAACGAGGAGATTCAATAAAAGTTTTCATTTTAAATGGTGCTATTTTGCCCAACCAATCAAATGTTAAATAAGATCTGATTGGTTGGGGCAAAATTAGCACCATTTTAAACGATAAGAACCTTTTATTGAATAAACCTGCATATGCCTTATTAGCGTAAAAATAACCTTGTCAAGAATTCATTAATGAGAAGTTTAAGATATTATTTTTTTCTTTTAAATTATTTCTCAAGTTGGTTTCTATTTCGGAAAGTTGGTTTCTTATTTGGGAAATGAATAATAACTGGTGTTTCAAAGGGATAATCACTTTGTTTCAGTGAGACAACACTTCACATACACAGATACAGACCCTGGCATATAATACATTTCACTCCAGCCTGAACAAAACTGATTCTGGGCATGCATACGGGCATCAAAGTGGGCAAATATCCTTTTCTGCAGTTTTGCATACGAACTGGTGTTTCAAAGGTAAAATCACTTTGTTTTAGTGGAAAACAGCCTTCACATACAAGATACAGACACTGGCATTTAATGTTTCATTCCAGCGATAAAACACTGATTCTGGCATGCATATGGCATCATAGTGGGCACATAGCCTTTTCTGCAGTTTTGCATAAGAAAGTGGTGTTTTGCATAGGTAAACCAGTTGGGCCACTGAAAAAAACACAGCAGAATGATTTGTACATACCCCTGGACATAATTCAGTTGAGTCCCGTCTGCCAACTTGGTTTTGGCATGCAAGTTAGCATCAAAGCCTGCAAAATAGCCATTTTAGCCATTTGAATAGAGAACTGGCGTTTGGCAATAGGTAAACCAATTTGGGCCACTGAAAAACATAGCAGATAGACACGTACATCCCCTGGCACATAGTTCAGTTGAGTCCAGTCTGGCCCAACTTGGTTTGGGGCATATGCAAGTTGGCATCAAAGCCTGCAAAATAGCCATTTAGCATTTGAATAAGAAAATCGTGTTTGCAATAGGTAATCCAATTTGGGCCACTAAAATAACATAGCAGACAGACATGCGCATACCCCTGGCACACAATTCAGTTGAGTCCAGCCTGGCCCAACTTGATTTTGGGCATGCAAGTTGGCATCAAAGCCTGCAAAATAGCCATTTCAGCCATTTGAATAAGAAACTGGTGTTTTGCAATAGGTAAACCACTTTGGGCCACTGAAAAAACACTGCAGACAGACATGTACATACCCCTGGCACATAATTCAGTTGAGTCCAGCCTGGCGCAACTTGGTTTTGGGCATGCAAGTTGGCATCAAAGTCTGCAAAATGACCATTTCTGCAAATTTGAACAAGAAACTGTTGTTTTGCAATAGGTAACCAGTTTGGGCCACTGAAAAAACACTGCAGAATGACTGTGACATACCCTGGGATATAATTCAGTTGGTCCAGCTTGGCCCAACTTGGTTTTGGGCATGACGTTGGCATCAAAGTCTGCAAAATAGCCATTCTTCAAATTTGAAAAAGAAACTGGTGTTTTGCAATAGGTAAAACATTTGGGCACTGAAAAAACACTGCAGATAGACACTTACATACCCTGGCACATAATTCAGTTTGAGTCCAGCTTGGCCCATCTTGGTTTGGGGCATGCAGTTGGCATCAAAGCCTTCAAAAATAGCCATTTCTTCAAATTTTTTCATTTTCAATCTCCATGTTCCAGTATCCAGCTCCATTGTTCCAGTATCCAGCTTTCATTGTTACAGATCCAGCGTATTGTTCCGTCTCCATTGTTCCAGTATCCAGCTTTATTGTTACATTCTCCATTGTTCCAGTATCCAGCTTCATGTTACAGATCCCAGCTTATTGTTCCAGTATCCAGCTTATGTTACATTCTACCTTGTTTCCAGTATCCAGCTCCATTGTTCCAGGCATCCAGCATCCATTGTTACAGTATCCAGCTTTATTGTTCCAGTATCCGCTTGATTGTACCAGTCTCCATGTTCCAGTATACCAGCTTCATTGTACAGTCTCCATTGTTCGGTATCCGCTTCATGTCACAGTCTCCATTGTTCGGTATCCAGCTTCATTGTCACAGTCTACCATGTGTCTCCATGGTATCCAAGCTTCATTGTCATGGTCCATTGTTCCGGTATCCAGCTCATGTTTGACAGTCTCCATTGTTCCAGCATCCTGCTCCTGTGTTGTGGCCAGTTCCCACTGCTTCCTCCCTTCATCCGACTAAACGTGAGAGTCTCCCTGCGCTCTATTCAAACAGAGGTAGGGCAGCGTTACAGAAGGTTTGAACCAAGCCTTCTGGAAATTGTACTCCACCAGAGTTAGGTCATGGCTCGTTTGAAGCAGGTACTTTAAACTAGAGAGTCAGCTCTTAAGCATCCAGGCCACACAGAGAAGCTGTCAGCTCATGTAGTCAAAAAGGCAAGTACCAGTATTTAGGACCCAGTAAGAAAGCAAACCTTAAAATGGTGACTGGGCTTAAAATATTTTGGCCAACTTATTGAACTAATTGCTTTTATTTATCCAGGGTTTAGCAGACTGTTTGTAGTAGAACCTTTTGGAGGATCCAATATACACATTAGAATTGTGTGTGCACCTAGAATTTGTTTTTTGTATGTATTTATTTTTTGGTCTCTAGTTGCACTTATAATATGGATGCACAACAGCCCAATTTTCTATATATTGTGATGTACATACGCTGGCACATAATTCAGTTGAGTCCAGCTTGCGCAACTTGGTTTGGGGCATGCAATTGGCATCAAAGTCTGCAAATATCATTTCTGAACATTTGAATAGTAAACTGTTGTTTTGCAATAGGTAAACCAGTTTGGGCCATTGAAAAAACACCACAGATAGACACGTACAACCCTAGGGATATAATTCAGTTGATTCCAGCCTGTCCCAACTTGGGTTTTGGGCATGCAAGTTGGCATCAAAATCTTCAAATAGCGGTTTTAACAAACCATTTGATTAGAAACTGGTTGTATTGCAATAGGTAAACTAGTTTGGGCACTGAAAAACAGCAGACAACACGTGTATCCACAAGTGTACTTTAACATGGTGGTAACAGAAATTTCTAAATTTTTTGGAGATTCCCTGGATTTTGTTAAAATATGTGGAAAAAAATGTAAAATTTTCCCCATTTTATTTTTAGTATCTTAAACTTTAAGCAAAAAGATAATGTATAACTTTTTTCTAACTACGATCCGGTTCATATTTAGGTTACATGATGCCTATATATATAAGAAGATGTTCTAAGTGAGTCTGTTATATAAGGTAGCCCACCCTTGGGGTGGCTCAAGATTATTAGTTCAGGTATACTGTGTTGCCCCAGTGACACCCCTATGATTCCCAGTTAATAGACGCCAGCACACAAAGATAGCAACCAACAAGGTCCAGGATTAATTTTCTGAACCGGCAGAAAATATAATACAATGACAGCAACAATGGACAATTATGCAAAACTTGTTACCTTAATATACATATTAATATTCACGTTACAGTTTATTTGTGTGTACAACCTATCTTGAAAATATATTAACTGCAAGTATTTTAACTGTTGAGTTGAGGAGCACAGTTCTGATGGAATAGTAGAAGTTATCTGTCACTCTTATATTCCAAATGAGCAGAGTGGGTAACTGTTGCAGATAAACTTAATTTAATCTTCTTCAGTCTGTAATTTATCCTTAGCAGGTTTAAACTTGCTTTGTAGTTCCCTGTTAGTAGGTGATAGAAATAGTATCTCCCTTGGATGTCCCCAGTGCAAGCCAGTATAGACAGGGTACTTTAATCAGAGGAATAACTGGTTGATTACACAGGGGTTTCCTCTGGTAAGGGGCACAGTCTGACAGTCAGATTGATCAGTGATGGGTGATCCTTGAACTAGTGGCCTGTTCCCCACACAAATCCAAAGTCACCTTACTGATATTCAAAGGACACCAGGCTCCATACTACAGCATGCACTACAGGTGAACTTCTGCAAGCACTTCATCCAGTTCATATAGATCAAGGCCTGTACAAAGCCTCTGCAACATGGGCAGCTCTCCCCTGAACAGTACCAAACTGAAGGATGCCCTCCTTTCACTGTCTTGCCTGAGAGTACTCCCTATTGGGACTTTCTTCATAGACTTCCTGTTGCTAGAGCCTCTTGGGACATGTAGTTCATCAGGTACAAACGAGTTTACCTAGTTCCTTTCATACAATAAATGATGGGTAGGTGTGCACAGCTCAGGTAACAGTTTATGCATTTAAATTACTTTACTGACAGAATAAACAATATTGTGTATAAGTGCTACACTCTCCCCCCACTGAACTCTTGAGCCCTCGCTCAAGACATAGATAGAACAGTAACAGTTTTCAAATACATAGATATTATAAAATATACGTCATATACTAATTTTACACTTGGTAGGTACATTAACCTATGAGCCTGGGTCAGGGTGTCACTAGGTCTTTGTGCTATGACTAAAGAATTGTGGGTGACACGAACCAATCTATGGGATGCTAAAACGTCTCTTCCACTGCTTTTGCCAAACAAATTATAGTCATCTTTGAGGGGGGTCTTATTGCCTGGGCTCTCTCAGTTAACTAATTGGTATCATTACGTCTCTTACATTTTGGCTGGTTTCTGGGGAGAGATGGTTTCAATTTGTTTATCTGAACTAGAATCATTTATAGGCGGTGCAACAATAGGTTCCATCACTGTGGGAAGGAAAGGTTCATTCCCCAGTGGTGTGAGAATAATGTGAAGCCTCTAAAGTTGCTTCTAATAACTCTGTTGTATTGGAAACAAATTCAGGTGCACATCGGCATTCAGGTCACAAGCAGTCTCGGAATAGCTTCTTTGATGCACAATCTGAAAAATATAATCTAACCCACCAGCCATCCTCATTTTCGTCTTCACTGGCTCATCAGGATCTATAGATTTAGGGGTTGAAGTAATTTGCCTTTGTAGTCTCCTGGACCTCCGTGGTTTAGAATGGCATTGACTCATGGCTTTTATGTTTGTAGTACCCATGACACTTCCCTAAAGGCATGATGTGATTTCTGTGCCGGTCTTATAGGACACCATCTCTCCTTCTGGACGAAGTTGATATACTGGAGGTTTGGTAGCTGGATGCAAACTATATATAGTGTGATCCCCACCATCACTTAGCTTATGTTTTCCTGGGACTCCAGTTCTCAAAGGAACACGTCTCCTGGCTGTAAATCATGAAGTTTCACTTTTTTATCATATCGAGATTATTTTGCAAATTTTTCTTCCAGCTGCTCTTGAGCCATTGTGTAGGATTGCTGAAGGCTTGTTTGCAATCTCTCTACTGCTTTGATGGGATTTGACTGGGGTATCATCAGCTGTGCCCCAAAAGCCAGATCAATTGGTAATCTAGCTTCACGTCCGAAACATAAGAAAGCAGGGTGAGTATCCAGGGCATCATTCTTTGTGCGTATGTAGGCATGATAACTGTGTAGAAATAGCTACTCCAGTGGGGTTTTTTTCATTAGGCAGAGTACCCAACATGTCAGGCAAAGTCTATTGAAACGTTCAGGTTGAGGGTCACCCTGTGGGTGGTATGGGGTAGTTCTGGATTTCTGACTCCTAGCATTGCTAAAAGGTCAGTTAGCTTGCTTTCAAAATCTCTACCTGATCAGAATGAACTCTTTAGGGAGACCATAATGAATAAAAAAAACGCTCCCACTAAGACTTTAGCAACTGTAATTGCTCGCTGATCCCGGTGGGAAATGCTTGAGCATACCTGTAAAATGGTCTGTCACCACCAATACATTGCTGATGCCACCTCATCTGATTCAATAGACAGAAAGTCAATGCACACTAGATCCATAGGGCCTTGACTCTCCATGTGGCCTAAGGGAGCGGCCCTTGTTGGCAATTCTTTCTTGTATACATCTAAGAAGGAATGCAGTAATCCTCTACATCTTGCTTCATACATGGCCAGTAAAAACCGGCTCTCCAAGCTCCTAGAGTTTTTTCATAACCCAATGACCATGCTCATCATGCAAACGCAGTTAGGACAGTTTCTTTGTGTTTCAGTGGTAGCATACATTGCATTTCTCTGTGTTTGTTGCACATGGGGCTCTTCTGTACACTAACCATGGCGTAAGTGCAGTCGATCCCACTCTTTAAGAAGCAGCCTTGCTAATGGATGCCAACTAGACGGAGTATCTCTGTGTGTGCTTCCTCAAGGCCTCCACATCCCAGCCGGCAGAGAGGATCCTCACTTTGATCTCTCTTGAGGTCTCCTTTGCTAAAATATGGCATGGTGATGTTCAAACAGAGTAGTACATTACAGTAAGCGGGGAATACCTTCAGCAGTTGTACCAATTTTCTCTGCCAACTTCCTTTTTGAAGTCTCCAAGTACGCCTTGAACATTGTTTCTCACACCCAGGAGCGGGAATCTCAATCCATTATCATCTGGGCTGTAACTCTCCATGAGGCCTTCTGGACAGTCCATCAGCATCCTATTATTTTGGGCGCTGGACGGTATCTTAGACTAAACTGATAGTGTGTGCTAATGCAGCTCAGCATCTATGTCCAGTAGCATCCAGTTTTGCAGTAGTCAATACATAAGTCAGTGGTTGTTGTCGGTCTGCCTTCAAACATCTGACCATAGGTAATCATGCAATTTATTACACTGACCAGTTTAAGAGCAAGGAATTCAAGTTGTGAGCAGGGTATTTTTTTTTCCGTTGGTGAAAGGCTTCTGCGATGTAAGCTACTGGCCTAACTCTTGTTGTGTTCTTGATATAAGACCCCCAAGACCTTCTCTGCTGGCATCAATGTGCAGTGTATAAGGCTTAGTTGTATCTGCATAGGCTAGTACCGGTGCATGAGTGAGACAATATCTTAGTAGTCAAAAGCTTGGTCACATTCCTTAGACCATCTGTCTTCTATAGACTCTTGGCCCATCTCTGGCCCATAGATATCTTAGTCTGAAGGTTATCATCTGATTCTCCTACATCAGAGTCTATTCTGAAGTAGCTGGTTCAGGCGAGCTCTTTAGAAAATCTTTTACAACCTCCTATAAACCCACGAATCCCAGAACGATCGAAGTTCGTGACTGTCTGGGCTTGGCCAGGAAGATACAGCTTCGATTTGCTTGGGTCAGTAGCTATACCTTGTGATGAACGATATGGCCTACATAAACTAACTGATGGCTGACAGAATTGACACTTTTCTGGAGACACTTAAGGCCTTCTTTCTCTAACCGATCCAGTACCCTTCAGCAATCTCTTCATGTTCTTCCAGTGTCTTTCCAAAGACTATCAGGTCATCAAGATACACCAGTACTTCAAGTAATGCGTATCACCTACTGTACGCTCTATGAGGCGTTGAAATGTGGTGGGGCTCCACAGAGGCTTGGGCATCCTATTAAATTCATAGAACCCAAAGGACATATGATGCCGTTTTTTCCTTATCCTCTGGTGCATAGGGATCTGATAGTATCAACTTCGCAAGTCCAACACGCTAAACCACTTACTGCCCAACCAAAACAGTTAAGGACCATCATCAACTCTGGGAGTGGTATATTGGTCTGGAATTGTGCGCTGATTCAGGGTGCGATAATCCACACACATTCGGATTGACCCATTCTTCTTGCGTACCACCACTATTGGGGATGCATATGGACTTCGGGATTCTTTAATGATTCAGCGGTTTTGAGCTCCTCCAGGTGTTTCCCGAAGATCCTCTAAGTCACCTGGAGCAATACGGGGGGATCTTTCCCGAAAAGGTTGTCTTCTCTAAGACGGATAGTATGCTGGGTGGGTGTGGAGGGGCATCCCATTTCAACATCACTGGTGAAAAATATGGTTGTAAGCTTCAAGTGATTACATAAACGATTCTCCATTCATGGCGAATAAGAGGTGTGTTGAGGTTATAAGTTCAGCATGTGATTTGTGGCTTCTACTTTGTCTCTTACCATGTTAGCTGCCGAACAAGGATTAGCTGATAGACTTTTCTAATAGTGAATGCGGGAGTAGAATTGCAGGCTCACTGCTAGTATTTTTTAACCCAATTGTCACTTACCCCTGATTATTTAAGACAGTCTATAGGTAATGTTTCAGGAATCATCCTCCACACAGAAGTGGAGGCCTACCCTGGTCCACTTTCAATCATCAAATGTTTTTCAGCATTTTACAGCATATTTTTAACCCTGGCTTCATACAAGTTATTTTTCCAGGGGGTATCACACGTTCTTTGTCTGTAGGAACCACACATTTCAATTTCCTCTGGGGAATTTCGGTCTGTTGTGCTAGAGAGGCAAGGACTGCTGCAGCAGCAGCAAGGTGAATGGAGATTTTCTGTTTATCCTTCAATCCTAGATGAGGGGTTAACTTAGCCCCTTACCAGTCAGATGTGTTCTATCACACAGAGTATTCTTGGGAGTGTCTGGGATAACTACAGCCAGTGCCTCAAATACCATCTTTGGATCATGTTCACTTTAGGTGAAACTCTAACTTAACATGATGTACCCATCATAGGGAAATTTGGTATTGCCGAGACCCCATATTTCTAACTGTGGTCACTTTTCTAAAGGTAGATGGAAGATATCTCTGGTAAAAATCTCGATACAGGAGTGTAACCTGGCCTCCTGTTCTAGTAGTGCTGTAGAGTAGATGCCTTCAACTTGGTATAGGCAAACTGTGGGGTGGCCCTACAAGACCATTAGAAGCTTTGTCTTGAATAAACTGTGTTCTGTCTCATTTAGTCTTGCTCATGGCATGAAGGGGCATCTTTAAATCCCAGAGTATACTTTTCTGGCATTAACACCCTGGTGTATGAAGTTTCATGACTCTGCCCTTTTGTAAAATCTGGGGGTAAATGGTTTTAACTTGTGTGATGCATCATCTTCTTGGCTTCTGGCTCTGCCTAGCTGATTTTGTGCACCCTATGGGTCCCTTTGGAGCGTTTACTGTACAGTGCACCCAGCTGCTCCTCACTGGGGCCCTCTGGAGTTTCCCTTTGCCTTTTTCTTCTCAGCATTAGTTGTTTGGATAATTTTTCAATTACTCTCTCGGGGTTTGGTTGATTCTCACACCGAATTCTGTAGTGCCCTACATCGCACACTTGTAGCATATCACTGGGTTTCTGAATGGTGGCTGGGGTGGGCAGCAGTTCTCTTGTAGCATGTTGAATTAAACATAGATCTAGCTTCTTCTAAGGTAGACAACCGGGTTTGAGACAATTGGTGTCACCAACTCCATTAACATTTCCACCTGCTCCCTTATCTGAGCAATCTCATGGCTGGGTTCCTGAGGATGTACAGCACCAACTGTGACTGTATGACCCGAGCTGACACTTCCAGTTAGCCCCTTTTGCCTCTAATCGTAAGCTTCCTCTTCTCTTGACTCTTCTTTATTAGCTGATTATACATAAGTCATTCACCCTCCCCCTTCATTCGGAGCTTTAGCATAATAGGGTCAAGGGGTTGAGCTCCTGCAAAATTTGTTTCACTCTTACTTTGTCCACTTTTGGGATCCACACCCTTTTTTTTAACAATATCTGGTGAGTATCTATCTAAGCGACGATATAATCAGACAGTTTTTTCTCCAGGTTTCCTGGTAGGTATGTTCGAATGGTAAAGTAGAATCAGCTGCTTTCTCTGTTCTACCAAACACATTTGCAGGCTTCTAGGTAGTTATACGCATGTCAATCTTGTTTGCTTAACTTTAGATTGCGAACTGTATCTGCTGCTGCTCCCCTTAAACTCTCAATAGTCTTTGCTTTATGGGATTCAGGAATGTCCCATTCATCTAAAGCTTGCATTGCCTGTTCCATCCAGGATTCATAGTCATCTTCTCCTATAGGTACAGGTTCAATCCTGAGAAGAAACGTAATTTACGATAGCCAAATCCAGTATAGGGTGAACTTACTTGGTGGCACTTCTCCACTAGGCTGCCCAGAGCAGTGATGAAATCAGACCCGGCAACTAATGGAAGTTGAGGGTAGCTTTGCCTCTTGTGATTCTACAGGACACTCTGTAGATGGCCCACACCTTGGAAGAACTAGTTGGGCTTTGTGACCTCTTTTACCGAACTCTATAGAGGGGAACATATAGGCTTGTGACTGGAGAATCCCACCTAGCAAAATATTTGTAATGATCATATCACTCTTTCTGTCTCTTATAAAACAACGGCCATTGGGGATGATTCATCCATTAACTGATAAATCTGTCTATTAGTGAGATCCTCTGTTGGAAGAATCAATGCCAGGCATTGTGCAGGTTAAGGTTTTAGGGTATGGCACCATACCGTGACTGACGGGTGGGTCCATAATTGTTTTTCTGAACTTCTTTCCTATTAACTTTATTTTGTGTGGAGGAAGTGGGCGGGGTCACTGCTAGTGGCAGGGTATAGAATCCGGACGAGCCCCCAAAGTAGCCCACCCTGGGTGGCTCAAGTATTAGTTGCAGGTATACTGTGGCCCCAGGTGACACCCTATGAATCCCAGTTAAAGACACCAGACACAAGATAGCAACCAAAAGGTCCAGATTTAATTTTTCTGAACCTGGCAGAAAAATATAATACAATGAAAGCAACAATGAACAATTATGCAACTTTGTTACCTTAATATACATATCTTAATATTCACGTTACAGTTTATTTGTGTACAACCTATTTTTGTAAATATATTAACTGCAAGTATTTAAGTATTTTAACTGTTGAGTGAGAGCACAGTTTCTGATGGAATAGTAGAAGTTATCTGTCACTCTTATATCTGTTGTATTCAATTAGATCAACTGGACTTGAAAGTAGTTCTTGAAGACGTTTGCGCTAGTCATCCGACTGGCTTTCTCAATTCAGAATGACTTGTACAAGATCTGTGGCATATGTACCCTGGAAAATCCCAATTAGCATATCACAGCCAGGTGTTAAGGGTGTATAGATAGTGGCTAAGAGGTGTTATAGGAACGCCCAGAGTAAGGTGTTAAAACAGCATTGTACATGGCAAAGTTGGTGTCGAACCCCCCACGCTCTATTTAGGCTTGGTTTCTTTATTTTCACATAAATGCCTCCTAACACCTTCTTGAACCAGTCACGTTCCTTCGCCAGTATGTTAACATTACAATCTTCAAGGTATGTCCTTTATCCTTAAGATGCAGATACACGGCTGAGTCTGACCCGAGGAATTGGCTCTTCTGTGCTGGGCCATACGTTGATGCAGTTTGCTGTTTGGTCTCCCCACATACAAATCAGGCATTCTTCACTGCACTGCACTGCATATATGATGTCGCTTTTCTGTGTTTTGGTATTGGGTCTTTCGGAAATACCAAAACACAAGAAAAGCGACATCATATATGCGTGCAGTGCATGAAGAATGCTCTGATTTGTATGTGGGGGGAGACCAAACAGCAACTGCATCAACGTATGGCCCAGCACAGAGAGCCAATTCCTCGGGGTCAGGACTCAGCCGTGTATCTGCATCTTAAGGAAAGGACTACCTTTGAAGATTGTAATGTTAACATGTTAACATACTGGCGAAGGAACGACTGGTTCAAGAGAGGTGTTAAGGAGGCCATTTATGTGAAATAAAGAAACCAAGCCTAATAGAGGGGGGGGGTTCGACACCAACTGTCTGCCATGTACAATGCTGTTTTAACACCTTACTTTGGGCGTTCCTATAACACCTCTTAGCCACTATCTAATCACACCCTTAACACCTGGCGTGATATGCTAATTGGGATTTTCCAGGGTACATAATTGCCACAGATTCTTGTACAAGTCATTCTGAATTGAGAAGCCAGTCGGATGACTAGCGAAACGTCTTCAAGAACTACATTTCAAGTCCAGTTGATCTAATTGAATACAACAGATATACCGAGACCTGGATGAATAGAACCTTCACAAGCATCTGTCACTCTAATTCCAATGAGCGAGGGGGAACTGTTGCAGATAAACTTAATATAATCCTGCAGTCTGTAATTATCCTTAGCAGGGTTTAAACTTGCTTTGTTAAGTTCCCTGTTAGTAGTGTAGAAATAGTATCTCCCTTGGATGTCCCACTGCAAGCCAGTATAGCGGGTACTTTAATCAGAGGAATAACTGGTTGATTACAACAGGGGTTCCTCTGGTAAGGGTGCACAGTCTGACAGTCAGATTGATCAGTGATGGTGATCACCTTGAACTAGTGGCCTGTTCCCAACACAAATCCAAAGTCACCTTACTGATATTCAAAGGACACCAGGCTCCAGATCCACAGCATGCACTACAGGTGAAGTTCTGCAAGCACCTCATCCAGTTCATATAGATCAAGGCCTGTATAAAAGCCTCTGCAACATGTGGCAGCTCTCCTCCTGAACAGTACCAAACTGGAATGCCCTCCTTTTCCTGTCTTGCCTGAGATTACTCCCTATTGGCTTTCTTCATAGACTTCCTGTTGCAGAGCCTCTTGGGACATGTAGTTCATCAGGTAAAAACGAGTTTACCAGTTCCTTTCATTTTACAGCTCAGGTACAGTTTATGCATTTAAATACTTTACTGACAGAATAAACAATATTGTGTATAAAGTGCTACATAAGATATGAATATGTAGCTCTTTTTTGTTTGTTTTAAAAAAAAAAACATAAAAACTCAATATAGTTCTACTAGGTGAAGGCATGTGAGCCATTTATTAACAATTAGCACTTAACACTTGGAATTTATTAGGTATCTATACTCTTTCAATACTAAATTATTGACTGTGATTGATATTGTTTATCTGTTTTGATATATTATAGATATGTACTTCATTACTTCCTGTATTTATATACTTTTTATTTTTACATGCACTTTAGCACTTTGTGCAGTACTTTATTTCACTCATCACTAGAGGACTTCAGTTTTCATGCTCCTCCTATTTAAGTCTGTCCCACAAAAGCTGTGGTTACCAGCAAGAGGAGGGCTCCTGTAACCTAGTAACCTGGCAACTAATCCTGCCCCCACAAAAGCTTTCATGTTAGGTTGCATTCAGCTTGCACAGTTTTGATAGTTTGGCTGCACTTCAATACTAGAAATTGACAAGTCCCAGGAAAGAAAGACTACGAAAGTGTTACATTTTTTATTTACCCACAATCGGACGGATAGATAGATATTAATAGATGATAGATAGATATTAGAAGATAGAGATAGGTGATAGATAGTGATGTTGCTAAGAGCACTGAAATAAAACTGTTTGCAGTCGTTGCTGCATGGAGTCTTCTTCCAAGTTTGTCTGTTTGCAGAGAAGCAGATAGATGGATAATAGATAGGCAATAGAGATCGATAGATGGAGAGAGATAGAAAGATAGATGATATATAGATAGATAGGAAGATGGAGAAAATAGATAGATAGTTGTACCGATCGATAGATATATAGATAGATAACTTCAAAAAGCCCCAGGCAGTTTCAAGGCCCCCTTATGGCAGTTTCAAGGCCCCCCCCGCAATAATCTTAACAGGCTTCAGATAAGCCACGCCCACCAGAACTGATGTTGACTCTCAGGCTGACAGTTATTTCACTCCTGTCTGTCACACCTCTAATCAACTAGGCAAGTAAAGTTACTTTACTTAGAGCAAATCGGCCTGCAACTGTCTACTACAAACTGTCAACCACAAGGTAGAACCAGCAATGGCAGAGAAAGTTAGCAAGTTCTGTCTCCATGAAATACGGTATGTTGCAAGCTGAGTGATAAATGTTGCGACATGCACTACCATTTGCCTTATCGCTGGCAATGTGCATCTGGCACATGTGGAAAGACTACCTGACATGGAGGGTATAGAGAGGCTTTCTGTGACCCCTATATGGACAGCTATTCTGGCCTTGATTTCAGACTATGAAATATGGAGGAATGACGTCCGTCGTTTCTCTACACCTTCATCCGTTTCTACCCCTCCCAACCCCTCGCTCCTAACCACAACACTGGATTTGGTACTGGGAGGATGAACATGGGAAATGGAACGAGTATGGAAATACTAATACCGGGCAGGTAAATCTTCTGTAACCTCTTCGACCTGGAATCCATTTATCTTGGAAACTTGTCCGGGGCCATATTCCAAGCCGGACAACATGACTATGACATTATTTTTAAAAGCATGGTACAGATAAACAAAGTGTACAAGACTACCCGACGATTCGTAGGAGGCCGAGGTATCAGTCTTCAGAGATAGTCAGAAACTCAAAGGGACAACAAAGCAAATCCAGCAGTTGTGCTCTAAACAATGTAATCTACCCAGCTGATTGGGACATGTCTGCCATGCCAGATGTTGGATTTACGTTAAACGTTCTCGCCGAAAACATCCCTCGAGTACCAGAAAATAAATCAGCTTTTCACTGAGACGGTAAAGGGACCAAACGGTGAAGACTCTCGCATTCAGAACAAGTCCCTATGGGAGGTCTTCCAGTGGCAAAAGGAGCAAATGAAAAAGACAAATAAAGGGAGGATGTGGAGGAGAAGCAGTGTTTCATGGGAACTGACTCGTCCTATATTCAAGCCGCTTCCTATTCCCATAACTATTCAAGCCCGACTGCAGCAGGCAAAGGACGATGTTTGTGGCCAGATTCTGGTGGGTGATTTTGTGAAGGGTGATTCCACCTTTAAGCGACCACCACTTCGGTATGGCAGCTCCACTCTCTGCTATGGACAGCTGTGTGTGACAGCGTGTGAATCCCTCCATCTTTGTGGTGTTCGAGAAACATCAGATCTATCCGGAATATCTTCTGGAATATCAGAAAAAAATAAAATGTTTGTATCAGCTAAAATATCCTGACACCTCCGATTAGTGGCGATTGATGCCAGCGAAGAGATTCAATAAAAGTTCTTATCATTTAAAATGTGCTAATTTTGCCCCAACCAATCAAATGTTAAATAAGATCTGATTGGTTGGGGCAAATTAGCACCATTTTAAACGATAAAGAACTTTTATTGAATAAACCTGCATATGCCTTATTAGCGTAAAAATAAACCTTGTCAAAGAATTCATTAATGAGAAGTTTAGATATTATTTTTTTCTAAATTTTCTCAAGTTGGTTTTATTCGGAAAGTTGGTTTTTATTTGGGAAATGAATAATAAACTGGTGTTTCAAAGGGATAAATCACTTTGTTTCAGTGAGACAAAACTTACATACACAGATACAGACCCCTGGCATATAATACATTTCACTCCAGCCTGAAAACAAACTGATTCTGGGCATGCATACGGGACATCAAAGTGGGCAAAATTCTTTCTGCAGTTTGCCTACGAAACTGGTGTTTCAAAGGGTAAAACACTTTGTTTAGTGAAATAAACAACACTTCACATACACAGGAACAGGGACACTGGCAAAAAAAATGGGTTGTTTTGGGGGCCAAAATTCATTCCAGCCTGAAACAAACTGATTTGGGCATGCATATGGGCATCATAGTGGGCACAATAGCCTTTTCTGCATTTGCATAAGAAAGTGGTGTTTTGCAATAGGTAAACAGTTTGGGCCACTGAAAAAAACACAGCAGAATGATTGTACAACCCCTGGCACATAATTCAGTTGAGTCCCGTCTGGCCCAACTTGGTTTTGGGCATGCAAGTTAGCATCAAAGCCTGCAAAATAGCCATTTTAGCCATTGAATAAGAAACTGGCGTTTGGCAATAGGTTAAAACCAATTTGGGCCACTGAAAAAATCCGCGAAGACACGTACTACCCTGGCACATAGTTCAGTGAGTCCAGTCTGGCCCAACTTGGTTGGGGCATGCAAGTGGCATCAAAGTCTGAAATAGCCATTTCAGCCATTTGAATAAGAAAACTGCGTTTTGCAATAGGTAACCAATTTGGGCCACTAAAATACATGCAGACAGACACGCATACCCCTGGCACACAATTCAGTTGAGTCCAGCCTGGCCCAACTGTTTGGGCATGCAAGTTGGCACAAAGCCTGCAAAATAGCCATTTGCCATTTGAAAAGAAAACTGGTGTTTTGGCAATAGGTAAACCACTTTGGGCCACTGAAAAAACACCGCAGAACAGGACTTGTACACCCCTGGCACATAATTCAGTTGAGTTCCAGCTGGCCAACTTGGTTTGGGCATGCAAGTTGGATCACAAGTCTGCAAAATGACCATTTCTGCAAATTTGAACAAGAAACTGTGTTTGCAATAGGTAAACCAGTGTGGGCCACTTGAAAAAACACTGAGAATGACATTGTACATACCCTTGGATATAATTCAGTTGAGTCCAGCTTGGCCCAACTGGTTTTGGGGCTGCAAGTTGGCATCAAAGTCTGCAAATAGCCATTTCTTCAAATTTTGAAAAAGAAAACTGGTGTTTTGCAAATAGGTAAACCACTTGGGCCACTGAAAAAAACACTGCGATACACCACTTACATACCCCTGGCCACATAATCAGTTGAGTTCCAGCTGTGGCCCAGCTTGGTTTGGGGCATGCAAGTTGGCATCAAAAGCCTTCAAAATAGCCATTCTTCAAATTTTTTTCATTTGTTCCGGTAATCCCAGTTAAGTTCCAGCTACAGTGTTCCAGTTCCAGCTTTCTTGTTACAGATCAAGCTTTATGTTCCAGTCTCCATTGTTGTTCCAGTATGTACAGTCTATTGTACCACGCATGTACAGACCACAGTTCCAGTCATGTCCAGGCTTCATTGTCACAGTCTCCATTGTTTGGTATCAAGCGTCATTGTCACAGTCTCCATTGTTCCGTATCCAGCTTCATTGTCACAGTCTCCATTGTTCGGTATCCAGCTTCTTGTACAGTCTCCATTGTTCGGTATCCAGCTTCATTGTCACAGCTCATTGTTCGGATCCACTCAGTGGTTATTCGGTACCAGTCATTGTACAGTCTCCATTTGTTCAGACATCCTGTCCTGTGTTGTGCCAGTTCCCATTGCTCCTCCTTCATCCGACTAAACGTGAGTCTTTCCTGTCTCTATCAAACAGAGGGTAGGGCAGGTTACAGAGGTTTGACCAAGCCTATGGGAAATTGAATCCACCCAGAGTTAGGTCATGTGCTCGTTTGGCATTATTTAAACTAGAGAGTAAGCTTTAAGCATCCAGGCCACACAGCGAAAGCTGCAGCTCATGTAGTCAAAAGGCAAGTACCGTAATTGAGACCCAGGTAAAGAAAGCAACCTTAACAGGTGACTGGCTTACATGGTGAACTTCAAAGCATGGTGAGGTTAAAATATTTGGCCAACTTATTGAACAATTTGCTTTTATTTATCAGGGTTTAGCAGACTGTTGTAGTAGCAACCGATTTGGAGGTAGCCAATATACAATTAGAATTGTGTGTGCACTAGATTTTGTTTTTGTATGTATTATAAAATTTTTGGGTCTCCTAGTTTTCACTTTAATATGATGACAACAGCCCAATGTTTTCTATATTATTTGATGTCATTACGCTGGACACATAATTCAGTTATCCAGCCTTGCACAACTTGGTTGGGGCATGCCAATTTGCATCACAAGTCCTGCAAAATATCATTTCTGAACATTTGACTAGATAATTTTGTTTTGGCAATAGTGTAAACCAGTTTGAGGCCATGAAAAAACACACCCAAGATAGACACGTACATACCCTAGGATATAATTCTGAAGTGATTTCCAGCCTGTCCCCAACTTGTTTTGGGAACTCAAGTGGCATCTAAATCTTTCAAAATAGCTGTTTTAAACCAATTGATTTAAGAACTGTGTATTGCATAGGTAAACTAGTTTTGGGGCACTGAAAAAACAGCAGACAGACACGTGTACCCACCATGTGTCACTTTAACATGGTAACAATAATTTCTAAACTTTTTGTTGAGAGTTCCTGGATTTTGGTTAAAATATGTGGGAAAAAATGTAAAATTTTCTCCATTTTTATTTTAGTTATTCTTAAAACTTTTAGAGCAAAAGATAGTATAAACTTTTTTCTATACGATACGGTTCCATATTTAGGTTAGCATGATGTCCTTATATATATAAGAAGATGTTGTAGTGGTCGGTTTATATAAGTGTTAGCCCCCCTTGGTGTGGCTCCAATATAGTGTTGACGGTTATACGTGTTGGGTACTTTAATAGAGAATAACTGGTTGATTACACAGGGGTGTCCTCTGGTACGGGGGTTGGCACGTCGACGTCAGATTGATAGTGATGGGTTGATGCACCTTGACTAGTGCCTGTTCCCCACACAATCCAAAGTCACCTTACTGATATTCAAAGGACACCAGGCCCCAGATCACCAGCACGCACTACACGGTGAAGTTCTGCAAGCACCTAATCAGTTCATATAGATCAAGGCCTGTACAAAAGCCTCTGCAACATGTGGCAGCTTCCTCTGACAGTACCAAACTGGAATGCCCCTCCTTTTCTGTCTTGCCTGAGTATTACTTCTTCCTATTGGTTTCTTTCATAGACTTCTGTTGCAGAGCCTCTTGGGACATGTAGTTCATCAGGTAAAAACGTTTACCAGTTCCTTTCATACATAAATGATGGGGTAGGTGGTGCACAGCTCAGGTACAGTTTTTGCATTTAAATACTTTACTGACAGAATACAATATTGGTATACATAAAGGTTTGCTACACTCTCCCCCAACTGAAATCTGGAGCCTCGCAAGACATAGCCATGAGCAGAACATTTCACAAACTCGATATTATAAAATATACTCTCCATACTCTAATTTTACACTTGGTAGGTACATAACACATATGAGCCTGGGTCAGGTGTCACTAGGTTTTGTTCTATGACTAAAGAATTGGAGTGACAACGAACCAATCTTATGGGATGCAAACAGTCTCTCGCACTGCTTTTGTCCAAACCAAATCTAGTCAAGTCGTTTGAGGGGGCTTCTTATTTTTCCTGGGCTCTCTCATGTTCACTAATTGGTATCATTGCAGTCCTCCTTACATGTGGCCGTTTGTTTCTGGAGAGATGGTTTCAATTTGTTTATCGAATAGAATCATTATAGGCGGTTGCAAACAAATAGGTTTCCATCACTGTGGAAAGAAAGGTTCATTCCCCCAGGGGCTGTGAGAATAATTGTAAGGGCCGTATAAAGTGTCTTTCTCATAACGCTGTTGTATTGAAACAAATTCAGGTGCATCGGCATTTCAGGCAATAGCGTCTCGGGAATAGCTCCTTTTGATGCACATCCGAAAAATTAAAAAATATAATTCTAACCCCCAGCCCATCCTCATTTCGTCTTCATTGGCTATCAGGATCTATAGCTTTAGGGGTTTGAAGTAATTTGCCTTTGTAGTCTCCGGACCTACGTGTTTAGAATGGCATGACTATTGGCTTGTTTATTTTGGTAGCCATGACAATTCCCCTAAAGGCATGATGTGATTCGTGCCAGGTCTTATAGGGACCATCTCTCCCTTTTGGAACGAAGTTGATATAATGGAAGGTTGGTAGATGGGAGCAAACTAGATATAGTGTGATCCCCACCTATCACTTAGCCTTTAGTTTCCTGGGACTCCCAGGTTCTCAAAAGGACACGATCTCCTGGCTGTAAATCATGAAGTTTCCACTTTTTTATACATATCAGATTTATTTGCAAAATTTTCTTACCAGCTGCTCTTTGAGCCATTGTGTAGGCTTGCTGAAGGCTTTTGCAATCTCTTTACAGAGCTTTTGATGGGATTTGGGACTGGGGTATCATCAGCTGTGACCCCAAAAGCCAGATCAATGGTAATCTAGCTTCACGTCCGAACATTAAGAAGTAGGTGAGTATCCAGTGGCAAATAATCTGTGGGCTATTGTAGGGCATGGAAATAACTGTAGAAATATAGCTACTCCAGTGGGGTTTTTTTTCATTAGGCAGAGTCAGAGTACCCAAACCATGTCAAGCAAAAGTCCTATTGAAACGTTCAGGTGGAGGGTCCCCTGTGGGGTGGTCATGGGGTGGTATAGTTCGGGATTCGGACTCCTAGCATTGACAAGGTTATGTTATTAGCTGCTTTCTCAAAAATCTCTACCTATGATTCAGAATGAACTCCTTTTAGGGAGACCATAATGAATCAAAAAAACGCTCCACTAAGACTAGCAACTGTAATTGCTCGCTGATCCCGGGTGGGAACGGCGTGAGCAATACCTGGTAAAATGTCTGTCACCACCAAGACATTGCTGATGCCAGCATCATCTGATTCAATAACAGGAAAGTCAATGCACACTAAGATCATAGGGCCTTGAATCTCCATGTGGCCTAAGGGATCGGCCCGTGTTGGCAATTCTTTCTTGTAACCAGTCTAAGACAGGAATGGCAGTATCCTCTACATATTGCTTCATACAATGGCCAGTAAAACCGGTCTCACAAGTCTAGAGTTTTGTCATAACCAACATGACCAGCTCATCATGCAAAGCATAGGACAGTTCTTTGTGTTTTCAGTAGGTAGCATCAATTGCCATTTCATGTGTTGTTGCACTGGGGGCTCTTCTGTACACTAAACCAGGCGTAAGTGCAGTCGATCCCACTCTTAAGGTAGCCTTGCTTAATGGATGCACACTATACGGAGTATCTCTGTGTGCGCTTCCTCAAGGCTCCACAGCCAGGCGGAAGAGAGGATCCTCACTTTGATCTCTCTTGAGGTCTCCTTGTAAATATGGATGGTTGATGTTTCAACAGAAGGAACATTACGTAAAGCGGGGGAATACCTTCAGGCAGTTGTACCCATTTTCCTCTGCCAACTTTCCTTTTTGAGTCTCTCCAAGTTACGCTGGACACATTGTATCTCACCCAGGAGATGGAATCTCAATCATTCATCTCTGCGGTAACTCTCATAGAGGCCTTTCTGGACAGGTCCATCAGAATCCCATTATTTTGGCCCTGGACGGTATCTAGACTCAACTATAGTGTGCTAATGCAAGCTAGCCATATAGGTCCAGGAGCATCCCAGTTTTGCAGTAGTCAATACTAAAGTCAAGTGGGTTGTTGTCGGTCTCATTCAAACTCTGCACATTATAGGTAATCATGCAATTGATATAACACGACCATTTAAGGCAAGGATCCAAGTTTTTGAGCAGGGTATTTTTTTCCGTTTGGAGAAAAAGGCTTTTGCTTGATGTAAGCTACTGGCCTAAACGCAGTGTTGTGTTCTTGATATAAGACCCACCCAAGACCTTCTCTGCTGGAATCAATGTGAGTGGATTAAGGCTTATTGTATCTGCATAGGGCTAGTACCGGTGAATGAGCTGAGGACAATATCTTAGTAGGTCAAAAGCTTGGTCACATTACCTTAGACCATATGTCTTCTATAGACTCTCGCCCATAGATATCTTAGTCTGAAGGTTATCATTGATTCTCCTACATTCAGAGTCCTTCGGAAGTAGCTGGTTCAGAGGTCAGAGCTTACTTTAGAAATCTTTACAACATCCGATAATACCCACAGATCCCAGAACGATAGAAGATTCGTGTGGACGGTCTGGGCTTTGGCCAGGAAGATACAGCTTCGATTTGTTTGCTTGGGTCAGTAGCTATACCTTGTGAGGGAACGATAGGCCTTACATAACTAACTGATGGCTGACAGAATTGACCACTTTGGAGACAAACTTAAGGCATCTTTCTCTAACCGATCAGTACATCCGCCAATCTCTCTTCATGTTCTTCCAGTGGTCTCTTCCAAAGACTATCAGGTCATCAAGATACACAGGACTCAGGTAGATGCATATCACCACTGGACGCTCCATGAGGTGTTGACATGTGGCTGGGGCTCCACAGAGGCTTGGGGCATCATATAAATTCATTAGAACCCTAATAAAGGACATATGAATGCCGTTTTTCCTTATCCTCTGGGGGCATAGGGAATATGATAGTACCACTTCGCAAGTCACAACACGCTCTATAAACCACTTACTCACCACCAAACAGTTATAGGAAATCATCAACTCTGGGAGTTGGTATCTGGTGTGGAATGGTTGCGTGATTAAGGTTTTCAGATAATCCAACACATTCGGCTGACCCATCTTCTTGCGTACCACCACTATTGGGGATGCATAGGGGACTTCGGGATTCTTTAATGATCCAGCGGTTTTGAGTCATCCAAGGTGTTTCGAAGATCCTCTAAGTCACCTGGAAGCAATACGGCGGCGGGATCTTTCCCGAAGGTTTGTTTCTCTAAGACGGATAGTATGCTGGGTGGTCGTGGAGGCATCCATTCAACACAATGGGTGGAAAAATATGGTGGTAAGCTTTACAAGTGATTACATTAACGATTCTCCATTCATGGGGAATAAGAGGGTTGTTGAGGTTTACAGTTCAAGAATGTGATTTTGTGGCTTTACTTTGTACTCTTACCATGTTTAGCTGCCGGAACAGGATTATGCTGAATAGACTTTCCTAATAGTGAATGCAGGGAGTAGAGTAGTAGAATGTGCAGGCTCAACTGACTAGTATTTTTTAACCCATGTCCACATGCCCTGATGATTTTAGACAGGTCATAGGATGTTTTCAGGAATCAGTTCCACACCAGAAAGGGAGGCCTTACCCCTGGTCCACTTGCAATATCCAATGTTGTCGATTTTGACAGCATATTTTTACCTGCCTTCATACAGTTATTTTCAAGGGGGGTGGATCACACGTTCTTTTGTCTGTAGGAAAACACACAATTCCAATTCCTTCTGGAGGAGGAATGTCGGTCTCGTGTGCTAGAGAGGCCAAGGGACTGGATGCAGCAAAGGATATATGAATTGGAGATTTTCTGTTTATCTTCAATCCTAGATGGGGTGAAACATTCGCCTTACCAGGTCAGTATTGTTTTCCTAGCAACCACAGAGTATCTGGGCTCCGGGGGAGGTCGGGGATTACTTACAGCCTAGTGCCTCAAATTTAACTCTTTGGATCTGTCCCTTTTAGGTGAATGAAACTCTAACTAACAGTGATGGAACATCAAGGGTGTGGGGAAATTTGGTATTGCCGAGCCCCATATTCTAACATGTGGTCAACTTTTCAGGTAGATGTGACAGGAATCTCGGTAAAAATTCGATACAGGAGTATAACCTGGGCTCCTAATCGTAGTGCTGTAGAGTAGATGCCTTCAATTGATAGGACACAAACTGGGGGTGGCCCTACAAGACCATGAGGAAGCTGTTGTCTTGAATACAACTGTGTGTTCTGTCTCGTTTAGCTGTCATGCATGAAGGGGCATTCTTTAAATCTCCAGAGTAGCCTTTTCGGCAGAACACCCTGGTGTATGAAAGTTTCATGGACGTCTGCCTGTTTGTAAAATCTGGGGTGGGTATGGTTTTACTGTGAGAGCATTCCTCTCTTGGCTCTGGCTCTTGGCAGAGCTGATTTTGTGTGCCCTATGGGTCCCTTGGAGCGTTTACTGTACAGGGCACCAGCTGGCTCCCTTCACTGGGGGCCCTCTGGAGTTCCTTTGCCTTTTTCTTCTCAGCATTCAGTTTTTTGGATAATTTTTCAAATTACTCTCTCGGGGGTTGGTTGATTCTCACACCGAATCTTAGTGCCCTTACATCGCCACACTGTAGCATTCACTGGGTTTTCTGAATGGTGAGCTGGGGCGCAGCAGTTCTCTTTGTAGCGTTGAATTAAAACATAGATCTAGCTGCTCTAGTAGACAACCGGGGTTGAGACAATGTGTCACCAACTCCCTTAAAATTCCAACCTGTCCATTATCGAGCCAATCTCATGGCTGGGTTCCTGAGCGATGTACAGCACCAACTGTGAGCTGTATGCTATGACCAGAGCTGACCACTTCAGTCGCCCCTTTTTGCCTCAATCTAGCTTCCTCTTCTGCTGATCTTTTCTAGTGATATACTTAAAGGCCATTAACCCTCCCCTTCATTCGGAGCTTAGCATAATAGGGTCAAGGGGGAGCTCCCTGCAAATGTGTTTCACTCTTACTTTGTCCACCTTTTGGGAAATCCAACCCTTTTTTTACAATACTGGTGGAGTATCTTATCAAGCGACATTATAATCAACAGTTTTTCTCCAGGTTCTGGGTGGTATGTTCGAACTGGTAAAGTAGATCAGCTGCTTCTCAGTTCTACCAAAACACATCTTGCAAGGCTCTAGGTAGTTATACGCAGTGCAATCTTGTTGCTTAACTTTAGATTGCGACCTGTACTGCTGCATGATCCCATTAAAACTCTCAGATAGTCTGTGCTTTTATGGGATTCAGGAAGTACCATTCCTCTTAAAGCTTTGCATTGCCTGTTACCATCCAGGATTCATAGTCATCGTCTCCTATAGGTACAGGTTCAATTCTGAGAAGAACGTAATTTAGATAGCCAAGATCCAGTATAGGGGTGAACTGTACTTGGTGCACTCTCCACTGGCTGCCCCAGGCAGTGAGCACATCAGGACCCGGAGCAACTATGGAAGTGAGGGTAGCTTGCCTCTTGTGGATTCTACAGGACATCTGTAGATGGCCCACACCCTGGAAGAACTAGTGGGCTTTGTGGACCCTCTTACCGAATCTATAATAGAGGGAACATCGAGGCTTTGCTGGAGCATCCCACTCTAGCCAAAATATTTTGAGTGATCATATCACTCTGTCCTGTATCTTATAAAAACAAACGGCCATTGGGATGAATTCACCATTAACTATAAATCTGTCTATTAGTGAGATCCTCTGTTGGAAGAATTCAATGCCAGCATGTGCAGGGTTGAGGTTTAGGGTATGGCACCATTACCGTGACTGCGTGGGGTCCAAATTGTTTTCTGAAACTTCTTGCCTATTAACTTTATTTTTGTGAGGACTGAAGGGGGGCGGGGTCACTGCTAGTGGGCAGGGTATAGAATCCGGACGAGCCCCCCCAATGTAGCCCACCATTGGGTTGTGTGGCTCAAGATTATTAGTTTGCAGTCTTATACTGTGTGCCCAGGGACACCCTATGATCCCAGTTAATAGACACCAGCACAAAAGATAGCAACCAAAAGGTCCAGATTAATTTCTGAACCGGGCAGAAAAATATAATACAATGACAGCAACAATGAAACAATATGCAAAACTTGTACCTTAATATACTTACTTAAATTCACGTTAAGTTTATTGTTGTACAACCATTTTTGTTAATATCTTAAAATGCAACAAGTATTTAACTGTTGAGTTGAGAGCACAGTTCTGATGGACAATAGTAGAAGGTATCTGTCACTCTTATATCAAATGAGCAGAGTGGGTAAACTGTTGCAGGAATAAACTAATATAATTCCTGCAGTCTGTAATTTATCCTTAGCAGGGGTTAAATTGCTTTGTTCAGTTTCCTGTTAGTAGGATGTTAGAAATAGTATCTCACCTGGATGTCACACTGAAGCCAGTATAGAAAGGGTACTTTAATCAAGAGGAATAAACTGGTGATTACAAAGGGGTTTCCTCTGGTAAGGTGCCACAGTCTGACAGTCAGATGATCAGTGATGGGGTGATCACCTTGAACTAGTGGCCTGTGCCCAACACAAATCCAAAGGTAACCTTACTGATATTCAAAGCGACACCAGGCTTCAGATCCACAGCAGTGAACTACAGGTGACGTTCTGCAGCCCATAATCCAGTTCATATAGATCGGCCTGTACAAAAGCCTCTTGCAATGTGGCAGCTCCCTCCTGAACGTACCAAACTGGAATGCCATCCTTTTCCTGTTTGCCTGAGAGGACTTCCCTATGGCTTTCTTCATAGACTTCCTGTGGCAAGCCTCTGGGACATGTAGTTATCAGGTAAAAACGAGTTTACAGTTCCTTTCATTTACAATAAATGAGGGTAGGTGTGCACAAGTCAGGTAACAGTTATGCATTTAAATACTTTACTGACCGAAATAACACAATATTGTGATAACAGGAGCTACATAAGATTGAATATTAGCTATTTTTTGTTTGTTTTAAAAAAAAACACTCAATATAGTTTTCTATAGGTGAAGGCATTTGTGAGCCATTTATTAAACACATTACACTTTAACACTTGGAATTTATTATGGTATCTATACTCTCTTTCAATACTTAAATCTTGGATGTGAGATGATTATTGTTATCGTTTTGTTGCATATTATATGAGATTACTCAGTACTTCCTGTATTATTACTTTGTATTTTTACATGCCACTTTAGCACTTTGTGCAAGTACTGTATATCACTCATCACTAGAGGACTTCAGTTTTCATGCTCCTCCCTATGTAGTCGTCCACAAAAAGATGTGGTTACACAGCAAGTGAGGGAGGCTCCTGTAACCTAGGAACCTGGCAACTAAATCCTGCCCCACAAAAGCTTTGTTAGGTTGCATTCCAGCTTGCACAGTTTATAGTTGCTTTGCACTTCATATACTAGAAATTGACAAAGTCCCCAGGAAAGAAAAGACGTACGAAAGTGCTACATTTTTATTTACCCACATCATGGACAGATAGATAGTATTAGATGTATCGAGATAATATTAGATAGATAGAGATAGGTGATAGATAGATGATGTTGCTAAGAGCACTGAAATAAAACTTGTTTGCAGTCGATTGCTGCATGGAGTCTTCTTCCAAGTTTGTCTGTTTGCAGAGAAGCAGATAGATGTAATAGATAGGCAAATAGAGATCGATAGATTGGAGAGAGTAAAAGATAGATGATATAAGATAGATAGACATATAGATAGATGGAAGATGGAGAAAATAGATAGATAGTTGTACCGATCGATATGATTATATATAGATAACTTCAAAAAGTCCCAGGCATTTCAAGGCCCCCTTATGGCAGTTTCACAAGGCCCCCCCCGCAATAATCTTAACAGCTTCAGATAAGCCACGCCCCCCCAGAACTGATGTTGACTCTCAGGCTGACAGTCTTTTCACTCCTGTCTGTCACACCTTAAATCAACTAGGCAGTAAAGTTACTTTACTTAGATAGCAATCGGCCTGCAACTGTCCTACTACAACTGTCAACCACAAAGGTAGAACCACATGGCAGAGAAGTTAGCAGTTCTGTCTCCATGAAATACGGTATTGCTGCAAGCTGGGTGATAAATGTTGCGACTGCACTACCATTTGCCTTATCGCTGGCAATGTGCTCTGGCACATGTTGGAAAGACTTACCTGACATGGAGGGTATAGAGAAGGCTTCTGTGACCCCTATATGGACAGCTATTCTGGCCTTGATTTCCAGACTATGAAATATGGAGGAAATGACGTGCCGTCGTTCTCTACACCTCATCGTTTCTTACCCCTCCCAACCCCTCGTCCTAACCCACACACTGGATTTGGTATGGGAGGATGATGACATGGGAAATGGAACGAGTATGGAAATACTAATACCGGGCAGGTAAAATCTTCTGTAACCTCTTCAGACCTGGAATCCATTTATCTTGGAAACTTGTCCGGGGCCATATTCCAAGCCGGACAACATGACTATGACATTATTTTTAAAAGCATGGTACAGATAAACAAAGTGTACAAGACTACCCACGCATTCGTAGGAGGCCGAGGTATCAGTCTTCAGAAGATAGTCAGAAACTCAAGGGACAACAAAGCAAACCACCAGTTGTGCTCTAAACAATGTATCTACCCAGCTGATGGGACATGTCTGCCATGCCAGATGTTGGATTTACGTTAAACGTTCTCGCCGAAACATCCCTCGAGTACCAGAAAATACTCAACCTTTCACTGAGACGGTAAAGGGACAAACGGTGAAGATCTCTCGCATTCAGAACAAGTCCCTATGGGAGGTCTTCCAGCTTGGCAAAAGGAGCAAATGAAAAAGACAAAGGGAAGGATGTGGAGGAGAAGCAGCTGTTTCATGGGACTGACTCCTCTATATTCAAGCCATTGCAACAAAACATTGCTGGCCATCTGGGGAGTCCACGGGACGGATACGGCAAGAGTTATTTGCAAGACGCTTCCTATTCCAAATAGCAGCCCGACTGCAGAGGCACAAAGGCGGTTTGTGGCCAGAGTTCTGGTGGGTGATTTTGTGAAGGGTGATTCCACCTTTAAGCGACCACCACTTCGGTATGGCAGCTCCACTCTCTGCTATGACAGCTGTGTGGAAGCGTGTTGAATCCCTCCATCTTTGTGGTGTTCGAGAAACATCAGATCTATCCGGAATATCTTCTGGAATATCAGAAAAAGAATAAAATGTTGTATCAGCTAAAAATATCCTGACACCTCCGATTAGTTGGCGATTGATGCCAGCGAGGAGATTCAATAAAAGTTCTTATCATTTAAAATGGTGCTAATTTTGCCCCAACCAATCAAATGTTAAATAAGATCTGATTGGTTGGGGCAAAATTAGCACCATTTTAAACGATCAGAACCTTTTATTGAATAAACCTGCATATGCCTTATTAGCGTAAAAATAAACCTTGTCAAGAATTCATTAATGAGAAGTTTAAGATATTATTTTTTTCTTAATTATTTCTCAAGTTGGTTTCTTTTCGGAAAGTTGGTTTCTTATTTGGGAAATGATAATAAACTGGTGTTCAAAGGGATAACTCACTTTGTTTACGTGAGACAACACTTCACATACCAGATACAGACCCTGGCATATATCATTTCATTCCAGCCTGAACAAAACTGATTCTGGGCATGCATATGCATCAATGGGCAAATAGCCTTTCTGCAGTTTTGCATAAGAAATGGTGTTTGCAAAGGTAACACAGTTTTGGATGAAAAACACTCACAAAGATGTACAACACACTGGCATAATCAGTTGTCGTTGGCCCAAACTGTTTGGGCAGCATTAGCATCAAAGCACTCAAATAGCCTTTGCAGTTTTCAATAAGAAAGGGTTTGGCAATAGTAAACCAGTTTGGGCCACTGAAAAAACAAGCAGAATGATTTGTACATACCCCTGGCACATATTCAGTTGAGCTCGTCTGCCCAACTTGGTTTTGGGCATGCAGTTGGCACAAGCCTGCAAAATAGCCATTTTAGCCATTTGAAAAGAAACTGGCGTTTGGCAATAGGTAACCAATTTGGGCCACTGAAAACATCCGCAGATAGACACGTACATACCCCTGGCACATATTCAGTTGAGTCCAGTCTGGCCCAACTTGGTTTGGGGCATGCAAGTTGGCATCAAAGCCTGCAAAATAGCCATTTTAGCCATTTGAATAAGAAACTGGCGTTTTGCAATAGGTAATCCAATTTGGGCCACTAAAATAACATGCAGACAGACATGCGCATACCCCTGGCACACAATTCAGTTGAGTCCAGCCTGGCCCAACTTGATTTTGGGCATGCAAGTTGGCATCAAAGCCTGCAAAATAGCCATTTCAGCCATTTGAATAAGAAACTGGTGTTTTGCAATAGGTAAACCACTTTGGGCCACTGAAAAAACACTGCAGAATGACTTGTACATACCCTGGCATAAATTCAGTTGAGTCCAGCTGGCCCAACTTGGTTTGGGCATGCAAGTTGGCATCAAAGTCTGCAAAATGACCATTTTGCAAATTTACAAGAAACTGTTGTTTTGCAATAGGTAAACCAGTTTGGGCCACTGAAAAAACACTGCAGAATGACTTGTACATACCCTTGGGATATAATTCAGTTGAGTCCACAGCTTGGGCCCAACTTGGTTTTGGGCATGCAAGTTGGCATCAAAGTCTGCAAAATAGCCATTTCTTCAAATTTGAAAAAGAAACTGGTGTTTTGCAATAGGTAAAACACTTTGGGCCACTAAAAAACACTGCAGATAGACACTTACATACCCTGGCACATAATTCAGTTTGAGTCCAGCTTGGCCCATGCTTGGTTTGGGGCATGCAATTTGGATCAAAGCCTTCAAAATAGCCATTTCATTCTCAAATTTTTCATTTTTCAATTTCCATTGTTCCAGTATCCAGCTCCATTGTTCCAGTATCCAGCTCATTGTTACAGATCCAGCTTTATTGTTCCAGTCTCCATTGTTCCAGTATCCAGCTTTATTGTTACATTCATCCATTGTTTCCAGTATCCAGCTTCATTGTCACAGTCCTCCAGCTTGTTTCCATTGGTATCCAGCTGTTCACTGTCATTCTCCTTGTTTCTGTTATCCAGCTCATTGTCCACAGTCTCCATTGTTCCGGTATCCAGCTCATTGCACAGTCTCCATTGTTCCGGTATCCACTCATTGTCACTGGTCCTGTTCCGGTATCCAGCTTCATTGTTACAGTCTCCATTGTTCCAGCATCCTGCTCCTGTGTGTGTGCCAGTTCCCCATGCTTCTCCGCATCCCGACTAAACGTGAGTCTTCCCTGTCCCTATTCAAACAGAGGTAGGGCAGCGTTCAGGAGGTTTGAACCAGCCTTCTGGGAAATTGACTCCACCCAGAGTTAGGTCTGTCTCGTTGACAATGTACTTTAAACTAGAGAGTCAGCTTTAAGCATCCAGGCCACACAGGAGAAGCTGTCAGCTCATGTACTCAAAAAGGCAAGTACCAGTAATTAGGACCCAGTTAAAGAAAGCAACCTAACATGGTGACTGGGCTTAAAATATTTTGGCCAACTTATTGACTAATTGCTTTTATTTATCCAGGTTTAGCAGACTGTTTGTAAGTAGAACCTTGGAGGTAGCCATATACAATAGAATTGTGTGTGCACTAGAATGTTTTTTGTATGTTATATTTTTTGGTCTCTAGTTGCACTTTAATATGGATGCACAACAGCCCAATTTTTCTATATATTGTGATGTACATACGCCTGGCACATAATTCAGTTGATTCCAGCTTGGCGCAACTTGGTTGGGCATGCAATTGGCATCAAGTCCGCAAAATAGTCATTTCTGAACATTTGAATAAGAAACTGTTGTTTTGCAATAGGTACACCAGTTTGGGCCATTGAAAAAACACCACAGATAGACACGTACATACCTAGGGATATAATTCAGTTGATTCCAGCCCTGTCCCAACTTGGTTTTGGGCATGCAAGTTGGCATCAAAATCTTCAAAATAGCTGTTTTAACCATTTGATTAAGAAACTGGTGTATTGCAATAGGTAAATCTAGTTTGGGCCACTGAAAAAACAGCAGACAACACGTGTATCCACAATGTGTACTTTAACATGGTAACAGAAATTTCTAACTTTTTGAGATTTCCCTGGATTTTTGGTTAAAATATGTGGGAAAAAAATGTAAATTTTCCCATTTTTATTTTTAGTTATTTCTTAAACTTTAAGCAAAAGATAATGTATACTTTTTTCTAACTACGATCCGGTTCCATATTTAGGTTACATTTGTCCTTAATATATAAGAAGATGTTCTAGTGAGTCTGTTATATAGATATGAATAGTAGCTCTTTTTGTTTGTTTTAAAAAAAAAAAACTCAATATAGTTTTCTACTAGGTGAAGGCATGTGAGCCATTTATTAACACTTAGCACTTAATAACACTTGGAATTTTATTATGGTATCTATTACTCTTCAATACTAAATTATTGCCTGTGATTACTTGGATTGGTTATCTGTTTTGATATTATATAGATATGACTTCATACTCGTTCTTCTGTATTAATCCTTTTATTTTTACATGCACGTTAGCATCTTTGTGCCGGTACTGTATATCACTCATCACTATGAGAACTTCAGTTACATGCTCCTCCCTATTTAGTTCTGTCCCAACACAGCTGTGGTTTACCAGCAATGAAGAGGCTTCGTACCTAGTAAACTCGGCACTAAATCCCTGGCCCACAAAAGCTTTCATGTTGGTGTGCATTCAGCTTGCACGTTTTGATAGTTGGCGTGCCTTCACATACTGAAATTGGACCAAGTCCCCAGGAAAGAAAGACTACGAAAGTGCTTACATTTTTTATTTACCCACAATCATGGACGGATAGATAGATATTAGATAGATGATAGATAGATATTAGATAGATAGAGATAGGTGATAGATAGATGATGTTGCTAAGAGCACTGAAATAAAACTTGTTTGCAGTCGATTGCTGCATGGAGTCTTCTTCCAAGTTTGTCTGTTTGCAGAGAAGCAGATAGATGGATAATAGATAGGCAAATAGAGATCGATAGATGGAGAGAGATAGAAAGATAGATGATATATAGATAGATAGACATATAGATAGATAGGAAGATGGAGAAAATAGATAGATAGTTGTACCGATCGATAGATATATAGATAGATAACTTCAAAAAGTCCCAGGCAGTTTCAAGGCCCCCTTATGGCAGTTTCAAGGCCCCCCCCCGCAATAATCTTAACAGCTTCAGATAAGCCACGCCCACCAGAACTGATGTTGACTCTCAGGCTGACAGTCATTTCACTCCTGTCTGTCACACCTCTAAATCAACTAGGCAAGTAAAGTTACTTCACTTAGATAGCAATCGGCCTGCAACTGTCCTACTACAACTGTCAACCACAAAGGTAGAACCAGCAATGGCAGAGAAAGTTAGCAAGTTCTGTCTCCATGAAATACGGTATTGCTGCAAGCTGGGTGATAAATGTTGCGACATGCACTACCATTTGCCTTATCGCTGGCAATGTGCATCTGGCACATGTTGGAAAGACTTACCTGACATGGAGGGTATAGAGAAGGCTTTCTGTGACCCCTATATGGACAGCTATTCTGGCCTTGATTTCCAGACTATGAAATATGGAGGAAATGACGTCCGTCGTTTCTCTACACCTTCATCCGTTTCTTACCCCTCCCAACCCCTCGTCCTAACCACACACTGGATTTGGTACTGGGAGGATGAACATGGGAAATGGAACGAGTATGGAAATACTAATACCGGGCAGGTAAAATCTTCTGTAACCTCTTCAGACCTGGAATCCATTTATCTTGGAAACTTGTCCGGGGCCATATTCCAAGCCGGACAACATGACTATGACATTATTTTTAAAAGCATGGTACAGATAAACAAAGTGTACAAGACTACCCAACGCATTCGTAGGAGGCCGAGGTATCAGTCTTCAGAAGATAGTCAGAAACTCAAAGGGACAACAAAGCAAATCCAGCCAAGTTGTGCTCTAAACAATGTAATCTACCCAGCTGATTGGGACATGTCTGCCATGCCAGATGTTGGATTTACGTTAAACGTTCTCGCCGAAACATCCCTCGAGTACCAGAAAATACTCAACCTTTTCACTGAGACGGTAAAGGGACAAACGGTGAAGATCTCTCGCATTCAGAACAAGTCCCTATGGGAGGTCTTCCAGTGGCAAAAGGAGCAAATGAAAAAGACAAATAAAGGGAAGGATGTGGAGGAGAAGCAGCTGTTTCATGGGACTGACTCCTCCTATATTCAAGCCATCTGCCAACAAAACATTGACTGGCGCCTCTGTGGGAGTCACGGGACGGTATACGGCCAAGGAAGTTATTTTGCAAGAGACGCTTCCTATTCCCATAACTATTCAAGCCCGACTGCAGCAGGCAAAAGGACGATGTTTGTGGCCAGAGTTCTGGTGGGTAATTTTGTGAAGGGTGATTCCACCTTTAAGCGACCACCACTTCGGTATGGCAGCTCCACTCTCTGCTATGACAGCTGTGTGGACAACGTGTTGAATCCCTCCATCTTTGTAGTGTTCCAGAAACATCAGATCTATCCGGAATATCTTCTGGAATATCAGAAAAAGAAGAAAAAATGTTGTATCAGCTAAAAATATCCTGACACCTCCGATTAGTTGGCGATTGATGCCAGCAAGGACACCATCAGGGAGATTCAATTAAAGTTCTTATCGTTTAAAATGGTGCTAATTGCCCCAACCAATCAGATGTTAGTTTTCAAATGTTAAATAAGATCTGATTGGTTGGGGCAAAATTAGCACCATTTTAAACGATAAGAACCTTTTATTGAATAAACCTGCATATGCCTTATTAGCGTAAAAAATAAACCTTGTCAAAGAATTCATTAATGAGAAGTTTAAGATATTATTTTTTTCTTAAAGGGCATCTATAGTGAAAAAAACACATTGCCCCTTTGCAAAGTTAAATTCATGTACTCTGTGCTGCCTTAATCCTATATCTGTCACTGACTCTGTTTAACCACGGTGTCAGATCTATGTGCAGCATTCCCCCCTTCTCCCTCCCCTCTGTTACCTCCTCCATGTCTCAGCTCCGGCTAACCGACAAGCTTTTTATGTGCAGTAGGAGTTAAAAGTTCAACATCCTGAAAAACACACCCACACACAGTGGCCAATAGAAAGTAAGCTGTCCTGGAGACACGGAAGAAGGAGATCAGTACAGTTTACGATCTCTCACTTTGTGACCCATCATCAATCAGTGAAAGCTATTAAGAAGGGGGGTCAAGTGCAGCCTTATATCTAACATCAAAGCTACCTTTCTCCCCCTGCTAATGCTGTTATCTCTATGTTTATTACAGAGCAGGGAGGGGGGATCAAGTCACAGGGATTTGATTGACAGTCCAAGTAGGAGTAGAGGAATGCAAATCACGTATTCTTCTAACTGGTGTATCTCAGGACAGAGAGGGAATCTGAAAAAAGTGATGACACTCTAGGGGTTGTGGGGAATTATAGAACACATGGAAAGAAAGAAAAAAAAGTTCATTTTCCCACTATAGATGCCCTTTAAATTATTTCTCAAATTGGTTTCTTATTCACAGGCTGAAGTTATTTGGGAAATGAATAATAAACTGGTGTTTCAAAGGGTTAAATCACTTTGTTTCAGTGAGACAACACTTCACATACACAGATACAGACCCCTGGCACATAATGCATTTCACTCCAGCCTGAAACAAACTGATTCTGGGCATGCATACGGGCATCAAACTGGGCAAAATAGCCTTTTCTGCAGTTTTGAATAAGAGACTGGTGTTTTCAAAGGGTTAAATTACTGTTTCAGTGAAACAACACTTCACATACACAGATACAGACCCCTGGCAAAAAATCCATTTTACTCCAGCCTGAAACAAACTGATTCTGGGCATGCATATGGCCATCAAAGTGGGCACAATAGCCTTTTCTGCAGTTTTGCATAAGAAACTGGTGTTTTGCAATAGGTAAACGGGTTTGGGCCACTGAAAAAACACCGCAGACTGACTTGTACATACCCCTGGCACATAATTCAGATGAGTCCAGTCTGGCCCAACTTGGTTTTGGGCATGCAAGTTGGCATTAAAGCCTGCAAAATAGCCATTTTAGCCATTTGAATAAGAAATTGGTGTTTTGCAATAGGTAAACCAGTTTTGGCCACTGAAAAAACACCACAGACTGACTTGTACATACCCCTGGCACATAATTCAGTTGAGCCCAGCCTGGCCCAACTTGGTTTGGGGCATGCAAGTTGGTATTAAAGCCTGCAAAATAGCCATTTTAGCCATTTGAATAAGAAACTGGTGTTTTTCAATAGGTAAACCAGTTTCAGCCACCGAAAAAACACAGCAGACAGACTTGTACATACCCCTGGCACATAATTCAGTTGAGTCCAGCCTGGCCCAACTTGGTTTGGGGCATGCAAGTTGGCATCAAAGCCTGCAAAATAGCTATTTTAGCCATTTGAATAAGAAACTGGCGTTTTGCAATAGGTAAACCAGTTTGGGCCACTGAAAAAACACAGCAGACAGACATGTAGATACCCCTGGCACACAATTCAGTTGAGTCCAGCCTGGCGCAACTTGGTTTTGGGCATGCAAGTTGGCATCAAAGTCTGCAAAATAGCCATTTCTGCAAATTTGAATAAGAAACTGTTGTTTTGCAATAGGTAAACCAGTTTGGGCCACTGAAAAAACACCACAGATAGACACATACATACCCCTGGGATATAATTCAGTTGAGTCCAGCCTGGCGCAACTTGGTTTTGGGCATGCAAGTTAGCATCAAAGTCTGCAAAATAGCCATTTTAGCAAATTTGAAAAAGAAACTAGTGTTTTGCAATAGATAAACCAATTTGGGCCACTGAAAAAACACAGCAGAATGACTTGTACATACACCTGGGATATAATTCAGTTGAGTCCAGCCTGGCCCAACTTGGTTTTGGGCATGCAAGTTGGCATCAAAGTCTGCAAAATAGCCATTTCTTCAAATTTAAATAAGAAACTGGTGTTTTGCAATAGGTAAACCAGTTTGGGCCACAGAAAAAACACCGCAGATAGACACGTACATACCCCTGGCACATAATTCAGTTGAGTCCAGCTTGGCCCAACTTGATTTGGGGCATGCAAGTTGGCATCAAAGCCTGCAAAATAGCCATTTAACCATTTGAATAGGAAACTGGTGTTTTGCAATAGGTAAAGCAGTTTGGGCCACTGCAAAAACACCAGACATGTGCACGTGGTGACTGGACTTAAAATAATTTGGCCAACTTATTGAACTAATTGCTTTTATTTATCCAGGGTTTAGCAGACTGTTTGTAGTAGCAACCTTATGGAGGTAGCCAATATTCAATTAGAATTGTGTGTGCACTAGAATTCTGTTTTTTGTATGTGTTATATTTTTGGTCTCTAGTTCCACTTTGATATGGATGTACAACAGCCCAATTTTCTATATATTGTGATGTACATACACCTGGCACATAATTCAGTTGAGTCCAGCCTGGCGCAACTTGGTTTGGGGCATGCAAGTTGGCATCAAAGTCTGCAAAATAGCCATTTCTGAACATTTGAATAAGAATTTAATTTTGCTATTGGTAAACCAGTTTGGGCCACTGAAAAAACACAGCAGAATGACTTGTACATACCACTGGGATATAATTCAGTTGAGTCCAGCCTGGTCCGACTTGGTTTTGGGCATGCAAGGTGACATCAAAATCTTCAAAATAGCTGTTTTAGCCATTTGATTAAGAAACTGGTGTATTGCAATAGTTAAACTAGTTTGGGCCACTGAAAAAACAGCAGACAGACACGTATATCCCACAATGTGTACTTTAACATGGTAACAGAAATTTCTAACTTTTTTGGAGATTTCACTGGATTTTTGGTTAAAATATGTGAAAAAAATGTAAAATTTTCCCCATTTTTATTTTTAGTTATCTTAAACTTTAAGCAAAAAGATAATGTATAACTTTTTTCTAACTATGATCCGGTTCCATATTTAGGTTACGGTACTTGATGTCCTTATATATTAAGAAGATGTTCTAGTGAGTCTGTTATATAAGATATGAATATGTAGCTCTATTTTGTTTGTTTTTTTTTTTTAAAAAAACAACTCAATATAGTTATGCTAGGTGAAGGCATGTGAGCCATTTATTAACACATTAGCACTTTAACACTTGGAATTTTATTATGGTATCTATTACTCTTTCAATACTAAATTATTGATTGTGGTATGATATTGTTATCTGTTTTGATATTATATAGATATGTACTTCATTGCTAGCCTACCAAAAAAATCCTCTAAGCTGCTTATATTCCTGTATTTATACTTTTTGTTTTTACATGCACTTTAGCACTTTGTGCAGTACTTTATATCACTCATCACTAGAGGACTTCTGTTTTCATGCTCCTCCCTATTTAAGTCTGTCCCACAAAAGCTGTGGTTATCCAGCAAGTGAGAGGCTCCTGTAACCTAGTAACCTGGCAACTAAATCCTGTCCCACAAAAGCTGTGGTTACTGTAGCCCACCCTTGGGTGTGGCTCAAGATTATTAGTTGCAGGTATACTGTGTTGCCCCAGTGACACCCCTATGATCCCAGTTAATAGACACCAGCACAAAGATAGCAACCAAAAGGTCCAGATTTAATTTTCTGAACCTGGCAGAAAAATATAATACAATGACAGCAACAATGGACAATTATGCAAACTTTGTTACCTTAATATACATATCTTAATATTCACGTTACAGTTTATTTGTGTACAACCTATTTTTGTAAAATATATTAACTGCAAGTATTTTAACTGTTGAGTTGAGAGCACAGTTCTGATGGAATAGTAGAAGTTATCTGTCACTCTTATATCTGTTGTATTCAATTAGATCAACTGGACTTGAAATGTAGTTCTTGAAGACGTTTCGCTAGTCATCCGACTGGCTTTCTCAATTCAGAATGACTTGTACAAGAATCTGTGGCAATTATGTACCCTGGAAAATCCCAATTAGCATATCACAGCCAGGTGTTAAGGGTGTGATTAGATAGTGGCTAAGAGGTGTTATAGGAACGCCCAGAGTAAGGTGTTAAAACAGCATTGTACATGGCAGACAGTTGGTGTCGAACCCCCCCACCTCTATTTAGGCTTGGTTTCTTTATTTTCACATAAATGGCCTCCTTAACACCTCTCTTGAACCAGTCACGTTCCTTCGCCAGTATGTTAACATTACAATCTTCAAAGGTATGTCCTTTATCCTTAAGATGCAGATACACGGCTGAGTCCTGACCCGAGGAATTGGCTCTTCTGTGCTGGGCCATACGTTGATGCAGTTGCTGTTTGGTCTCCCCCACATACAAATCAGAGCATTCTTCACTGCACTGCACTGCATATATGATGTCGCTTTTCTTGTGTTTTGGTATTGGGTCTTTCGGATGTACCAATTGCTGCCTCAGTGTGTTGTTCGGTTTAAAGCAGACAGGGATACGATGTTTTTTGAAAATTCTTCTTAATTTCTCGGAGACCCCTGCTACATATGGGATGACCATGTTCTTCCTCCTCTCTTGCTTTTCCCCTTCACTGTTGGTATTCGTGTTCTTTTCTTTCCTTCTACTTCTTTTGACAAAGGCCCAGTCTGGATATCCACAAGTTTTAAGGGCTCCTCTGAGATGTTTCATTTCTTTAGCCTTCGCCTCTGTGCTAGTGGGGATGTTCTCGGCTCTGTGTTGCAGGGTTCTGATGACCCCCAGCTTGTGATCTAAAGGGTGGTGGGAGTCAAACATCAAATACTGATCTGTGTGTGTTGGTTTTCTGTAAACCTCGACTTGTACATACCCTTGGGATATAATTCAGTTGAGTCCAGTCTGGCCCAACTTGGTTTGGGGCATGCAAGTTGGCATCAAAGCCTGCAAAATAGCCATTTCAGCCATTTGAATAAGAAACTGGTGTTTTGCAATAGGTAAACCACTTTGGGCCACTGAAAAAACACCTCAGACAGACATGTACATACCCCTGGCACATAATTCAGTTGAGTCCAGCTTGGCCCAACTTGGTTTTGGGCATGCAAGTTGGCATCAAAGTCTGCAAAATAGCCATTTCTTCAAATTTGAAAAAGAAACTGGTGTTTTGCAATAGGTAAACCACTTTGGGCCACTGAAAAAACACTGCAGATAGACACTTACATACCCCTGGCACATAATTCAGTTGAGTCCAGCTTGGCCCAGCTTGGTTTGGGGCATGCAAGTTGGCATCAAAGCCTTCAAAATAGCCATTTCTTCAAATTTTTTCATTTTTCAATCTCCATTGTTCCAGTATCCAGCTCCATTGTTCCAGTATCCAGCTTCATTGTTACAGATCCAGCTTTATTGTTCCAGTCTCCATTGTTCCAGTATCCAGCTTTATTGTTACATTCTCCATTGTTTCAGTATCCAGCTTCATTGTCACAGTCTCCATTGTTCTGGTATCCAGCTTCATTGTCACAGTCTCCATTGTTCCGGTATCCAGCTTCATTGTCATGGTCTCCATTGTTCCGGTATCCAGCTTCATTGTTACAGTCTCCATTGTTCCAGCATCCTGCTCCTGTGTTGTGCCAGTTCCCACTGCTTCCTCCTTCATCCGACTAAACGTGAGTCTTCCCTGTCCTCTATTCAAACAGAGGTAGGGCAGCGTTACAGGAGGTTTGACCAAGCCTTCTGGGAAATTGTACTCCACCCAGAGTTAGGTCATGTGCTCGTTTGAGCAATGTACTTTAAACTAGAGAGTCAGCTTTAAGCATCCAGGCCACACAGGAGAAGCTGTCAGCTCATGTACTCAAAAAGGCAAGTACCAGTAATTTAGGACCCAGTTAAAGAAAGCAACCTTAACATGGTGACTGGGCTTAAAATATTTTGGCCAACTTATTGAACTAATTGCTTTTATTTATCCAGGGTTTAGCAGACTGTTTGTAGTAGAACCTTATGGAGGTAGCCAATATACAATTAGAATTGTGTGTGCACTAGAATTCTGTTTTTTGTATGTATTATATTTTTGGTCTCTAGTTGCACTTTAATATGGATGCACAACAGCCCAATTTTCTATATATTGTGATGTACATACGCCTGGCACATAATTCAGTTGAGTCCAGCTTGGCGCAACTTGGTTTGGGGCATGCAATTTGGCATCAAAGTCTGCAAAATAGTCATTTCTGAACATTTGAATAAGAAACTGTTGTTTTGCAATAGGTAAACCAGTTTGGGCCATTGAAAAAACACCACAGATAGACACGTACATACCCTAGGGATATAATTCAGTTGATTCCAGCCTGTCCCAACTTGGTTTTGGGCATGCAAGTTGGCATCAAAATCTTCAAAATAGCTGTTTTAACCATTTGATTAAGAAACTGGTGTATTGCAATAGGTAAACTAGTTTGGGCCACTGAAAAAACAGCAGACAGACACGTGTATCCCACAATGTGTACTTTAACATGGTAACAGAAATTTCTAACTTTTTTGGAGATTTCCCTGGATTTTTGGTTAAAATATGTGGAAAAAAATGTAAAATTTTCCCCATTTTTATTTTTAGTTATCTTAAACTTTAAGCAAAAAGATAATGTATAACTTTTTTCTAACTACGATCCGGTTCCATATTTAGGTTACATGATGTCCTTATATATATAAGAAGATGTTCTAGTGAGTCTGTTATATAAGTGTAGCCCACCCTTGGGTGTGGCTCAAGATTATTAGTTGCAGGTATACTATTTATCTATCACTATCTATCTATCATCTATCTATCTATCTATCACTATCTATCATCTATCTATCTATCTATCACTATCTATCTATCTATCTATCTATCTATCTATCTATCACTATCTATCTATCTATCATCTATCTATCTATCACTATCTATCTATCTATCTATTTATCTATCACTATCTATCTATCTATCTATATATCTGTCACTATCTATCTCTCTATCTATCTATCACTATTTATTTATCTATCACTATCTATCTATCTATCTATCTATCTATCACTATCTATCTATCTATCACTATCTATCTATCTATATATCTATCACTATCTATCTATATATCTATTATCTATCTATTTATCACTATCTATCTATCACTATCTATCTATCTATATATCTATCACTATCTATCTATCACTATCTATCTATCATCTATCTATCTATCACTATCAATCTATTACTATATATCTATCACTATGTATCTATCTATATATCTATGACTATCTATCTATCTATCACTATCTATCTATCTATCAATCTATCTATATATCTATCACTATCTATTTATCTATCACTATCTATTTCTCATCTATCTATCTATCACTATATATTTATCTATCATCTATCTATTATCTATCTCTATCTATCTATCTATCTATCTATCTATCTATCTATCACTATCTACCTATCACTATCTATCTATCTCTCTATCTATCACTATCTATCTATCTATCTATCTATCTATCATCTATCTATCTATTACTATCTATCTACCCATCACTATCTACCTATCACTATCTATCTCTGTCTATCTCTATATCTATCTCTCTATCTATCACTATCTATCACTATCCATCTCTATCACTATCTATCTCTATGTATCTCTATCTCTATCTATCAATCACTATCTATCTATCTCTATCTAACTATCACTATCTATCTCTATCTATCTATCACTATATATTTATCTATCATCTATCTATTATGTATCTCTGTCTATCTATCTATCTATATCTATCTATCTATCTATCTATCTACGGTATCTATCTATCACTATATATTTATCTATCATCTATCTATTATCTATCTCTGTTTATCTATCTATCTCTATCTATCTATCTATCTATCTATCTAACTACCTATCACTATTTACCTATCACTATCTACCTATCACTATCTATCTCTATCTATCTATCTCTCTATCTATCAATATCTATCTATCTATCACTATCTATCATCTATCTATCTATTACTATCTATCTACCCATCACTATCTACCTATCACTATCTATCTCTGTCTATCTCTATATCTATCTCTCTATCTATCACTATCCATCTCTATCACTATCTATCTCTATGTATCTCTATCTATCTCTATGTATCTCTATCTCTATCTATCACTATCTATCTATCACTATCTATCTATCTCTATCTATCTATCACTATCTAACTCTATTTATCACTATCTATCTCTATGTATCACTATCTCTATCTATCACTATCTATCTATCTTCTATCTATCTATCTTCTATCTATCTATCACTCTCTATCTATCTATCTATCTATCTTTCTATCTCTATCTATATCTATCACTCTCTATCTATCTATCTCTGTCTTTCTATCTGTCTAGCAACAAAATAAATATAGTTTTTTTTTTAAATCAGTGACAGTTAAAAGTTGGTGTCGCCTTTATGAAAGTGGGCGTGGCTAGAATTTGTGGCGGCACATTCATTTCTGAAATGTGTCCCTGGAAATTTTTGGAGAATGTTGGCAACTATGGGTGCACAGTCTGACAGATTGATCAGTAATGGGTGATCACCTTGAACTAGTGGCCTGTTCCCCACACAAATCCAAAGTCACCTTACTGATATTCAAAGGACACCAGTCTCCAGATCCACAGCATGCACTACAGGTGAAGTTCTGCAAGCACCTCATCCAGTTCATATAGATCAAGGCCTGTACAAAATCCTCTGCAACATGTGGCAGCTCTCCTCCTGAACAGTACCAAACTGGAATGCCCTCCTTTTCCTGTCTTGCCTGAGATTACTCCCTATTGGCTTTCTTCATAGACTTCCTGTTGCAGAGCCTCTTGGGACATGTAGTTCATCAGGTAAAAACGAGTTTACCAGTTCCTTTCATACAATAAATGATGGGTAGGTGTGCACAGCTCAGGTACAGTTTATGCATTTAAATACTTTACTGACAGAATAAACAATATTGTGTATAAAGTGCTATACTTAGATCCCGTTTGTACAATATCGGGATATCCCAATATCGTACGACCGTCGAATCATGTATGGTAGATCGTTGAAAGATCTTTCAACAATCTTCCAATAATTTCCACATCTGACCAATTGAAACATTTTTGGCCGACCAGCAATCCAATTGTACAACCTGAAAATTGTACAATCGGATTGTGGCGTCTATGCCCACCATAAGTGATATCAAACACACACAGTTCTTATGCACTCTTGTCCAACTTTGGGTGCAGACTCCTCAACTTTCACTAAAAAATTAGAGAAGTGGGGTAGTTGCAGGAATCAGAAGACTCTCAAGAGATATTTTGCAAAGCTATTTAATCACACACAAAAGTTCTTATTGTTAAAATGGTGCAAATTTTGCCCCAACCAATCAGATATTATTTAACATTTGAAAGATAACATCTGATTGGTTGGGGCAAAATTAGCACCATTTTAAACGATAAGAACTTTTATTGAATCTCCCTGTAGGTCCTTTATCAAATGTGACAAATACACAATTCCCACCACATTATATACGCAACCACCCTTCCCCTTTTGTCCCCGCCTCCTTCTAATTACAAGTCCAATTAGAGGGTAGGCAGCAGTAAGTGCTGTGTTTCACATGTACATCAAAGTCCATTATAGTGAAACAAAGTCATTAGTGCATTATAAACAGTCCTTAAAGGTGAGCTCAATGCATAGGTATACATTCAAATGATATACAATCAAATAATATATATATACACATAGCACATGGTATTGCAAAGAAAAGCCTACCATATGAAAACAGCATTGCCTAAGGCCTACTGGTAGAATGACCAGGAGGCCTACTGGTAGAATGACCAGGGTTCCCAGAAAGTACGAAACATTTCATTCAAGGGTTACCAAACGATAAATTCGAGAGTAACCAAAGTCAAAGGCTACATTCAAGGGTTACCGAATGATACATTCGAGGGATACCAAAGTTGAAAGCTACATTTGAGGTTTGCCGAAATCGACCTTTACATTCAAGGGTTACCTACCGATACATTTGAGGATTACCAAAATCAAACTATTGAGGGTTAGAGAAATTAAAGGTAACATTCAAGGGATACCGAGTTCAGATAGTTCGAGTTTGTCCGGGTTTGGGTCCAGGTTTGGGTCCATCACTAATTCTGAAAAAGCAACAGGCAGCTCAAGACCCACCCCTCTCCCCCTTCAAGAACAGTTAGCAAATTGAATTGCAGTATTTTACCAATCGTAGTCTCTCTGTTCCACCTGGGCATAACCTTGTAGGTGCTGCAGTCCGAGGTCCGTCTCCACCTCCAAACAAGTCTCCGCCAAACTTAAGATAGACCGTGCACCATTCCCCCCGATTCCTCCAATATTCAGAAAGACGGTCCAACACAGGAATACATTAAAACCACTTCTTAACTTGCTGCATGTTAAAAGCTTCCATATCAGAAGAAGAGTCAAATAACCAGGTCTGATGCCTTTCAGATCGCATGATCCTTACTCATAGACACCCTTACTCATGTCTATGGATCTATCTAAAGTTTGGTGGAGACAAGGATTTTTTGCACTACACAGTAGGGTGGTGGTGGATTAAATTTTAGTTTTGGGGGTGGAAATGCCCTTAAAATAGAGATAACTCTCACCTTTCTATGTAATATGGAAACAAATGTATTTTATGTTTATGCTGTTTATCCTGAAAGTCCCACCTCTTTACACTACTGGCCAATCACACTAAATGCATATTAATTAATGAAAAAAGTGAGTGGAAAAAATTGATCTTCTATCAGTAAATCACACTGCAAACTTTAATCAGTACCAGCACTGCTACCAGGCTGTCAAACTAACTGGAGGAGAGTCCAGCTCTAAACACCTACTGAGCATGCCTGTTGCCAGTGGGGACGGGGAGGGGAGGCACTGTGGTTGAAAGAAAGTTTTCTACGTAGATCTCTGGAACCAAAGCACATGGGACATTACCTCTATTTAATAAACATTTTGTGATATAGCAATAGGGTTGTAGTTATTCTTTGTGTGAACATTTCTTTTAAGACTAAAGAAGTGTTCCACACAGACTCTTTTACTCTGGGATTGTATTCTGAACAAGAATAGCTTTTGGTTGCTTATGCGTTGCTATTTATAACTTCTGCAATCCATTTTGCTTTCGGTGTCTGGGTTTCTATATACTAAATCATTTTGCTTTCGGTGTCTGTTATATACTAAAACAAATTTGTGAATATGCACGGACCTGGCTTCTCTGCACGCACATGTGACATCATCCAACTGCCGGCCATAGGTGGGTCCAGGGGGGATAGGGGGTGTGCAAGGTGGGATGTGTGCACGGGGGGCGTGCGTGTGGGGGAGGGATGTGTGCATGCACTGGGGGTACATGCACTGCGGGGTTTGCTAGTATTATCTAAAACACTCAGAAGGATTCTTCTCTGAAAATGAATTAAAACAGATCAAAGTGCAGAGTTAGAAAAAAAATCAATTAAACCTTGTAGGTATTACTGTTTCCAAATATGCAAATATTCCATTTAAAGACGCGTTGTGTTCAGCACATTTGCTAAAAATAATAATCTTCTAATATTCCACTAGAGGTCTCTAGAGAAACATTTCTGCATAGGTCAGCAAAACAACTCATTTACAAATAATACAAATGTTTTCAATAGTATAAATACTAGAGAGATATTTTTTACACCACATTATTTTAAATTCTTCTTAAATGTTACAATTTCTCATTTTTTTTTATCAAAAAACATCTAAAGTAGTTTTTAGATCACCTGGGATTATATTTAGAACAAGATTTATAACAACATTCATCTCACTAATTAAACCCTAAAAAACCCAATGTGCATTTCTTTTAATAAAATATGGCAAAATGTTCTCCCTTTAACTACATCCTCTGGCCCAGGTGTGTTATGGGTAATTATGAAATTTCACTAGGCAATTCTAACCTATATCTTCATTGCATTAAAATAAAATACTTTGTTTGTGAAACTATAGGGTTAGTGTAACCCTCTGCCTCCCCTCCCTTTCAATGTAACCAAGGTACCCAGAGTAACAGCAAGCTGTAGTTCAGTCTTCACTAGAGATGGACCCAAACCAGATTTTACAGATCCAAAAGGATTTGGACTTTTGGGATTCCAGACTTTTTGTGGTGTTGTGGATATTTGTATGTGTTCTCCAGACTGTTTCCCAGGCCCCAGAGCCATGTACAGTAAGTAAACATTGCTATTTATACCTTGATTTATTCAAAGTTTTAAAACTATTTGGTCCCCATTGACTTTAATGGGTCCGATTTCGGATTTTAGAATTTTCAAACTTTTTAAAAATTCTGAAAATCCGAAATCATTCATCAGATGTGTGTGTGTGTGTGTGTGGGGGGGGGGGGTATTAAACCCCATAGTAAATTCCATTGTAATCATAGGCACATACAGTAGTATTATTATTTTATTGTGACTTTGAAACAAATTATATCAGTTTCTTATATAACAGGTTTGCACAAAACATCACAAAGGGTCTTAAAGGAATTTACATGTAGTATCTTATGGGTTCACATGGGGTTACTACCTACTCCCTTTTAATGAACCAGAAGCCAATAAAATATGTTTGTTCGTTTTCATGCAGTAAGTATGAGCCCAACATGACATATTTAATCCTACGTGTATTTAAGTTATTGGGTTGTAAAGGATGGAAACCCTTTAACTTCTGCCAATGTTCTAACCAACTCAACTCTATCATGTTAAGGCAAGTTATATACTGTGCATAAATGAAAAACAGTATTCAACCATTGTCTTACAATATCTTAACATTCAGCAGATACTGATTTACTGTAGAACCCATCTTACACTTGTCAGTCAACCGTTAAAGCCCAACTCCTTCTCTGTATTTCCAGTACAGTGTGTGTGTGCTGTTCACAGGGTGTTGAAATTACCTAATGTGCACAAGGACACAAGAATGTCAATCATCACAAATGGCCTCCAGGTTCAGCATTCCACACAATGATTTCTTAAAGCACAACATGCTCCTGAAGCACTGAACCATTTTAAATAAACCCAAAGCAAATATAAAGGTACCACCACATACAGAATGCCTGTATGCACAGCATGTTTAAACATATTTAAGGGAAAATTGTCAGAATTTATGATAAAAATAGGCCAGAGGACAAAGATTCTGAGGTTCTGATAAGGCTAGAAAAAAACCCACTTTCCATCCTGATACTGTATTTCATCTAACCCATAGTATTTTAATAGAAGACCTAATGTCCCCTTGAATTGTAGTTTCTGTGATTTATCATTTATTCAATTTTATTGTTGTGATGAATAATTTGAAGCTAATATGAGGATTGTTCCTTGTAACAGCTGTGTGTGCAGATATACATCATCCATACACATGAAAGTTTGTGCTCTACATACCGATGAACCTGAAATTAGTGATGAATGCCAGTTTCAAAACTAACCTGGTTTAGATTGTGGCACTAGTGGCAAATGGCTGGTTGGTACAAACAACTTAGCCCAAATTTTTTCAATCTAGAATCTGAAAATATCCCCTCTAAAAACACTCATAAAGTGTAAAATCCCACTACAATAAATAGCATTAAAGTTAATGTAACTCCCTGAAGAACTGGATGAAATAACTGTGTGTATGTACAGTGACTGGCGACACCCCTGACCTCAGTCACATGCTCCTGTAAAAGGATTGGCTAGAAACTACTAGTGGGTGTGACCAAGTGTACCAACTGTAACAAGTTCCTGCAGTATCTTAGGACTGGGCATGTGTAAAGAACACAATGGTCAATGACCACTCTGTGCAATACTGGAATGCTGGGAAATTAAACACAATCCCCATGTTAGAAAGGTAAATTTCCCAACAACCCTATCAAAATGAGATGAAACACAGATTACTGCTTTTATATTACAGTCCTCTTCCTTCTGAAAGAGTTTTGTTCTGAGGCTTTAGTTGTCCTTTAAGTGAAACCTCTTTATTTTACTGGTTTAATGGATGACTTAGCCAGTGTAAGCATGTGTAGGGCATGTTTCAATCTAAACATCTCATATTCCTTTCATAAATCTTATATACTGTAAAAGTCCAGACTTATAAGTATTTTTTTGCAATGCTGACTAAATTGTTTGTTTTTGATGGTAATCCGGATATTTTAGTGAAACAAAAATCTTTACCGAAATTATCTTGATTGTTGTTTCTGGGATGCTAATTTTTTATCCCTGGGGCAGGAAATCTATTTCTCCTTCAGGCAATGCAGTTTATATCCATTTTTCTATCCCTAGCCCTTAAACCGTGACACATCATTTCTTTCTCTATTATGAACAAATATATATTGTAAACCATATTGTACATTGTAAAGGAATGGTTCACTGAGAAAGTGAACTATTCCTTTAATTCATTAATTGAAAAACGGGAGGTAAAGGAGCTATGCCTCATCTCCCCTTCTTCAATTCATTTTACAGAGCCAGGAGTGAAAGTTTATAAATTTACCTTACACGGCCTACCGCCAGCTCCTCTGAGAGGTTCCAACTAGAGATGTAATGTGGGTTCTAATAGAACCTAGTTTCGAATCAAATCTGAGGGTTTCGAAGTCCCGACAAAACTTTTGGAACTCCCGGATTTTTACATAAAGAAAAGTCGACGATTATCGAAAATCGAAAGTAGGTGATTATCGAAAATCGAAAGTAGGTGATTATCGAAAATCGAAAGAAGATGATTATCGAAAATCTAACCCACAAAAGTAGCGCCCAATTTCGGTAACTCTCAAAAATAGAATGCGGAAACTCGAAAACAGCCCGATCGTGAGGAAAGATAGTTTTAAAATAAGTTTTGGTTCTATTTACGGGTTCCCCAGACCATTCCCCAGGTCTCTGTGTCATTTACAGTAACCTACTATTACTATTTGTCCCTTAAAATGGACAGAAACTTTCAGTTTTTTTTCTCCCATAGATTTCTATGGGTCCATTTTCTGGAAAATTCGAAAACGGAACAAAACTCCGTTTCGAACGTCTCTAGTCCCAACTATTTCCGGTTTCATTTAATTATATGTGCGCTTAATGTTTGGAACATTTTTGGGAGCTGAATTTACTGTATATTGTTATTGCTTCAGCATAATTTAAAGGATATGTACACTGTAAAAATAACTTAATGTTATTAGGTAGCTGTGTAATCTAATTTTGTGTTCATTTTTTTAGCCTATTCCCTTCCCATCTCCTACCTTCAGCCCTTGTTTTTTGCTGTGTTCCTCCTCCATAGTAATTTTGTTTGTAGGACTGCCCCCACAAGATATGCATTGCTGAACCAAGTAGCTTTGTTTGTAGGAATGCCCCCACAAGATATGCATTGCTGAACCAAGTAGCTGGTCGCAGAAATAAGCTGCCGTTTGTGATCGCACATGCCCTGTGACATGAATGCACGCAACAGCGCACCCCCGGTGAAATAACGGTGCGTACACTGATGATGTAATCAGTCACACCTTCTTCTTGTGGTTTTTAAAAGGAGAGGAAGGCACAAATGTTTCCTCTATTATGTCTATGGCACGGTGACATCACTGGAGGCACACAGATGTCACCAGGCATGCACCTTTGCACGCATTGACGTCATCGGGTGAGGCACGAACAGCAGCTCGATTCTGTGACCAGCTATTTGCTTCAGCATTGGGGGCAGTCCTACAAACAAAATTACTGGAGGAGGAAGCCAGCAAAAAACAAGGGCTGAATGTAGGGGATGGGAAGGGAATAGGCTAAAAAAGATTAACACTCATTTAGATTATAGCCACAGCTACCTAATAACATTAAGTTATAATAACATAGTAATTGAGGTTGAATAAAGACGTACGTGCAACCTTTTCCATCATCTACAGTGTATCCTTTAAGAAAACAAATAAAACCTTGGCATTTGATAGGCATTAAAGGAACAGTAATTTGGCAAAATCAATGTTTTTGTCATTCCCACCTTTAAATGTACACTACCTCGTTTAAAGGTACAGTACACTGAAGTGCCTATTTTCACTACCTGCCAACTGGACATATTATTTACAGGGGGGTAGGATGGCTTATTTATACATCCGTGTGTATGAAAGAACTCACCCAATGCTCTCTGCTTCTAAATAGCTGATTGGCAGATTGTCCCAATGTGCCACATATCTTCTGTGCATATGCACCTATAGAAAAAAAAGGAGGTGCATTGGGGCATTGAGCTGATCAGCTGTTTAGAAGCAGCGAGTGAAGCAGGGGAGTTCATTTGAGCACAGGAAAGTAGAAATAAGCTATCATACCTTCCTGTGAATTATCAGGTAGATTCAATGAAAAGTTCTTAGCGTTAAAAATTATGCTAATTTTGCCCCAACCAATCAGATGTTAGCCTTCAAATGTTAAATAAGATCTGATTGGTTGGGGTAAAATTAGCACAATTTTTAATGATAAGAACTTTTATTGAATCTCCCTGTATATGTCCAGATAGCAGCTAGTGACAATAGTGTGGCCGATTTTGCCACCAAATCTTTACGTCTTCTGTCTTCTGTAATCACTTAAATGACTTCTGAGTTCCACTGGGGCTTGCACTTCTTTATATAGGTTTATATATACAATTAATCACAATTGTGATTAAGATTTCAATCCACACATTAACCAATCATATATTAAAGGGCATCTATAGTGAAATTTATACATTGCTCCAAACCAGACATAAAAAAAGGTTAGTGTATTCTGCCTTATTCCCACCTTCCTCTGTTCATTCTACCGTTCATATAATCCGGCTGTGAACCAAGCCTGTGAACCAAGCCATTTATGCATATTAATCCTCCTACACGTCACTCTAACCTTTGAAAACAAAACAAAAAAACTCCCATATGTAAGCCTGTAGAGAAGAAGCTTTATTGTTATGGAGATACTTGCTACATAAGAAGTGGGAGGGAGGTGAGTTAGGAGAGACCGAGCCCTGCCTTATCACTGCAGCCGATCTTCCTTTGACAGGCAATAAATTGCTGAAAGCTTGAAAGCTTTCCTTTACTTCTGTAAAGTATTTGCCAAGCATTTTAATGAGCAGGAAGGAGTAATTGTGAGTTTTGCTGTAAAACTTGTGTAAGCTACACACTACACCAGCATGCTGTTAGAGAATTTGATTGACAGCTCAAGCAGGAATTAACGAAACCGACCGCTACATTTGAAGGTTAACGAAATCGTCCACTACATTCAAGGGTTACCGACCACTTATTCGAAGGGGCCCTGATCCCTTACATTCGAGGGTTACCGAAATTGACTGCTATACTCGAGTTACCGAACAATATATTCAATGGTTATATAAATCGACCACTACATTTAAAGGGTTACCAAACCATACGTTCGAGGGCTACCGAGCTTGAACTTTGAAAATAAGTCAGAACGTTATATTTGAGGATTACCAATTCAAGAATTTGATAATTATCAAATTTTTCGATAATTATCGAAAATAAGTCAGTGAGTTCGGAAAACCTGAACTAGTTTGGATAGAGTTCGGGTTCGGGTCCATCACTATTCCCAACCTCTAAGCATCATGGGGGAAACTTACATATCACATATAAGGATGGGGCATTTGAAGAAAATAACCACAATAAAATTGTCACAAGGTGACAATAAAGATTCTACCATGCATTACTAGTCTATGCATATGAAATTACATGCAACATGATTTGCTTGGGCAGCACATTCAGGTACATTTTATTGATCATTACAAATTGTTTTTATACTATAAGTGGGAGATTCAATATGGGTAAAATCCATGTAAAACCCAAGTTAACCAGAAGCAATATCGGGTTAACGTGTGTTTTACACGGATTTTAGGCCACAATTTTGAAAATGGTGCTGTGCAACTAGTACAAAACCCCATTGGTTTAGTTTAGCGTGAAACTTAACGGGGTCTCGTATGGCGCTTTAAAAAAGCGCAACTGGGAGCGTCTTAACTTTACGAGATCCAACGATGCAACACCAGGCGTAATCTCCTTTACGTCTAACATTGTATTGCTGGATCGCGCAATGGTTAATGGTTAAATTGAATCTCCCTGTAAGTCTATAAGTGTACCTATTAAAGGGGTGATGGAGGGTATGGCATTCCATTGGCTGTATGGTCTTGTTCATAAAAATGCATTTTACACTGATATTTTTTCAAGATGTTGCAGTAATTAGAGTTGGATGCGTGTCTGCCTGCAGTTTGTCACTGCATTTTTTTAGGAAGTGATGGGAGAAACACCTTTTGATGGATCTAAGATCTAAAAGTCAAACAGCTAAACAGTCACAGCTGAAAAAGTGACAGCTACAAATCACTTGTGTAGGGAAATTCCTCAGTATATGCACATTTGGAGGGGTCAAGAAAAACACAGGAATGATTCTGTTCTTGTGCACAAAAGATGCACGTAACTAAACAATATGCTTGTGAACTGCCTATGTGATACAGGCCATAAGAGACCATAATTTATTAAATTAACCATAACTTGTTAATCCTGGCTAACTATTGCAGTGTAAATGAGGTCTGGTTTATTGGTCCTACTATAGATCTGTGGCTGTGGAACTAAAGTGATAAATCAACCCCCTTCTCCCTTTTTAGGTACCCAGTGTACAGATCTAAATCGCTAATAGAGGTGGCAGAACTCACAAAAATCCATTCCGCTTTCAGATTTGCAGATTTTTTAAAAATCCGAAAATTCTAAAATCCACAAATGGACCCATTGAAGTCAATGGGAGTTAAAAATCTGAAAGTTCCGGCTCAAATTAAGGTATAAATAGTAATGGTAACTTACTGTAAATGGCTCTGGGACCTGGGAAATGGTCTGGCGAACACGTATCAATTCTCCAAATCTTTGAAAAACACCGTCCAGTACTGGAAACTTCATGTGCTTCCTGTCTTGGAATTCTGCGTAGCATTTTGGAAAATTAACAAATCAAAAAAATTGTAAATTTCTAGAAATAGTTCAGAACTGGGTTAGGATTCGGATGTGGGTCCAGCTCTAATCGCTAGTTTTTGGCTGCACCACCATTTAAGGTCCTTATCTTTGGTACATTAGAAGAGAAGTGGGGGTTAGATAAAACAACACTGCAATGCATTAAAGGGCATGTCCACCCTCAAAACTGGATCAGAGTGCTGGGGGAACGAAGGACTGTTCTTCAGCTTTATTTACCAAATGAACTTGGCGGTTGGGGTTGAGCAAGGGTGCCCTACAGTATATAAAAAGTTTTTATTTTGGGTGGAGATGCACTTTAAATGAAAGCTTACAGATCGATGCACCGAGAGATGCTTTTGGCAACTCGGTGCAAACATGTCAGCGACGCCGGCGGCAGCTGCGCATTTAACTTCCACGTTAGCCACATGAGTTTAAGTCATGCTAACTAGGGATGGACTAGAACTCGAACTCGAGCCTGAGTTCGAACAGACTCGGACTTCTCAAACTATCCTGTACCAGATCTCTCGGACTTACGATCGTAAATTTGATAATTATCGAATGTACTGGATAGTGTACTGGTTAAGGGCACTGCCTTTGACATGGGAGACCAGGGTTCGAATCCTGGTTAGGGGCAGTTATACAAATGTTTGGATTATTATAATACCCTAGTTAAATAATAACCTAGTAATATAATATTATAATATAATAACCATATGATACCATAGTTATATAATATTATTATATAACTAGGGTATAGATGGTTATTCTATTACTAGGTTAATATATGGTTATAATATAGGGTATTATATGGCTAATATATTACTAGGTTATCATATGATATATGTATATATATATAATATAATAACCATATAATTACCATATGATAACCTATTAATATATTAAACATATAATGTAGTGGCTGGATAGTGTACTGGTTAAAAGCACTGCCTTTGACATGGGAGTCCAGGGTTCAAATCCTGGCTAGGGGCAGCTATACAAATGTTTGGATTATTATAATACCCTAGTCATATAATAATCTAGTAATATAATAACCATATGATAACCTAGTAATATAATAACCATATAATATTATTATATTACTAGGGTATTATATGTTTATTATATTACTAGGTTATTATATGGTTAGAATATAGCGTATTATATGGTTATTATATTACTAGGCTACTATATGGTTATTATATTACTAGGTTATTATATTACTAAGGTATTACAATAATCCAAACAGTTGTAGAGCTGCCCCTAGCCAAGATTCGAACCCTGGTCTCCCATGTCAAAACTTTCAAACTTTCGAACTTTCTCTGAAGTTCGAAAGTTCGAAAACGGACCAAACTTTATATAGTTCGGCCATCTCTAATGCTAACTCCAGAACAAGAACGGGGCACCTCTTGGTGCATCACCGTTAGTATTTTACACAGGCTCTTAAGACCTTCAAAGGCATTGCATCCAGCCACTGGTTCAGATACGTGGATGACACCTGGGTTAAAATCCAGCAGAAGGAAGTACAAGCCTTCACAGAACACATCAATGTTGTAGACCAAAACATTTTCAAAGGGAAGAGATAGAAAACAAACTTTTTTCAAATCCAAAATTTTTCAGAAAAAATTCAATACTAATTAACAAATATCCAATACCGATTATCGTTTATTCAATATTGAATGTTTATATTTAATAATCAGTATTGAATATCCGTCTCCTTTTGTTTTTTATTAGGTTAATTTTAAAATTTTCGGAATTTTTCAAAAATATGAAAATTCAATTTCAGGACAAAACTCACTGGTTTAGAACATGAAGTTAGACCACCTGCCAGGTGAGGAGATATGGTCCCTGACTGGTCTGGTGTTTTGGCTTTTCTCCCAGGAGCATCCAAAATGCAGTTTGGGTTGCCTTCTGTGGTAGTGCTAATTGTGTTAGATGATGCAGTTTTTCTAGTTATGCCACTGATACTAATCCACCAATATTTAGCAACAGGTTGAGTTAAAATTTCCAGATTTCTGCCTAATTTTAGCAATCTGCAGTCTTCCCATGTTAATTTGTCTAAAAGAATTATAGGGTAATCTAGGACATTATGTATATATATATATATATAAGAAACGAGAAAGAGTTTCCATTTAACGTTTATAAATGTGTCTACATTAAATATTGAATTTTAATTAAAAACAAAAGAACCCTGCCTACAATTTCTGAGGAAGAAATTTCTTTTCACAATTACTTCAGTTTAACCTCCTGTCCAGTTCATTGTTTTGGACTAGCAATGATTTTATTTTATTACATGAACATCATCTCATGGGAAAAACAACTCTCCTTAATGAAACTGTTTTCGGCTGCATGGATTCGTTTTGTTTGGCTGTGTAACTAATGGGAATGACTAATGGGCTCTAACCTACCCTAAGGGAGGAATTCATTAAAATAAGTAGGTGTAAATAAGACATATGGCTAAAATCCTTATTAGGAGAGAGTTCCTTTGGTTTTCTGCACATGGCCATGTTTTTTCAATACGTTTTCCAGATATGCTATGTATGTTACTATATACTGTTATCATGCATTGGTTAAATAGCATCAGAATCATATATAGGTCTTTGTACCAAATTTTGCTGTAGGTGGCCAATGCAAACCTTAGTACTCCTGCTAACATATATGAACAAATAGTATAGTATAGTATTTGAGGTTGAATAAAGACATATGTCCATCCAGTCCAACTCATCTAGCAATACCCTCATTTCCTGCCTAACTGTTGATCCAGAGGAAGGCAAAAAATCCCCACCAAATTTATGAAGGGGAAAAAAAAGTGGCATATGAACATATTTATATATGTACAGTTCAGCCTGTCACTAACCTTCTGAGTGTATTAGAGACTAGAAACATGCATTCTGGTCTGTTTCTATTATTGGAAAGTAGACCAATCAGAAATTGTGTTAATCCCAGTTTTGAAGCTAACCTGGTTTCGATTCAGAACTGATGGTTTTACAAATTTTTACAAATTTCTGAAACTCTAATTTTTCCATTGAAAATCAATAATTAGAAAATTAAAAAGTTTTAGAAAAAAAATGGTAATTTTAAAAAAAAAAAAAATGCTACTGAATACTCAAAAAATGTTTTTTTTATTGGGTCCAAACTGGATTTCCCAAACCATGGGGAATGAAACTCACCAGTTTCATTAATCTCTAGTCAGACTGCCCTTTTTTAGGGACCCCCCTATAATGAGTTTTGCTGGGTGGAATGCCTGCACAGCTATAATTATGGTGCTGTCAAATTATATATCAGAAGCCCTTTCCCCACATATTGCTCACGGGAAAGCTAGAAACTCCCATAAACTATTAGTAAGCAAGCAAAATGATATAAGCAGCTGCTAATCATGTTGAGAGGGTGGTACCTTTACCTCTAGCTGATTCCCTGCTTCCCTCCCACAGAATTCCAGGCTGTATATAAACCCTGTGTTCTTCTATACAACTTGGCAGTCCTCCCTTTTCATTAACAAGGATTATTAGGGAGCCTGAGGATGAAGGGATTATTTTTGGCCATTTTTGCAGTTTTTCTGCTTTCTGCATTTGATCATGCAGACAGTAATGCTTATTATGACAAGATATTGTCCCACAGCCGCATAAGAGCAAACAAACAAGGGTAAGTGCTCCGATTTTTTTTAGTTTTGATTATTTTTTTTTTTTCATGAATTTAATGTGCTGTCAATCAATTTTATAAAGTATTAAAGCTGCTGGGATTTGAACACACATGGGAGGTTTTTCAAGGACAACTGGAGGAAAATGTGTTTTACCCCATTTTCCAAATGTTCTTGACATTCAGGGGCAGTCTCTTTGTTGGGAACGGTGTCCCAAGCAAATGTTTGTTCTGGAGACATCCAGTGTGTATTTAAACTGACTGCCCGTTATTTAATGGTTTTACAGACTTGGAATGGGATTCTCTAGTTTGATTCTCTAGATTGTATAGCTGGAATAATCATTAATACAAATAACTGAACAGAAAGGATTTCTTTTATCTGGTTATTATGATTTCATGTGATTTCCATTCTGAACATCAACAATAAAATCAGCAAACTGCAAAAGTAGCCATTTAACCCATAGAAATATCTGTATTTAAATGACATGTCAAAGTGATTTGGGAGTTTAATGCAAATGTTTTATTAAGTTTTAAAGTCAGGCAGTTAAGTAGCAACATCATTTGTTGAGAATGCTATCCTGACTTCTTCTAAGTATCAGTCGTTGGAAGGTTATCTTTATGAATTGAGAGTTATAGTTTTACAACACCTGAAGGGTGAATTGTTCCCTAGCCTTGCAGATACTGGAATTTCCCTACACATATGGAGTCTTTCCTTCCTGGAAGCCACATCCAGTGTAATTAAAATCTTTTTGTGCATTTTATCTGCCCTGTAACTGTTCCTCTTTGTTTGATTTTACCAGGGATTTTATACACAAAGCCACATGGTTGATTCTGTACAAATGGTGAACGTAGAGGATTTTCAGGGCACTTTCATAGGGAGACCATCTGCACATTAACTTAAACCAGGATTTTTCTTAGTTTTAAAATGCCCAAAGTTAATGTTTACACGCATGTTGGTTGCTTGGAATCCCCAGTAACCCACAGAAGTCTTAGAACTATTCCAAAGGATGAAACTTCTCTAATTGTCACTAGGATGAAACTTCTCTAATTGTCACTAGGATGAAACTTCTCTAAGTATCCAGCTTTATTGTTACATTCTCCATTGTTCCAGTATCCAGCTTCATTGTCACAGTCTCCATTGTTCTGGTATCCAGCTTCATTGTCACAGTCTCCATTGTTCCGGTATCCAGCTTCATTGTCATGGTCTCCATTGTTCCGGTATCCAGCTTCATTGTTACAGTCTCCATTGTTCCAGTATCCAGCTTCATTGTCACAGTCTCCATTGTTCTGGTATCCAGCTTCATGGTCACAGTCTCCATTGTTCTGGTATCCAGCTTCATTGTCACAGTCTCCATTGTTCCGGTATCCAGCTTCATTGTCACAGTCTCCATTGTTCCGGTATCCAGCTTCATTGTCATGGTCTCCATTGTTCAGGTATCCAGCTTCATTGTCATGGTCTCCATTGTTCAGGTATCCAGCTTCATTGTCATGGTCTCCATTGTTCCGGTATCCAGCTTCATTGTTACAGTCTCCATTGTGCCCAACTTGGTTTGGGGCATGCAAGTTGGCATCAAAGCCTGCAAAATAGCCATTTCAGCCATTTGAATAAGAAACTGGTGTTTTGCAATAGGTAAACCACTTTGGGCCACTGAAAAAACTCCGCAGATAGACACGTACATACCCCTGGCACATAATTCAGTTGAGTCCAGCCTGGCGCAACTTGGTTTTGGGCATGCAAGTTGGCATCAAAGTCTGCAAAATGACCATTTCTGCAAATTTGAACAAGAAACTGTTGTTTTGCAATAGGTAAACCAGTTTGGGCCACTGAAAAAACACTGCAGAACCCTGGCACATATTCAGTTGAGTCCAGCTTGGCCCAGCTTGGGTTTGGGGCATGCAAGTTGGCATCAAAGCCTTCAAAATAGCCAATTTAACCATTTGAATAGGAAACTGTTGTTTTGCAATAGGTAAAGCAGTTTGGGCCACTGCAAAAACACCAAACATGTACACGTGGTGCAAGGCAAGTACCAGTAGTTTAGTACCCATTTAAAGAAAGCAACCTTGACATGGTGACTGGGCTTAAAATATTTTGGCCAACTTTTTGAACTAATTGCTTTTATTTATCCAGGGTTTAGCAGACTGTTTTTTAGCAACTGTAAGATTGCTCGCTGATCCCGGGTGGGAAATGCTTGAGCATACCTGGTGAAAATGGTCTGTCACCACCAATACAGTGCTGATGCCAGCATCATCTGATTCAATAGACAGAAAGTCAATGCACCTAGATCCATAGGGCCTGACTCTCCATGGGCTAAGGGAGCGGCCCTTGTTGGCAATTTCTTTCTTTGTAACATCTAAGACAGGAATGCAGTAATCCTCTACATCTGCTTCATACATGGCCAGTAAAACCGGTCCCTCACAAGTCCTAGAGTTTTTTCATAACCCAAATGACCATGCCATCATGCAAAGCAGTTAGGACAGTTTCTTTGTGTTTCAGTGGTAGCATCAATTGCCATTTCTGTGTTTGTTGCACTTGGGGTTGGGCTCTTGTACACTAAAACATGGCGTAAGTGCAGTCGATCCCACTCTAAGAAGCAGCCTTGCTAAGGATGCACACTACTACGGAGTATCTCTGTGTGCTGCTTCCTCAAGGCCTCCACAGCCAGCGGCAGAGAGGATCCTCACTTTGATCTCTCTTGAGGTCTCCTTGCTAAAATATGGCATGGTTGATGTTTCAACAGAAGTAACATTACAGTAAAGCGGGGGAATACCTTCAGCAGTTGTACCAATTTTCTCTGCCAAACTCCTTTTTGAAGTCTCCAAGTTACGCCTTGACACATTGTTCTCACACCAGGAGCTGGAATCTCAATCCATCATCATCTGGCTGTAACTCTCCATGAGGCCTTTGGACAGTCCATCAGCATCCTATTATTTTGGCCGGACGGTATCTTAGACTAAACTTATAGTGTGCTAATGCAGCTAGCCATCTATGTCCAGTAGCATCCAGTTTGCAGTAGTCAATACATAAGTCAGTGGGTGTGTCGGTCTGCACTTCAAACTCTGCACATATAGGTAATCATGCAATTTATCTACCACTGACCATTTAAGAGCAAGGAATTCAAGTTGTGAGCAGGGTATTTTTTTTCCGTTGGTGAAAGGCTTCTGCTGATGTAAGCTTACTGGCCTTAACTCATTGTTGTGTTCTTGATATAAGACCCACAAGACCTTCTCTGCTGGCATCAATGTGCAGTGTATAAGGCTTAGGTGTATCTGCATAGGTAGTACCGGTGCATGAGTGATGAGACAATACTTAGTAGGTCAAAAGCTGGTCACATTCCTTAGACCATCTGTCTTCTATAGATCTCTGGCCCATCTCTGGCCCATAGATATTCTAGTTGAAGGTTATCATCTGATTCTCCTACATCAGAGTCATTCTGAAGTAGCTGGTCGAGGTCGAGCTATTAGAAAATCCTTTACAAACCTCCTATAAACCCACAGAATCCAGGAACGATCGAAGTTCTGTGACTGGTCTGGGCTTTGGCCAGGAGATACAGCTTCGATTTTGCTTGGGTCAGTAGCCTAACCTTGTGATGAGACGATATGGCTACATAACTAATGATGGCTGACAGAATGACACTTTTCTGGAGACAAATTAAGGCCTTCTTTCTACTAACCGATCCAAGTACCTTCAGCAATCTCTCTTCATGTTCTTCCAGTGTCTTTCCAAAGACATCAGGTCATCAAGATACACCAGTACTTCAAGTAGATGCGTATCACCTACTGTACGCTCTATGAGGCGTTGGAATGTGGCTGGGGCTCCACAGAGGCCTTGGGGCATCCTATTATTAAATTCATAGAACCCTAAAAGGACATATGAATGCCGTTTTTCCTTATCCTCTGGGTGCATAGGGATCTGATAGTATCCACTTCGCAAGTCCAACACGCTAAAACCACTTACTCCCCACAAACAGTAAGGAATCATCAAACTCTGGGAGTGGTATATTGGTCTGGAATTGTGCGCTGATTCAGGGTGCGATAATCCACACACATTCGGATTGACCCATTCTTCTTGCGTACCACCACTATTGGGGATGCATATGGACTTCGGGATTCTTTAATGATTCCAGCGGTTTGAGCTCCTCCAGGTGTTCCGAAGATCCTCAGTCACCTGGAGCAATACGGCGGGATCTTTCCGAAAGGTTTGTCTTCTCTAAGACGGATAGTATGCTGGGTGGTCGTGGAGCATCCATTTCAACATCACTGGTGGAAAAAATATGGTTGTAAGCTTTCAAGTGATTACATAAACGGATTCTCCATTCATGGGGAATAAGAGGGTTGTTGAGGTTATACAGTCAGCATGTGATTTTGTGGCTCTACTTTGTCTCTTACCATGTTAGCTGCCGGAACAGGATTAGCTGAATAGACTTTTCCTAATAGTGAATGCGGGAGTAGAATTGCAGGCTCACTGCTAGTATTTTTTAACCCAATTGTCACATACCCGATTATTCTTAAGACAGTCTATAGGTAATGTTTAGGAATCGTTCCACACAGAAGGGAGGCCTACCCCTGGTCCACTTTCAATCATCAAATGTTTTTCGCATTTTTACAGATTATTTTTACCCTGGCCTTCATACAAGTTATTTTTCCAGGGGGTTATCACACAGTTTTTTGTCGTAGGAACCAACACATTTCCAATTTCCTCTGGAGGAATCGGTCTGTTGTGCTAGAGAGGAAGGACTGGCTGCAGCAAAGGATGAATGGAGATTTTCTGTTATCCTTCAATCTAGATGAGGGGTTAACATTCGCTTACCAGGTCAGTATTTGTTCCTATCACCACAGAGTATTCTTGGGAGTCTGGGGCATACTACAGCAGTGCCTCAAATACCTCTTTGGATCCTGTCACTTTAGGTGAAAACTCTAACTTAACATGATGTACCCATCATAGGGAAATTGGTATGCCGAGACCCCATATTTCTAACTGTGTCAACTTTCTAAAGGTAGATTGTGACAGATCTCTGGTAAAAATCTCGATACAGGAGTGTAACCTGGCCTCCTGTATGCTGTAGATGCGTAGAGTAGATGCCTTCAAACTTGTATAGGCACAAGGGGGTGGCCCTACAAGACCATTAGGAAGCTTTGTCTTTGAATACAACTGTGTTCTGTCTCGTTTAGCTTGCTCATTGCATGAAGGGGCATTCTAAATCCCAGGTATACTTTTTGCGATACACCTGGTGGTATGAAAGTTTCATGACTTCTGCCCTTTGTAAAATCTGGGGGGAAATGGTTTTAACTTGTGATGAGCATCATCTCTGGCTTTGGCTCTGCCTAGCGATTTTGTGACCCCTATGGTCCCTTGGAGGTTTACTGTACAGGCACCCAGCTGGTCTTCACTGGGGCCCTCGGGAGTTCCTTTGCCTTTTTTTCTCAGATTCAGTGTTGGATATTTTTCAATTACTTCTCTTTTTGGTGTTGTTTGTTTTGTTTGTTGATTTTGGTTTTTGTTTTTTTTTTTTTGGTTTGTTGATTCTCACACGAATTCTGTAGTGCCCTACATCGTCACACTTGTAGCATATCACTGGGTTTTCTGAATTGGTGGCTGGGGTGGCAGCAGTTCTCTTTGTAGCAGTTGAATTAAAACATAGATCTAGCTTCTTCTAAGGTAGACAACCGGGTTTGAGACAATTGTGTCACCAACTCCATTAACATTTCCACCTGCTCCTTATCTGACAATCTCATGGCTGGGTTCCTGAGGATGTACAGCACCAACTGTGACTGTATGACCAGAGCTGACACTTCCAGTAGCCCCTTTTGCCTCTAATCTAGCTCCTCTTCTCTGACTTCTTTTATTAGCTGATTATACATAAGCATTTCACCCTCCCCTTCATTCGGAAGCTTTAGCATAATAGGGTCAAGGGGTTGAGCTCCCTGCAAAATTGTTCACTCTTACTTTGTCACCCTTTTGGGATCCAACCCTTTTTTAACAATATCTGGGGGGTATCTTATTAAGCGACGTATATATAATCAGACAGTTTTTCTCCAGGTTCCTGGTAGGTATGTTCGAACTGGTAAAGTAGATCAGCTGCTTTCTCAGTTCTACCAAACACATCTTGCAAGGCTTCTAGGTAGGTATACGCATGCAATCTTGTTGCTTAACTTTAGATTGCGAAACTGTATCTGCTGGCTCCCCTTAAACTCTCAGATAGTCTTTGCTTTTTATGGGATTCAGGAATGTCCCATTCATCTAAAGCTTGCATTGCCTGTTCCATCAGGATTCATAGTCATCTTCTCCTATAGGTACAGGTTACAATTCCTGAGAAGAACCGTAATTTTACGATAGCCAAATCCAGTATAGGGTGAACTGTACTTGGGCACTTCTCCATAGGGCTGCCCAGAGCAGTGATGAAATCAGACCCGGCAACTATGGAAGTTGAGGGTAGCTTTGCCTCTTGTGATTCTACAGGACACTCTGTAGATGGCCCAACACCTTGGAAGAACTAGTGGGCTTTGTGACCCTCTTTACCAACTCTATAATGGGGAACATCTAGGCTTGGACTGGAGAATCCCACTCTAGCAAAATATTTGTAGTGATCATATTACTCTTTCTGTCTCTATAAAAACAACGGCCATTGGGATGAATTCATCCATTAATGATAAATCGTCTATTAGTGAGATATCTGTTGGAAGAATCAATGCCAGGCATGTGCAGGGTTAAGGTTTAGGGTATGGCCACCATACCGTGACTGACGGTGGGTCCATAATTGTTTTCTGAACTTCTTTCCTTCTTAACTTTATTTTTGTGAGGAGGAAGTGGGCGGGTCACTGCTAGTGGGCAGGGTATAGAATCCCGGACGAGCCCCCAAATGTAGCCCACCCTTGGGTGTGGCTCAAGATTATTAGTGCAGGTATACTGTGTTGCCCCAGTGACAACCCCTATGATCCAGTTAATAGACACCAGCACAAAGATAGCAACCAAAAGGTCCAGATTTAATTTTTCTGAACCTGGCAGAAAAATATAATACAATGACAGCAACAATGAACAATTATGCAAACTTGTTACTAATATACATATCTTAAATATTCACGTTACAGTTATTTGTGTACAACCTATTTTTGTAAAATATATTAACTGCAAGTATTTTAACTGTTGAGTTGAGAGCACAGTTCTGATGGAATAGTAGAAAGTTATCTTCACTCTTATATCTGTGTATTCAATTAGATCAAACGGACTTGAAATGTAGTTCTTGAAGACGTTTCGCTAGTCATCCGACTGGCTTTCTCAATCAGAATGATTGTACAAGAATCTGTGGCAATTATGTACCCTGGAAAATCCAATTAGCATATCACAGCCAGGTGTTAAGGGTGTGATTAGATAGTGGCTAAGAGGGTATAGGAAAACGCCCAGAGTTAAGGTGTTTAAAACAGCATTGTACATGGCAGACAGTTGGTTGCGAACCCCCCACATCTATTTAGGCTTGGTTTTCTTTATTTTAACATAAATGGCCTCCTTAACACCTCTCTTGAACCAGTCACGTTCCTTCGCCAGTATGTTAACATTACAATCTTCAAAGGTATGTCTTTCTTATCCTTAAGATGCAGTACACGTGAGTCCTGACCGAGGAATGGCTCTTCTGTGCTGGGCATACGTTGATGCAGTTGCTGTTTGGTCTCCCCCCATACAATCAGAGCATTCTTCACTGCACTGCACTGCATATATGATGTCGCTTTTCTTGTGTTTTGGTATTGGGTCTTTCGGAAATACAAAAACACAAGAACGGACATCATATATGCAGTGCAGTGCAGTAGTGAAGAATGCTCTGATTTGTATGTGGGGGGAGACCAAACAGCAACTGCATCAACGTATGGCCCAGCACAGAAGAGCCAATTCCTGGGTCAGGACTCAGCGTGGTATCTGCATCTTAAGGATAAAGGACATACCTTTGAAGATTGTAATGTAACATGTTAACATACTGGCGAGAGGAACGTGACTGGTTCAAGGAGGGTGTTAAGGAGGCCATTTATGTGAAAATAAAGAAACCAAGCCTAAATAGAGGTGGGGGGGTCGACACCAACTGTCTGCCATGTACAATGCTGTTTTAACACCTTTACTCTGGGCGTTCCTATAACACCTCTTAGCCACTATCTAATCACACCCTTAACACCTGGGTTGTGATATGCTAATTGGATTTTCAGGGTACATAATTGCCACAGATTCTTGTACAAGTTCATTCTGAATTGAGAAAGCCAGTCGGATGACTAGCGAAACGTCTTCCAGAACTACATTTCAAGTCCAGTGATCTAATTGAATACAACAGATATACCATGACCTGGATGAATGAGAAACCTTCACAAGCATCTGTCACTCTTATATTCCAAATGAGCAGAGTGGGTAACTGTTGCAGATAAACTTAATATAATCCTGCAGTCTGTAATTTATCTTAGCAGGGTTTAAACTTGCTTTGTTAAGTTCCCTGTTAGTAGTATAGAAATAGTATCTCCCTTGGATGTTCCACTGCAAGCCAGTATAGACAGGGTACTTTAATCAGAGGAATAACTGGTTGATTACACAGGGGTTTCCTCGGTAAGGGCACAGTTGACAGTCAGATTGATCAGTGATGGGTGATCACCTTGAACTAGTGGCCTGTTCCCAACACAAATCCAAAGTCACCTTACTGATATCAAAGGACACCAGGCTCCAGATCCACAGCATGCACTACAGGTGAAGTCTGCAAGCACCTCATCCAGTTCATATAGATCAAGGCCCTGTACAAAAGCCTCTGCAACATGTGGCAGCTCTCCTCTGAACAGTACCAAAATGGAATGCCCTCCTTTTCCTGCTTGCCTGAGATTACTCCCTATGGCTTTCTTCATAGACTCCTGTTGCAGAGCCTCTTGGGACATGTAGTTCATCAGGTAAAAACGAATTTACCAGTTCCTTTCATACAATAAATGATGGGTAGGTGTGCACAGCTCAGGTACAGTTTATGCATTTAAATACTTTACTGACAGAATAAACAATATTGTGTATAAAGTGCTACATAAGATATGAATATGTAGCTCTTTTTTGTTTGTTTAAAAAAAAAAACTCAATATAGTTCTACTAGGTGAAGGCATGTGAGCCATTTATTAACACATTAGCACTTTAACACTTGGAATTTTATTATGGTATCTATTACTCTTTCAATACTAAATTATTGACTGTGATATGAATTGTTATCGGTTTGATATATATATGTATGTACTTCATACTTCCTGTATTTATACTTTTATTTTTTACATGCACTTTAGCACTTTGTGCAGTACTTTATATCACTCATCACTAGAGGACTTCAGTTTTCATGCTCCTCCCTATTTAAGTCTGTCCCACAAAAGCTGTGGTTACCCAGCAAGTGAGAGGCTCCTGTAACCTAGTAACCTGGCAACTAAATCCTGCCCCACAAAAGCTTTCATGTTAGGTTGCATTCAGCTTGCACAGTTTTGATAGTTTGGCTGCACTTCACATACTAGAAATTGACAAAGTCCCCAGGAAAGAAAGACTACGAAAGTGCTTACATTTTTTATTTACCCACAATCATGGACAGATAGATAGATATTAGATAGATGATAGATAGATATTAGATAGATAGAGATAGGTGATAGATAGATGATGTTGCTAAGAGCACTGAAATAAAACTGTTTGACGTCGATGCTGCATGGAGTCTTCTTCCAAGTTTGTCTGTTTGCAGAGAAGCAGATAGATGGATAATAGATAGGCAAATAGAGATCGATAGATGGAGAGAGATAGAAAGATAGATGATATATAGATAGATAGGAAGATGGAGAAAATAGATAGATAGTTGTACCGATCGATAGAATATAGATAGATAACTCAAAAAGTCCAGGCAGTTTCAAGGGCCCCCTTATGGCAGTTTCAAGGCCCCCCCCCGCAATAATCTTAACAGCTTCAGATAAGCCACGCCCACCAGAACTGATGTTGACTCTCAGGCTGACAGTATTTCACTCCTGTCTTGTACACCTCTAAATCAACTAGGCAAGTAAAGTTACTTTACTTAGATAGCAATCGGCCTGCAACTGGTCCTACTACAACTGTCAACCACAAAGGTAGAACCAGCAATGGCAGAGAAAGTTAGCAAGTTCTGTCTCCATGAAATACGGTATTGCTGCAAGCTGAGTGATAAATGTTGCGACATGCACTACCATTTGCCTTACGCTGGCAATGTGCATCTGGCAATGTTGGAAAGACTTACCTGACATGGAGGGTATAGAGAAGGCTTTCTGTGACCCCTATATGGACAGCTATTTGGCCTTGATTTCCAGACTATGAAATATGGAGGAAATGACGTCCGTCGTTTCTCTACACCTTCATCCGTTTCTTACCCCTCCCAACCCCTCGTCCTAACCACACACTGGATTTGGACTGGGAGGGATGAACATGGGAAATGGAACGAGTATGGAAATACTAATACCGGCAGGTAAAATCTTCTGTAACCTCTTCAGACCTGGAATCCATTTATCTTGGAAACTTGTCCGGGGCCCATATTCCAAGCCGGGACAACATGACTATGACATTATTTTTAAAGCATGGTACAGATAAACAAAGTGTACAAGACTACCGACGCATTCGTAGGAGGCTGAAGGTATCAGAAACTCAAAGGGACAACAAAGAAATCCAGCCAAGTTGTGCTTAAACAATGTAATCTAACCAGTGATTGGGACATGTCTGCCATGCCAGATGTTGGATTTACGTTAAACGTTCTCGCCGAAACATCCCTCGAGTACCAGAAAATACTCAACCTTTTCACTGAGACGGTAAAGGACAAACGGTGAAGGAAGATCTCTCGCATTCGAACAAGTCCCTATGGGGAGGTCTTCCAGTGGCAAAAGGAGCAAATGAAAAAGACAAATAAAGGGAAGGATGTGGGAGGAGAAGCAGCTGTTTCATGGGACTGACTTCCTCCATATTTCAAGCCGCTTCCTATTCCCATAACTATTCAAGCCCGACTGCAGCAGGCAAAAGGACGATGTTTGTGGCACCGAGTTCTGGTGGGTGATTTTGTGAAGGGTGATTCCACCCTTTAAGCGACCACCACTTTGGTATGGCAGCTCCACTCTCTGCTATGACAGCTGGTGGACAGCGTGTGAATCCTCCATCTTGTGGGTGTTCGAGAAACATCAGATCTATCCGGAATATCTTCTGGAATATCAGAAAAAGAATAAATGTTGTTCAGCTAAAAATATCTGACACCTCCGATTAGTTGGCGATTGATGCCAGCGAGGAGATTCAATAAAAGTTCTTATCATTAAAATGGTGCTAATTTTGCCCCAACCAATCAAATGTTAAATAAGATCTGATTGGTTGGGCAAAATTAGCACCATTTTAAACGATAAGAACCTTTTATTGAATAAAACCTGCATATGCTTATTAGCGTAAAAAATAAACCTTGTCAAAGAATTCATTAATGAGAAGTTTAAGATATTATTTTTTTCTTAAATTATTTCTCAAGTTGGTTTCTTATTCGGAAAGTTGGTTTCTTATTTGGGAAATGAATAATAAACTGGTTTCAAAGGGAATAAATCACTTTGTTTCAGTGAGACAACACTCACATACACAGATACAGACCCCGGGCATATAATACATTTCACTACAGCCTGAAAAACAAACTGATTTGGGCATGCATACGGCATCAAAGTGGGGCAAAAATCATTTTCTGCAGGTTTGCATACGAAACTGGTGTTTCAAAGGGTTAAAATCACTTTGTTTTAGTGAAACAACACTTCACATACACAGATACAGACACTGGCATAAAATGTATTTCTTCCAGCCTGAAACAAACTGATTGGGCATGCCACGGCCATCATAGTGGGCACAATAGCTTTTCTGCAGTTTTGCATAAAAAAAGTGGTGTTTTGCAATAGGTAAAACCAGTTTGGGCCACTGAAAAAACACAGCAGATGATTGTGTACATACCCCTGGCACATAATTCAGTTGAGTACGTCTGGCCCAACTTGGTTTGGGCATGCAAGTTAGCATCAAAGCCTGCAAAATAGCCATTTTTAGCCATTTGAATAAGAAACTGGCGTTTGGCAATAGGTAAACCAATTTGGGCCACTGAAAAAAAAACACCGCAGATAGACACGTACATACCCCTGGACATAGTTCAGTTGAGTCCAGTCTGGCCCAACTTGGTTTGGGGCATGCAAGTTGGCATCAAAAGCCTGCAAAATAGCCATTTTCAGCCATTTGAATAAGAAACTGGTGTTTTGCAATAGGTAAACCACTTTGGGCCACTGAAAAAACTCCGCAGATAGACACGTACATACCCCTGGCACATAATTCAGTTGAGTCCAGCCTGGCGCAACTTGGTTGGGCATGCAAGTTGGCATCAAAGTCTGCAAAATGACCATTTCTGCAATTTGAACAAGAAACTGTTGTTTTGCAATAGGTAAAACCAGTTTGGGCCCTGAAAAAAAACTGCAGAATGACTTTTACATACATATCTGTTGTATTCAATTAGATCAACTGGACTTGAAATGTAGTTCTTGAAGACGTTTCGCTAGTCATCCGACTGGCTTCTCCATTCAGAAGAATTGTACAAGAATCTGTGGCAATTATGTACCCTGGAAAATCCCAATTAGCAATTCACAGCCAGGTGTTAAGGGTGTGATTAGATAGTGGCTAAGAGGTGTTATAGGAACGCCCAGAGTAAGGGTGTAAAACAGCATTGTACATGGCAGACAGTTGTGTGTCGAAACCCCCCACCTCTATTTAGGCTTGGTTTCTTTATTTTCACATAAATGGCCTCTTAACGCCTCTCTTGAACCAGTCACGTTCCTTCGCTAGTATGTTAACATTACAATCTTCAAAGGATGTCCTTTATCCTTAAGATGCAGATATACGGCTGGCTGAGTCCTGACCCGAGGAATTGGCTCTTCTGTGCTGGGCCATACGTTGATGTGCAGTTGCTGTTTGGTCTCCCCCACATACAAATCAGAGCATTCTTCACTGCACTGCACTGCATATATATGTCGCTTTTCTTGTGTTTTGGTATTGGGTCTTTCGGATGTACCAATTGCTGCCCAGTGGGTTGTTCGGTTTAAAGCAGACAGGGATACGTGTTTTTTGAAAATTCTTTAATTTTCGGAGACCCCTGCTACATATGGGATGACCATGTTCTTCCTCCTCTCTTGCTTTTCCCCTTCACTGTTGGTATTCGTGTTCTTTCTTTCCTTCTACTTCTTTTGACAAAGGCCCAGTCGGATATCCACAAGTTTTAAGGCTCCTTGAGAGTTTCATTTCTTTAGCCTTCGCCTCTGTGCTAGTGGGGATGTTCTGGCTCTGTGTTGCAGGGTTCTGATGACCCCCAGTTGTGATCTAAAGGGTGGTGGGAGTCAAACATCAAATACTGATTGTGTGTGTTGGTTTCTGTAAACCTCGACTTGTACATACCCTGGGATATAATTCAGTGAGTCCAGTCTGGCCCAACTGGTTTTTGGGCATGCAAGTTGGCATCAAAGCCTGCAAAATAGCCATTTCAGCATTTGAATAAGAAACTGTGTTTTTGCAATAGGTAAACCACTTTGGGCCACTGAAAAAACACCTCAGACAGACATGTACATACCCCTGGCACATAATTCAGTGAGTCCAGCTTGGCCCAACTTGGTTTTGGGCATGCAAGTTGGCATCAAAGTCTGCCAAAATAGCCATTTCTTCAATTTGAAAAAGAAACTGGTGTTTTGCAATAGGTAAACCCTTTGGGCCACTGAAAAAACACTGCAGATAGACACTTACATACCCCTGGCACATAATTCAGTTGAGTCCAGCTTGGCCCAGCTTGGTTTGGGGCATGCAAGTGGCATCAAAGCCTTCAAAATAGCCAATTTAACCATTTGAATAGGAAACTGTGTTTTGAATAGGTAAAGCAGTTTGGGCCACTGCAAAAACACCAAACATGTACACGTGGTGCAAGGCAAGGACCAGTAGTTTGTATCCATTTAAAGAAAGCAACCTTGACATGGTGAGGGCTTAAATATTTTGGCCAACTTTGTAACTAATTGCTTTTATTATCCAGGGTTAGCAGACTGTTTGTAGTAGCAACCTTATGGAGGGAGCCAATATACAATTAGAATTGTGGGTGCACTAGAATTCTGTTTTTTGTATGTATTATATTTAGATTATTTCCGAGGGTAACTGAATGTACGAGATTATTTCCGAGGGTAACTGAATGTAAGAAATTATTTCCGAGGGTTACCGAATGTACGAGATTATTTCCGAGGGTAACTAAATGTACGAGATTATTTCCGAGGGTAACTGATTGTACGAGATTATTTCCGAGGGTTACCGAATGTACGAGATTATTTCCGAGGGTAACTGAATGTACGAGATTATTTCCGAGGGTTACCGAATGTACGAGATTATTTCCGAGGGTAACCAAATGTACGAGATTATTTCCGAGGGTAACTGAATGTAAGAGATTATATTCGGTAACCCTCGAAAATATGTTCCCAAGTTCCAAAATCTGAACAATCCGCCTGAACATTCGGGCAAAACGTTTTATTTCAGAACCGAGGGGTTCCGTGTCGGATCCCAGCTCTATCTCTCTATCTCTGCCCCCTACCCTCTCTATCCCATTAGTTCTCTCTCTCTCTCCCCTTCTCTATCTATTTAACTCTCTCGTCCTCTGTCCATCTCTATTCCTCTCTCTATAGAAGGGTCAAATAAAACTAAACTGACTGAAGTGGATCTCAGAATAAGACACGGAAGCGACTGACAGAACCTTGGAGAACCTGCGGGATTGAAAGAGAAATTTGCCGTCTCTGTCATGGGAAACACTTGTAATCTGTTGTTTTCTCTAACGTGACTGGCAAAAGGAGAAACGCTGAACCAATCTCTGGGTTTTCTATTCGACTTGTATAAACGTGTAAGACCGCTACATATTATAAAAAGAGAAGATGGCACATACTACATTATATCTGTTGGTTTGGTCTCCCCCACATACAAATCAGAGCATTCTTCACTGCACTGCGTATATGATGTGGCTTTTCTTGTGTTTCGGTATTGGGTCTTTCGGATGTACCAATTGCTGCCTCAGTGTGTTGTTCGGTTTAAAGCAGACAGGGATACGATGTTTTTTGAAAATTCTTCTTAATTTCTCAGAGACCCCTGCTACATATGGGATGACCATGTTCTTCCTCCTGTCTTGTGTACGACAGACACATTTTACAGTCGATGCTTTAATGCACAACATTAGTCAACTAGAACAGAACCTGGCCTCACAGCTACCTGTGTCCATCTGGGAAAGAGTGATGGAGTTCACCAAACAAGCACAGCTTTCTCAGCACTGCAAGGGCAAACAAAGGCAAACAGAACAAGTTCTCTATTCTGTCATCCCAGAACAGCCCCAAAGGAGAACAACTACCTTGGATACAAAAGGAGGGAAGTGTCACTTCATCAAACAAGGAGGAATGGGTGAGAAACTTGTCTAACAGGACCCTGACCCAGCCAGAAATGGAAGTCCTTGGTAAGGGCTTGAATTTTGCCATCACCCCTAAAGCCATCCCTGTGGTGGATATTATAGCAGCCACAGAAGCCTCTATCCACAGTAATAAGGTATCACAGAGTGAGGCAGAACAACTTCGCCTTAAGGTATCTGCAGCCTTAGCCAGTGCTAAAACTCCTTCATCTAACCTGACTACACAGGAAAGAAGAGCCTTAACATCCCTCAAGAAAGATTCCAGTATCACCATTCTACCGGCAGATAAAGGAAGATGCACAGTGGTACTCAACACCTCAGACTACCATGATAAGGTGACCATGCTCCTGGCCGATAACAACACATATGAGGCTTTAACAAGGGATCCCACCAGCCGTTACAAGAAAAGGGTCATAGACTTACTACAACAGCTTCAAAAGGATAAAGCCATTGACCGAGCAATGTATCATCGCCTCTACCCTGGTGAGGCACATCCATGTATAAATGGACTCCCAAAGATACACAAGGAAGGGGCCCCACTAAGACCTATAGTCAGCAGCATCAACTCTGTAACATACAAGGTGGCAAAATATCTAGCCAACATCTTAGGACCTTTGGTGGGAAGTTCTAAGCATCACATCCAGAACTCTCAGGATTTCACCAACAAGATTGAAGATATAGTACTCGGTGTAGAAGAAACTATGGTGTCCTATGATGTGACATCTCTCTTCACTTGTATACCCACCAAGGAGGCTGTTGACATGGTGAGAAAACGGCTGGGCCAAGACAGCACTCTTACCAGCAGAACTGATCTCAACCCAGAACAGGTGTGTTCCTTGTTGGACTTGTGCCTGAATACCACCTATTTCAAATACAGGGATAAGTTCTATAAGCAAAAACATGGATGTTCTATGGGATCTCCAGTGTCACCCATTGTGGCCAACCTTTACATGGAGGAGGTAGAAACACAGGCGCTTAATACCTTTAAGGGCATAGCACCCAGCCACTGGTTCAGATATGTGGATGACACCTGGGTTAAAATCCACCAGAAGGAAGTACAAGCTTTCACAGAACACATTAATGCGGTGGACCAAAACATTAAATTCACAAGGGAAGAGGTACAAAACAACACACTGGCTTTCTTGGACTGCTTGGTAGAAGTTAAGGAAAATGGTAAACTGGAAGTAGAGGTTTACAGAAAACCAACACACACAGATCAGTATTTGATGTTTGACTCCCACCACCCTTTAGATCACAAGCTGGGGGTCATCAGAACCCTGCAACACAGAGCCGAGAACATCCCCACTAGCACAGAGCCGAGAACATCCCCACTAGCACAGAGCCGAGAACATCCCCACTAGCACAGAGCTGAGAACATCCCCACTAGCACAGAGCTGAGAACATCCCCACTAGCACAGAGCTGAGAACATCCCCACTAGCACAGAGCTGAGAACATCCCCACTAACACAGAGCCGAGAACATCCCCACTAACACAGAGGCGAAGGCTAAAGAAATGAAACATCTCAGAGGAGCCCTTAAAACTTGTGGATATCCAGACTGGGCCTTTGTCAAAAGAAGTAGAAGGAAAGAAAAGAACACGAATACCAACAGTGAAGGGGAAAAGCAAGACAGGAGGAAGAACATGGTCATCCCATATGTAGCAGGGGTCTCTGAGAAATTAAGAAGAATTTTCAAAAAACATCGTATCCCTGTCTGCTTTAAACCAAACAACACACTGAGGCAGCAATTGGTACATCCGAAAGACCCAATACCAAAACACAAGAAAAGCGACATCATATATGCAGTGCAGTGCAGTGAAGAATGCTCTGATTTGTATGTGGGGGAGACCAAACCAAACGCAACTGCACAAGTATGGGCCCAGCACAGAAGAGCCAATTTCCTGGTCAGGAACTCAGCCGTGTTCTGCACTCTTAAGGATTAAAGGACAACCTTTAAGCATGTAAGTTTACCACATAACTGGTAAGGAACGTGATGGGTTCAAGAGGGTGTTAAGGAGGCCCTTTAAATGTTGAAATAAAGAAAAGCCAAGCTATAGAGGGGGGGTTCGACACACACTGTCGCTTTACAAATGCTGTTTTAACACCCTACTGGCGTTCCTATAACCCTCTTAGCCAACTAATTCACACACCCTTACACTGGCTGTGATATTGCTAATTGGTATTTTCCAGGGTACATAAGTGCCACGATCTGGTACAAGTCATTCTGAATCTGAGAAGCCAGTCGGATCTGACAGCGAAACGTTCTGCAGAGACTACATTTCAAGTCCATTTTGAATCTAAACTTGAATACAACAGAATATACATGACATGGATGAATGAGAAATCCTTTCACAGCATACTGGTATTAATACATATACGTCGTTCTGGTGGGACGGGGATACTATATATATTGAGAATTAATGGTATTAATACATACACTGTAGTTCTGGTTGGTAAGGGGAGACTATATAATATGAGACTTACTGGTATGTATAATACATTACTTAGTTCATGGTTGCGTACAGGGATTACTATATAATATTGAGAATTACTGGATAAACATTAACTGTAGTTCTGGTTGTATAGGGATACTATATAATATTGAGAATTACTGCGTATTAATACATATACTGTAGTTTGGTTGGTACGGATACTCTATATAATATGAGAATTACTGGTATTTTAATAATACCACTGTATTCTGGTGGTACGGGGATACTATAGAATATTGAGAATTACTGGTATTAATACATATACGTAGTATGGTTGGTTATAGGGACCTATAGAATATTGAGAATTATGGTATTAAGACATTAATGTTAGTATGGTTCGGTGACAGGGATAATATCATAAATATGGAATAACTTGTATGAATCACATATACAGTAGTTCTGGTTGGTACAGGGATACTATATAATATTGAAAAATTACTGGTATTAATACATATACTGTAGTTAGTGGTGGTACAGGGATTACTATATAATATGAGAATTACTGGTATTAATACTACAGTATAGTAAACTGTAATGGGAACATAGCTCTTATATATACAGTGTAAGGGGAATGTTTCCCATATATGACACTGTACGTGGAACATTATCCTTATATATGACACGCACGGGAACATTATCCCTCAGTATATGACCACTACAAGGGGACATTCTCCTTATATAGTACAACTTAAGGGAAACATATCCCTTATATATAACTGTAAGGGGAACGTTATCGATATATTACACTGTAAGCGGAACGTTTTATCCCTTATATATTACACTGTAAGGGGAAAGTATTCCCTATATATTACACTGTAAGGGGAACGTTTATCCTTATATATTCCACTTGTAGGGGACATTATCCCTTATATATTACACTGTTAAGGGGAACGTTATCCTTTAATATACACTGTAAGGGAACGTTATCCCTTATATAGTACACTTTAAGGGGAACGTTATGCTTATAGATTACACGAAGGGGAACGTATACCTTACAATTTACCTGTTTGTAAGGGAACGGTAGCCTTATAATTACAATGATCAGGGGTACGTATCTTAAATATTACACTGTAAGGGGAAAGTTATACACTTAAATATTACACTGTAAGGGGAACGTATCCCTTATATATTTACATGTAAGGGGAACGTTATCCCTTATATATTACACTGTAAGGGGACGTTATCCTTAATATACACTGTAGGGGAACGTTATCCCTTATATATTACACTTTGTAAGGGGAACGTTATCCCTTATAATTTACCACTGTAAGGGGGAACGTTCTCTTATATATTACACTGTAAGGGGACGTATCCTTATATATTACACTGTAAGGGGAACGTATCCTATAATATTCACTGTATAAGGGGAACATTATCCTTATATGATTACACGTAAGTGGGAACATGATCCCTTTATATTACCACTGTAAGGGGAAAATTATCCCTATATATTACACTGTAAGGGGAAACATATGCCCTTATATATTACACTGAAGGGGAACGTTATCCGTCTATATCACATTGTAAGGGGAATGTTATCCCTTATATATTACAATGTAAGGGGAAATTATCCCTTATATAGTTACACTGTTAAGGGGAAAATTATCCTTTATATATTACACTGTAAGGGGCAATTAGCCCTTATATATTTACACGGTATAAGGGGAACATATCCGATATATTACACGTACGGGAAAATTATCCTTATATTATCACACGTAAGGGGAAAGGATCACTTATATATTACACTGTAAGGGGGGGAACATTATCCCTTATATATTACACTGTAAGGGGAACATGATCCCTTATATATTACACGTTGTAATGGGGAGTTATTCCATTATATATTACAATGTAAGGGGAAATGTATCCTTATATATTACACTGTAAGGGGAAACATATCCCTTATATATTACACTGTAAGGGGAACATTATCCCTTATATATTACACTGTAGGGGAACATTATCATTATAATACATGGAAGGGGAACATATCCCTTATTATATTACACTTGTAAGGGGAACATTATCCTTATATATTAAACTGTAAGGGGAACATGATCCTATATTTACACTGTAAGGGGGAAACCATATCCCTGTATATATGACAACTGTAAGGGGAACCATTATCCCTTATATCTTTACACTGTAAGGGGGACCATATCCCTATTATATTACACTGGAAGTCGAACATGTATCCTTATATATTACACTGTAAGGGGAACTTTATCCTTATATATTACACTGTAAGGGGAACATTATCCTTCATATTACACTGTAAGGGGGGGGAACATTATCCTTATATATCACTGTAAGGGGAACGTTATCCTTATACATTAACTGTAAGGGGAACGTTTATCTTAACATTACACTGTAAGGGGACCGTTTCCTTATATATTACACTGTAAGGGAACGTTATCCCTTATATTATTACACTGTTTAAAAAAAGGGGGGGGGAACAATTATCCCTTTAGATTTACACTGTAAGGGGAACATATCCCTTATATATTACACTGTAAGGGGAACATTTCCTTATATATCCACTGTAAGGGGAACATTATATCTTATATATTAAACTGTAAGGGGAAACATATCCTTATAATGAACCAAGTAAGGGGAACGTATCCTTATACATTACACTGAAGGGGAACGTGATCCCTTATACATTCACTGTAAGGGGAACGTTATCTGATATATTTACACTGTTAAGGGGAACGTTATCCCTTATATATTTACACGTGGAGGGGGAAACATTATCCCTTATATATACACTGTAAGGGGAAACCATTTCCCTTATATATTACACTGTAAGGGGAGGAACGTTATCCCTTATTATTACAACGTAAGGGGAACGTTTATCCTTATAACATTTAACGTAAGGGGAACGTTATCCTATAACATACAGTACGGGGAAACGTTATCCTTATATAGCTACACTGTAAGGGGAACGTATTTTGTCCCCTTTATATAGTACACGTAAGGGGAACTTATCCCTTATATATACACTGTAAGGGGAGGAACATTCTCCCTTATAAGTACACTGTAAGGGGAACATTATCCTATATATTACACTGTAAGGGGAAACATTATCCTTATATATTAAACTGTAAGGGGAACATTATCATTATATATTACACGTGTAAGGGGAACATTACCCTTATATCTTAACTGGTAAGGGGAAACATTATCCCTATATATTACACTGTAAGGGGAACATTATCCGTATATATACACTGTAAGGGGGAAACATTATCCATATATATACACGGGTAAGGGGAACAGTATCCATTATTTTATTACACTGTAAGGGGAACATTATCCTTATATATTAACTTGTAATTATTACACCATGACCACTTACCTTCGTGCCATTAGGTTATGTCTGTCAGCTGGGGCTCCCAAATTCAAGTTCAGGACATCTGACAGTGTTAAGTTTCTAAAAACAAGCAGCATTGGCGAGGCATGTCAGTAGACACGCATAATATCATTCACAGAGGCTCCCGTGCATATCTTGCATGTACCAGTCTCTTCCTTGTTAGTGCATTTCCCAAGAGTACAGGAAGAGAGATGGGTCTCGCAGGAGGATGCTAACAGAACAGCAGGTAATGGGGGGTAAAAAGTTAGAAATGGAACCTACAGGAACAGAAGCTGAGTGATGCAGGCGGATATACAAAGGGACATCCGGGGGAAATGGAAGCAGTTCAAAGAAGGGCAACTAAATTAATAAGGGGAAGGAGGGGTGACTATGCAGGCAGATTGACAATTTTATAACTAAATTAATAAGGGGAGGAAAGGGGAGGGGCTTGACTATGCAGAGATTAGACAAGTTATAACTAAATTAAAAGAGGAAGGAGGGCTTGGGACTATTCAGGCAGATTAGGACAAGTTAGAACTAAAAAATTAATAAGGGGAATGGAGGGGCTGACATGCAGGCAGATTAGAAAGTTATAACTAAAATAATAAAGGAATGGGAGGGGCATGGACTATGCAGGGCAGATGAGGACAAGTCTAACTAATAATAAGGTGAAATGGAGGGTCTTGACTATGCAGGCAGATTAGACAAGGTTATAACTAAATAAATAAGGGGAAGGAGGGGCGTGTACTATGCAGGAAGATTAAGACAGTTATAACTAATTAATAAGGAGGAATGGAGGAGGGGCTTGACTATGCAGGCAGATTAGACAAGTTAAACAAATTATAAGGGAAATGCAGGGGCTTGACTTGCAGGCAGATTAGACAAGGTATAACTATTACTAAGGGGAAGGGAGGGGCTTGACTATGCAGCAGATTAGACAAGTTATAATAAATTAATAAGGGGACGGAGGGGCTTGACTATGCAGGCCGATTAGAACGTTATAAACTAAATAATAAGGGGAATGGAGGGGCTTGACTATGCAGGCGATTAGACCAAGTTATAACTAAATAATAAGGGGAACGGAGGGCTTGACTATGCAGGCAGATTAGACAAGTTATAACTAAATTTAATAAGGGAATGGGAGGGGCTTGATAGGCCGGCAACTAGGAACAAAGTTATAACTAAATTTTAATAAGGGTAATGGAGGGGCTTGACTAGCAGGCAGATTAGAACAAGTTATAACTAAATAAATAAGGGAAAGGATGGCTGACTATGCAGGCAAGATTAGACAAGTTATACTAAATTAATAAGGAATGGAGGGGACTTGACTATGCGGCAGATTAGGACAAGTTAGGGCTGTTATATTGGAGAAGCGGAGGTTGCGTGGGGATATGATAACCTATACAAAATATATAATGGGCCATACAAATGAACTCTCTGGTATGCATATTGTTCACTAATAGGTTCAATCAGAGGACACGTTGACCATCCTTTAAGGTTGGAAGAAAAGAAGTTTCAGTTTCCTCTTCCGGTTCAATTATAACCAACCCATCCTCCCATTGGTCAAAACAACCATCAATTAGTGTAACAAATTAATGAAATGTTCCAGGTAATCCAAACAGTGGTTGATCCATCTTGTGAATTGCATAGTGATTCCCAATGCTTTTGAAAGGACATATAGTACATAAAGCATCTAAAAAAATTGATTATAAAAAAAACATATAAATGTTGAGTTTGCGCAGCGTTTTTTGTTGGATATCGAAAAATGCATGCAATTGCGATTAAAAATGGGAACGCAATCGCAATGCATCCAAAACGTTGCATTTTAATGAATCGGAAAAAAAACTATATGTTTTACTATAGGTTACTATGTACCGGTTATTACAGACATTCTGGGTAGGGTATAAGGTTTTGGATTAGATGGACATATGTATTTATGACAACCTTCCAATTAATGTTATATGTAACGTTATACAGACATTAGGATGGGTTAGGGTATTAAAGGTTGGACTAGATGGCAGTAATGTCTTTATAACAACCTCTCAATACTATGTTACTATGTAACCGTTATAAAGGACATTATGGGTAGGGTATTAAAGGTTGGGACGTGATGGACGTAGTTCTTTTAGCAACCTCCAATATAGTTACTTGTAAAACTGTTATACAGACACTATGGGTAGGGTACTAAAGGTTATTGGCTGGATGAAATATGTCTTTATACAACCTCCAATCTATGTTACTAGTAATGTTATACAGACAATCCTGGGTAGGGTATAAAAGGTGGACTAGAGGACGTATGTCTTTATACAACACTCCAATTACTATGTTACTATTAACTGTTATACAGACCTCATGGTGGTAGGGTAAAAGGTTGGGTAGATGGAGGTCGTCTTTATACCACCTCCCATACTATGTTACTATTGTAAACTGTGAACAGACATTTGGGGTAGGGTATAAAGGTTTTGGACTAGATGGAGGTATGTCTTATACTACCTCCATACATGTACTATGTAACTCTTATACACTCCATTATAGGCGCTAAGGGTATAAAGTTGGGACTAGATGTGCGAGTTGTCTTTAACAACCTCCAATACTATGGTACAGTAACGTTATACAGCACATTATGGGTAGGGTATAAAAGGTTGGACTAGATGGAGGTATGTCTTTATACAACTCCATACTATGTTACTATGTAAATCTGTTATGCTACATATGGGTAGCTATTAAGGTCTGGACTAGATGGCGTAGTTCTTATCACAACCTCCATACTATGTTACTATGTACAGTGTTATACCGACAGATTATGGGTTAGGGTATACAAAGGTGACCTGATGGACGTAATTTCTTTATACACCTCCATACTAAATGTATATGTAACTGGTTATGAGAATTATGGGTAGGGTATAAGGTTGGACTAGATGACGCTATTCTTTTATACAACCTCCAATACTATGTTACTATGTAACTGTTATATCAGACATTATGGTGTGGGTATAAGGTTGGACTAGATGACGCTATGTCTTATACAAACCTCCAGATACTATGTTACCTAGTAATTAACTGTATACAGACATATGGGTAGGGTATAAAGGTTTGGACTAGAGATAGACGTAGTATTACACACCTCCAATACTATGTTACTGGTACTGTATCACGGTTAACTTAGCAACGGATGTATGGGTAGGGTATAAAGGGTTGGAACTAGATGGGACGTATGTCTTTTATACAAACCTCCAATACTATGTTACTACTGTTCCTGTTATACAGACATTATGGTAGGGTATAAAGTGTCGGACTAAGACGGACGTATGTCCCTTTATCAACCTCCAAATCTAGTTACTAGTGTAACGTGTTATACAGACATTATGGGTAGGGTTAACAGGTGACTAGATGGACAGTCTGTCTTTATACAACCTCAATATAGTGTTACTATGTAACTGTTTTAGAGGGACATTATGGGTAGGGTATAAAAGTTTGGACTATATGGGCGTATGTCTTTAACAACCTCCAATACCGTATGTTACTGTTATAACTGTTATGCAGAATTATGGGACGGTATAAAAGGTGGACTAGATGGACTGATGTTCCTTTATACATCCAGTAACTATGTTACTAGTACTGTTATACAGACATTATGGGTAGGGTATAAAGGTGGAACTCAAGGACGGTATGCTCTTTATGCCAAACCTTCCAATACTATGTTTACTATGTAACTGTATACAAGACATTATTGGTGGGTATAAAGGTTGGACTAGATGGAACGTATTGTCTTTATACAACCCACATACTATGGTTACTAATGTAATGTTCTGATACAGACATTATGGGTTAGTGTATAAAGGTCTGGACTAGAAGGACGTATGTCTTTATACAAACCTCAATACTATGTTCTATGTGTAACCGTTATACAGATACATATGAGTAGGGTAATAAAGTTGGATAGATGGAGTATAGTCTTTATACCACTCCAAATGTATTACTATTGTAACTGTTATACGACATTATGGGTAGGGTTATACAAGGGTTGATAGAGGAGATTCTTTATACAACCTCATACTAATGTTTCATGTAATGTTATACAGAAATATGTGCTAGGGGTATAAAGGTTGGACTGAGGACTATGTTCTTTATACAACCTCCAATACTTGTTACCGTAGTAACTGTTATACATACATTAGGTGGTGGATAAAGGTTGGACTAGATGGCTCATAGTCTTTATACACCCCATATTATGTTTCTATGTGAATGTTCTACAGACATATGGGTGGTATAAAGGTAGCGTACTAGACGGACGTAGTCTTTATACAACCTCCATACTATCTGTTATATTTAACTGTTCTACAGGACATTATGGTAGGGTATAAAGGTGCGAACTAGAATGGACGTAATGTCTTATAGCAACCTCCATACGGTGTTACTATGTAACGTTTATACAGACATTAAGGGGTAGGGTATAAAGGTTTGGGACCGATGGACGATGTCTTTACAAACACTCCATACAGTACGATGAATTTTACTATGTCACTGGTTACAAGACAGTATGGGCTTAGGGTATAAAAGGTTGACCCAAAATGGAGTAGTCTTTAGACAACTCCAATCTAGTTAATGTAACTGTTTATACAGACATTATGGGTAGGGATAAAGGTTGGACCTAGACTGGACAGTATGTCCCTTTATGCACCTCCAATACTATGTACTATGTAACTGTTATAGACATTATGGGTTAGGGTATAAAAGGTTGACTTAGATGGACGTATGTCTTTATAACCATACTATGTCACACTGTATACAGACATTATGGGTAGGGTATGAAGTTAAGTTGACTAGATGGACTATGTCTTTATACAACCTCCGATACTATGTTATATATACTGTGATACTTCGACATGTATGGGTAGGATAAAAGGTTTGGGAACTAGATTGGACCGTATGGCTTCTTACGACACCTCATACTAATCATTACTATGTAAACGTTTTATAAGACAGATGGGTAGGGTATAAAGGTTGGACTAGATGGAAGTATGTCTTTATACACCTCCGAAATACTATGGTATATGTTGTAACTGGTATACAGACATTAGGGTGGGGATAAAGTTGGACTAGATGGACGTAGTCTTTATAAACTCCATACTATGTACTATGTAACTGTTATACAGACCATTATGGGTAGGGTAAAAGGTTGGACTAGATTGGAGTTGTCTTATACAACTCCAATACGATGTTACTATTGTAACTGTTATACCGAACATTATGGTAGGTATAAAGGTCAGGACAGATGGACGTATGTCTTTATATAACCTCCAATACATATGTTAACTATGTAACTGTTATATAACAGACATGGGTAGGTGGGTACCGGGTATCAGGTTGGACTAGAGACCGTAGTTTTATACACACCTCACATACTCTATGTTACTATGTTAACTGTTTAAGACATTAATGGTAGGGTATAAAGGTTGGGACTAGATGACGTGTCTTTATACAACCTCCAAAGTATGTTGACTAGGTAACTGTTTCTACAGACCATTATGGGTGGGTATAAAGGTGACTAGACGGACGTTAGTCTTTCGACAACAACCTCCAATACTATTTACTATGTTAACTGTTATACAGACATTATGGTAGGGTATAAGGTTTGGAATAGGATGGACGTTGTCTTATACAACCTCCAATACTTATGTTTACTGTGTAATGGTTATACGACATTAGGGTAGGGTATAAAGGTTGGACTAGATGGACGTATGTCATTTATACAACCTTCCAATACTATGTTACTATGTAAAGTTATACAGACATTATGGGTAGGGTATAAGGGTTGGACTAGATGGACGTCTATGTCTTTATAAACACTCCATACTATTATACTGTAGACATTTAAACAGGACAGTATGGGTAGGGTATAAAGGTTGGACTAGATGGACTATGTCTTATACAACCTCCAATACTATGTATATGTGTAACTGTTATACAGACCTAGGGTAGGGTATTAAAGGGTTGGACTAGAGGCACGTATTTTTGTGATGCAACCTCCAATACTATTTACTATTAGGTTATACAGACATATGGGGTAGGGTATAAAGGTGGACTAGATGACGTATGTCTTTATTACAACCTCCATAATGTTTCTATGTAACATTTCATCAGACATTATGGGTTAGGGTATATAAAGGTTGGACGAGGGACGTATGTCTTTAACAAACCTCCATATACTATTTACTACTGTGTAAATTTATACAGACCATGGGTAGGGTATAAAGGTGGACTAGATGGACGTATATCTTTATACAACCTCCAATACCGTTACTATGTAATGTATACAGACCATTATGGGTAGGTATAAAGGTTGGACTAGATGGACGTGTCTTTATACAACCTCCAATCTATGTATTACTGTTAACGTTATCAGACATTGGGTAGGGTATAAGGTTGGACTAGATGGACGTATGTCTTTATACACCTCCATACTATGTTACTATGTAATGGTTTATACAGACATGGGGTAGGTATAAAGGTTGGACTAGATGGACGGTGTCTTTATACAACCTCCAATACTATGTACTGTTGTAATGTTATAGGACATTATGGGTAGGGTATAAGGTTGGACTAGATGGACGTTATGTCTTTATACAACCTCCATACTATGTTACATGTACTGTTATACAGACATTATGGGTAGGGTAAAAGGTTGGACTAGATGGGATGACGACTGTTATTATACAACCTCCAATACTATGTTATATGTAATGTTTACAGACATTATGGGTAGGGTATAAAGGTCGGACTAGATGGACGTATGCTTTATAACAACCTCCATACTATGTTTACTATGTAACTGATACAGACTTAGGGTAGGGTTTAAAGGTTGGACTAGATGGACGTATGTTTATACAACCTCCAATACATGTTACTAGTAACTGTTATACAGCCATTAGGTAGGGTATAAAGGTTGGACTAGATGGACTATGTCTTTAAATCATCAATACTATGTTACTATGGAATTCTTTATACAGACATTATGGGTAGGGTATAAAGGTTGACTGAGATGGACGTATTCTTTATACAACCTCCAATACTAGTTACTGATGTAACGTTATACAGACATTATGGGTAGGGTATAAGGTTTGCAATAGATGGAGTAGTCTTTATATCAACCCTCCAACTATCTATGTTACTAGTAACTGTTTATACAGGACATTATGGGTAGGGTATAAAGGTGACTAGATGGACGTATGTCTTTTATGAACCTCAATACTACTGTACTATGTAACTGTTATACAGACATTATGGGTAGGGTATAAGGTTGGACTTAGATGGACGAGCTTTATAACAACCCCATACTATGTTAATGTAACGTATCCAGAACCATTATGGTAGGGTATAAGGTTGGACTAGATGGACGTATCGTCTTATGTACAACCTCCAATACTATGTTACTATGTAACAATGTTGATACAGACATTATGGGTAGGATAAAGGTGGCTAGATGGAGTATCGTTTTACTACAACCTCCAATACTATGTTACTAGGTAATGTTATACAGACATTTATGGGTTAGGGTATAAAGGTTGGACTAGAATGGAATATGTCTTTTATACACCTCCCAATAACTATGTTACTATGTAACTGTTATAAGACTATGGGTCGGGATAAAAGGTGGGGATAGATGCGACGAAGCCTTTATACAACATCCACTCGATATGTTACTAGTGTAATGTATACAGACATTATGGGTAGGGTATAAAGGTTGGACTAGATGGACGTAGGTCTTTATATAACCTCTATTACTATGTTAGGATATGAAGGAGCGATATTATGCTCTGATTGGAAACCTACAGAAATAGACGGGTGATGTAAGGGAATTCTTATAGCACAGGAGACCAATGAGATTAGATGTTGGATTACAGAAAACCAAGAGACACACGGACCCTTTACGCCCAGCTCGGCCGAGTGCTTCTTCATATCATGATGGTTTCTTAATACAATGGACCTCCCCAAACTTGCAAAGGGATGTGCGATCTCTAGTACACATAGGCGTACAGAAAGTTAGAAACCAACCCCATGATTTGTCAGTTTACAGATGATTCCGGTTTGTAAAATGCCGACATCAATTACATGGATAAATCTGTCTTTACCGTTAACTTCAAGTATTCAGACAAGCCCGTGATTCCAGCAAAACCAACGAGCATTCCCATTCTGGACCTGTTCACCAGAACTACAAAATAACAAGTGCAAAGATAAGACGTTAAGGACTAACTACATAGACGTGGAGTAGAGAACAGGGATCCCCATTCAGTCAGATACTAACAGTGTGTAATGGAGGATATCAGACTGTACTACAATGTACATAGACATGGAGTAGAGAACAGGGATCCCATTCAGTGATCCTAACAGTGTGTAATGGCGGATATCAGACTGTACTACAATGACTAGGACATTGAGTAGAGAACAGGGATCCCCATTCAGTCAGTACAACAGTGTGTAATGGAGGGATATAAGACTGTACTAACAATGTACTAGACATGGAGTTAGCGAACAGGGATCCCATTCAGTCAGCTACTAACAGTGGTAATGGAGGATATAGACTTACTAGCAATGTACATAGCCATGGAGAGTACGAGAACAGGCTCCCCCATTCAGTCAGATACTACAGTGGGTCATGGGAGGATATCAGAATGTACTACAATGTACATAGACATGGAGTAGAGAACAGGGAGATCACCTTCAGTCCGATACTAACAGTGTTAATGGAGGATATCAGACGGTACTACAATGTACAAGCCTGGAGTAGAGAACAGTGATCCCATTCAGTCAGATACTAAAATGGGTAAGGGAGGATATCAGACTGTCTACAATGTCATAGACATGGAGTAGAGAACAGGGATCCCCATTCAGTAAGATTACGAACAGTGTGTAATGGAGGGATAGCAGACTGTACTACAATGTACATAAGAATGGAGTAGAGACAGGGATTTCCCCTTTCAAGTCAGATACTAAACAGTGGTAATGTGTAATGGAGGATATCCAGGACTGTACTACAATGTACCTAGACATGGAGTATGAGAAAAAACGGGATCCCCATTCAGTCAGATACTACAGGTGTGTAATGGAGGATCTCGACTGTACTACAATGTACATAGGACATGGAGTAGAGAACCGGGATCCCCATCAGTCCGGATTACTAACCAGTGGGTAATGGGAGGATATCAGACTGTTACTACCAATGCTAAATAGAATGGAGTACGAGAACAGTGATCCCCATTCAGTAGATACTAACAGTGTGTAATGGAGGGATATCAGACTGTTTACTACAATGTACATAGTACATGGAGTAGAGAACAGGGATCCCCATTTCCGTCAATACGACAGTGTGTAAGGGCGGATATCAGACTGACTACAATGTACATAGACATGGAGAGAGAAACGGGCTCCCCATTCAGCAGATACTAACACAGTGTGTAATGGAGGATATCAGACGTACACAATGTACTAGGACAGGGAGTAGATAGAAACAGGGTCCCCATTCAGTCAGATACTACCAGTGTGTAATGGAGGATATCAGGACTGTAAATACAATGTACATAGACATGGAGTAGAGGAACGGGATCCCCATTCAGTCAGATACTAAAGTGTGTAATGAGGATATAAGATCTTGTACTCATGTACATAGACATGGAGTAGAGAACGGGATCCCCATTCAGGTCAAGATACTAACAGGTGGGTACAATGGAGGATATCAGACTGTACTACAATGTACATAGACAGGGAGTTAGAGTAGAGGGAACAGGGAGTTAGAGGTTTAGAGAACAGGGATCCCATTCAGGTCCAGATGACAACAGTGTGTAAGGAGGATATCAGACTGTTACTACAGTACATAGGACATGGAGTAGAGAAAAAGGGATCCCCATTCAGTCAGATACTAACGTGTGTAATGGAGGATATCAGACTGTACTACAAGTACATAGAACTGGAGTAGAGAACAGGGATACCATTAAGGCAGATATACTAACACAGAGTGTTGTAATGGAGGATATCCAGACTGTTACTTACAATGTACATGACATGGAGTAGAGAACAGGGATCCCATTCAGTCAGATATAACACGTGTGTAAATGGAGGGATATCAGACTGTACTACAATGGACATAGACATGGAGTAGAGAACAGGGATCCCCATTCAGTCAGATACTAACACAGCGTGTAATGGAGGGAGGATATCCAGATGATACTACAATGTACATTAGACATGGAGTAGGGAACAGGGATACCCATGCAGTCAGATACCTACACCACAGCGTGTAATGTAATGGAGGATATCAGACTGTTACCACAATGTACATAGAATGGAGTAGCATGAAACAGGGATTCCCATTTCAGTAGATATAACCGTGTGTAATGGAGGGATATCAGACTGGACTTACAATGTACATAGAAGGGAGTAGAGAACAGGGATCCCCATTCAGTCAGATACTCACAGTGTGTAATGGAGGATATCAGGACTGTACGACAATGTACATAGACATGGAGTAGAGAAACAGGATTCCCCCTTTCAGTCAGATACTAACGTGTGTAATGGGGATAATAAGGACTGTACTACAATGTACAAGACATGGAGTAGAGAACAGGGATCCCCATTCAGTCAGATACTAACACGCGTGTAATGGAGGATATCAGACATGTACTACAATGTACATAGACATGATTAGAGAACAGGGATCCCATTCAGTCAGATACTAACAGTGTGAATGGAGGATATCAGACGTACTACAATGTACATAGGACATAGAGTAGAGAACAGGGATCCCCATTCAGTCAGCAAATAACAGTGTTGTAATGGAGGATATTCAGATGTACGACATGTTACATGAACATGGAGTAGAGGAACAGGATCCCATTCAGTCGCGTCTAACAGTGTGTAATGGAGGATATCAGGACTGTACTACAATGTACAATAGAATGGAGTAGAGAAGAACAGGGATCCCCATTTCAGTCAGATACTAACAGGTGTAATGGAGGTATCAGACTGTATACAATGTCAAGACATGGAGAGAGAACAGGGATCCCCAATTCAGTCAGATACTAACAGTGTGTAATGGAGGAATAAGGGACTGTACTTACACTGTACATAGACAGGAGAGAGAACGGGATCCCCATTCAGTCAGATACAACAGTGTGTAATGGCGGGATATCAGACTGTCTCACAATGTACATAGACATGGAGTAGAGAACAGGGATCCCTTATTCAGTCAGATATAACGTGTGTAATGGAGGATATCAGACGTACTACAATTGTACATAGACATGGAGTAGAGAAACCAGGGATCCTATTCAGTCAGATACTAACAGTGTAATGGAGGATATCAGACTGTACTTACAATGGTACATAGACATGGAGTAGAGAACAGGGATCCCCATTCGTGTCATATACTAAACAGTGTGTAATGGGGATATAAGGAATGGGTACTACAATGTACATAGACATGGAGTAGAGAACAGGGATCCCCATTCAGTAGATAACTAACAGTGTGTAAGTGGAGGATATCCGACTGTACTACATGTAATAGAATGGAGTAGAGAACAGGGATGTCCCATTCAGTCAGATACTAACAGTGTGTAATGGAGGATATCAGACTTGTACTACAATGTACATAGAAATGGAGTAGAGAACAGGTGGATCCCATTCAGTTAGATACTAACAGTGTGTAAGGAGGTATCCACTTGTACACAATGACATCGAAATGGAGTAAGCACAGGGATTCCCCATTCAGTCAGAGACTAAAAACAGGGTGTATGGAGATCTCAGGGACGTACTACAATGTAAATAGACATGGAGTAGAGAACAGGGATCCCCATTCAGTCAGATACTAACAGTGTGTAATGGAGCGATATCCAGACTGTATACAATGTACCTTAGACATGGAGTAGAGAAACAGGGATCCCATTCAGTCAGATACTAAACAGTGTGTAATAAGGATACCGACTGTACTACAATGTAAGTAGACATGAGTAGAGAACAGGGATTTCCCCATTCAGTAAGATACTAACCGTGTGTAATGGAGGATAGCAGCTGTACTACAATGTACATAGACATGGAGTAGAGAACAGGGTCCCCATTCAGTCAGATACTAACAGTGTGTAATGGGAGGTAATCAGACTGTACTACCATGTACATAGGACATGGAGTAGAGAAAGGTGATCCCCGGTCAGTCAGATACTTAACAGTGTGTAAGGGAGGATATCAGACTGTACACAATTTACATAGACATGGCAGTTAGAGAACAGGGATCCCCATTCAGGTCAGATACTAACAGTGTGTAATGGAGGGATATCAGGGGGGGGACTTTACTACAATTACCTAGGACATGGAGTAGAGAACAGGGATCCCCATTCAGTCAGATACTACCAGTGTTGTAATGGAGGATATCAGGACTGGAGTACAATGGAATTGGACATGGGTAAGAGAACAGGGATCCCAATTCAGTCAGATACTACAGTGTGTAATGGAGGATATCAGACTGTACTACAATGACATAGACAGGGAGTAGAGAACAGGGCTCCCCATTCAGTCAGATTACTAACAGTGTGTAAATGGAGGATACAGACTGGATACAATGTTACACTAGGACATGTGAGTAGGAACGGGATCCCCATTCAGTCAGATACTAACCGTGTGAATGGAGGATATCAGACTGTACTAATGTAACATTAGACATGGAGTAGAGAACGGATCCACATCAGTCAGATACTAACAGTGGGTTATGAGGATATCCGACTATACTTACAATGTACAATATAGACATGGAGTAGAGAACAGGGATCCCCATTCAGTCCGATATAACCGTGTGCTAATGGAGAGATCATCAGGACGTACTACAAGGGTACATAGACCATGGAGTAGAGGGAGAACAGGGATCCCCATTCAGTCAGAACTAAACAGTGTGTAGGAGGATAGCAGAATGTACTAAATGTAATAGACATGGAGTAGAGAACAGTGATCCCATTCCGTCAGATACTAACAGTGTTGTAATGGAGGATATCAGACGGTACTACAATTTACATGACATGGAGAGAGAACAGGGATCCATTCAGTAGATCACCTAACACCGCGGGTAATGGAGGATATCAGACTGTACTACAATGTACAATGACATGAGTAGAGAACAGGGCTCCCCAGTCAGTCAGATTACTAACAGTGTGTTAATGGAGGATATCAGAATGTTAACTCAATGTACATAGAACAATGGAGTAGGAGAACAGGGATCCCCATTCAGTCAGGCTTATAACGTGTGTTGTAATGGAGGATTATCAGACCCCTGTACTACAATGTCCACCTAGACATGGAGTACGCCCCAGAACAGGGATCCCCTCAGTCAGCTATAACAGTGTGCCCTAAGGGAGGACGCGTCGACTACAGACTGTAACTACATGCGTAAAAGGACATGGAGTACGAGAACAGGGATTCCCCCATTCAGTCAGATACAAAACGTTGTGTAATGGAGGAATATTCAGGACGGTACTCACGGTACTAGACATGGAGTAGCAACAGGGATCCCCATTCAGTTCAGATACTACAGTGTGTAATGGAGGAATCAGACTGTACTACAATGTACATAGGACATGGAGTAGAGAACAGGGATCCCCATCAGTCAGATGACTAACAGTGTGTCTGGAGGATATTCAGACTTTACTCCAATGTACATAGACATGGAGTAGCGAACAGGGAATCACCATTCAGTCAGATACTAACCAGTGTGTAAGGGAGGATATCAGACGTGTACACAATGTACATAGACATGGAGTAGAGAACAGGGATCCCCATTCAGTCAGATTACTCACAGTGTGTAAGGAGGAATCAGACTGTAACTACAATGTAATAGACATGGCCAGTAGCGAAACAGGGATTCCCCATTCAGTCGATTAGATACTAACAGTGTGTATGGAAGGATCTCAGGACCTGTACTACATGATACATCGGACATGGCGTAGAGAATTCCAGGGTCTCATCCCCATTCAGTCAGATATTAACAGTCGTTGTAATGGAGGATATCAGGACCCCCCCTCGCCTGACCACACAAAGTACCCACCTGACACGACATGGAGTAGAGACAGGGATCCCATCAGTCAGATACGAACAGGTGTAATGGAGGATATCAGACTGTACAAGACAAGTACCTAGAATGGAGTTACCGCAGAACCGGGATCCCCCCCCCACCTAAGTCAGCATACTACACAGTGTGTAATGGAGGCGGACTATCAAGGACCCTGTACTACAACCCCCTTTTACCATAGAAATGCCAGTAAGTAGAGCACAGGGAATCCCCCCCATTCAGTCGATACTAACAGTGTGTAATGGAGGATATCAGACTGTTACTACAATGTAAATAGACATGGAGTAGAGAAACAGGGACCCCATTCAGTCAGAGACCTAAACAGTGGGCTCCATGGAGGATATCACCGCGCACTGCTTACCACACAATGTACCATAGACATGGGCAGTAGCGAACAGGGATCCCCATTCACAGGGTCCCAGGATTACGAACAGTGTGTAATGGAGGAATCAGACGTGTTACTACAGTACATAGACATGGAGTAGAGAACAGGGATCCCCATTCAACGTAGATACTAACAGGCCTGTAATGGAGGATACGCCCGCCACTGTACTACCCATTCTGTGTACACCTAGACATGGAGTAGAGACAGGGGATCCCCATTCATTCACGCACCTAGTCACAGGTGTAATGGAGGAGGGGATATCAGACTGATACTTACAAGTACAATAGACTGGAGCCTGCCACGAGAAAAGGGATCCCCCATTCCCCCCCGAGTCCGATAGTAACGGTGTGAATGGAGGATATTTCCCACCCCGCCGCCAATGTACGTACACCCCACCCCCCCTGTCCCACAATAGGACAATGAGTCAGACCGAACACGCGCGCCCCTCCACAATTTCGTCAGGTACTACACCAAGATGTGTAAGGGGATATCAGACTGTACTTACAATGTAAATTAGACAGGAGTAGAGAACAGGGATCCCATTCAGTCAGATACTAAACCAGTGTGTAATGGAGGATATCAGATGTACTACTGTTACTAGACACGGATGTAGAGAACCGTGATCCCCATTCAGTCAGATCGTAACCAGTGTGTAATGGAGGATGGATATCAGGGACTGTTACTACAATGTACCATGTAGACATGGAGTAGAGCAGTAGAGAACAGGATCCATTCAGTCAGATACTAACAGTGTGTATGGAGATATAAGGACGGTACTACAATGTTACATAGACATGGGTAGAGGAACAGGGATCCCCTCAGTCAGATACTAACAGTGTGTAATGGAGGATATCAGGACTGTAATACAATGTACATGGATGGAGTAGGAAACAGGGATCCCCATTCAGTCAGATTACTAACAGTGTGTAAGGAGGAGATCAGATGTACTAAAATGTACATAGACCCATTTTATTGGTCTTTTTTTTTTATCTTTTTTTGGTGAGTAGAGAAACAGGGCTCCCCATTCAGTCAGACTCTAACAGTGTGTAAGGAGGGGATATCAGACGTACTACAAGGTTTACATAGACAGGGGAGTAGAGAACAGGGATCCCATTCAGTAAGATAATAACAGTGTGTACTGGAGGATTATCAGACTGTACTACAATGTACAAGAATTGGAGTAGAGAAAAGGGCTCCCCATTCAGTCAGATAACTAACAGTGTGTAAGGAGGAGATAGACTGTTACTACAATGTACATAGACATGGAGGTAGGAGAACAGGGATCCCATTCCCGTCAGATACTAACAGTGGAAGGAGGATATCAGACTGTATACAATGTAATAGACATGGAGTAGAGAACGGGATCCCCATTCAGTCAGAGATAACGGTGGTAAATGGAGGATATCGACTGGACTAAAATGTACATAGGAATGAGTAGAGAAAACGGGATCCCATTCAGTCAGATACTAACGGTTTGTAATGGAGGATATCAGGACTGTATACAATGTACATAACATGGAGTAGAGAACAGGGAGCCCCCATTCAGTCAGATAATAACAGTGTGTAATGGAGGATATCAGACTGTACTACAATGTACATAGACAGGGAAGTAGGAACAGGGCTCCCCATTCAGTCAGATACTACAGTGTGTAAATGGAGGAGATCAGACTGTATACAATGTACATAGAACATGGAGTGTAGCAGAACAGTGATCCCATCAGTAGATAGTAACAGTGTGTCATGGAGGATATCAGACTGTACTAACTGTACATAGAACATGGAGTAGAGAACAGGGAGCCCATTCAGTCAGATACTAACAGTCGTGAAATGGAGGATATAAGACTGTACTAAATGTACATGACATGGAGTAGAGAACAGGGATTCCCCATTCAGTCAGTCCGTAACAGTGGTAATGGAGGATACAGACGTACTCAATGTAATAGATGGAGTAAGAGAACAGGGATCCCCATTCAGTCGATACTAAAGTGTTGTAAGGGAGGCCTATCAGAAAGTACTACAATGTACATAGACAGGGAGTAGAGAACAGGGATCCCATTCAGTCAGATTACTAACGTGTGTAATGGAGGAGATCAGACTGTATAACAAATGTTACATAGAAAGGAAGTAGAGAACAGGGGCTTCCCCATTAAGTTCAGATACTAACAGTGTGTAATGGAGGTATCAGGGGGGGGGGGGGACTGTACTACAATGTAACATAGACATGGCGTAGAGAGAACAGGGGATACCCATTCAGTCAGATATAACAGGGGTGTTAATGGAGGAGATCAGACTGTACTACAAGTACATAGACTGGAGTGAGAAGAACAGGGATCCCCATTAGTCAGATATAACAGTGTGTGTAATGGAGGAGTATCCGACTGTTACTACATGACATAGAATGGAGTAGGAACAGGGATCCCAATCAGTAGAGATAGTAACACAGTGTGAATGGAGGTCTCAGACTGTATACAGTACATAGACATGGAGTGGCGGTCCGGGGAAGAACGGATCCTATTGCGCCTTTTTTATTCCCACAATAACAGATTGTGCAGATAGTTTAGGACGGCCAAGGAGATTATTAACACTGTAAGGGAAAAGTAATCTTGGTCTCTAGTTGCACTTTAATATGGATGTACAATAGCCCAATTTTCTATATATTGTGTGTTACATTGAAGGTGTAAGGAACTTACCTGTGCGTCCGCTAGGCGGCGCTCCGGTCCCAGTGACGCTGATGCTCGCACGTCTTGTGCGAGCGCCATCATGACGTCACTACGCAGGTGCGCCGGCCGTTTGAAATAGGTTCTCCTTCCTTCCCTAGACGCCCGCTTGTCAGTTGTTTTGGCGTCTAGGGTTCTTGCGGTTGGTTCTGCTGTTCCAGTATCCAGCTTCATATGTCTTGCTTTTACCTAAGAATCTTTGATTTCAGGATATGTTTACCCTATTTCTTACTGTTTTAGTTTTAATACACAGTATTAGATCACCGTCAGGGAATTTTTTAAAAAATGTTTATGATATTAGGTATATTGTGTGGCACTTTATATTTATCAGGATATTTATATTTATTCTTTGACACTTTGTTATTAGCACTAGCACTTTATCTACTTGACCACTTTACAATTGAACACTATACAATTGGCCATGTTTTATTATAAACTTTGACCACTAGATGGCCATCTTCTATAGTTGGATGTTTTTTATTTCACTATATATAGCACTTGACACTTTGTTTGCTTATTGATGTGTGTCTGAGGAAGGAACCACACCCAGGTCCCGAAACGTTACAATAAACTTGTTAACACTCAAGACTGGTGTGCCCAGCTATCTATTTCTATCTACTAGCTTCATTGTTTAATCTCCATTGTTCCAGTATCCAGCTTCATTGTTCAATCTCCATTGTTCCAGTATCCAGCTTCATTGTTTAATCTCCATTGTTCCAGTATCCAGCTTCATTGTTCAATCTCCATTGTTCCATTATCTAGCTTCATTGTTCAATCTCCATTGTTCCAGTATCCAGCCCTCATTTTCAAGTCCCATGTGTTCCAGTATCCAGCCTCCTTGTTCAACTCCATTGTTCCATTATCTAGCTTCATTGTTCAATCTCCATTGTTCCAGTATCCAGCCTCATTGTTCAATCTCCATTGTTCCAGTATCCAGCCTCATTGTTCAGTCTCCATTGTTCCAGTATCCAGCCTCATTGTTCAATCTCCATTGTGCCAGTATCCAGCTTCATTGTTCAGTCTCCATTGTTCCAGTATCCAGCTTCATTGTTCAACCTCCATGGGTTCCAGTATCCACTTCATTGTCACAGTCTCCATTGTGTCCAGTATCCAGCTTCATTGTTACAGATCCAGCTTCATTGTTAAGACCGTCTCCATTGTTCCAGTATCCAGCTTCATTGTTCAACCTCCATTGTTCCAGTATCCAGCTTCATTGTCACAGTCTCCAAGCTGAATCCTTGAACAATGGAGACTGAACATGAACTGGATCTGTAACATGAAGCTGGATACTGGAACAATGGAGACTGTGACAATGAACTGGATACTGGAACAATGGAGGTTGAACAATGAACTGGATACTGGACCAATGGAGACTGTAACATGAAGCTGGATCTGTACAATGAGCTGGATACTGGAACAATTGAGACTGTGACAATGAAGCTATACTGGAAAAGAGTTGAACAATGAAGCTGGATCTGGAACAATGGAGACTGAACAATGAAGCTGGTACTGCACAATGGAGATGAACATGGGCTGATACTGGAACAATGGAGACTAACAATGAGGCTGGATACTGGAACAATGGAGATTGACAATGAGGCTGGATACTGGAACTGGAGATTGAACAATGAAGCTAGATAATGGAACAATGGAGATTGAACAATGAGGCTGGATACTGGAACAATGGAGACTGAACAATGAGGCTGGATACTGGAAAAAATGGAGATTGAACAATGAGGCTGATACTGGAACAATGGAGATTGAACAATGAAGCTAGATAATGAACAATGGAATTGAACATGAGCTGGATACTGGAGAACAATGGAGATTAACAATAAGCTGGATACTGGAACAATGGAGATTGAACAATGAAGCTGGATACTGGAACAATGGAGATTAAACATGAAGCTAGTTAGATAGAAATAGATAGCTGGCACACCAGTCTTGAGTGTTAACAAGTTTTTGTAACGTTTCGGGACCTGGGGTGTGGTTCCTTCCTCAGACACACATCAATAAGCAAACAAAGTGTCAGTGCTATATATATGTGAAATAAAACATCCAACTATAGAAGTGGCCATCTAGTGGTGCAAAGTTTATAATAAAACTGGCCAATTGTTATAGTGTTCAATTGTAAAGTGGTCAAGTAGATAAGTGCTAGTGCTAATAACAAAGTGTCAAAGAATAAATATAAATCTCTGATAAATATAAGTGCCACACAATATACCTAATATCAATAACATTTTTAAAAAATTCCCTGACGGTGATCTAATACTGTGTATTAAAACTAAAACAGTAAGAATAGGGTAAACATATCCTGAAATCAAAGATTCTTAGGTAAAAGAACAAGACATATGAAGCTGGATACTGGAACAGCAGAACCAACCGCAAGAACCCTAGACGCCAAAACAACTGACAAGCGGGCGTCTAGGGAAGGAAGGAGAACCTATTTCAAACGGCCGGCGCACCTGCGTAGTGACGTCATGATGGCGCTCGCACAAGACGTGCGAGCATCAGCGTCACTGGGACCGAGCGCCCCTAGCGGACGCACAGGTAGTTCCTTACACCTTCAATGTAACACACAATATTAGAAAATTGGGCTATGTACATCCATATTAAAGTGCAACTAGAGACCAAAAATATATACATCAAAAACAGAATTCTATGCACACACAATTCTAATTGTTATTGGCTACCTCCATAAGTTGCTACTACAACAGTCGCTGCTAAACCCTGGATAAATAAAAGCAATTAGTTCAAAAAGTTGCCCAAAATATTTTAAGCCCAGTCACCATGTCAAGGTTGCTTTCTTTAAATGGGTACTAAACTACTGGTACTTGCCTGCACCACGTGTACATGTTTGGTGTTTTTGCAGTGGCCCAAACTGCTTTACCTATTGCAAACAACAGTTTCCTATTCAAATGGTTAAATTGGCTATTTTGAAGGCTTTGATGCCAACTTGCATGCCCCAAACCAAGCTGGGCCAAGCTGGACTCAACTGAATTATGTGCCAGGGGTATTAAGTGTCATCTGCAGTGTTTTTTCAGTGGCCCAAAGTGGTTTACCTATTGCAAAACACCAGTTTTTTTCAAATTGAAGAAATGGCTATTTTGCAGACTTTGATGCCAACTTGCATGCCCAAAACCAAGTTGGGCCAAGCTGGACTCAACTGAATTATGTGCCAGGGGTATGTACATGTCTGTCTGAGGTTTTTTTCAGTGGCCCAAAGTGGTTTACCTATTGCAAACCACCAGTTTCTTTATTCAAATGGCTGAAATGGCTATTTTGCAGCTTTGATGCCAACTTGCATGCCCCAAACCAAGTTGGGCCAGACTGGACTCAACTGAATTATATCCCAGGTATGTACAATCGAGGTTTACAGAAAACCAACACAACACAGATCAGTATTTGATGTTTGACTCCCACCACCCTTTAGATCACAAGCTGGGGGTCATCAGAACCCTGCAACACAGAGCCAGAACATCCCCACTAGCACAGAGCGAAGGCTAAAGAAATGAAACATCTCAGAGGAGCCTTAAACTTGTGGATATCCAGACTGGGCCTTTGTCAAAAGAAGTAGAAGGAAAGAAAGAACACGAATACCAACAGTGAAGGGAAAAGCAAGAGAGGAGGAAGAACATGGTCATCCCATATGTAGCAGGGGTCTCCGAGAAATTAAGAAGATTTTTCAAAACATCGTATCCCGTCGGCTTAAAACCGAACAACACACTGAGGCAGCAATTGGTACATCCGAAAGACCCAATACCAAAACACAAGAAAAGCGACATCATATATGCAGTGCAGTGCAGTGAAGAATGCTCTAGTTGTATGTGGGGGAGACCAAACAGCAACTCATCAACTATGGCCCGCACAGAAGAGCCAATTCCTCGGTCAGGACTCAGCCGTATATCTGCATCTTAAGGATAAAGGACATACCTTTGAAGATTGTAATGTTACATACTACAAGGAACGTGACTGGTTCAAGAGAGGCGTTAAGGAGCCATTTATGTGAAAATAAAGAAACCAAGCCTAAATAGAGGTGGGGGGGTTCGACACCAACTGTCTGCCATGTACAATGCTGTTTTAACACCTTACTCTGGGCTTTCCTATAACACCTCTTAGCCACTATCTAATCCACCCTTAACACCTGGCTGTGATATGCTAATTGGGATTTTCCAGGGTACATAATGCCACAGATTCTTGTACAAGCATCGTAATTGGAGAAAGCCAGTCGGATGACTAGCGAAACGTCTTCAAGAACTACATTTCAAGTCCAGTTGATCTAATTGAATACAACAGATATGTATGTACAAGTCATTCTGCAGTTTTTTTTCAGTGGCCCAATCATTGTTACAGATCCAGCTTCATTGTTACAGTCTCCATTGTTCCAGGATCCAGCTTCATTGTTACAGTCTCCATTGTTCCATTTAGCAACTGTAAGAATTGCTCGCTGACCCGGGTGGGAAATGCTTGAGCATACCTGGGAAAATGGTCTGTCACCACCAATACATTGCTGATGCCAGCTCATCTGATTCAATAGACAGAAAGTCAATGCACACTAGATCCATAGGGCCTTGACTCTCCATGGGGCTAAGGGAGCGGCCCTTGTTGGCAATTTCTTTCTTTGTAACATCTAAGACAGGAATGGCAGTAATCCTCTACATCTGCTTCATACATGGCCAGTAAAACCGGTCCCTCACAAGTCTAGAGTTTTTTCATAACCCAAATGACCATGCCATCATGCAAAGCAGTTAGGACAGTTCTTTGTGTTTCAGTGGTAGCATCAATTGCCATTTCTCGTGTTTGTTGCACTTGGTGGCTCTTGTACACTAAACCATGGCGTAAGTGCAGTCGATCCCACTCTAAGAAGCAGCCTTGTAAGGATGCACAACTACTACGGAGTATCTCTGTGTGCTGCTTCCTCAAGGCCTCCACAGCCAGCCGGCAGAGAGGATCCTCACTTTGATCTCTCTTGAGGTCTCCTTTGCTAAAATATGGATGGTTGATGTTTCAACAAAGAAGTAACATTACAGTAAAGCGGGGGAATACCTCAGCAGTTGTACCAATTTTCTCTGCCAAACTTCCTTTTGAAGTCTCCAAGTTACGCCTTGACACATTGTTCTCACCCAGGAGCTGGAATCTCAATCCATTCATCATCTGGCTGTAACTCTCCATGAGGCCTTTGGACAGTCCATCAGCATCCCTATTATTTTGGCCGGACGGTATCTTAGACTAAACTTATAGTGTGCTAATGCAGTAGCCATCTATGTCCAGTAGCATCCAGTTTGCAGTAGTCAATACATAAGTCAGTGGGTGTGTCGGTCTGACTTCAAACTCTGCACCATATAGGTAATCATGCAATTTATCTACCACTGACCATTTAAGAGCAAGGAATTCAAGTTGTGAGAGGGATTTTTTTTCCGTTGGTGAAAGGCTTCTGCTGATGTAAGCTACTGGCCTTAACTCATTGTTGTTGTTCTTGATATAAGACCCACCAAGACCTTCTCTGCTGGCATCAATGTGCAGTGTATAAGGCTTAGTGTATCTGCATAGGTAGTACCGGTGCATGATGATGAGACAATATCTTAGTAGGTCAAAGCTGGTCACATTCCTTAGACCATCTGTCTTCTATAGAATCTCTGGCCCATCTCTGGCCCATAGATATCTAGTTGAAGGTTATCATCTGATTCTCCTAACATCAGAGTCATTGAAGTAGCTGGTCTCGAGGTCGAGCTAATTAGAAAATCCTTTTACCAACCTCCTATAAACCCACAGAATCCAGGAACGATCGAAGTTCTGTGACTGGTCTGGGCTTTGGCCAGGAGATACAGCTTCGATTTTGCTTGGGTCAGTAGCCTAACCTTGTGATGAGACGATATGGCTACATAACTAATGATGGCTGACAGAATGACACTTTTCTGGAGACAAATTAAGGCCTTCTTTCTCTAACCGATCCAGTACCTTCAGCAATCTCTCTTCATGTTCTTCCAGTGTCTTTCCAAAGACATCAGGTCATCAAGATACACCAGTACTTCAAGTAGATGCGTATCACCTACTGTACGCTCTATGAGGCGTTGAAATGTGGCTGGGGCTCCACAGAGGCCTTGGGGCATCCTTATTAAATTCATAGAACCCTAAAGGACATATGAATGCCGTTTTTCCTTATCCTCTGGGTGCATAGGGATCTGATAGTATCACATTCGCAAGTCCAACACGCTAAACCACTTACTCCCCACAAACAGTTAAGGAATCATCAAACTCTGGGAGGTGTATATTGGTCTGGAATTGTGCGCTGATTCAGGGTGCGATAATCCACACACATTCGGATTGACCCATTCTTCTTGCGTACCACCACTATTGGGGATGCATATGGACTTCGGGATTCTTTAATGATTCCAGCGGTTTTGAGCTCCTCCAGGTGTTCCGAAGATCCTCAGTCACCTGGAGCAATACGGCGGGATCTTTCCGAAAGGTGTTCTTCTCTAAGACGGATAGTATGCTGGGTGGTCGTGGAGCATCCATTTCAACATCACTGGTGGAAAAAATATGGTTGTAAGCTTTCAAGTGATTACATAAACGGATTCTCCATTCATGGGGAATAAGAGGTTGTTGAGGTTATACAGTCAGCATGTGATTTTGTGGCTCTACTTTGTCTCTTACCATGTTAGCTGCCGGAACAGGATTAGCTGAATAGACTTTTCCTAATAGTGAATGCGGGAGTAGAATTGCAGGCTCACTGCTAGTATTTTTTAACCCAATTGTCACATACCCTGATTATTCTTAAGACAGTCTATAGGTAATGTTTAGGAATCGTCCACACAGAAGGGAGGCCTACCCCTGGTCCACTTTCAATCATCAAATGTTTTTCAGCATTTTTACAGATTATTTTTACCCTGGCCTTCATACAAGTTATTTTTTCCAGGGGGTATCACAAGTTCTTTGTCGTAGGAACCACACATTTCCAATTTCCTCTGGAGGAATCGGTCTGTTGTGCTAGAGAGGAAGGACTGGCTGAGCAAAGGATGAATGGAGATTTTCTGTTATCCTTCAATCTAGATGAGGGGTAACTTCGCTTACCAGGTCAGTATTGTTCCTATCACCACAGAGTATTCTTGGGAGTCTGGGGCATACTACAGCAGTGCTCAAATACTCTTTGGATCCTGTCACTTTAGGTGAAAACTCTAACTTAACATGATGTACCCATCATAGGGAAATTGGTATTGCCGAGACCCCATATTTCTAACTGTGTCAACTTTCTAAAGGTAGATTGTGACAGGATCTCTGGTAAAAATCTCGATACAGGAGTGTAACCTGGCCTCCTGTATCTGTAGTGCGTAGAGTAGATGCCTTCAACTTGTATAGGCACAAAGAGGGGGTCCCTACAAGACACATTAGGAAGCTTTGTCTTTGAATACAACTGTGTTCTGTCTCGTTTAGCTTGCTCATTGCATGAAGGGGCATTCTAAATCTCCAGAGTATACTTTTCTGGATAACACCTGTGGTATGAAAGTTTCATGACTTCTGCCCTTTTGTAAAATCTGGGGGAAATGGTTTTAACTTGTGATGATGCATATCTCTGGCTTTGGCTCTGCCTAGCTGATTTGTGACCCCTATGGTCCCTTTGGAGCGTTTACGTACAGGCACCCAGCTGGTCCTTCACTGGGGCCCTCGGAGTTCCTTTGCCTTTTTTTCTCAGATTCAGTGTTTGGATATTTTTCAATTACTCTCGGGGATGTTTGGTTGATTCTCACACCGAATTCTGTAGTGCCCTACATCGTCACACTTGTAGCATATCACTGGGTTTTCTGAATTGGTGGCTGGGGTGGCAGCAGTTCTCTTTGTAGCAGTTGATTAAAACATAGATCTAGTTCTTCTAAGGTAGACAACCGGGTTGAGACAATTGTGTCACCAACTCCATTAACATTTCCACCTGCTCTTATCTGACAATCTCATGGCGGGTTCCTGAGGATGTACAGCACCAACTGTGACGTATGACCAGAGCTGACACTTCCAGTAGCCCCTTTTGCCTCTAATCTAGCTCCTCTTCTCTGACTTCTTTTTTAGCTGATTATACATAAGCATATTCACCCTCCCTTCATTCGGAAGCTTTAGCATATAGGGTCAAGGGGTTGAGCTCCTGCAAAATTTGTTTCACTCTTACTTTGTTCACCCTTTGGGATCCAACCCTTTTTTTAACAATATCTGGGGGGTATCTTATTAAGCGACGTATATAATCAGACAGTTTTTCTCCAGGTTCCTGGTAGGTATGTTCGAACGGTAAAGTAGATCAGCTGCTTTCTCAGTTCTACCAAACACATCTTGCAAGGCTTCTAGGTAGGTATACGCAATGCAATCTTGTTGCTTAACTTTAGATTGCGAACTGTATCTGCTGCTGCTCCCCTTAAACTCTCAGATAGTCTTTGCTTTTATGGGATTCAGGAATGTCCCATTCATCTAAAGCTTGCATTGCCTGTTCCATCAGGATTCATAGTCATCTTCTCCTATAGGTACAGGTTCAATTCCTGAGAAGAACCGTAATTTTACGATAGCCAAATCCAGTATAGGGTGAACTGTACTTGGTGCACTTCTCCACTAGGCTGCCCAGAGCAGTGATGAAATCAGACCCGGCAACTATGGAAGTTGAGGGTAGCTTTGCCTCTTGTGATTCTACAGGACACTCTGTAGATGGCCACACCTTGGAAGAACTAGTTGGGCTTTGTGACCCTCTTTACCCAACTCTATAATAGGGGGAACATCTAGGCTTGTGACTGGAGAATCCCACTCTAGCAAAATATTTGTAGTGATCATTTACTCTTTCTGTCTCTTAAAAACAACGGCCATTGGGATGAATTCATCCATTAATGATAAATCGTCTATTAGTGAGATACTGTTGGAAGAATCAATGCCAGGCATGTGCAGGGTTAAGGTTTAGGGTATGGCCACCATACCGTGACTGACGGTGGGTCCATAATTGTTTTCTGAACTTCTTTCCTTTAACTTTATTTTTGTGAGGAGGAAGTGGGCGGGTCACTGCTAGTGGGCAGGGTATAGAATCCCGGACGAGCCCCCAAATGTAGCCCACCCTTGGGTGTGGCTCAAGATTATTAGTTGCAGGTATACTGTGTTGCCCCAGTGAACCCCTATGATCCAGTTAATAGACACCAGCACAAAGATAGCACCAAAAGGTCCAGATTTAATTTTTCTGAACCTGGCAGAAAAATATAATACAATGACAGCAACAATGAACAATTATGCAAACTTTGTTACCTAATATACATATCTTAATATTCACGTACAGTTATTTGTGTACAACCTATTTTTGTAAAATATATTAACTGCAAGTATTTTAACTGTTGAGTTGAGAGCACAGTTCTGATGGAATAGTAGAAAGTTATCTGTCACTCTTATATCTGTTGTATTCAATTAGATCAAACTGGACTTGAAATGTAGTTCTTGAAGACTTTCGCTAGTCATCCGACTGGCTTCTCAATCAGAATGACTTGTACAAGAATCTGTGGCAATTATGTACCCTGGAAAATCCAATTAGCATATCACAGCCAGGTGTTAAGGGTGGATTAGATAGTGGCTAAGAGGGTGTATAGGAACGCCCAGAGTAAGGTGTTAAAACAGCATTGTACATGGCAGACAGTTGGTTGCGAACCCCCCCATCTATTTAGGCTTGGTTTCTTTATTTTACATAAATGGCCTCCTTAACACCTCTCTCTGAACCAGTCACGTTCCTTCGCCAGTATGTAACATTACAATCTTCAAAGGTATGTCTTTATCTTATTAAGATGCAGTACACGGAGTCCTGACCGAGGAATGGCTCTTCTGTGCTGGGATACGTTGATGCAGTTGCTGTTTGGTCTCCCCCCATACACATCAGAGCATTCTTCACTGCACTGCACTGCATATATGATGTCGCTTTTTTGTGTTTTGGTATTGGGTCTTTCGGAAATACCAAAAACACAAGAAACGGACATCATATATGCAGTGCAGTGCAGTAGTGAAGAATGCTCTGATTTTGTATGTGGGGGGAGACCAAACAGCAACTGCATCAACGTATGGCCCAGCACAGAAGAGCCAATTCCTGGGTCAGGACTCAGCGCGTGTATCTGCATCTTAAGGATAAAGGACATACCTTTGAAGATTGTAATGTAACATGTTAACATACTGGCGAAGGAACGTGACTGGTTCAAGGAGGGTGTTAAGGAGGCCATTTATGTGAAAATAAGAAACCAAGCCTAAATAGAGGTGGGGGGGTCGACACCAACTGTCTGCCATGTACAATGCTGTTTTAACACTTACTTTGGGCGTTCCTATAACACCTCTTAGCCACTATCTAATCACACCCTTAACACCTGGGTGTGATATGCTAATTGGATTTCCAGGGTACATAATTGCCACAGATTCTTGTACAAGTCATTCTGAATTGAGAAAGCCAGTCGGATGACTAGCGAAACGTCTTCAAGAACTACATTTCAAGTCCAGTTGATCTAATTGAATACAACAGATATACCATGACCTGGATGAATGAGAACCTTCACAAGCATCTGTCACTCTTATATTCCAAATGAGCAGAGTGGGTAACTGTTGCAGATAAACTTAATATAATCCTGCAGTCTGTAATTTATCAGCAGGGTTTAAACTTGCTTGTTAAGTTCCCTGTTAGTAGTATAGAAATAGTATCTCCCTTGGATGTCCCATGCAAGCCAGTATAGACAGGGTACTTTAATCAGAGGAATAACTGGTTGATTACACAGGGGTTTCCTCTGGTAAGGGCACAGTCTGACAGTCAGATTGATCAGTGATGGTGATCACCTTGAACTAGTGGCCTGTTCCCAACACAAATCCAAAGTCACCTTACTGATATTCAAAGGACACCAGGCTCCAGATCCACAGCATGCACTACAGGTGAAGTCTGCAAGCACCTCATCCAGTTCATATAGATCAAGGCCCTGTACAAAAGCCTCTGCAACATGTGGCAGCTCTCCTCCTGAACAGTACCAAACTGGAATGCCCTCCTTTTCCTGTCTTGCCTGAGATTACTCCCTATGGCTTTCTTCATAGACTCCTGTTGCAGAGCCTCTTGGGACATGTAGTTCATCATGGTAAAAACGAATTTACCAGTTCCTTTCATACAAAAATGATGGGTAGGTGTGCACAGCTCAGGTACAGTTTATGCATTTAAATACTTTACTGACAGAAATAACACATATTGTGGATAAAGTGCTACATAAGATATGAATATGTAGCTCTTTTTTGTGTTTAAAAAAAAAAACTCAATATAGTTCTACTAGGTGAAGGCATGTGAGCCATTTATTAACACATTAGCACTTTAACACTTGGAATTTTATTATGGTATCTATTACTCTTTCAATACTAAATTATGACTGTGATATGAATTGTTATCGGTTTGATATTATATGTATGTACTTCATACTTCCTGTATTTATACTTTTATTTTTTACATGCACTTTAGCACTTTGTGCAGTACTTTATATCACTCATCACTAGAGGACTTCAGTTTTCATGCTCCTCCCTATTAAGTCTGTCCCACAAAAGCTGTGGTTACCCCAGCAAGTGAGAGGCTCCTGTAACCTAGTAACCTGGCAACTAAATCCTGCCCCACAAAAGCTTTCATGTTAGGTTGCATTCAGTTGCACAGTTTTGATAGTTTGGCTGCACTTCACATACTAGAAATTGACAAAGTCCCCAGGGAAGAAAGACTACGAAAGTGCTTACATTTTTTATTTACCCACAATCATGGACAGATAGATAGATATTAGATAGATGATAGATAGATATTAGATAGATAGAGATAGGTGATAGATAGATGATGTTGCTAAGAGCACTGAAATAAAACTGTTTGCGTCGATGCTGCATGGAGTCTTCTTCCAAGTTTGTCTGTTTGCAGAGAAGCAGATAGATGGATAATAGATAGGCAATAGAGATCGATAGATGGAGAGAGATAGAAAGATAGATGATATATAGATAGATAGGAAGATGGAGAAAATAGAATGATAGTTGTACGATCGATAGAATATAGATAGTAACTTCAAAAAGTCCCAGGCAGTTTCAAGGCCCCCTTATGGCAGTTTCAAGGCCCCCCCCCGCAATAATCTTAACAGCTTCAGATAAGCCACGCCACCAGAACTGATGTTGACTCTCAGGCTGACAGTATTTCACTCTGTCTGTCACACCTCTAAATCAACTAGGCAAGTAAAGTTACTTTACTTAGATAGCAATCGGCCTGCAACTGTCCTACTACAACTGTCAACCACAAAGGTAGAACCAGCAATGGCAGAGAAAGTTAGCAAGTTCTGTCTCCATGAAATACGGTATTGCTGCAAGCTGAGTGATAAATGTTGCGACATGCACTACCATTTGCTTACGCTGGCAATGTGCATCTGGCAATGTTGGAAAGACTTACCTGACATGGAGGGTATAGAGAAGGTTCTGTGACCCCTATATGGACAGCTATTTGGCCTTGATTTCCAGACTATGAATATGGAGGAAATGACGTCCGTCGTTTCTCTACACCTTCATCCGTTTCTTACCCCTCCCAACCCCTCGTCCTAACCACACACTGGATTTGGGACTGGGAGGGATGAACATGGGAAATGGAACGAGTATGGAAATACTAATACCGGGCAGGTAAAATCTTCTGTAACCTCTTCAGACCTGGAATCCATTTATCTTGGAAACTTGTCCGGGGCCATATTCCAAGCCGGACAACATGACTATGACATTATTTTTAAAGCATGGTACAGATAAACAAAGTGTACAAGACTACCGACGCATTCGTAGGAGGCTGAGGTATCAGAAACTCAAAGGGACAACAAAGCAAATCCAGCCAAGTTGTGCTTAAACAATGTAATCTAACCAGTGATTGGGACATGTCTGCCATGCCAGATGTTGGATTTACGTTAAACGTTCTCGCCGAAACATCCCTCGAGTACCAGAAAATACTCAACCTTTTCACTGAGACGGTAAAGGACAAACGGTGGGAAGATCTCTCGCATTCGAACAAGTCCCTATGGGGAGGTCTTCCAGTGGCAAAAGGAGCAAATGAAAAAGACAAATAAAGGGAAGGATGTGGAGGAGAAGCAGCTGTTTCATGGGACTGACTCCTCCATATTTCAAGCCGCTTCCTATTCCCATAACTATTCAAGCCGACTGCAGCAGGCAAAAGGACGATGTTTGTGGCCAAGTTCTGGTGGGTGATTTTGTGAAGGGTGATTCCACCTTTAAGCGACCACCACTTTGGTATGGCAGCTCCACTCTCTGCATGACAGCTGGTGGACAGCGTGTTGAATCCCCATCTTTGGGTGTTCGAGAAACATCAGATCTATCCGGAATATCTTCTGGAATATCAGAAAAAGAATAAATGTTGTATCAGCTAAAAATATCTGACACCTCCGATTAGTGGCGATTGATGCCAGCGAGGAGATTCAATAAAAGTTCTTATCATTTAAAATGGTGCTAATTTTGCCCCAACCAATCAAATGTTAAATAAGATCTGATTGGTTGGGGCAAAATTAGCACCATTTTAAACGATAAGAACCTTTTATTGAATAAACCTGCATATGCCTTATTAGCGTAAAAAATAAACCTTGTCAAAGAATTCATTAATGAGAAGTTTAAGATATTATTTTTTTCTTAAATTATTTCTCAAGTTGGTTTCTTATTCGGAAAGTTGGTTTCTTATTTGGGAATGAATAATAAACTGGTGTTCAAAGGGATAAATCACTTTGTTTCAGTGAGACAACACTTCACATACACAGATACAGACCCCGGGCATATAATACATTTCACTCCAGCCTGAAACAAACTGATTCTGGGCATGCATACGGGCATCAAAGTGGGCAAAATATCCTTTTCTGCAGTTTTGCATACGAAACTGGTGTTTCAAAGGGTAAAATCACTTTGTTTTAGTGAAACAACACTTCACATACACAGATACAGACACCTGGCATAAAATGTATTTCATTCCAGCCTGAAACAAACTGATTCTGGGCATGCATACGGCCATCATAGTGGGCACAATAGCCTTTTTCTGCAGTTTTGCATAAAAAAGTGGTGTTTTGCAATAGGTAAACCAGTTTGGGCCACTGAAAAAACACAGCAGATGATTTGTACATACCCCTGGCACATAATTCAGTTGAGTCCCGTCTGGCCCAACTTGGTTTTGGGCATGCAAGTTAGCATCAAAGCCTGCAAAATAGCCATTTTAGCCATTTGAATAAGAAACTGGCGTTTGGCAATAGGTAAACCAATTTGGGCCACTGAAAAAAAACACCGCAGATAGACACGTACATACCCCTGGCACATAGTTCAGTTGAGTCCAGTCTGGCCCAACTTGGTTTGGGGCATGCAAGTTGGCATCAAAGCCTGCAAAATAGCCATTTCAGCCATTTGAATAAGAAACTGGTGTTTTGCAATAGGTAAACCACTTTGGGCCACTGAAAAAACACCGCAGATAGACACGTACATACCCCTGGCACATAATTCAGTTGAGTCCAGCCTGGCGCAACTTGGTTGGGCATGCAAGTTGGCATCAAAGTCTGCAAAATGACCATTTCTGCAATTTGAACAAGAAACTGTTGTTTTGCAATAGGTAAAACCAGTTTGGGCCCCTGAAAAAAAACTGCAGAATGACTTTACATACATATCTGTTGTATTCAATTAGATCAACTGGACTTGAAATGTAGTTCTTGAAGACGTTTCGCTAGTCATCCGACTGGCTTCTCCATTCAGAAGAATTGTACAAGAATCTGTGGCAATTATGTACCCTGGAAAATCCCAATTAGCATATTCACAGCCAGGTGTTAAGGGTGTGATTAGATAGTGGCTAAGAGGTGTTATAGGAACGCCCAGAGTAAGGTGTAAAACAGCATTGTACATGGCAGACAGTTGTGTGTCGAACCCCCCACCTCTATTTAGGCTTGGTTTCTTTATTTTCACATAAATGGCCTCCTTAACGCCTCTCTTGAACCAGTCACGTTCCTTCGCTAGTATGTTAACATTACAATCTTCAAAGGATGTCCTTTATCTAAGATGCAGATATACGGCTGAGCTGATCCTGACCCGAGGAATTGGCTCTTCTGTGCTGGGCCATACGTTGAGTGCAGTTGCTGTTTGGTCTCCCCCACATACAAATCAGAGCATTCTTCACTGCACTGCACTGCATATATTATGTCGCTTTTCTTGTGTTTTGGTATTGGGTCTTTCGGATGTACCAATTGCTGCCCAGTGGTTGTTCGGTTTAAAGCAGACAGGGATACGTGTTTTTTGAAAATTCTTTAATTTTCGGAGACCCCTGCTACATATGGGATGACCATGTTCTTCCTCCTCTCTTGCTTTTCCCCTTCACTGTTGGTATTCGTGTTCTTTTCTTTCCTTCTACTTTTTTTGACAAAGGCCCAGTCGGATATCCACAAGTTTTAAGGCTCCTTGAGAGTTTCATTTCTTTAGCCTTCGCCTCTGTGCTAGTGGGGATGTTCTGGCTCTGTGTTGCAGGGTTCTGATGACCCCCAGTTGTGATCTAAAGGGTGGTGGGAGTCAAACATCAATACTGATTGTGTGTGTTGGTTTTCTGTAAACCTCGACTTGTACATACCCTGGGATATAATTCAGTTGAGTCCAGTCTGGCCCAACTTGGTTTTTGGGCATGCAAGTTGGCATCAAAGCCTGCAAAATAGCCATTTCAGCACATTGAATAAGGAAACTGTGTTTTTGCAATAGGTAAACCACTTTGGGCCACTGAAAAAACACCTCAGACAGACATGTACATACCCCTGGCACATTAATTCAGTGAGTCCAGCTTGGCCCAACTTGGTTTTGGGCATGCAAGTTGGCATCAAAGTCTGCAAAATAGCCATTTCTTCAATTTGAAAAAGAAAACTGGTGTTTTGCAATAGGTAAACCCCTTTGGGCCACTGAAAAAACACTGCAGATAGACACTTACATACCCCTGGCACATAATTCAGTTGAGTCCAGCTTGGCCCAGCTTGGTTTGGGGCATGCAAGTTGGCATCAAAGCCTTCAAAATAGCCAATTTAACCATTTGAATAGGAACTGTTGTTTTGAATAGGTAAAGCAGTTTGGGCCACTGCAAAAACACCAAACATGTACACGTGGTGCAAGGCAATACCAGTAGTTTGTAACCATTTAAAGAAAGCAACCTTGAATGGTGAGGGCTTAAATATTTTGGCCAACTTTGTTAACTAATTGCTTTTATTATCCAGGGTTAGCAGACTGTTTGTAGTAGCAACCTTATGGAGGGTAGCCAATATACAATTAGAATTGTGGGTGCACTAGAATTCTGTTTTTTGTATGTATTATATTTTTGGTCTCTAGTTGCACTTAATATGGATGTACAATAGCCCAATTTTCTATATATTGTGTGTTACATTGAAGGTGTAAGGAACTTACTGTGCGTCGCAGGCGGCGCTCCGGTCCCAGTGACGCTGATGGCACGTCTTGTGCGAGCGCATCATGACGTCACTACGCAGGTGCGCCGGCCGTTTGAAATAGGTTCTCCTTCCTTCCCTAGACGCCCGCTTGTCAGTTGTTTTGGCGTCTAGGGTTCTTGCGGTTGGTTCTGCTGTCCAGTATCCAGCTTCATATGTCTTGCTTTTACTAAGAATCTTGATTTCAGGATATGTTACCCTATTTCTTACTTGTTTAGTTTTAATACACAGTATTAGATCACCGTCAGGGAATTTTTTAAAAAAATGTTATGATATTAGGTATATTGTGTGGCACTTATATTTATCAGGAATTTATATTTATTCTTTGACACTTTGTTATTAGCACTAGCACTTTATCTACTTGACCACTTACAATTGAACACTATACAATTGGCCATGTTTTATTATAACTTTGACCACTAGATGGCATTCTATAGTTGGATGATGTTTTTATTTCACTATATATGCACTTGACACTTTGTTTGCTTATTGATGTGTGTCTGAGGAAGGAACCACACCCAGGTCCCGAAACGTTACAATAAACTTGTTAACACTCAAGACTGGTGTGCCCAGCTATCTATTTCTATCTACTAGCTTCATTGTTTAATCTCCATTGTTCCAGTATCCAGCTTCATTGTTCAATCTCATGTTCCAGTATCCAGCTTCATTGTTTATCTCCATGTTCCAGTATCCAGTTCATTGTTCAATCTCATTGTTCCATTATCTAGCTTCATGTTCAATCTCCATTGTTCCAGTATCCAGCCTATGTTCAATCTCCATTGTTCCAGTATCCAGCCTCATTGTTCAGTCTCCATGTTCCAGTATCAGCCTCATTGTTCAATCTCCATTGTTCCATTATCTAGCTTCATTGTTCAATCTCCATTGTTCCAGTATCCAGCCTCATGTTCAATCTCCATTGTTCCAGTATCCAGCCTCATTGTTCAGTCTCCATTGTTCCAGTATCCAGCCTCTGTTCAATCTCCATTGTGCCAGTATCCAGCTTCATTGTTCAGTCTCCATTGTTCCAGTATCCAGCTTCATTGTTCAACCTCCAGTTCCAGTATCCGCTCATTGTCACAGTCCAATTGTCCAGATCCACTCATTGTTAGATCCCAGCTTCATTGTACAGTTCCATGTTCCGTATCCAGCTTCATTGTTCAACCTCCATTGTTCCAGTATCCAGCTTCATTGTCACAGTCTCCATTGTTCCAGTATCCAGCTTCATGTTACAGATCCAGCTTCATTGTTACAGTCTCCATTGTTCCAGGATCCAGCTTCATTGTTACAGTCTCATTGTTCCAGTATCCAGCTTCATTGTTCATCTCCATTGTTCGTATCCAGCCTCATTGTTCAATCCCATTGTTCCAACCAGCTTAATGTTCAATCTCCATTTTTCCAGTATCCAGGCTCATTGTCACAGTCTCCATTGTTCCAGTATCCAGCTTCATTGTTACAGATCTCAGCTTCATTGTACAGTCTCCCATTGTTCCAGGATCCAGCTTCATTGTTACAGTCTCCATTGTTCCATTATCTAGCTTCATTGTTCAATCCATTGTTCCAGTATCCAGCTCATTGTTCAATCTCCATTGTTCCAGTATCCAGCCTCATTGTTCAGTCTCCATTGTTCCAGTATCCAGCCTCATTGTTCAATTCCATTGTGCCAGTATCCAGCTTCATTGTTCAGTCTCCATTGTTCCAGTATCCAGTTCATTGTTCAACCTCCATTGTTCCAGTATCCAGCTTCATTGTCACAGTCTCAATTGTTCCAGTATCCAGCTTCATTGTTACAGATCCAGCTTGTTCATTGTTAGTTACAGTCTCCATTTTCCAGTATCCAGCTTCATTGTACAGTCTCCATTGTTCCAGTATCCAGCTTCATTGTTACAGATCCAGCTTCATTGGTACAGTTCCATTGTTCCAGGTCCAGCTTCATTGGTACAGTCTCCATTGTTCCAGTATCCAGCTTCATTGTCACAGTCTCCATTGTTCAGTATCAGCCTGAGGTATCAGAATCAAAGGGACACAACCAGCAAATCCGCCAAGTGTGTGCCTAAACAATGTAATCTACCCAGCTGATTGGGACATGTCTGCCATGCCAGATGTTGGATTTTACGTTAAACGTTCTCGCCGAAACATCCCTCGAGTACCAGAAATACTCAACCTTTTCACTGAGACGGTAAAGGACAAACGGTGAAGACTCTCGCATTCAGAACAAGTCCCTATGGAGGTCTTCCAGTGGCAAAGGAGCAAATGAAAAAGACAAATAAAGGGAAGGATGTGGAGGAGAAGCAGCTGTTTCATGGGACTGACTCCTCCTATATTCAAGCCGCTTCCTATTCCCATAACTATTCAAGCCCGACTGCAGCAGGCAAAAGGACGATGTTTGTGGCCAGAGTTCTGGTGGGTGATTTTGTGAAGGGTGATTCCACCTTTAAGCGACCACCACTTTGTTATGGCAGCTCCACTCTCTGCTATGACAGCTGTGTGGACAGCGTGTTGAATCCCTCCATCTTTGTGGTGTTCGAGAAACATCAGATCTATCCGGAATATCTTCTGGAATATCAGAAAAAGAATAAAATGTTGTATCAGCTAAAAATATCCTGACACCTCCGATTAGTTGGCGATTGATGCCAGCGAGGAGATTCAATAAAAGTTCTTATCATTTAAAATGGTGCTAATTTTGCCCCAACCAATCAAATGTTAAATAAGATCTGATTGGTTGGGGCAAAATTAGCACCATTTTAAACGATAAGAACCTTTTATTGAAAACCTGCATATTCCTTATTAGCGTAAAAAATAAACCTTGTCAAAGAATTCATTAATGAGAAGTTTAAGATATTATTTTTTTCTTAAATTATTTCTCAAGTTGGTTTCTTATTCGGAAAGTTGGTTTCTTATTTGGGAAATGAATAATAAACTGGTGTTTCAAAGGGATATCACTTTGTTTCAGTGAGACAACACTTCACATACACAAATACAGACCCCGGGCATATAATACATTTCACTCCAGCCTGAAACAAACTGATTCTGGGCATGCATACGGGCATCAAAGTGGGCAAATAATCCTTTTCTGCAGTTTTGCATACGAAACTGGTGTTTCAAAGGGTAAAATCACTTTGTTTTAGTGAAACAACACTTCACATACACAGATACAGACACCTGGCATAAAATGCATTTCATTCCAGCCTGAAACAAACTGATTCTGGGCATGCATATGGCCATCATGTGGGCACAATAGCCTTTTCTGCATTTTTTGCATAAGAAAGTGTGTTTTGCAATAGGTAAACCAGTTTGGGCCACTGAAAAAACACAGCAGAATGATTTGTCCATACCCCTGGCACATAATTCAGTTGAGTCCCGTCTGGCCCAACTTGGTTTTGGGCATGCAAGTTAGCATCAAAGCCTGCAAAATAGCCATTTTAGCCATTTGAATAAGAAACTGGCGTTTGGCAATAGGTAAACCAATTTGGGCCACTGAAAAAACACCGCAGATAGACACGTACATACCCCTGGCACATAGTTCAGTTGAGTCCAGTCTGGCCCAACTTGGTTTGGGGCATGCAAGTTGGCATCAAAGCCTGCAAATAGCCATTTTAGCCATTTGAATAAGAAACTGGCGTTTTGCAATAGGTAAACCACTTTGGGCCACTGAAAAAACACCGCAGATAGACACGTACATACCCCTGGCACATAATTCAGTTGAGTCCAGCCTGGCGCACTTGGTTTTGGGCATGCAAGTTGGCATCAAAGTCTGCAAAATGACCATTTCTGCAAATTTGAACAAGAACTGTTGTTTTGCATAGGTAAACCAGTTTGGGCCCCTGAAAAAAAACTGCAGAATGACTTACATACATATCTGTTGTATTCAATTAGATCAACTGGACTTGAAATGTAGTTCTTGAAGACGTTCCGCTAGTCATCCGACTGGCTTTCTCAATTCAGAATGACTTGTCACGAATCTGTGGCAATTAGTACCCTGGAAAATCCCAATAGCATATCACATAGCCAGGTGTTAAGGTGTGATTAGATAGTGGCTAAGAGGTGTTATAGGAACGCCCAGAGTAAGGTGTTAAAACAGCATTGTACATGCAGACAGTTGGTGTCGAACCCCCCCCCTCTATTTAGGCTTGGTTTCTTTATTTTCACATAAATGCCTCCTTAACGCCTCTCTTGAACCAGTCACGTTCCTTCGCTGTAGTTTAACATTACAATCTTCAAAGGTATGTCCTTTATCCTTAAGATGCAGATATACGGCTGAGTCCTGACCGAGGAATTGGCTCTTCTGTGCTGGGCCATACGTTGATGCAGTTGCTGTTTGGTCTCCCCCACATACAAATCAGAGCATTCTTCACTGCACTGCACTGCATATATGATGTCGCTTTTCTTGTGTTTGGTATTGGGTCTTTCGGATGTACCAATTGCTGCTCGTGTGTTGTTCGGTTTAAAGCAGACGGGATACATTGTTTTTTGAAAATTCTTCTTAATTTCTCGGAGACCCCTGCTACATATGGGATGACCATGTTCTTCCTCCTCTCTTGCTTTTCCCCTTCACTGTTGGTATTCGTGTTCTTTTCTTTCCTTCTACTTCTTTTGACAAAGGCCCAGTCTGGATATCCACAAGTTTTAGGCTCCTCGAGATGTTTCATTTCTTTAGCCTTCGCCTCTGTGCTAGTGGGGATGTTCTCGGCTCTGTGTTGCAGGGTTCTGATGACCCCCAGCTTGTGATCTAAAGGGTGGTGGAGTCAAACATCAAATACTGATCTGTGTGTGTTGGTTTTCTGTAAACCTCGACTTGTACATACCCTTGGGATATAATTCAGTTGAGTCCAGTCTGGCCCAACTTGGTTTGGGGCATGCAAGTTGGCATCAAAGCCTGCAAAATAGCCATTTCAGCCATTTGAATAAGAAACTGGTGTTTTGCAATGGGTAAACCACTTTGGGCCACTGAAAAAACACCTCAGACAGACATGTACATACCCCTGGCACATAATTCAGTTGAGTCCAGCTTGGCCCAACTTGGTTTTGGGCATGCAAGTTGGCATCAAAGTCTGCAAAATAGCCATTTCTTCAATTTGAAAAAGAACTGGTGTTTTGCAATAGGTAAACCACTTTGGGCCACTGAAAAAACACTGCAGATAGACACTTACATACCCCTGGCACATAATTCAGTTGAGTCCAGCTTGGCCCAGCTTGGTTTGGGGCATGCAAGTTGGCATCAAAGCTTCAAAATAGCCAATTTAAACCATTTGAATAGGAAACTGTGTTTTGCAATAGGTAAAGCAGTTTGGCCACTGCAAAAACACCAAACATGTACACGTGGTGCAAGGCAAGTACCAGTAGTTTAGTACCCATTTAAAGAAAGCAACCTTGACATGGTGACTGGGCTTAAAATATTTTGGCCAACTTTTTGAACTATTGCTTTTATTTATCCAGGGTTTAGCACTGTTTGAGTAGCAACCTTATGGAGGTAGCCAATATACAATTAGAATTGTGTGTGCACTAGAATTCTGTTTTTTGTATGTATATATTTTTGGTCTCTAGTTGCACTTTAATATGGATGTACAATAGCCCAATTTTCTATATATTGTGTGTTACATTGAAGGTGTAAGGAACTTACCTGTGCTGCCCTAGGCGGCGCTCCGGTCCCAGTGACGCTGATGCTCGCACGTCTTGTGCGAGCGCCATCATGACGTCACTACGCAGGTGCGCCGGCCGTTTGAAATAGGTTCTCCTTCCTTCCCTAGACGCCCGCTTGTCAGTTTGTTTTGGCGTCTAGGGTTTGCGGTTGGTTCTGCTGTCCAGTATCCAGCTTCTATGTCTTGCTTTACACTAAAATCTTTGATTTCAGGATATGTTTCCCTATTTCTTACTGTTTTGTTTTATACACAGTATTAGATCACCGTCAGGAATTTTTAAAAAATGTTTATGATATTAGGTATATTGTGTGGCACTTTAATTTATCAGGATATTTATATTTATTCTTGACACTTTGTTATTACACTCACTAGCACTTATCTACTTGACCACTTTCAATTGAACACTATACAATTGGCCATGTTTATTATAAACTTTGACCACTATATGGCCACTTCTATAGTTGGATGTTTTTTATTCACTATATAAGCACTTGCCACTTTGTTTGCTTATTGATGTGTTGTCTGAGGAAGGAACCACACCCAGGCCCGAAACGTTACAATAAACTTGTTAACACTCAAACTGGTGTGCCCAGCTATCTATTTCTATCTACTAGCTTCATTGTTTAATCTCCATTGTTCCAGTATCCAGCTTCATTGTTCAATCTCCATTGTTCCAGTATCCAGCTTCATTGTTTAATACTCCATTGTTCCAGTATCCAGCTTCATTGTTCATATCTCCATTGTTCCATTATCTAGCTTCATTGTTCAATCTCCATTGTTCCAGTATCCAGCCTCATTGTTCAATCTCCATTGTTCCAGTATCCAGCCTCATTGTTCAGTCTCCATTGTTCCAGTATCCAGCTCATTGTTCAACTCCATTGTTCCATTATCTAGCTTCATTGTTCAATCTCCATTGTTCCAGTATCCAGCCTCATTGTTCAATCTCCATTGTTCCAGTATCCAGCCTCATTGTTCAGTCTCCATTGTTCCAGTATCCAGCCTCATTGTTCAATCTCCATTGTGCAGTATCCAGCTTCATGTTCAGTCCATTGTTCCAGTATCCAGCTTCATTGTTCAACCTCCATGTTCCAGTATCCAGCTTCATTGTTCACAGTCTCAATATGTCCAGTATCCAGCTTATTGTTACAGTCCACCAGCTTCATTGTTACGTCTCCATTGTTCCAGTATCCAGCTTCATTGTTCAACCTCCATTGTTCCAGTATCCAGCTCATTGTCACAGTCTCCATTGTTCCAGTATCCAGCTTCATTTTTACAGATCCAGCTTCATTGTTCAGTCTCCATTGTTCAGGATCCACTTTCATTGTTACAGTCTCCATTGTTCCAGTATCCAGCTTCATTGTTCAATCTCCATTGTTCCAGTTCCAGCCTCATTGTTCAATCTCCATTGTTCAGTATCCAGCTTCATTGTTCATCTCCATTGTTCCGTATCCAGCTTCATTGTCACAGTCTCTCCATTGTTCCAGTAGCCATCTTCATTGTTACAGATCCAGCTTCATGTTACATTCCCTCCATTGTTCCAGGATCCAGCTTCATTGTTACAGTCTCCATTGTTCCATTATCTAGCTTCATTGTTCAATCTCCATTGTTCTTCATGTACAGCTCCATGGTTCCAGTATCCAGCTTCACTGTTCACAGTCTCCATTGTTCTGGTATCCAGCCCGTCATTGTCACAAGTCTCCATTGTTCCGTATCGCTTCATTACAGTCTCCCCATTTCCGGTAATCCAGTTCATTGTCATGGTCTCATTGTTCAGGGATCCAGCTATTGTTACAGTATCAATGTTCCAAGATTCCTGTCTGTGTTGTGCCAGTTCCCAATGTTCCTTCCTTATCCGATAAACGTGCGTCTTCCTGTCCTCTATTCAACAGGGTAGGGCAGCCGTTTACAGAAGGTTTGACCAAGCCTTCTGGGAAATTGTTACTCCACACAGGTTAGGTCCTGTGCTCGTTTGAGGCAAGTTATTAAATAGAGGTCAGCTTTAACAATAATCTTAACAGCTTCAGTAAGCCACGCCCACAAGGAACTGATGTGGACTCTCAGGCTTGACGGTCATTCACTCCTGTCGTCACACCTTAAATCAAACTAGGCAAGTAAAGTTACTTACTTAGATAGCAATCGGCCTGCAAATGTCCTATACAACTGTCACCACAAAGGTAGAACCAGAATGCCAGATGAAGTTAGCAAGTTCTGTCTCCATAAATACGGTATTGCTGCAAGCTGGGTGATAAATGTTGCGACATGCTACATTGCCTTTATCGCTGGCCAATGTGCATCTGGGCACAGTTGTGGAAAGACTTACCTGACTGGAGGGTATAGAGGAAGGCTTTCTGGACCTATATGGACAGCTATTCTGGCTTTGATTTCCAGACTATGAAATATGAGGAAGAAATGCGGGTCAGTCGTTTCTCTACACCTTCATCCGGTCTTACCCCTACAACCCTCGTCGCTAAACACACAATGGATTGGTACTGGGAGGATGAACATGGGAAATGGAACGAGTATGGAAAACTAATACCGGGCAGGTAAAATCTTCTGTACCTCTTCAGACTGGATAATTTATCTTGGAAAACTGCTCCGGGGCCATATTCCAAGCCGACAAAATGGACTCTGAATTATTTTTTAACAGCATGGGGTACAGATAAAAAAGTGTACAAGAGCTAACCAACGCAATTCGTTAGGAGCGCGGGTTATCCGTCTTCGAGATAGTTCAGAACTCAAAGGGACAACAAAGCAAATCCAGACAAAGTTTGTGCTCTAAAAACAATGTATTCTACCCAGCTGGATGGGGAACCAGTGTCTGCCCATGCAATGTGGATTTACGTTAAAGTTATCGCCGAAACAATCCTCGAGTACCAGAAAATACTCAACGTTTCAACTGAGACGGTAAAGGGACAACCCGGTGAAGATCTCTCGCATTAGAAAAAAGTCCCTATGGGAGGTCTTCCAGTGCAAAAGGAGCAAAGAAAAAGATAACTAAAGGGGAGGATGTGGACGGAGAAACGCAGCTGTTTGCTGTGTCATGGGGACTGGACGCCTCCTATATTCAAGCATCTGCCAACAAAACATTGCCTGGCCACGCCTAGGTGGGAGTCACGGGACAGTCATACGGCCAAGGAAGTTATTTTGCAAGAGACGCTTCCTATTCACATAATCTATTCAGCCCGAATGCAGCAGGGCAAAAGGACGATTGTTTGTGGCCGAGTCTGGTGGGTAATTTTGTTGAAGGTGGTGATTCCACCTTTAAGCGACCACAAATTCGGTTAGGCGCTACACTCTCTGCTATGAAAGCTGTGTGCGGACAGCAGTGGTTGATCCCTCCATCTGTGTGGTGTTCGAGAAACATCAGATCTATCCGGAATTATTTCTGGAAGATCAGAAAAAGGATAAAATGTTTTTGTATCAGCTAAAAATATCTGACACCTCCGATTAGTTGGCGATTGATGCAGCGAGGAGATTCAATAAAGTTCTTATCATTTAAAATGGTGCTAAATTTTGCCCACCAATCAAATGTAAATAAGATCTGATTGAGTTTGGGACAAAATTAGCACCATTTTAAACGATAAGAAACTTTTATTGAAAAACTTGCATATGCCTTGATAGCGTAAAAAATAAACCTTGTCAAAAGAATTCCGTTAATGAGAAGGTTTAAGATATTATTTTTCTTAATTATTTCTCAAGTGGTTTCTTATTCAGGAAAGTTGGTTTCTGATTTGGGAACTGAATAAATTAAAAATGGGTTTCAGGGATATAAATCACTTTGTTTCAGGAGACAAACTTCACATACAAAGGTACAGACCCCTTGGCATTTAATTACATTTCACTCCAGCCTGAACAAAACTGATTCTGGGCATGCCATACGGGCATCTAAAGTGGGCAAAATATCATTTTATGCTCAGTTTTGCCAGACGAAACTGTGTTTCAAAGGGTTTAAAATCACTTTGTTTAGTTGAAAAACACTTCAATACACAGATACAGACACCTGGCATAACATGTATTTCATTCCAGCTGAAACAAATGATCTGCGGCTATGCATATGGCCATCATAGTGGGCACATAGCCTTTCTGCAGTTGTGCATAAGAAAGTGGTGTTTGGGAATGGTAAACACGTTTGGGCCACTGAAAAAAACACAGCAGAATGATTTGTAAATACCCTGGAAATTTTCAGTTGAGTCCGTTCTGGCCCACATTGGTTTTTGGGCTGCAAGTTAGCATCAAAGCTGCAAAATAGCCCTTTGCCATTTGAATAAGAAACTGGCGTTTTTGGCAATAGGTCAAACCAATGGGGCACACTGGAAAAAACACCGCAGAAGGACACGTACATACCCCTGGCCCATAGTCAGATTGAGTCCAGTCTGGCCCAAATTGGTTGGTGCATGCAGTTGGCATAAAGCCTGCAAATAGCCATTTTAAGCATTTGAATAGAAATTGGGTTTTGCTTTTGCAATAGGTAATCAATTTGGGCCCACTAAAATAACATAGCAGGACAGACAGGGCTTACCCTGGCACACATTCAGTTGAGGTCCAGTTGGCCCAACTTGATTTGGGCATGCAGTTTGGCATCAAAGCATGCAAAAATAGCATTTAGCCATTTGACTACGACACTGCGTGTTTTGCACTAGGTAAACAACTGTGTGCCTGAAAAAAAACCGCAGCGACATTTTTGTACACACCTGGCACATAATTCAGTGAGTCCAGCCTGGCGCCCGCAACTTGGTTTTGGGCATCAATGTTGGGCCATCCAAGTCGCCCAAATGACCCATGTCTGCCTAAATTGTTGAACAAGAAACTGGTGTTTGCAATAGGTAAAACAGTTGGGCCACTGAAAAAAACACTGGCAGAAGACTTGTACATACCTTGGATATAATTCAGTTGAGTTCCAGGCTTGGCCAACTGGTTTTGGCTGCAAGTTGGCATCAAAAGCTGCAAAATAGCCATTTCTTAATTGAACAAAAGAAACTGGTGTTTTGCAATAGGTAAACCACTTTGGGCACTTGGAAAAAAACACCTGCAGATAGACACTTACTTACCCCGGCAAATAATTCAGTTGAGGCCAGCTTGGCCGCTTGGTTTGGGCAGCAAGTGGGATCAAGCCTTCTAAAATAGCCATTTCTTCAAATTTTTCATTTTTCCATCTCCATTGTTCCCAAGTATCCAGATCCATTGTTTCCAGTAACTCCAGCTTCATTGTTACGATCCAGTTATTGTTACAGTCTCCATGAGGTTTCCCAGACCAGCTTTCTTGTACATTCTCATTGTTCCAGTCTCCAGCTCATTGTCACAGTCTCCATTGTTGATGGTTATCCAGCTCATTGTCACAGTTCCCATTGTTCAGTATCCAAGCTTCATTGTCACAGTCTCCATGTTCAGTATCCAGCTTCATTGTCCGTATCCAGTGTTCTGGTATCCAGATTTATTTACATCTCCATTGTTCCGTTTCCAGCTTCATGTCACAGTAGTCTCAGTTGGTTCCGTTATCCAGTTCATGTAACAGTCGCCATTGTTCTGTGTTATCCAGCTTCATTGTCACAGTTATATTGTTCCCAGTACCCGCTTTCATTGTCAACAGTCTCCATTGTTCGTCATCCAGCTTCATTGCACAGTCTCCAAGTATTCTGGTATCCTAGCGCTTCATTGTAACAGTCTCCATGTTCTGTATCAGCTTTTATTGTACATTCTCCATGGTTTCGTAATCCAGCTTCATTGTAACAGTCTCCATGTTCCGGTATCAGCTTCCATGTTCACAGCGCCATTGTTAAAGGATCCGCTTTCATGGATCACCATTCTCAATTTGTTCCGGTATCCAGTTCACGGTCACAGTCTCCATTGTTCCAGTATTCCAGCTCATTGTCACAAGTATCCATTGTCTGGATCAGGGCTTTATGGTTACATTCTCCATTGTTCCAAGTACCAGATTCATTGTCACAGTCTCCATTGTTCGAGTATTCAGTTCACTGTCCAAAGCCTCCATTGTTCGGTTATCCAGCTACATTGTCACAGTCGCCTGGTTCGGTATCCGCCTCATTGTAACAGTCCCATGTTACGGGGTATCCAGCTCATTGTCATGGTATCTTGTCCGGTCGGTATCCCGCTTCATTTTACAGTTCCATTGTTCCAGCATCCTGCGCCGGGTGTGTGCAGTTAGTTCCATGCTTCCTGCCTTCCTACGACTCTAACTAAACGTTGAGTCTCCTGTCCTCTATCAAACAGAGGTAGGGCAGCGTTACAGACGGTTTGACCAAACCTTATGGAAATTGTTTACTCCACACGTGTTAGGTCAGTGTGCTCGTTTGATTTGAGCAATGTACTTGTAAACTAGAGAGTCAGCTTTAAGCAATAATCTTAACAGCTTAGATAAGCACGCCACCAGAACTGATGTTGAATCTCAGGAATGACAGTCATTTCATCCTGTGTCACACCTAAAATCAACTAGGCAAGTAAAGTTACTTCACTGAGATAAGCAATCGGCTGCAACTCTGCCTACTAACTTGTCAACCACAAGGTTAGAAACCCAGCAATGCAGAGAAAGTTAGCAAGTTCTGTATCCATGATGAAATACGGTATTGCTGCAAGTGGGTGATAAATGTTGGACATGCACTACATTGCCTTATCGCTGGGCATGTGAATTGGACATCTGGAAAAGGACTTACCTGACATGGAGGGTTATAGAGAAGGCTTTCTGTGACCCCTATATGACAGTTATTCTTGCCTTGATTCCAGACTATGAAATATGGAGGAAATGACGTCCGTGGGTTCTCTACACCTTCATCCGTTTCTCACCCTCCCAACCCCTCGTCCAACCACAACACTGGATTGGGACTGGGAGATGGAACATGGGAAAATGGAAACGAGGTATGGAATATGGAAATACTAATACGGGCAGGTAAATCTGTCTGTACTCTTCAGACCTGGACTCCATTATCTTGGAAACTTGTCTGGGGCCATATCCAAGCCGGAACAATGACTTTGACAGTATTTTAAAAGAATGGTACAGATAAACACAGTGTACAAGATACAAGATACCAACGCATTCGTAGGAGGCCGAGGTATCAGTTCTTAGAAGATAGTCAGAAACTAAAGGACAAACAAGAAATCACGCCAATGTTGTGCGCTAACAATGTAATCTACCCAGCTGATTGGGATGTACGCCATGCCAGATGTTGGATTACGTTAAACTTCTCGCCGAACATCCCTCGAGTACAGTACAATACTCAAGGCCCTTTTTACACTGAGAGGTAAGGACAAACGGGAAGTGAATCTCTCGCATTCAAACAAGCCTTATGGGAGGTCTTCCAGTGCAAAGGGAGCAAATGAAAAAGGACAAATAAAGGAAGGATGTGGAGGAAGACAGCAGCTGTTTCATCATGGGACTGACTCCTCCCTATAACATCTGCAAAAACAGAGCCTCGGAGTCCGGGACGGTATCGGCCATGAATTATTTGCAAACGCATCCCACTAACATTAGCCGACAGCAGGCAAAAGGACGAGTGTTTGTGGCCAGAGTTCCGGTGGGTGATGTTTGTGAAGGGTGATTCCACATTTAAGCGACCACCACTTCTGTTATGGCAGCTCCACTCTCTGCTATGACAGCTTGTGGAGAGCGTGTTAATCCCCTCCCTCTTTGTGGTGTTCGCGAAAATTCAGAATCATCAGCGAATTATCTTCTGGGAATATCAGAAAAAGATAAAAGTGTTGTATCAGCTAAAAATATTCCTGGACACTCCGATTAGTTGGCGATTGATGCCAGCGAGGAGATTCAATAAAAGTCTTAATCATTCAACTGGTGCTAATTTTGGCCCAACCACATCAAAATGTAACTAAGATCTGATTGTTGGGGGCAAAATTAGCACATTTTAAACGATAAGACCTTTATTGATAAACCTGCATATTCCCTAATTAGCCGTAAAAAACTAACCTTGTAAAGAATTCATTAAGAAAGTTTAGATATTATTTTTTTCTTAAATTATGTCTCTCAAGTTGGTTTTCTTATTCGGAAAGTTGGTTTCTTATTGGGAAAATGAATAATAAACTGGTGTTTTCAAAAGGGATAAATCCTTTGTTCAGTGGAGACAACACTTCACTACCATATACAGACCCTGGCATATAATACATTCACTCCAGCCTGAAACAACCTGATTCTGGGCATGCATAGGGCATCAAGTGGGCAAATATCCTTTTCTGCGTTTTGGCATACGAAACGTGTTTCAAAGGGTAAATCCTTTGTTTTTAGTGAAACAAACTTCACATCACCCACAGATATCAGACACCGGCATAAAATGTATTTCAATTCCAGTCCTGAAACAAACTGATCTGGCATGCATACGGCCATCATAGGTGGTCACAATAGCCTTTTCTGCATTTTGACATAAGGAAAGTTGTGTTTTGCAATAGGTAAAAAAAAACCATTTGGGCCACTGAAAAAACAAGCAGAAGATTTGTACGCATACCCTGGCACGATAAGTTCAGTGAAGTCCGCTGGCCCAACTTGGGTTTGGGCATGCAAGTTAGCTCCAAAAGCCTGCAAAATGGCCATTTTAGCCATTTGAATAAGAAACTGGCGTTGGCAAGTAAACCAATTTGGGCCACTGAAAAAAAAACAACGCAGACAGACACGTACATACCACCTGGAATAGTTCAGATGAGTTCAGTCTGGCCTCAACTTGGTTTGAGGGCATGCAAGTTGGCATCAAAGCCTGCCCCCAAATAGCCTTTCAGCCAGTTGAATAGAAACCTGGCGTTTTGGCAATAGGTTAATACCACTTGGCCACTGAAATAACATACGCAGACTAGACATGCGCCTACCCCTGGCACATATCATTGAGTCCAGCCTGGCGCCATACTTGGTTTGGGCATGCAAGTTGGCCATCAAAGTCTGCAAATGACCATTTCTGCAATTTGAACCAAGACACTGTTGTTTGCAATAGGTAAACCAGTTTGGGCACCTGAAAAAAAAAAAAACACTGCAGGAATGACTGTTTACATACCCTTGCGGATATAGTCAGTTGAGTCCAGCGTGGCCCAAACTTGGTTCTTGGGCATTGCAAGTTGCGCCTCAAAGTCTGCCAAAAATAGCCATTTTTCAAATTTGAAAAAGAAACTTGTGGTTGCAATAGGTAAACCATGTGGGCAAATGAAAAAACACTGCAGATAGACACTTACATACCCTGGACATAATTCAGTTGAGTCCAGCTTGGCCCAGTTGTTGGGGGCATGCAAGTTGGCAATCCAAGCCCTTCAAAATCAGCCCCTAGTCTTAAATGTTTTCCATTTTTCATTCCATTGTTCCAGTATCCAGTCCATTGTTTCCAGTATCCAGTTCATTGTTACAGATCAGCTTTATTGTTCCCGTCTCCATTGTTCCCAGTATCCGCTTTATTGGTACATTCCCAGTGTTCCAGTCCAGCTTTATGGGTACATTCTCAGTGTTCCAGGTAATCCAGCTTCATGTCACAGTCTCCATTGTTCTGGTGTCAAGTTCATTGTCACAGGTCTCATTGTTACGGTATCCAGCTTCATTGTCACAGTCTACCATTCTGTTCGGTATCCAAGCTTCATTGTCACAGTCTCCATTGTTCGGTATCCAGCTATTGTCAGGTATCATTGTTCCCAGTATTCCGCTTCATTGTTACGTCTCCATTGTTCAGCATTTGCTCCTGTGTTGGGCCAGTTTCCCCCACTGCTCCTCCTCATCCGACCTAAACGTGAGTCCCATGTCCTTATTCAACAGAGGGTTAGGGCAGCGTTACAGAAGTTGACCACAGCCTTCTGGAAATTGTATCCACACAGAGATTAGGTCAGGTGCTCGTTTGAGCAATGTACGTTCTAAGAGAGAGTAGCTTTAAGCAATAATTTAAACAGCTTCAGATAAGCCACGCCCACCAGAACTGATGTGGACTCAGGCTGACAGTCATTTCAATCCTGTCTGTCACACCTCTAAATCAACTAGGCAAGTAAAGTTACTTACTGAGATAGGCCAATCGGCCTGCAATGGCTTCTACACTGTCACCACAAAGGTAGAACCAGGCAATGGCAGAGAAAGTTAGCAAGTTCTGTCTCCATGAAAATACGGTATGCTGCAAGCTGGGTGATAAATGTGCGATGGACATGCACTACCATTTGCTATTGCTTGCAATGTTGCATCTGGCACATGTTGGAAAGACTTACCTGACAGGGAGGGTATTAGAGAAGGCCTTCTGTGACCCCTATCGCGAAAGTCTCTGGCCTTGATTCCAGACTATGAAATATGGAGGAAATGAGTCCGTCGTTCTCTACACCTCATCCGTTTCTTACCCCTGCAAAACCCCTTCGTCCTAACAACACACTGGATTGGTACTGGGAGGATGACATGGGAAAGGAAATGGATACGAGTATGGAAAAAAGTAATACCGGCAGGTAAAATCTTCTGTAACCTCTCAAGACCTGGAATCCTTTTATCTTGGCAACTGTCTGGGGCCATATTCAAAGCGGACAAAATGATATGACCCTTATTTTTAAAGCATGGTAAGCATAAACAAAGTTGTAAGTGTACAAGACTACCCAACGCCATTAGTAGGCGAAGGACGAGTATCAGTCTCAGAAGATAGTCCAGAAACTCAAGGGACAACAAAGCAAAATCAGCCAAAGTGTGCTATAAACAATGTAAGCTACCCAGCTGGATTGGGACTGTATGCAGCCAGATGTTGGATGTACGTTATTAAAGTTCTAGCCGAAACATCCTCGAGTACAGAAAATACTCAACTTTTCACTGAGACCGGGTAAAGGGACAAAACAAACGGTTGAAGATCTCCGCATTCAGAACAAGTCCCTAGGGAGGTTCTTCGTGGACAAAAGGAGAGCAAATGAAATGAAAAACAGACAAAGGAAGGCTGGTGGAGGAGAAGAAGCAACTGTTTCAGGGATGAACTCCTCCTATATTAAGGCCATGCCACAAAACATTGAATGGCGCCCGCTCGTGGTATGAGTTCATGGGACGGTATTACGGCCCAGGAAGTTATTTTGAAGGAGACGCTTCATATGCCATAAACTATTCAAGCCCGACTGAGGCAGGCAAAAAGAACGATTGTTTGTGGCAGAGTTCTGGTGGGTGATTTTGTGAAGGGTGCTTCCACTTTAAGCGACCACCACTTCGGTATGGCAGCTCCACTCTCTGCTATGACAGCTGTGTGGAAAGCGTGTTGAGTTGAATCCCTCCATTATGTTGGTGTTCGAGAAGGAAACATCAGATCTATCCGGACTATCTCTGGAATATCCGAAAAAGAATAAAATTGTTATAGCCTAAAAACTATCCAGACACCTCCGATTTAGTTCGGCGATTGATGCCCAGCGAGGAGGAGATTCAATACAAAGTTCTTATCATTTCAAATGGGTGCTAATTTGCCCCAACCAATCAAATGTTAACTAAGATCGATTGGTTGGGGCAAAATTAGCCCATTTAACGATAAGAACCTTTATTGAATAAAACTGCATATGCCTTATTAGCTAAAAAATAAACCTTGTCAAAGAAGTCATAATGAGAAGTTTTTAAGATATTATTTTTTTCTTAAATATTTCTCAAGTTGGTTCTTATTTTCGGAAAGTTGTTTCGTATTTGGGAAATAAATAAATAAACTGGTGTTTCCAAGGGATATTAAATCACTTGTTTCAGGAGTACAACACTCAATACACAGATTCAGACCCCTGGATATTTATACATTTCTCCAGCCTGAAACAAAATGATTCTGGGCATTGATATGGGCCCTCATAGTGGGCACATAGCCTTCGTGCAGTTTTGTTAAGAAAGTGGTGTTTTGCAATAGGTAAACCAGTGGGGGCCACTGAAAAAAAGCAGAATGATTTGTACATACCCGTGGCCACATAATTGCAGTTGAGTCCCGTTCTGGCCCAACTTGGTTTGGGCATGCAAGTAGCATCAAGCCTGCAAAATAGCCTTTTAGCCATTTGATAAGAAACTGGCGTTTGGCAAGGTAAAAACCAATTTGGGGCCACTGCTGAAAAAACACCGCAGATAGAACTACATAACCGGCACATTAGTTCAAGTGAGTCCATGGGACCAACTTGGTTTGGGGCATGCAAGTTGGCATCAAGCCTGAAATAAGCCATTTTGCAATTTGAATAAGAAACTGGCGTTTGCAATAGGTTAATCCAATTTGGGCCACTACCCACTAAATAACATAGCAGACACAGACAAATGCGCATACGCTGCCACACAATTCAGTTGAGCGTCCAGCGGCCCAACTTGATTTTGGGCAGGAAGTTGGCATCAAAGGCCGGAACTAAATAGCCCATTTCAGCCATTGAATAAGGAAACTGGTTGTTTTGCATAGGGTAAAACCACTTTGGGCCACTGAAAAAAAACACCGCGCGACACACTGTACATACCCTGGCACATAATTCAGTTGAGTCCCAGCCTGGCGCAACTGGTTTTGGGTATGCAAGTTGGCATCAAAGTCCCTGCAAAAATGACCATTTCTGCAAAATTTGAACAAGGAAAAGAAAACTGTTGTTTTGGGCAATAGGTAAACCAGTTTGGGCCACTGAAAAAAACACTGCAAGAATGATGACATACCCTTGGGATATATCAGTGAGTCCAGCTTGGCCCAAACTTGGTTTTGGGCATGCAAGTTTGGCATCAAGTCCTGCAAATAAGCCATTTTCAAATGTGAAAAGGGAAAAAACAAAACTGGTGGTTTGCAATAGGTAAACCACTTGGGCCACTGAAAAAACACTGCAGATAGACCACTTACTACCCCTGGCACATAATTTTTGAGCCAGCTTGGGGGCCCAGCGTGGTTTGGGGTATGCAAGTTGCGAATTAAAGCCTTCAAAAATAGCCATTTCTTCCAAATTTTTTCATTTGTCAATCTCCATTGTTCCAGTATCAGCTCCATTGTTTCCAGTAATGCAGCTTCATTGGTACAGACCAGCGTTATTGTTCCAGTTCATTGTTCCAGTATCCAGCTTATGTTACATCTTATGTTTCAGTATCCAGCTTATTATGGCCACAGTCTCCCATTGTTGGTATCCAGCTTCATTGTCACAGTATGCCATGTTCCGGTATCCAGCTTCATTGTCATGGTCCATTGTTCGGTATCAGCTTCATTGTTACAGTCGCATTGTTCAGTATCACAGCTTCATTGTCACAGTCCTCCATTGTTTCTGGATCAGGCTTCTGGTCCACAGTCTCCATTGTTCTGGTATCCAGCGTCATTGTCACAGCTCTCCATTGTCCGGTATTCCAGCTTCATGTCACAGTATCCATTGTTCCGGCTATCAGCTCATGGTCATGGTCTCCATTGTTCAAGGTATCCAGCTTCATTGTCCATGGTCTCCTTGTTTCCGGTATCCAGTCATGTTACAGTCTCCATTAGTCAGCATCCTGCTCCTGTGTTGTGCCAGTTCCCACTGCTCCTCCTTCATTCCGACTAAACGGGAAGTCTTCCCTGTATCTATCCACAGAGGTTAGGGCGCGTTACAGAAGGTTACCAAGCCTTCTGGGAAATTGTACTCCCGAGAGTTAGGTCATGTGCTCTTTGAGCAATGTACGTTTAAAATAGAGATCAGATGTAAGCAATAATCTTAACAGGCTTCAGATAAGACACGCCCACCAGAATGAGTTGCTCTCAGGCTGACAGTCATTTCACTCCTGGCTGTCACACCCTCTACAATCAACTAGGCAAGTAAAGTTACTTCACTTAGATAGCAATCGGCCGGCAACTGGTCTAATACACGTCAACCACAAAGGTTAGAAACCAGCACTGGCAGAGAAAGTTAGCAAGTTCTGTCTCCATGAAATACGGGTAATTGCTGCAAGCTGGGTGGATAAATGTTGCGGACATGGCACTACCATTGCCTTATCGCGTGGCAATGTCATCTGGCACATGTTGAACGATTACCTGACATGGAGGGTATAGAGAGGCTTTTGTGACCCCTATTGGACAGCTGATTCTGGCCTGATTCCAGAATATGAAATATGGCGGAAATGACTGTCCGTCGTTTCTCTACACCTTCATCCGTTTCTACCCCTCCCCAACCCCTCGTCCTAACCACCACAGGGATTTGGTACTTGGGAGGATGAACATGGGAAATGGAACGAAGATGGAAATACTAATACGGGCAGGTTAAAATCTCTGTAACTCTTCAGACATGGAATCCATTTATCTTGGAAACTTGTCGGGCCATATCCAAGCCGGCCAACATGAAATGACATTATTTTTAAAAGCATGGTACAGATGATCAAACAAAGTGTACAAGACTACCCAACGCCATCGTAGGAGGCCGAGGTATCAGTCTTCAGAAGATTAGTCAAGAAAACTCAAAGGACAACAAAGCAAATCCAAGCCAAGTGTGCTCGAAAACAATGTATCTACCCAGCTGATGGGACATGTCTGCTGCAGATGGTGTGATTACGTTTCAACGTTCTCGCCGAAAATCCCTCGGAGTACCAGAAAATACTCACCTTTTCACTGAGCCGGTAATAAAGGGACAAACGTGAAGATCTCTCGCATTCAGAACAAGTCCCTATGGAGGTCTTCACAGTTGGCAAAGGAGCAATGAAAAAGACCACAAATAAGGGAAAGGATGTGGAGGAGAAGCAGCTGTGTCTGGGATGACTCCTCTATATCAAAAGCCAAGCTGCCAACCAAAACATTGACTGGCGCCTCTTGGGAGTCACGGGACGGTATCCGGCCAAGGAAGTTATTTGCAAGAGACGCTTCCTATTCCCAAACTATTCAAGCCCGACTGCAAGCAGGGCACAAAAGGACGATGTTTGTGGCCAGGAGTTCTGGTGGGGTGATTTTGTGGGTGACTGTTGTGAAGGGTGATTCCCCTTTTAAGCGCCACCACTTCGGTATGCAGCTCCACTCTTGCTATGACAGCGTGTGGAGAGCGGTTGAATCCCTCATCTTTGTTGTGGTAAGAGAAACATAGATCTATCGGAAGATCGTCTGAATTATCAGAAAAAGAATAAAATGTTTTGGATCAGCTAAAAATATCATGGACACCTCCGATTGAGTTGGCGATTGATTGCCCGCGAGGAGATTCAATAAACGTTCTTATAAGTTAAAATGGTGTAATTTTGCCCCAAAACCAATCAAATGTTAAATATATCTGATTGTGGGGGCAAAATAGCACATTTTAACGATAGAACCTTTATGAAGAAACCCGCATATGCCTTATAGACGTAAAAATAAACCTGTCAAAGAATAATTATAGGAAAGTTAAGATATTAGTTTTTTCTGAAATTATTCTTCAAGTATGGTTTCTTATTCGGAAAAGTTGGTTTCTTATTTGGGAAATGGAATAATAAACTGTAGTTGTTCTCAAAGGGTAAAATCCTTTGTTTAGCGGATGAAACAACACTTCACATACACGATACAGACTCTGGCGTATAATACATTTTATTTACAGCTGAAAACAAACTCGATTCCTCGCGGCATGACATATGGACCATTATAGAGGGCCAATAGCCTTTTCGCATAGGTTGTGCCATAAGAGAAAGGGTGTTTTTTTTGCAATAGTAAACCAGTTTGGGCCACTGAAAAAAACACAGCAGAATGATTTGTACATACCCCTTGGCACATAATTCAGTGAGTTCCGTCTGGCCCAACTTGGGTTTGGGCATGCAAGTTAGAATCAAGCCTGCAAAAATAGCCATTTAGCCATTTGAAATAAGAAAAAATGGCGGTTGGCAATAGGTAAACCAATTTGGGCACTGAAAAACATAGCAGACAGAGATGGCATACCCCTGGCCACACAATTCAGTTGCAGTCCAGCCTGGCCCAACTTGGTTTTGGGCTGCATGTTGGCATCAAAGCCTCAAAATAGCCATTTAGCCATCATTTGAATACAAAGAAACTGGGCTGTTTGGCAATAGGTAAACCAATTTGTGGCCACTGAAAAAACCCGCAGATAGAACGTACATAACCCTGGCACATAGTTCAGTTGAGCCCAGTCTGGCCCAACTTGGTTGGGCATGCAAGTTGGCATCAAAGCCTGCAAAATAGCCATTTAGCCATTTGAATAAGAAAACTGGCGTTTTCTGCAATAGGTAATCCAATTTGGGCCACTAAAATAACATAGCACGACTGAATGCGCATAACCCTGGCCCAATTCAGTTGAGTCCAGCCTGGCCCCCAACTTGATATTTGAGGCCATGGCAAGTTGGCATATCAAAGCCTGCAAAATAGCCATTTCAGCTATTGAATAGAAAATGGTGTTTTGCAATAGGTAAACCACTTTGGGCCACTGAAAAAACACTGCCAGAATGACTAGTACATACCCATGGGATATAATTCAGTTGAGTCCAGCGGCCCAACTTGGTTTGGGCTGCAAGTTGGCATCAAAGTCTGCAAAATAGCCATTTCTTCAAATTTGAAAAAGAAACTGGTGTTTTGCAATAGGTAAACACTTTGGGCCACTGAAAAAAACACTGCAGAATAGACACTTACATTACCCCTGGCACATAATTCAGTTGAGTCCAGCTTGGCCCAGCTTGGTTGGGGCATGCAAGTTGGCATCAAAGCCTTCAAAATAGCCATTTCTTCAAATTTTTCATTTTTCAATCTCCATTGTTCCAGTATTCACAGCTCCATTGTTTCAGTTCAGCTCAGTGTACAGATCCAGCTTTATTGTTCCAGTCTCCATTGTTCCAGTATCCAGCTTTTATTGTTATTATTCTCCATTGTTCCAGTATCCAGCTATTGTCACAGTCTCCATTGTTCTGCTATCCAGCTCATTGTCACAGTCTCATGTTCTGGTATCCAGTTTCATTGTCAAGTCTCCATTGTTCCGTAGTATCCAGCGTTATTGTTACATTCTCCATGTTCCAGTATCCAGCTTCATGTCACAGTTTCTCCTATTGTTGATCCAGCTTCATTGTCACAGTATCCATTGTTCCGGTATCCAGCTTCATTGTCACAGTCTCCATTCGTTCCGGGTATCCAGCTTCATTGTCAGGTCTCCATTGTTCCGGTATCCAGCTTCATGTGTTACAGTTCCATTGTTCTGGTATCCAGCTTCATTGTCACGTTTCCATTCTTCCGGTATCCAGCTTCATTGTCACAGTCTCCATTGTTCCGGTGATCAGCTTCATTGTCAGTCTCCATTGTTCCGGTTATCCAGCTTCATTGTTACAGTCTCATTGTTCCAAGATCCTGCTCCTGTGTGTGTGCCAGTTCCCACTGCTTCCCTTCATCCGACCTAAACGTGAGTCCTTCCCTGTCCTCATTCAAACAGAGGTAGGCAGCGTTACAGAAGGTTTGACCGCCCTCTGGAGGAAATTGTACTCCACACAGAGTTAGGTTCATGTGCTCGTGTTGAGCAATGTACTTTAAACTAGAGAGTCAGCTTTAAGCATCCAGGCCCACACAGGAGAAGCTGTCAGCTCATGTAGTCAAAAAGGCAAGTACCAGTAATTTAGGACCAGTTAAAGAAAAGAACCTTAAATGGTGACTGGGCTTAAAATATTTGGGCCAACTTTTGAACTAATTGCTTTTATTTATCCAGGGTTAGCCGACTGTTTGTAGTAGAACCTTTTGGAGGTATCCAATATACAATTAATTTAGCTGTGTGAGCATAGAATTTTTTTTTTGTATGTATTATTATTTTTGGTCTCTAGTTGCACTTTAATATGGATGCACAACCGCCCAATTTTTATTATATGGTGATGTACATACGCCTGGCACAATAATTCCGTTGAGTCCAGCTTGGCGCCAACGTTGGTTTGGGCATTGCAATTTGGCATCAAAGTCTGCAAAATAGTCATTTCTGAACATTTGATAAGAAACTGTTGTTTGCAATAGGTAAAAACAGTTTGGGCCATTGAAAAAAACACCACAGATAGACACGTACATACCCTAGGGATATAATTCAGTTGATTCCAGCCGGCCCAACTTGGTTTTGTGGGCATGCAATGTTGCATCAAAATCTTCAAAATAGCTGTTTTAACCATTTGATAAGAAACTGGTGTATGCAATAGGTAAACTAGTTTGGGCCACTGAAAAAAAACAGCAGACAGACACGTGTATCCCACAATGTGTACTTAACATGGGTAACGAGAAATTTCTAACTTTTTGGAGATTCCCTGGATTTTGGGTTAAAATATGTGGAAAAAAAATGTAAATTTTCCCCATTTTTATTTTTAGTTATCTTAAACTTTAAGCAAAAAGATAATGTATAACTTTTTCTAAACTACGATCCGGTTCCTATTTAGGTTACTGATGTCCTTATTATATAAGAAGTGTTCTAGTGAGTCTGTTATATAAGTGGTAGCCACCCTTGGGTGTGGCTCAAGATTATTAGTTGCAGTATAAGTGTTGCCCCAGTGACACCCCTATGATCCCAGTTATAGACACCAGCACAAAGATAGCAACCAAAGGTCCAGATTAATTTCTGAACCTGGCGAAAAAAAAAATATAATACAATGACAGCAACAATGGACAATTATGCAAACTTTGTTACTTAATATACATATCTTAATATTCACGTTACAGTGTTATTTGTGTACAACATATTTTGTTAAAATATATTAACTGCAAGTATTTTAACTGTTGAGTTGAGAGCACAGTTACTGTGGAATAGTAGAAGTTATCTGTCACTCTTATATTCCAAATGAGCAGAGTGGGTAAACTGTTGCAGATAAACTTAAATAATCCTGCAGCTGTAATTTATCCTTAGCAGGTTTAAACTTGTTGTTAAGTTCCAGTAGTAGTGATAAGAAATAGTATCTCCCTTGGATGTCCCACTGCAAGCCAGTAAGACAGGGTACTTTAATCAGGGAATAAACTGGTTGATACACAGGGGGTTTCTCTGGTAAGGGTGCACAGTCTGACAGTCAGATTGTCAGTGATGGGGATCACCTTGAACTAGTGGCCTGTTTCCCACACAAATCCAAAGTACCTACTGATATTCAAAGACACCAGGCTCCAGTCCACAGCATGCAAACTACAGGTGAAGTTCTGCAAGCACCTCATCCAGTTCATATAGATTAAGCCTGTACAAAAGCCTTCGCCACATGTGGCAGCTCTCCTCCTGAACAGTACCCAAACTGGAATGCCCTCCTTTTCCTGTCTGCCTGAGATTACTCCTATTGGCTTTCTTCATAGACTTCCTGTTGCCGAGCCTCTTGGGACATGTAGTTCATCAGGTAAAAACGAGTTTACCAGTTCCTTTCATACAAAATGATGGGTAGGTGTGCACAGCTAGGTACAGTTTATGCATTTAAATACTTTACTGACAGACGAATAAAACAATATTGTGTTGTATAAAGTGCTACAATCTCCCCCACTGAAATCTTGAGCCCCCTGCAAGACATAGCATAGCCGTAACAGTTTCAATACATGATATTATAAATATACGTTATTTCTAATTTACACTTGGTAGGTACATTACACTATGAGCCTGGTCAGGGTTTGTAACTAGGGTTTTGTTCTATGACTAAAGAATTGTGGGTGACACGAACAATCTATGGATGCTAAAAACAGTCTCTTCACTGCTTTTGCCAAACAAATATAGGTCAATCTTTGAGGGGGTCTATTCCTGGGCTCTCTCATGTTAACTAATTGCGATCATTACAGTCTCTTACATTTTGGCTTGTTTCTGGAGAGATGGTTTCAATTTGTTTATCTGAACTAGAATCCTTATAGAGCGGTTGCAACAATAGGTTCCATCACTGTGGGAAGGAAAGGTTCATTCCCCAGTGGCTGTGAGAATAATTGTGAAGCCTCTAAAGTTTCTTCTAATAACTCTGTTGTATGGACAACAAAATCAGGTGAATCGGCATTTAGTCACTAGCAGTCTCGGGAATAGCTTCTTTTGAATGCACAATCTGAAAAAAAATATAATCTAACCCCCAGCCATCCTCATTTTCGTCTTCACTTGGCTCATCAGGATCTATAGATTTAGGGGTTGAAGTATTTTGCCTTGTAGTCTCCTGGACTCGTGGTTTTGAATGGCATTGACTCATTGGCTGTTTATGTGTTGGTAGCCCATGACACTTCCCCTAAAGGCATGATGTGATTTCTGTGCCAGGTCTTTATAGGACCATCTTCCTCTGGACGAAGTTGATATACTGGAAGGTTTGGTAGCTGGGGAGCAAACTATATATAGTTGTGGCCCACCTAAACTTAGCTTATGTTTTCCTGGGACTCCCAGGTTCTCAAACGGACACGATCTCCGCGTGTAAATCATGAAGTTTCACTTTTTATCATATCGAGATTTATTTTGCAAATTTTTCTTCCCAGCTGCTCTTTTGAGCCATTGTGGAGGATTGCTGAAGGCTTGTTTGCAATTCTCTTACATAGCTTTGATGGATTTGACTGGGTGTTCATCAGCTGACCCCAAAAGACCGATCAATTGGTAATCTAGCTTACGTCCGAACATTAAGAAGTAGGGTGAGTATCCAGTGGCATCATTCTTTGTGCTATGTAGGCATGATAACTGTAGAAATTATGCTACCTCCAGTGGGGTTTTTTTCATTAGGCAGAGTACAACATGTCAAGCAAAGTCCTATTGAAACGTTCAGGTTGAGGGTCACCTGTGGGTGGTATGGGGTTAGTTGATGATTCGGACTCCTGCCTTGCTAAAAGGTCATGATTAGCTTGCTTTCAAAATCTCTACCCTGATCGAATGAACTCTTTTAGGGAGACCATAATGAATAAAAAAACGCTCCACTAAGACTTTTAGCAACTGTAATTGCTCGCTGATCCCGGGTGGGAAATGCTTGAGCATACCGTGGTAAAATGGTCTGTCACCACCAATACATTGCTGATGCCAGCTCATCTGATTCAATAGACAGAAAGTCAATGCACACTAGATCCATAGGGCTGACTCTCCAGTGGCCTAAGGGGCGGCCCTTGTTGGCAATTTCTTTCTTGTATACATCTAAGACAGGAATGGCAGTAATCCTCTACTCTGCTTCATACATGGCCAGTAAAACCGGTCCCTCACAAGTCCTAGAGTTTTTTCATAACCCAAATGACCATGCTCATCAGCAAGCAGTTAGGACAGTTTCTTTGTGTTTCAGTGGTAGCATCAATTGCCATTTCTCTGTTTGTTGCACTTGGGGCTCTTCTGTACACTAAACCTGGGTAAGTGCAGTCGATCCCACTCTTTAAGAAGCAGCCTTGCTAAGGATGCACACTACTAACGGAGTATCTCTGTGTGCTGCTTCCTCAAGGCCTCCACAGCCAGCCGGCAGAGAGGATCCTACTTTGATCTCTCTTGAGGTCTCCTTGCTAAAATATGGCATGGTTGATGTTTCAACAGAAGTAACATACAGTAAAGCGGGGGAATACCTCAGCAGTTGTACCAATTTTCTCTGCCAAACTTCCTTTTTGAAGTCTCCAAGTTACGCCTTGACACATTGTTCTCACCCCAGGAGCTGGAATCTCAATCCATCATCATCTGGCTGTAACTCTCATGAGGCCTTCTGGACAGTCCATCAGCATCCTATTATTTTGGGCTGGACGGTATCTTAGAAAACTTATAGTGTGCTAATGCAGCTAGCCATCTATGTCCAGTAGCATCCAGTTTTCAGTGTCAATACATAAGTCAGTGGGGTGTTGTCGGTCTGCACTTCAAACTCTGACCATATAGGTAATCATGCAATTTATCTACCACTGACCATTAAGAGCAAGGAATTCAAGTTGTGGCAGGGTATTTTTTTCCGTTGGTGAGAAGGCTTCTGCTGATTGTAAGTACTGGCCTTAACTCATTGTTGTGTTCTTGATATAAGACCCCACAAGACCTTCTCTGCTGGCATCAATGTGCAGTGTATAAGGCTTAGTTGTATCTGCATAGGCAGTACCGGTGCATGAGGTGAGACAATATCTTAGTAGGTCAAAAGCGTTGGTCACATTCCTTAGACATCTGTCTTCTATAGACTTCTGGCCCATCTTCTGGCCCATAGATATCTTAGTCTGAAGGTTATCATCTGATTCTCCTACATCAGAGTCATTCGAAGTAGCTGGTTCAGAGGTCGAGCTACTTTAGAAAATTCTTTTACAAACCTCTATAATACCCACAGAATCCCGGAACGATCGAAGTTCTGTGACTGGTCTGGGCTTTGGCCAGGAAGAACAGCTTCGATTTTGTGGGTCAGTAGCATACTTGTGATGAGACGATATGGCCTACATAACTAATGATGGCTGACAGAATTGACACTTTTCTGGAGACAACTTAAGGCCTTTTTCTCTAACCGATCACAGTACCTTCAGCAATCTCTCTTCATGTTCTTCCAGTGTCTTTCCAAAGACTATCAGGTCATCAAGATACACCAGTACTTCAAGTAGATGCGTATCACCTACTGTACGCTCTATGAGGCGTTTGAAATGTGGCTGGGGCTCCACAGAGGCCTTGGGGCATCCTATTATTAAATTCATAGAACCCTAAGGACATATGAATGCCGTTTTTCCTACTTCTGGGTGCATAGGGATCTGATAGTATTCCACTTCGCAAGTCCAACACGCTCTAAACCACTTACTCCCCACCAAACAGTTAGGACATCATCAACTCTGGGAGTGGTATATTGGTCTGGAATTGTGCGCTGATTCAGGGTGCGATAATCACACACATTCGGATTGACCCATTCTTCTTGCGTACCACCATTGGGGATGCATATGGACTTCGGGATTCTTTAATGATTCCCGTGGTTTGAGCTCCCTCCAGGTGGTTCGAAGATCCTCTAAGTCACCTGGGAGCAATACGGCGGGATCTTTCCGAAAAGGTTTGTCTTCTCTAAGACGGATAGTATGCTGGGTGGTCGTGGAGCATCCCATTTCAACATCACTGGTGGAAAAAATATGGTTGTAAGCTTTCAAGTGATTACATAAACGGATTCTCCATTCTTGGGAATAAGAGGGTTGGTGAGGTTATACAGTTCAGCATGTGATTTTGTGGCTCTACTTTGTCTCTTACCATGTTAGCTGCCGGAACAGGATTAGCTGAATAGACTTTTCTAATAGTGAATGCGGAGTAGAATTGCAGGCTCACTGCTAGTATTTTTTAACCAATTGTCACATTACCCTGATTATTCTTAAGACAGTCTATAGGTAATGTTCAGGAATATTCCACACAGAAGGGAGGCCTACCCCTGGTCCACTTTCAAGCATCAAATGTTTTCAGCATTTTTACAGCATATTTTTTACCCTGGCCTTCATACAAGTTATTTTTCCAGGGGTATCACACGTTCTTTGTCTGTAGGAACCACACATTTCCAATTTCCTCTGGAGGAATTTCGGTCTGTTGTGGCTAGAGAGGCAGGACTGGCTGCAGCAAAGGATGAATGGAGATTTTCTGTTTATCCTTCAATCCTAGATGAGGGGTTAACATTCGCCTTACCAGTCAGTATTTGTTCCTATCACCACAGAGTATTCTTGGGAGGTCTGGGGCATACTACAGCCAGTGCCTCAAATACCTCTTTGGATCCTGTCACTTTAGGTGAAAACTCTAACTTAACAGGATGTTACCCATCATAGGGAAATTGGTATTGCCGAGAACCCCATATTTCTAACTGTGGTCAATTTTCTAAAGGTAGATGTGACAGATATCTCTGGTAAAAATCTCGATACAGGAGTGTAACCTGGCCTCCTGTATTATTAGTGCTGTAGAGTAGATGCCTTCAAACTTGTATAGGCACAACTGGGGGTGGCCCTACAAGACCATTAGGAAGCTTGTCTTTGAATACAACTGGTTCTGTCTCGTTTAGCTTGCTCATTGCATGAAGGGGCATTCTTTTAATCTCCAGAGTATACTTTTCTGGCATTAACACCCTGGTGTATGAAAGTTTCATGACTTCTGCCTTTTGTAAAATCTGGGGGTAAATGGTTTAACTTGTGATGATGCATCATCTTCTTGGCTTCTGGCTCTGCTAGCTGTTTTGTGCACCCCTATGGGTTCCCTTTGGAGCGTTTACTGTACAGGCACCAGCTGGCTCTTCACTGGGGCCCTCTGGAGTTTCCCTTTGCCTTTTTCTTCTCAGCATTCAGTTGTTTGGAAATTTTCAATTACTCTCTCGGGTTTGGTTGATTCTCACACCGAATTCTGTAGTGCCCTACATCGTCACACTTGAGCATATCACTGGGTTTTCTGAATTGGTGGCTGGGGGGCAGCAGTTCTCTTTGTAGCAGTTGAATTAAAACATAGATCTAGCTTCTTCTAAGGTAGACAACCGGGTTGAGACAATTGTGTCACCAACTCCATTACATTTCACCTGCTCCCTTATCTGAGCAATCTCATGGCTGGGTTCCGAGGATGTACAGCACACAACTGTGACTGTATGACCAGAGCTGACACTTCCAGTAGCCCCTTTTGCCTCTAATCTAGCTCTCTCTTCTCTGACTTCTTTTATTAGTGATTATACATAAGATTTTCACCCTCCCCTTCATTCGGAAGCTTTAGCTAATGGGTCAAGGGGTTGAGCTCCCTGCAAAAAATTGTTCACTCTTACTTTGTCCACCCTTTGGGATCCAACCCTTTTTTTAACAATATCTGGTGGAGGTATCTTATCTAAGCGACGTATATAATCAGACAGTTTTTCTCCAGGTTCCTGGTAGGTATGTTCGAACTGGTAAAGTAGATCAGCTGCTTTCTCAGTTTACCAAACACATTTTGCAATTCTAGGTAGTTATACGCAGTGCAATCTTGTTTGCTTAACTTTAGATTGCGAACTGTATCTGCTGCTGCTCCCCTTAAACTCTCAGATAGTCTTTGCTTTTTATGGGATTCAGGAATGTCCCATTCATCTAAAGCTTGCATTGCCTGTTCCATCCAGGATTCATAGTCATCTTCTCCTATAGGTACAGGTTCAATTCCTGAGAAGAACCGTAATTTACGATAGCCAAATCCAGTATAGGGTGAACTGTACTTGGTGACTTCTCACTAGGCTGCCCAGAGCAGTGATGAAATCAGACCCGGCAACTATGGAAGTTGAGGGTAGCTTTGCCTCTTGTGATCTACAGGACACTCTGTAGATGGCCCACACCTTGGAAGAACTAGTTGGGCTTTGTGACCCTCTTACCGAACTCTATAATAGAGGGAACATCTAGGCTTGGACTGGAGAATCCCACTCTAGCAAAATATTTGTAGTGATCATATCACTCTTTTGTCTCTTAAAAACAACGGCCAGTGGGATGAATTCATCCATTAACGATAAATCTGTCTATTAGTGAGATACTCTGTTGGAAGAACAATGCCAGGCATTGTGCAGGGTTAAGGTTTAGGGTATGGCACCATACCGTGACTGACGGTGGGTCCATAATTGTTTTCTGAAACTTCTTTCTATAACTTTATTTTTGTGAGGAGGAAGTGGGCGGGTCACTGCTAGTGGGCAGGGTATAGAATCCCGGACGAGCCCCCAAATGTAGCCCACCCTTGGGTGTGGCTCAAGATTATTAGTTGCGGTATACTGTGTTGCCCCAGTGACACCCCTATGATCCCAGTTAATAGACACCAGACAAAGATAGCAACCAAAAGGTCCAGATTTAATTTTCTGAACCTGGCAGAAAAATATAATACAATGACAGCAACAATGAACAATTATGCAAACTTTGTTACCTTAATATACATACTTACATATTCACGTTACAGTTATTTGTGTACAACCTATTTTTGTAAAAATATTTAACTGCAAGTATTTTAACTGTTGAGTTGAGAGCACAGTTCTGATGGAATAGTGAAGTTATCTGTCACTCTTATATCTGTTGTATTCAATTAGATCAAACGGACTTGAAATGTAGTTCTTGAAAGACGTTTCGCTAGTCATCCGACTGGCTTTCTCAATTCAGAATGATTGTACAAGAATCTGTGGCAATTATGTACCCTGGAAAATCCCAATAGCATATCACAGCCAGGTGTTAAGGGTGATTAGATAGTGGCTAAGAGGTGTTATAGGAACGCCCAGAGTTAAGGGGTGTTAAAACAGCATTGTACATGGCAGAACAGTGGGTTGTCGAACCCCCCCACCTCTATTTAGGCTTGGTTTCTTTATTTTCAACATAAATGGCCTCCTAAACACTCTTGAACCAGTCACGTTCCTTCGCCAGTATGTTAACATTACAATCTTCAAAGGTATGTCCTTTATCCTTAAGATGCAGATACACCGGCTGAGTCCTGACCCGAGGAATTGCTCTTCTGTGCTGGGCCATACGTTGATGCAGTTGCTGTTGGTCTCCCCCACATACAAATCAGAGCATTCTTCACTGCACTGCACTGCATATATGATGTCGCTTTTCTTGTGTTTTGGTATTGGGTCTTTCGGAAATACCAAAACACAAGAAAAGCGACATCATATATGCAGTGCAGTGCAGTGAAGAATGCTCTGATTTGTATGTGGGGGGAGACCAAACAGCAACTGCATCAACGTATGGCCCAGCACAGAAGAGCCAATTCCTGGGTCAGGACTCAGCGTGTATCTGCATTTAAGGATAAAGGACATACCTTTGAAGATTGTAATGGTAACATGTTAACATACTGGCGAGAGGAACGTGACTGGTTCAAGAGAGGTGTTAAGGAGGCCATTTATGTGAAAATAAAGAAACCAAGCCTAAATAGAGGTGGGGGGGTTCGACACCAACTGTCTGCCATGTACAATGCTGTTTTAACACCTTACTCTGGGCGTTCCTATAACACCTCTTAGCCATATCTAATCACACCCTTAACACCTGGCTGTGATATGTAATTGGGATTTTCCAGGGTACATATTGCCACAGATTTTGTACAAGTCATTCTGAATGAGAAAGCCAGTCGGATGCTAGCGAAACGTCTCAAGAACTACATTTCAAGTCCAGTTGATAATTGAAACAACAGATATACCATGACCTGGATGAATGAGAACCTTCACAAGCATCTGTCAATCTTATATTCCAAATGAGCAGAGTGGGTAACTGTTGCAGATAAACTTAATATAATCCTGCAGTCTGTAATTTATCCTTAGCAGGGTTTAAACTTGCTTTGTTAAGTTCCCTGTTAGTAGGATAGATAGAAATAGTATCTCCCTTGGATGTCCCATGCAAGCCAGTATAGACAGGGATACTTTAATCAGAGGAATAACTGGTTGATTACACAGGGGTTTCCTCTGGTAAGGTGCACGTCTGACAGTCAGATTGATCAGTGATTGGTGATCACCTTGAACTAGTGGCCTGTTCCCAACACAAATCCAAAGTCACCTTACTGATATTCAAAGGACACCAGGCTCCAGATCCACAGCATGCACTACGGTGAAGTTCTGCAAGCACCTCTATCCAGTTCATATAGATCAAGGCCCTGTACAAAGCCTCTGCAACATGTGGCAGCTCTCCTCCTGAACAGTACCAAACTGGAATGCCCTCCTTTCCTGTCTTGCTGAGATTACTCCTATTGGCTTTCTTCATAGACTTCCTGTTGCAGAGCCTCTTGGGACATGTAGTTCATCAGGTAAAAACGAATTTACCAGTTCCTTTCATACAATAATGATGGGTAGGTGTGCACAGCTCAGGTACAGTTTATGCATTTAAATACTTTACTGACAGAAATAAACAATATGTGTTATAAAGTGCTAATAAGATATGAATATGTAGCTCTTTTTTGTTTGTTTAAAAAAAAAAAAAATCAATAAGTTCTCTAGGTGAAGGCATGTGAGCCATTTATTAACACATTAGCACTTTACACTTGGAATTTATTATGGTATCTATTACTCTTTCAATACTAAATATTGAATGTGATGATATTGTTATCGGTTTTGATATATATAGAATGTACTTCATTCTTCCTGTATTTATACTTTTTTTTTACATGCACTTTAGCACTTTGTGCAGTACTTTATATCACTCATCACTAGAGGACTTCAGTTTTCATGCTCTCCTATTTAAGTCTGTCCCACAAAAGCTGTGGTTACCCCAGCAAGTGAGAGGCTCCTGTAACCTAGTAACCTGGCAACAAATCTGCCCCACAAAAGCTTTCATGTTAGGTTGCATTCAGCTGCACAGTTTTGATAGTTTGGCTGCACTTCACATACTAGAAATTGACAAAGTCCCCAGGAAAGAAAGACTACGAAAGTGCTACATTTTTTATTTACCCACCATCATGGACAGATAGATAGATATTAGTAGATGATAGATAGATATTAGATAGATAGAGATAGGTGATAGATAGATGAGTTGCTAAGAGCACTGAAATAAACTTGTTTGCAGTCGATGCTGCCATGGAGTCTTCTTCCAGTTTGTCTGTTTGCAGAGAAGCAGATAGATGGATATAGATAGGCAAATAGAGATCGATAGATGGAGAGAGAGATAGAAAGATAGATGATATATAGATAGATAGGAAGATGGAGGAAAATAGATAGATAGTTGTACCGATCGATAGATATATAGTAGATAACTTCAAAAAGTCCCAGGCAGTTTCAAGGCCCCCTTATGGCAGTTTCAAGGCCCCCCCCCGCAATAATCTTAACAGCTTCAGATAAGCCACGCCCACCAGAACTGATGTTGACTCTCAGGCTGACAGTCATTTCACTCTGTCTGTCACACCTCTAAATCAACTAGGCAAGTAAAGTTACTTTACTTAGATAGCAATCGGCCTGCAACTGTCCTACTACAACTGTCAACCACAAGGTAGAACCAGCAATGGCAGAGAAAGTTAGCAAGTTCTGTCTCCATGAAATACGGTATTGCTGCAAGCTGGTGATAAATGTTGGACATGCACTACCATTTGCCTTATCGCTGGCAATGTGCATTGGCAATGTTGGAAAGACTTACCTGACATGGAGGGTATAGAGAAGGCTTTTGTGACCCCTATATGGACAGCTATTCTGGCCTTGATTTCCAGACTATGAAATATGGAGGAAATGACGTCCGTCGTTTCTCTACACCTTCATCCGTTTCTTACCCCTCCAACCCCTCGTCCTAACCCACACTGGATTTGGTACTGGGGGAGTGAACATGGGAAATGGAACGAGTATGGAAATACTAATACCGGCAGGTAAAATCTTCTGTAACTCTTCAGACCTGGAATCCATTTATCTTGGAAACTTGTCCGGGGCCATATTCCAAGCCGGGACAACATGACTATGACATATTATTTTTAAAGCATGGTACAGATAAACAAAGTGTACAAGACTACCCGACGATCGTAGGAGGCGGGTATCAGAAACTCAAAGGGACACACGCAAATCCAGCCAAGTTGTGCTCTAAACAAGTAATCTAACCAGAGATTGGGACATGTCTGCCATGCCAGATGTTGGATTTACGTTAAACGTTCTCGCCGAAACATCCCGAGTACCAGAAAATACTCAACCTTTTCACTGAGACGGTATAAGGGACAAACGGTGAAGAAGATCTTCTCATTCAGAACAAGTCCCTATGGGGAGGTCTTCCAGTGCAAAAGGAGCAAATGAAAAAGACAAATAAAGGGAAGGATGTGGAGGAGAAGCAGCTGTTTCATGGGACTGACTCCTCCTATATTCAAGCCGCTTCCTATTCCCATAACTATTCAAGCCCGACTGCAGCAGGCAAAAGGACGATGTTTGTGGCCAGAGTTCTGGTGGGTGATTTTGTGAAGGGTGATTCCACCTTTAAGCGACCACCACTTTGGTATGGCAGCTCCACTCTCTGCTATGACAGCTGGTGGACAGCGTGGTGAATCCCTCCATCTTTGTGGTGTTCGAGAAACATCAGATCTATCCGGAAATATCTTTGGAATATCAGAAAAAGAATAAAATGTTGTATCAGCTAAAAATATCCTGACACCTCCGATTAGTTGGCGATTGATTGCCAGCGAGGAGATTCAATAAATTCTTATCATTAAAATGGTGCTAATTTTGCCCCAACCAATCAAATGTTAAATAAGATCTGAGTGGTTGGGGCAAAATTAGCACCATTTTAACGATAAGAACCTTTTATTGATAAACCTGCATATGCCTTATTAGCGTAAAAAATAAACCTTGTCAAAGAATTCATAATGGAAGTTTAAGATATATTTTTTTCTTAAATTTTTCTCAAGTTGGTTTCTTATTCGGAAAGTTGGTTTCTTATTTGGGAAATGAATAATAAACTGGTGTTTCAAAGGGATATATCACTTTGTTTCAGTGATGAGAAACACTTCCACATTCACAGATGACCCCGGGCATATAATACATTTTACTCCAGCCTGAAAACAAACTGATTTGGGCATGCATACGGGCATCAAAGTGGGGCAAAATATCCTTTTCTGCAGTTTTGCATACGAAACTGGTGTTTCAAAGGGTAAAAATCACTTGTGTTTTGTGAAACAACACTTCACATACACAGATACAGACACCTGGCATAAAATGTATTTCATTCCAGCCTGAAACAAACTGATTCTGGGCATGCATACGGCCATCATAGTGGGCACAATAGCCTTTTCTGCAGTTTTGCATAAAAAAGTGGTGTTTTGCAATAGGTAAACCAGTTTGGGCCACTGAAAAAACACAGCAGAATGATTTGTACATACCCTGGCACATAATTCAGTTGAGTCCCGTCTGGCCCAACTTGGTTTTGGCATGCAAGTTAGCATCAAAGCCTGCAAAATAGCCATTTTACCATTTGAATAAGAAACTGGCGTTTGGCAATAGGTAAACCAATTTGGCCACTGAAAAAAACACCGCAGATAGACAGCTACATACCCCTGGCACATAGTTCAGTTGAGTCCAGTCTGGCCCAACTTGGTTTGGGCATGCAAGTTGGCATCAAAGCCTGCAAATAGCCATTTCAGCCATTTGAATAAGAAACTGGTGTTTTGCAATAGGTTAAACACTTTGGGCCACTGAAAAAACTCCGCCAGATGACACGTACACCCTGGCACATAATTCAGTTGAGTCCAGCCTGGCGCAACTTGGTTTTGGGCATGCAAGTTGGCATCAAAGTCTGCAAAATGACCATTTCTGCAAATTTGAACAAGAAACTGTTGTTTTGCAATAGGTAAACCAGTTTGGGCCACTGAAAAAACACTGCAGAATGACTTGTACATACCTATCTGGTATTCAATTAGATCAACTGGACTTGAAATGTAGTTCTTGAAGACGTTCGCTAGTCATCCGACTGGCTTTCTCAATTCAGAATGACTTGTACAAGATCTGTGGCAATTATGTACCCTGGGAATCCCAATTAGCATATCACAGCCAGGTGTTAAGGGGTGATTAGATAGTGGCTAAGAGGTGTTATAGGAACGCCAGAGTAAGAGGTGTAAAACAGCATTGTACATGGCAGACGTTGGTGTCGAACCCCCCCACCTCTATTTAGGCTTGGTTTCTTTATTTTCACATAAATGGCCTCTTAACGCCTCTCTGAACCAGTCACGTTCCTTCGCTAGTATGTTAACATTACAATCTTCAAAGGTATGTCCTTTATCCTTAAGATGCAGATATACGGCTGAGTCCTGACCGAGGAATTGGCTCTTCTGTGCTGGGCCATACGTTGATGCAGTTGTGTTGGTCTCCCCCACATACAAATCAGAGCATTCTTCACTGCACTGCATGCATATATGATGTCGCTTTTCTTGTGTTTTGGTATTGGGTCTTTCGGATGTACCAATTGCTGCCTAGTGTGTTGTTCGGTTTAAAGCAGACAGGGATACGATTGTTTTTTGAAAATCTTCTTAATTTTCGGAGACCCCTACATATGGGATGACCATGTTCTTCTCCTCTCTTGCTTTTCCCCTCACTGTTGGTTTCGTGTCTTTTCTTTCCTTCTACTTCTTTTGACAAAGGCCCAGTCTGGATATCCACAAGTTTTAAGGCTCCTCTGAGATGTTTCATTTCTTTAGCTTCGCCTCTGTGCTAGTGGGGATGTTCTCGGCTCTGTGTTGCAGGGTTCTGATGACCCCCAGCTTGTGATCTAAAGGGTGGGGGAGTCAAACATCAAATACTGATCTGTGTGTGTTGGTTTTCTGTAAACCTCGACTTGTACATACCCTTGGGATATAATTTTGAGTCCAGTCTGGCCCAACTTGGTTTGGGGCATGCAAGTTGGCATCAAAGCCTGCAAAAAGCCATTTCAGCCATTGAATAAGAAACTGGTGTTTTGCAATAGGTAAACCACTTTGGGCCACTGAAAAAAACTCAGACAGACATGTACATACCCTGGCACATAATTCAGTTGAGTCCAGCTTGGCCCAACTTGGTTTTGGGATGCAAGTTGGCATAAGTCTGCAAAATAGCCATTTCTTCAAATTTGAAAAAGAAACTGGGTTTTGCAATAGGTAAACCACTTTGGGCCACTGAAAAAACACTGCAGATAGACACTTACATACCCCTGGCACATAATTCAGTTGAGTCCAGCTTGGCCCAGCTTGGTTTGGGGCATGCAAGTTGGCATCAAAGCTTCAAAATAGCCAATTTAACCATTTGAATAGGAAACTGTTGTTTTGCAATAGGTAAAGCAGTTTGGGCCACTGCAAAAACACCAAACATGTACACGTGGTGCAAGGCAAGTACCAGTAGTTTAGTACCCATTTAAGAAAGCAACCTTGACATGGTGACTGGGCTTAAAATATTTTGGCCAACTTTTTGAACTAATTGCTTTTATTTATCCAGGGTTTGCAGACTGTTGTAGTAGCAACGAGAGGTAGCCAATATCAATTAGAATTGGTGTGCACTAGAATTCTGTTTTTTGTATGTATTATATTTTGGTCTCTAGTTGCACTTTAATATGGATGTACAATAGCCCAATTTTCTATATATTGTGTGTTACATGAAGGTGTAAGGAACTTACCTGTGCGTCCGCTAGGCGGCGCTCCGGTCCCAGTGACGCTGATGCTCGCACGTCTTGTGCGAGCGCCATCATGACGTCACTACGCAGGTGCGCCGGCCGTTGAAATAGGTTCTCCTTCCTTCCTAGACGCCCGCTTGTCAGTTGTTTTGGCGTCTAGGGTTCTTGCGGTTGGTTCTGCTGTTCCAGTATCCAGCTTCATATGTCTTGCTTTTACCTAAGAATCTTGATTTCAGGATATGTTTACCTATTCTTACTGTGTTTGTTTTAATACACAGTATTAGATCACCGTCAGGGAATTTTTAAAAAATGTTTATGATATTAGGTATATTGTGTGGCACTTTATATTTATCAGGATATTATATTTATTCTTTGACACTTTGTTATTAGCACTAGCACTTTATCTACTTGACCACTTTACAATTGAACACATATACAATTGGCCATGTTTTATTATAAACTTTGACCACTAGATGGCCATCTTCTATAGTTGGATGTTTTTATTTCACTATATATAGCACTTGACACTTTGTTTTGCTTATTGATGTGTGTCTGAGGAAGGAACCACACCCAGGGTCCCGAAACGTTACAATAAACTTGTTAACACTCAAGACTGGTGTGTGCCCGCTATCTATTTCTATCTACTAGCTTCATTGTGTTAATCTCCATTGTTCCAGTATCCAGCTTCATGTTCAATTCTCCATTGTTCCAGTATCCAGCTTCATGTTTAATCTCCATTGTTCTCCAGATCCAGCTTCATTGTTCAATTCCATTGTTCCAATTATCTAGCTTCATTGTTCAATTCCATTGTTCCAGTATCCAGCCTCATTGTTCAATCTCCATTGTTCCAGGATCCAGCCTCATGTTCGTCTCCATTGTTCAGTATCCAGCTCATTGTTCAATCTCCATGTTCCAATCTAGCTTCATTGTTCAATCTCCATTGTTCCAGTATCCAGCCTCATTGTTCAATCTCCATTGTTCAGTATCCAGCCTCATTGTTCAGTCTCCATTGTTCCAGTATCCAGCCTCATTGTTCAATCTCCATTGTGCCATTCCAGCTTCATTGTTCAGTCTCCATTGTTCAGTATCCAGCTTCATTGTTCAACCTCCATTGTTTCCAGTATCCAGCTTCATTGTCAAGTCTCAATTGTTCCAGTATCCAGCTTCATTGTTACAGATCCAGCTTCATTGTTACAGTCTCCATTGTTCCAGTATCCAGCTTCATTGTTCAACTCCATTGTTCCAGTATACCGTTCATTGTCACAGTCTCCATTGTTCCAGTATCCAGCTTCATTTGTTACAGATCCAGCTTCATTGTTACAGTCTCCATTGTTCCAGGATACCAGCTCATTGTTACAGTCTCCCATTGTTTCCAGTATCCAGCTTCACATGTTCAATCTCCATGTTCAGTATCAGCCTATTGTTCATCTCCATTGTTCCAGTATCCAGCTTCATTGTTCAATACTCCATTGTTCCAGTATCAGCTCATGTCACAGTCTCCATGTTCAGTATCAGCTCATGTACCGATCCGCTTCATTGTTACAGTCTCCATTGTTCCAGTTCCAGTATCCAGCTCATTGTTACAGATCCAGCTTCAGTTACAGTCTCCATGTTTCCAGTATCCAGCTTCATTGTCACAGTCTCCATTGTTCCAGTATCCAGCTTCATTGTTACAGATCCAGCTTCATTGTTACAGTCTCCATTCTTCCGGTATCCAGCTTCATTGTTACAGTCTCCATTGTTCCGGTATCCAGCTTCATTGTCACAGTCTCCATTGTTCCAGTATCCAGCTTCATTTTTACAGATCCAGCTTCATTGTTACAGTCTCCATTGTTCCAGCATCCTGCTCCTGTGTTGTGCCAGTTCCCACTGCTTCCTCCTTCATCCACCAACAGAACCGTATGGCACAATTTATGGACTTATTGGCTTCACGTTTATTACCTGTTGATACATCACCTTCTCTTCCTCCTCCTGCTCTTGAAATTCAAGTTGGCCATGAACCCGTGTTCTCTCTCCTCCTCGCTATGATGGGAACCCCCAAGGCTGTAGAGGGTTCCTTAATCAATGTCAGATTCAATTTGAACTACAACCCTCAGATAGAGCAAAAGTGGGTTATATTGTTGCTATATTGGAAGGTGGAGCCCTGGCATGGACCTCTCCCCTGTGGGAGAAAGATGACCCGTTAGTCTCAGACATCACTAATTTTATTGCAACGTTCCATAAAGTGTTCGACGCTCCTGGTCTTAAGATAATTGCTTTCACCCTTTTATTGCAACTACAACAATGATATATATCTCATTAAATATCGGGCAAGGCAAATGATTTTTAGAAAAATGAACATGGCGTTTGAGGTTGGTGCTATTATATAAAGAACATATAAAAAGTGTATTTTTGGGTGGACATACCCTTTAACTGAAGAACAGGAGGTAAATGTGCTATGTCTTACCTCCTGTCCTTCAGTAAAACTTATAGGAGAGCAGAAGGAACTTACCCGCGTATTGCTCCAGCGCTGGCTTCTCTGACAGTCTCTGCCGCGTCCACGCTCCTTTGCACTGTGTGCACACAATGCAAAGGACTGTGGATCTGTCGGGGAATGTCAGTGTAGTCGGAGGCTGTCAGCAGCGCTGGAGTTTCTTCTGCTCTCCTGTAAGTTTTACTGAAGGACAGGAGGTAAGACATAGCACATTTATCTCTTGTTCTTCAGTTAAACTGGAAAAAAGAAAGTTAAAATCCTGGTGTCCACCCCCAAAACAAAATTTTGTATCCTATATAGTAAAACAAACCTGAAAATACGCACGGACACTGGACCCATCTGCACGCGTATGTGACGTCATCCAACTGCCAGCCGCAAGTGGGTCCGGGAGGGATCGGGGGAACAGCAGCAGTGGGAGTGAGGGCTTATAAGTACATTTAGGAGCAGATTTGAAAAGTTTAGACCTTGTGAGGTCATGGTTTTGGGGGGAAATAGTTTTTTATGGGGGTGGACATACCCTTTAAGGAGGTATACACTTTGTAATTACCTGTCCTGGTTCCTCTGTCTGGAGTAGTACTGCATCATATGGGACACTTCTGCGTTCAGGCTCTGCATACAGTACTAATAAAGATGTATACAGAGAAATACCTACCTGCTGTGTGTTACTCCTCAGCTCAGCTACTAATGTATTGGTTTTGGAATGATACATTTTAAGTATAATGCATATATTCAGTAGCAACATGGAATAGAATGCAGCTTGTTCTTCAATGGATTTATTACTGGGATATGAGAAGGGGGAGGGGCTTACAATTATTATCGGAGAAGGATTTTGTCTTCTATTGGGATTCCTTTTCTGCAACAATAGGTCCTTAAATTTATACTGAATTTATCTAAATGCAACTGTGTTGTCCTATTATGTATAAGGCTGAGGCCACACTGTAGCGCTTACGAGCATGCCGGAAACGGACCTGCAAGCGCACGTGTTAACGCTCGCAATTGCACACGCGTTTTTTGGCGCATTCATGCAGAGTTCTAGAGTGGCCACCACAATTGGGCCACACAAGTGCGCACTTTTTGTAGCTTAAAATCGCAATAGTGTGGCATAGCGCTGAGGGTTGATTTTGTATCTCTTCCCTTCACTGTATCTTGTTTTTTATATATCTATCCTCAGAGCCAAGTATACTTGGGCATTAACCAGCAGGGTCAGTATTATTGTCTGTTGTTCACAGCATCGCTGTGAGAATTGTAAGAATTGTAAATTCCAAGGATATAAACTAGTATTCGCTACGCACTATGCAATAAAAGTTTGTATCATTACAAACAGTGCTAATCTTGCCCCAACCAATCAGCTTTTAAAGTATGGTAAATAACATCTGATTGGTTATGGCAAAATTAGCACCGTTTTTAACGATAACTTTCATTTCATAGGCCTGTTTATGTATACCGGTACTTTTATTATACTCCTTATAGGATTAGGTCTCAAGTATGTTATGAAACCAACTCTTGCAAGAATATGAGATCACTGATGACACCAGATCAGTGCTCAGCTGTGACTGACGGGATATGCTGATCCTGCGAGTCACACACACTATTTACATCCAGTGCCGCCTCAATAATGAGGCAGGGTGCAGCACAATGCAGAGCGGCACCCTGTAGGAAAGCGGCACTCTGCCGCACTGTCACTGTCTCTCTGTCACTGAATTTATTTTTTTTTTAAATGGAGGCCGGCATCCACCGGCTGCCCAACTCCCTCCTTAATCTGTTGGGGGGGGGGGGGGGGCGGACCTACCTACATAGCAGTTACAGACCTTCTCTTCGGAGAAGACCGAAGTCCGATCGTGGCTGACTCCGCCTCCATCCACTCGTTCCGTGCGTTGCGTCGCCGGCCCATGATGTAGCGCAAGAGAGCGCAAGTTGTTCAGCCCGCGCAGTGCAGGCCAGAACAACAGTCTGCTGGAGCCTGGAGGCCGCCCGCCTGCGTGTGGACAGAACAGTGTGGAGTGTCCCGTGTCCGACTGTCCAAGTGTGTCCCGTGACTCCTGTCCCAGCCGGCCATCCGAGAGTAAATCTCCTCTGCTCCAGTGCTCCTCTTCATCTGAGATCTGACTCTCTCTCAGACAGACAGACAGTGACTCTGACTCATTGCGGTTGCGGATTCAGTGACACAGTGAGTTACATTGATTGATTGATAAATGATAAATTATTATAATATATAAAAATATAAATATAACAGAAATTATGATGAATTGAATTTTTAATTATTGAATTGAAATCCGCCTTCCAGCCCCTTCCTAATCCTATCCTAATAATAAGGCAACTGTGGCAACAGCCATCAAACAACTGTTAGGGATGGCTGGGCCTGGGGTGGCTGGGGGGGGTTGTGTTCTGTTCTCTCTCTGGGCCAGATAGAAGATATGATTATAGATGGATAGATAGATAGATGATAGATAGATAGATAGATAGATAGATAGATAGATAGCAGAGATAGATAGCAGAGATAGATAGATAGCAGAGATAGATAGCAGAGATAGATAGATAGATAGATAGATAGATAGATAGATAGATAGCAAAGTTAGTAGATAGATAGCAAAGTTAGATAGATAGCAAAGTTAGATAGATAGATAGCAAGTCAAAGTTAGATAGTAGATAGATAGCAAGTTAGATAGTAGATAGAAGTTAGATAGATAGATAGCAAAGTTAGATAGATAGTAGCAAAGTAGATAATACAAAGTTAGATAGATAGATAGCAAAGTTAGATAGATAGCAAAGTAGATAGATAGATAGCAAAGTTAGATAGATAGCAAAGTTAGATAGATAGATAGTAGATAGCAAAGATAGATAGATAGATAGCAGAGTTAGATAGCAGAGTTAGATATAGATAGATATAGATAGATAGATAGATAGCAAGAGATAGATAGCAAAGAGTAGATAGTAGATAGCAAAAGTTAGGATAGATAGCAAAGTTAGATAGATAGATAGATAGCAAAGTTAGATAGATAGCAAAGTTAGATGATAGATAGATAGACGTGTATAATGACGATAGATAGAATCAATGTGTATAAAGCCCCTCCCACTTCTTGACAAGCCACATCCCACTTCCGGACAAAGCACCACCCACTTTCAATTATAAAACCACACCCCTTCCGGTGGCGAGGGGGGCGGCATTTGGAATTTTGTGTCAGGTGGCAAAAAGTCTAGAGACGGCCCTGTTTACATCAAAGTGTAACAAGGTGCCACGCTCCTTGTTACACTTTGATGTAGTGTGTTTTTTTTTTTTTAGTAAACACTAACCGTATTAAATCCAAGTCTAGTATGCGCAGTAACCCTTTTCTTTTTGGAACGCTTGCTGGCCACAACACCGGCACCCAGCACCAAAGTCCTCTATTGTGACGAGTTTGCATGATCATTTTTCTATTTTGGATTTACGTCTAAGACTCACGTGGCACCATATTTGCTATTTGACCTTTGCAAAGAGGCTAAGATACTAGCCATCAACTAGAAGTCTCAGGAAGAAAGGCATCTGTCAGTTTCTTTCCTTGGCAGTAGCTGGAGCCCCCATCCTTCACACAGCATGTAAAGTGCTTTTACGGTACTCACCTTTTACTCTCGATATGCTGATTTGATCTCTAATGGGTGATATGCTGTATGTAAGTATAAGGGTTTTTTGATTATGATATGCATCTAGGTTATACCTACTTCCCTAGGGACTGATACTACCTATAACAATATACCAGTGCCCTTTTCTAACACATAACCAGTAGAGTGTGTATAGGTACAGTATTAAGGCTAAACTTCGCTATTCAGCCATTGTTTTTTATTACACCCATATTAAATAAAGGATTTTTATTTATACCTATTTCAGTGCTTCTGACACTTCCTTCGCTATGTATAGTCTAATATAATAAACCATGTAATCTAAACAAAACCAGTAGAGGGTGAAGTGTGCACCTCTATTTCATTTTTGTAAACAAGTTTTGCTTTGCCAGAGGCAGGCCTGGATTTACCATTAGGCTTGCTAGGTGCCCGTGGTTGGAGGGTCACCTGTCAATCTCCCCCACACCCCTTATATAATCTATCCCCTTCCCCCCCCAAAAAAGAGAAAATGGGGTTTTTTTTATTCTTTATTTAGGCATGGGGCAAAGGGTGCCAGGCTAAAATTAACAAAGTTAAAATTTACAAAACCACACCGCTGATGCAGAATTGAAGTTTTGATTATGAAATTGTCAGTTTCACAACAAAAACTTTAATTGAAACCGGTAGTTTTGGTTTGGTAAGAGGGTTGAATTAAGTCAGGGATGTCAAACATGCATTCCAACAGATGTTTAAAGACTACATCTCCCAGCATACTGCTGCAAGGGAATGGCGTTGTAGTTTTCAAAACGGCTAGAGGGCTGCCAGTATGGCATCCTGATTTAAATCAAGGGCCGCACTTACCTTTGTTTTTCTTAAAAAACAAATTTAAATAATCTAAATATTATTAGATTTGTTATACAGTGCAGACCATATAACATTGTGATTTATATTACAAAATACACACAGTAAGGCGGAGGTCACACTGAAGCGCTCACAATCTCGCCGGAAACTGACACAAAAGCGCCCCAAAAAATAATCCTTTAACGGATCGCGTGAGCAGCAGCGCACTATAAGGAGATTGTTTTTCCCCCACTTACATAGAGGCTTAAAGGTTTGTACACACGTACTATTTTGCAGCAGATCTTCAAGCCCTGGTCATGACTCACACTCGCCGCAACAATGGTCATGCGTGTGTATGCATTCGGTCGGGGGTCGTTCGTCGATCTGCCTGGACGACCCCCGACCAAAAGTATACACACATGTGACTATTGTCCGAAACGGCCATTCGCCGTTGGTATGTCATGATGAGGGTTTGGAGGGCTGCTGCAAAATCATACGTGTGTATAAACCTTTAAGCCTCGTACACACATTCGATCTTTTCCCCGACAATTTACCCACACGCTTGACCGATGTCTGTTTTGGGTGATTATTACATGTGTGTATGTGTTCGGTCGTTCGTTGATCCGCCATCTCTGACCGAACGCATACACATGTGATTATGTCGTTTGTCGGTGCCAAGATCGTACGTGTGTAAGAGGCTGATGTCTCTATGTATGTGGGAGAACACAGTCTCCTTCCAGATCTATCTGCCCTGTGAGGGATTTGTCACTGTCACATCAGGCTCCCTCCTTACCAGGCATCCCACCTCTCCCTAAAGGCAGATCCCCGACTCCCTGAAATAATATACAATCTCCCTGAAGTGTTTTGTTGTGAATTAGGGTGAGGGAGCACAATGATGTCAGAGTCTTTTAGCAGGTAACAAGTGACAGAAACACTTAAGTGACATGACTTGTTATATGTTTTAGGTTTTAGGTGGTGGGTATACTCCCTGAAATAAGTTTTGGCAGGGTGGGATGTCTGCCTTATAATATCCCACACTCATCAGCATGGCTCGTGTCTCTTTAAATGCCTTGCTGGTCTTTTAAATCACAGGAAAAACTACACTACCCAGCATGCAGCGCCCTGACGATTTACTCCTCCGGATTAAGTGCACATCCGCGGGCTCTAGTGGCTCTATATTATCAGCCTAAACGGCTTAGACGAAGTCGAGAGTCTTTCCCCGGATTGCTGGTGTTGATGCGATGCGCGTTGAGGCCGCCAAATATTCGCCAGCGGATCTGGGTCCAGGTGGCGGAAGGATATACCGGGGCAATCAGGTCAATTTTCGCGCCTTTTTGCTGCCGCGGAGGATTGTGGGAGCGGCGGGCGAGGGATCCGCTTAGGTGATTATTATTCCATCTGGTCATGGACAGGGAAGGGCAGGACACTGACTCCAATTCCTCCGATGGGGGCCCGGGGGAGGCGGTGCGGGAACAGCTGGAAAGTCTCTGCAGGGAACTCAACCTGGACCAGGAGACCGGAGCCGAGACCCTGAAGGACTTTACCCGGACATGGAACACCTACAGCCTGGAGGTAAGTGGCAGTGCAGCTACTGGGAGTGGGGGTTCAGGCAAGTAATGGGAGGGGCCAGTGGTAATGGGGGAGGGGTTATTGTCATGGTGACAGTCTGGGGTAATGTCAGGGAGCAGTCAGTCTGGGGTAGTAGTGAGCAGGGGTAATGTCAGGGAGCAGTCAGTCTGGGGTAATAGTGGGCAGGGGTAATGTCAGGGAGCAGTCAGTCTGGGGTAATAGCAGCCCGGGATGTCAGGGAGCAGTCAGTCTGGGATAATAGCAGACAGGGTAATGTGAGGGGGCAGTCAGTCTGGGGTATAGCAGCCAGGGTAATGTCAGGGAGCAGTCAGTCTGTGATAATAGCAGACAGGGTAATGTGAGGGAGCAGTCATTCTGGGTAATAGCAGCCAGGGTAATGTCAAGAGAGCAGTCAGTTTGGGGCAATAGCGTGAAGGGTAATGTCAGTGCAGTCAGTCTGGGGTAATAGCAGCCAGGGTAATGTCAGGTGCAGTCAGTCTGGGTACGAGCGGACAGGGTAATGTCAGGGAGCAGTAAGTCTGGGGTAATAGGGGACAGGGTAATGTCAGGGAGCAGTCAGTCTGGGGTAATAGCGGGCAGGGTAATGTCAGGGGGCAGTCAGTCTGGGGCAATAGTTCTGGGGTAATAGCAGCCAGGGTAATGTCAAGAGAGCAGTCAGTTTGGGCAATAGCGTGAAGGGTAATGTCAGTGCAGTCAGTCTGGGGTAATAGCAGCCAGGGTAATGTCAGGTAGCAGTCAGTCTGGGGTAAGCGGACAGGGTAATGTCAGGGAGCAGTAAGTCTGGGGTAATAGGGGACAGGGTAATGTCAGGGAGCAGTCAGTCTGGGGTAATAGCGGGCAGGGTAATGTCAGGGGCAGTCAGTCTGGGGCAATAGTGGGCAGGTTTAATGTCAGGGAGCAGTCAGTCTGGGGTAATAGTGGGCAGGCATCCATGTTATGTCATGAGCAGTCAGTCTGTGATATCAGCAGACAGGGTATATGTGAGGGAGCAGTCCATTTGGGGTAATAGCAGCCAGGGTATGTCAGAGAGCAGTCAGTTTGGGGCAATAGCGTGAAGGTTAATGTCAGTCAGTCAGTACTGGGGTAAATAGCAGCCAGGGTTAATGTCAGTAGCGTCAGTCTGGGGAATAGCGGACAGGGTAATGTCAGGGAGCAGTAAGTCTGGGGTAATAGGGGACAGGGTAATGTCAGGGAGCAGTCAGTCTGGGGTAATAGCGGGCAGGGTAATGTCAGGGGGCAGTCAGTCTGGGGCAAATAGCTGCAGGGTAATGTCCGGGTGCAGTGAGTCTGGGGTAATAGCGTGCAGGGTAATGTCAGGGTTGCAGTCAGTCGGGGGTAATACAGCGCGGGTAATGTCAGGGAGCAGTCATGTCTGAGGTATAGTGGGCAGGGTAATGTCAGGGAGGCAGTCAGAATGGGGTAATAGCCACCAGGGGTATGACAGGGAGCAGTCACTCTGGGTAATTGCTGCCGGGGTAATAGTGGGCAGGGTAATGTCAGGGAGCAGTCAGTCTGGGGTAATAGTGGATGGTCAATGTCCAGGGGCAGAATACTTCTCTGAAGTGGCTCTAAGAGGGTTCACTTGAGTTAAATTAGGTATGTGGAAATGACCTGTTTGAGTAAAAAAGCGTACAGTAAATCTGCTTTATGGTATTGACTTTAATACAATGGACTCCTGTGTGGTAACATGGTACACACCTACAACAACATTTTCTCTGACCGACTGTCGCTCTTCCGACCAGTTGCCTGGAGGAAGGACTTTCAGTCGTGCAATAGTGGCCTGGCCGTCAGTTTGATGCCCGTGGTTTTCAGACATATCCGCTAGTGCGAACTGTTGGTCACTCTGAAAATACATGCAATTATTTCGGGTCGATCAGGCCGAAATATTACATGGTGTGTGCCTTGCTAAGGGCAAGGGTGTGACCAATCATTTTCGGACTGACTCAAACCTCTGGGGGGGGGGGTTATTTGTAAAGGAAAACTACCCTAACCTGGGTACCATAGTAACGTACATCGTCCAATTGTTGTCAGATGACTGACTGATAATAGGCAGAATCTTACAGATTTTAAGATGAACTACACTCTGTCCCAAACAATCTCTCTATATAAGTATAGGGAGACTGTTTGGGACTGCTACACACCGAACTAGTAAATGCAAGCCCACTCCCAATACTACACAGCACAGCTGACCACGACTGAGGGAAAGTTAGTTTTTAATCGACCATTTCTGATGCTGATGTTTGAACTATTATCGCATCTGAAACAGTTACATGGTGTATTCTAACCTACAGTTTTGATGCCACAAATCATTCCGTAAAGGTTTTCACCACTACTGACCTCACCACCCATGCTGCACATTGTTTATCAAATTGACGCCCCAATTCACATAACAGCTGGACTTTCACAGTAGGGGACATCCGGGCAACTGTGGTCTCCAAACAAGTTAGGGTTAAATGAAAGCCTCAGTATTTCCTTTTAATGAGCTGACAATCACATCTCTGGCTTCACCCTGGTAGAATTGATATTGAGGTGAATTTCAAACTTCCTGCTTCCAGTAGGTTGAGTGACATGACCTTACCTCTGCTAACCCCTCTGCCCTGGGGGAGAAGCATCCAGTTATGCTGGGGAAATCAGGAATTCCCACTGGGGAAAAAATTACAGTTGGGAAGGAGAGCCAAATGCGGCTGAGGCTGGTCACATGGCTGAACCTGAAGTAAATTTGCTGAACCTTTCCAGCAATAAACTTTTTACAAATTTTATTTAGAAGATTGATGTTTTTATTTTGAAGGTATAATGGAAGGCTTTTTATATCTTCTACAAGTTTGGAAGAATTTGAGACCACAGTTTACCCTTTAATTACAGGACACAGGTGCGAGAAGACAGCTCCAAGAACAATCATTCACAGGAAGGATTCTTAGGTGGCCATACACATTAGAGATTTTGGGTAAACCCCATCGGTCCATGACAGACTGGGATTAACCTAATATTGGCTATTTGTAAGGGCAGAATCTGACCAACCTAATGCAGGAAACGTCTGTGGTCTGCATTACAATGGAAAATTTCCATCTGTTAGAATCGGCTCCCTTTACTTTAAGTAAAAGAGAACCAATGCCGTGGCTCTGTGTATGGCACCGTGCCTACTGATCCCCATACTGTGTATGGGTGATTGGTCATGTTCCATGTGTGCAATTCTCTTCGCAAAATGCCCCACGATTACCAATGTGATTTGCCACATTGGGACGGAAACCACGTTATTGCCAACTTAGGGGCTGTATTTAAAATTGGTGAATCCCATATCAATCCTTTACTGGCTGCAAGGTTATTTTGTGACAAGGTAGTAACCACACGGTGATGTAAAATGCTGATTTGATGTAATTTCTGACCGCAGTTCTATTTTATGACCAAATTGTAGAATAATGCCTGTGTCCATATGGGCCATATCACGATATGTTTTTGAAGCGTGGCAAAAAAAAAATTCACAGTGGCATCATGACAGAAGGCAAAGAGTACACTTTTCTACATAACTGAAGAATTAAACAATTTTTAACTCTTTATTGTTTTTAGGTATTCTTTAAAAATGCATGTTTGTATATATAATAATGCCATGAATTGTTAACTGATTTCTATTAGGGAGAAATAAACAACACTGGTTAGCGTGGTGCTCTGACTATGCAGCTTTGCCGCAAGGTGTTACCGACAGTACCTCGACAGAATAGTGGAAGGTCTATTGAGGGTAATGCGTTTCACTGACACGGATACTACGATCTGCAAAGCTCAGGTTTGTGCTGGTTTTGCTTTTTTTTTTTTTATTAAACCATTGCAATATTCAATTTTGTTTTTTATGTGGCATTTTAATAAAGACCGGTTAAAAGGACCTGCTGATTGTCATTTTAACAATTGCAAACTATTTCTTTGTGTATGAAACGGAAGAGCAATCTGTTTTCGGTTTTTAAGAACATCTATATCTAAATCAACCCGAATGATTCTTGTAATCAAATTTCTTTTTGTCTGTCTTTAGCGTTCGACTCACCAAAAGTGATCATTGAGTGGTAGAATCATCAAACCTTGATCGATTGGGATGGAAAATTGATGTATTTGTTAGGCTTTGAATATTTTGATCATTTTTTGTTCAGTTCAATTTAACAAGCAATTTGTTAATCGACATGTAAACAATTGACTCTTAGGTTGACCAGCTTCTTGTTACCTTCAAATATTAAAGATTTGATCTGCTATAACAGGTGCCCCAACTTGAGCCACATCTAGGCCGCACTAGCCATGCAGTGACTGGCCGAGGATGTAGGTCCGAGATTCCCATTTTTTATATAACGCCACTTTGGGATGCAGTGCTGTAACAATATTAGAATACAAAAAAAAATTAAAAGTATAATATAGGAGTGCTTGAAAGCTGTAACATCAGGAGTCTTGGAAAAAGGGTGTTCAACCTTAAATTATAGATATCCTTAGCTTGAAAATGTAATAGCCTCCTATTGGGTAGTACACAAGCATATTTTGCCTAAATTCTTTAGGCACTAAATAAAAGTTTTAAACAGCAGTGCTCCATTTCAGACAACCATTGCATATTTCTCTAATAGGGTCTGACCGATACAATACAATAAATTGTTGTATATATGTTCCCTGATATACCTACAATTTCTGTCTTGTTTGCTTTTTAGTTTTGACCTACCAAAAATCCACAGCACAATGTTAACAAAAAAAGAAAAAAACAAATAAAGAACGAAAAAAAAAAAACAAAAAAAAAGGCCATAAATCTAAAATGATCAACCGGTTATCATAAAACCCCAAGGCAAATTATCGGAGTGCTGGTACTATGCAATTAGTGCCCAAGGTCAAATAAAGCATCATGGAAGTTTGGCTAGTTAATGTCCTTTTAAAAGGAAAAAAAAAAAAAAAAAAAAGGTCAATCCTCATGCAGTTTATTTCACATACTTCTTCACAGGTTGGGACACTCTCATTGGTTTCAACAAGTGTCCAGAGAAACAGAATCACTGGTCCATTGCGCGACTCTCTAAAATATGTTCTTCAATGTGTTCATGTTTTACCATATCTCGCGACAGTCCTTCTTCAGAGCGAATAAAACATTCTATGACCTAAAAGAAGAATTAGAGAGGTATGCAAGGCAGTTCCCATCTAGTAACCTGATATCCAGGGCAATCATACAAAATGGTATAATGAACAGTCTAACAGCATTTACTTGTAGAAGTAGAAAGCGCTTAAATTAGAACTTCAATGGTCCATGGGAAAATTCTGGGAGAGAGGTGTATGCAAAAGGACAATTTCCAGACAGCAAGCAATCAAAGAGCGATGAATATATCCTGCTCTAGAAGAGCCTGAAAAATTATTTTTTTTAAAATGTAGCATTTGAAACAACAAGCCGAATTTCATGCACTAAACCCTGTAAGCAGGGGACGTCTTAAATGGTATAACAGGGGGGACCCAGGAGTTGCAGAGAATTAGAAGCACAGTGGGTTAAACCACAGGGTGGGCACCCCTGCTGCAAGGAAACCTAAGGCTGAGAATAGAAGTGTGATAATTCAGTCTGATTCCCACTGAAAACCAATAGTTTACCAATCAGGCCAAAATATCAGTCCAGAAATTACATCACTCCTGACAATTTAATTGGAGACAGGCGTTTTAGTTTTTCAGCAGACCAATGCCGCTTCTGCCGATGTTAGAAACCATTGGGTGACATTCTTCTGATACTTAAATGCTGGGTAGCAGGATAGGTCGCTCTCCCCTCCCCACTGTACAAAACCCTTCCAGTGATTATTTGATGTCCAATGGAGTTTATCTAACTTTGTGTGTTAGAGGCTTTGCTCCGTGTCATTGTTTATTCATCATAAACAGGTGTCAAGAGTGCAAAATAGGTCCAATACTTACAGGTCATATCTTTTCCAAGAAGTCTCCGAGTTTCTGGACTACTATGGTTTCTAGTACTTTAAAGTACAAAATTCAGCGAGTTCCACCTTGGTGGCACAATTGTAATAAGACATAGAGGGATAGGGAATGTAATTAAACCATTTGGCTATTTACCATTTTAAATAAGTATCCCTGACTAAATAAAACACAAAAATACGTTTATACTTTTCAACTTTTTTTGTAACCAATATTAAAATGTACTAATCTAAAAAGACGAAAAAATGCTGCGCAATTATAACCTAAACACCAACATACGTTGTAGCTAGTTTGGATTTTTGAAGAGAAAACTGTTCACTTGGTAGGCCTAAATGCGGATTAGCAGGACAGAAAAAGAAATTTAAATATAAGGAACATTAATTATGTAAAAGTTTGTTAAAATACATTTGTTACTGAAATTTTTGCCCATAATAGATGGGTTAGTATTACATAAACGTACCAATATGAGGACCCAGCTTGGTCATCGAGTGATTGAGTGTAAATGCTGGCAGAAGCGGGTCCCAATCTCTGGCATATTTAGAACATTCTCAAAAGGGTGTTCTAACACATGATCGTAAATACAAAAAATAAGAACTGTGGATCCAAAAATGACTTAGGTAAATTGACAGGAATTGCTATCCTGAGTATTTTTCGCAATTTACTTATATTTTTTTGTATATGATACGTTTTGAAGATATTTAAATTTTAAGTGTGATATGGTGAGCAGCATCACATATCCCCTGCATTCTGCTTCAAAACCATTTGTAAGCCTCTCTTCCCTATGTATCTCCCTCCTCCTCTGGAGTGAAACGTCTGCCGCGGCCCACTGTCGCGACCGACGCATCCATTGCCCACGAGCACTCGATAGAGTAGCGAACGTCGGTTGGGACCAAATAATTTCCGTGTTGTACCAGCCTTAGTCACTCAATCTCTCTTTCTTTTGTTCTGCTTTCTTCGCATGATCATGTGCCAAAGCAGATTAAGAGGAACTAGTATTGTGACTGCAGATTCAGAACCCTCCACCCCCCTAACTTTATCACGTGATTTCATTATATCCTGGGGTGTGCAGCAAAGAGAGAGGTGGTTGTGCATCAATTTAAAAGGTAGGAACTTGGCCTTTCATTTAAATCAACATGTTTGGAGACCACGGTCCCCTTTAAAGGGTATGTACACTGTAAATACAACGTAATGTTACAGATAGCTTGGCTTCAAATGAAATGTGGTCGCTTTCTTGTTCTAGCGTCATCCCAACAATACCCTTTACTCCTTAAAAAAAATTTTCCTCCAACACGTATCCTCCCGTTTTTAGCTCCGCCCCACGAGATTGTGCAAATCCCTTTGTCAAAACATACTGTGTCTGGTGCAGAGCGCAAAGCCTAAGCTATTAGTAACATTAGTTGTATATACCCTTTTTTTGGCCCTGCAAAGATTTTATGGGTAAGCAAAAATCCCATTAGCTTAGAAGAGTAAATACGGTAGCCAGCTTAGAGCAATAAGAAGATAAATGCGGCTTATCAAAATTCACAACACTGCATTTTAGATTAACAGTTGGTTAAATTAGTTGCAACTTATGAAACCTGTTCTCCTAAAGGGGGATTGTGGTCTCCACAAGTGCCTACAATTACAAGGGCATTAAAAACAGCTCTATTCTAACTTTCAAATAAGCCTAGGTGATGCCTGTGTCTGCATTAAGTAGTCCAGGTTCACACGTGCAAAATGTATCTTCCTGGTTTGGTGGTGGTCTATCCTGTCTTTAAAATAATGAATGGAGACTTCTAGCTAATTTCCATGGTAGCCCATTAGGAAATGCTTTAAGAGGCTTTAACAGCATTCCACAAGCTAAATGCAAATTAGAGAGGCCAGCAATTTTATTTTGGCTTTATTGTGCCTTCTTCAATGTAATGTAGGCCTCTGGTTTTGCTTTGACAGACATTATCAGTTCCACCTACACGACAAACTTTTTTAATGCTAATTACAGGCCTGACAATCAATTTCTGTTCTTTCTCTGCTATGGACACTTTAGGAGAGGCAAATCTTTGTTTTTAGGCTTGTGGATAGCTTTTATTTTACATATTTAATTTAAGAAAAGTTAAACATTCTAATCAGCCAGTGCAGTCAATTTTGCCTTAAATGACACCATACGGAGGAATATTTTGTCTCAAACAAATGTTAAGCCCTATAGGTCTATGAAACGTACTTGAAGACCAATTAACTGTTCACTAGGAGCATTTCGGGTCCGCAACCATGCTCTGTAACCTGCTCACACACTGCGTAGCAGATGACACGGGAGTGATTACAGCTGGCTCTCCTTCAGGTAACTTCCTACCAGTTAGAGGGGTAGATGGTGCCAAAGGACCTTTCTGTAAAAAAGAAAAAAAAACCTTGTAGACCATATTTTTAAAATGTGAACAATCAGCTAATAAATATGTTTGACGCGTGCTAAATAACAGCTAGTTTTTCCCCACTTCTGTTCTTTCATTTATTTTGGTGCAGACCACTTTATTCCCCCCTATGTCTGCCAATGTGAGAATTCTGTATTCATCTCACTGTCTTAAATAGCATGTTACTTTATAAATGATCCCCAGCTCTGAAAAACTATACGGTTTAGTACTAATGTAAACAGATTAACAGAGGCGTACGTGGATAATTTAACCAGTGATATTCCTAGGTAACTTTTAATTCTACAGGGAAATTATGTACCTTTTCAAAATGCTGCTGGAGATTGTGTCAGTCAGTTTTCGTGGAGTGCAGTTTCCCATGGAACATCCATTAGGAATTTTCTGGGGACTCCCAATTTCCTCTTCTGCATCTACTCCCAGAAAACACACGCTCATCAAAATCTCCTTGTAAGGACATACTCCTCATACTCTTTATTCAGGTTTACTTGAAGAAAGGAGAAGATAAAATATTTATTTAAATCACCTGCAAATGATTCAAACTAAATTAGATTTGTGGAAAACAAAAAACGTCTATAGCGGTGAAAATGAAATCCACTAGAAACCCTAAGGCTGCCTATACACAAGCCAGATTCCAACACATGCCTTGTGGGAATTAAAGAGGAGCTGCAGATATTTCAAACACGACCAGTCAATTGCCTTTTAAAATAATGAATCTGGTGAAAAGTCCACCACGTCTGATCCATTCTTTATACGATTTTGCAGACTGTCATTGCTCCATTTTTTTTCATTAAAACCAATTGATATGAACTACACAGGTAGGTCAGACAACATACTATTAAAATAACTCACTTGTTGTCAGTGAAACTAGAAAAATCCGTAAGCAGCATCCTTTTAATATTGTAAGGGAAAAAAAAAAAAAAAAAAAAAATATGTAGTCATAATACTTATTTAATATATATGTGAACTTTAAATATTTTTCTCTTCTAATAATTAGTCTGTTTTATTTATAAACAGATTCATGACCTGTAACAGTACAACTATTCTACTGTAATCTGTTTCAACTTGAATAGGTAAGGACAAACCCTATGTGAAACTCACTGTAACCGTCTAAACACATAAAAAGTACCTTTATATGTTCACTCATCTTATGTAACAAAGCGTAAACCATTTGCCTTAAAGGGCACGCTAACCTAAAACCAAAATACTGAGAACACCCCCTTCCCCCCAAACTGGATACTCACATAGCCCAATACTGCCAGTAGGGGTGTTAAGCTGGCTTATGCCTGCCACGTACTCTTCTGTTGAGCGATGCAAAAGCTCAGAGCTCAATGAGCTTTAGAAGTGCTCAGGAAAGCACCGGGCTTACTCTGCAGTCATTGGCCTTATCATCTATGACTGCAGCGTATACCCAAAAGAGCCTTAGATGAGACCAAAATGTTACAATGGACCAAATCGGCTATAAACGCAAAAGTAGTGCTAGTAGTAGCAGAACTAATACAGAACAGGGCATCAATTTTTAGTAATCCTATTCTAAATTAAATACACCAGAGCCAGGGGAAAGCTGAAGGACCATGGTGCATCTATTTCTCAACTCCCCTTCTTCTTGAAGTTGCCTGCAGAAAACAGAATAGGATAAGAGAACCCTATGAAAACTATTTGATTCAGGTCAAATAATTCAATGCATAGTACTATGCTAGCCATCATTTATCAGGAGATAGGATAGTCAAAACATGTTTATAATTAGGAAAATTGAAATAGTAACTTTCAGGACTTTGGTACTAAACCAAAACAAAATTCTAAAAATAATTTGTGTTGCCAGACATTCACCAGATCATTCATTATCCTGTCTGAATGGGTCACATCATACACCAAAATTTAAAGATCAAAAGTATACAAAGCTATAAACCTCTGCTTATCGTTAAGTAGGTGAAAGGGACAATTGAGTTAAATCTATATAAGAATAACTTATGTAAACATAAAAAAAAACAAAAAACCTGACACATTTGTCAGCTGACCTTGTTCAGGATATGAGCAACCATAAAGCTTCTATCCAAAATAGAAATGATGTCCCTCATGCCAGACACACTAACCATAAAATACAAATACTATATGCAGAGAGCAAAAGCCCTCTGCTAAGTACACCCCAAGGAGCACAACGCTGATGAACAGCAAAAAAAATGAATATTTTATTCAGCCATAAAATAATTATACCAAAATGTACCCTAAAATACACAGATACAAAATGCCCTACACCAAAATATTGCTTCCCCCGTATCAAAGAGGAGAGCAGTCCCCCCGCAATGAAACATCAGTCCTGATATACAGTTAATGTACAGCCCTCCGTATATAAACATGCAGCACAAGGAGACGACACTTACCACACAGGTCAGCCAGGTGCCCCCGGGTTTGTACTGGAGACCGGCGGGACTTCGGGCGAGCTCAACCACTTGATGTTTGCTGGACCTCACATCGGGACTTGGCAGAGGGCTTGTTGTTCTCTGCATATGGTATTTAAGTGTGTAGTGTTTACACTGGGAGCACCACCCGTAGTGAGTGTTACAACAGCTTTATTAAGTGAGCTGTGCATCTGGGATACTGTTTAATATATCTATTTACAGACACTAACAAGCATGTACCAGTTTAACAGCTTTTATATCTAACTGACAATGCTAAAGCTGGGTACACACTATACAAATGAATAGCAAGGACAGATTCCCCCACAGGTACACACACACACAGTGCTGATAGACCTCCCTATAATTTGTAAGAGAGATCAGCAGGCCAGCAGCAGCTCCCAGCTCCCTATATAAAGTATATTAGGCAGAGAGAAATATTCCAGCATGCATGTGGCAGATAAATGACTGATCCGTTGGGTGTGATGGAATCCGAGTTTAAATGGTACTACGTGTTTCCAGCTAACAAAGAACTTTTTACTTATTTAACATTTACTTCTTTCTATTCATTCTTAAATCCAAATGAAAACCCAAAAATAAAAGTTTCAAACATGGGATACGTGGGATGATGGGGCCAGCATTGAGACAACCAAAAATAAAAGTTTCAAAACATGGGATACGTGGGATGATGGGGCCAGCCATTGAAGAACCTATACACAGCCCAATCTTCGTTCGAAACATTCATACACATTTACACTTTTGACCACATAAAGCTCAAATGCCTGCACAACAGCTATTCTCTAAACTATAGATGTCGAGAAAAATATTATATTTTGAAAATTAAAAAAAGCTTTCATAAAAAAGTAAATAATTTTATTAAGTCAAAGTGAACTATGTGTGGCATCCCTTTTAATAATGAAACAGTTTTTTATGCTAGTACAATGGAAGTAAATGCTTTGTACTTTTTTTTGCACGTCTTAATTATAATTAATGGGTGTTTATTACCACATTAGTATAACACCATGTATGTTTCGGTGCCATTTCTACAACAATTCATCAGCACATACAAAAGCTAAAAATGATCAACACATCCTAAAGGAACACTACACTATACTGAAAAAAATGACTTTGCCTCATCTAATCTATAACTGAATACATGTAAGTAGCACTTACTCTGATTGCATGTGTTTCTGCATGCCTTCAATCCAGCACACATTTGTTTAGGAGCCGTATCCCCCCTCCTCTTTAACCACTCCCACCTGACCTGACTTTTTTCCCACAAACCAACTGTCAAGCCCACACAGCATACAGCATCCAACTGTCAAACTCTGTCACCATTCCAGCTACAGTAAAACTACTCACAGAGAATAGTTTTTGAGAGCAAGGAACTTGATTGACAGCTGAAATAGTAGAAGTTTTAGATTGGTATCTAAAGAAATAGGGGGCAGATCAACAAAAAAAAAAAAAACATACAGTGGTGCTGGGAAAAATTATAGTTTCCAGTTATGGTCAATTTAAAATACCTATTTTTCGTTATAGATGCCCTTTAAATAGAATAAATGCCATCTATGGCTGTAATCAATAAAACACAATCAATTATACAGGATACTTCCAACACTTCTGATGTAAAAACATATCAAGAATGCATATTTCCAAACCCAATAGGTTACAAAAGTCCTTATTTTTTGGAAGAAACAAGACCCCAAATTAACATTTAACCCCTTGGCTGTACAGCGTCTAAGGTGAATATCCAATACGCTTCCCTACGATTAAGGATTATGATGGTCACCACCCTTCAGTAACAGTGGGACATGTCCAATTACCATACCACAAATAGATAAGATACCTGGTGCTGGCCAACGAGATGAAAAGAATGAGAAGCTAGAGAATGAAAACATTTAAAAAATGAAAGTAAGGTCAAATACCTTTTTATATTAAAGCTTTGATATGTATGGTTTGAAATAATGTTCTTTTATCCTTTAGCTTCAACAAAAATCCCATCATAAGGTCACACAATGCACCAATGAGATGGAATATCATCTGTGCAGGACTCAGGTGCCGGAAGCCTTGCTACAATGGCAAAAAGCAAAATAATATCAGAGGAAAACATATTGATCAATAAAAAAACCATGAAAATAAAATAAAAGTAAAAATGATTCTAAGTACCTGCAAAGGTAGGATTAAGCAGATCCTCCTTATTTGGGCATTGTAGTACATGGGTATAGATAAGAGTCCAAGCAGCACAAAAGCAAATGATAAGATTAACCAATCATCACCAATCAAGCAGAAATTACTACAAAACAGACATTTTTTTTTTAAGCTGCATTTGTATACTTTTCATTTTGGAAGTCAAATAAATGCAACGCTATTTAAATATACTTTTAACTAAAATTAATATCACCTTCACCCACTTATTACGGTTTTATACCCAAGCTTGTGTGGCACAAAGTTTCACCAGTAATATTCCACAGGAGTTAGTACAGATGACTTCAAGTGGAACCTCTTGGTTGGGCAATGTTGGTGCTCTGACCTGACGGATCAACGAATGAAACCCAATCGAATTTCACTCATGATTATCGGCCATAACGGGAATTAGGCAGCAAATCACAAAATTTCAAAGGAGCAGCATATTAATGAGATTTTCCATTTATCAGCCAAGTGTATTGCATGAATACATACAAATTAGAATACACAAACAATTAGAATTGTGGGTGCATAGAATTCTGTTTTTTGTATGTATTATATTTTTGGTCTCTAGTTGCACTTTAATATGGATGTACAACAGCCCAATTTTCATATATTGTGTGTATTGCATGAATCCCAAAGCCAGTAAACCATTGCTGCCAGTTGTTTGGCTGTTAAGCTTTTTTTTTCATTTTTATTTTTATTTTCTGTGTCTAGTAATTTATGAAGTGGCCTGCATTATCTATAAAACTGAACTTGGCAAGTAAACAACCACAGTAATCACTGCATTACTCATCTTCTGAAAATAAACTAAATTGCACCCGCAATCTCAGAGAAAAGATCAACTGTTTTCAGCCACTTGTTCCTTGAGGATCATGGACAAAATCACACATATACGAACCCTCAGACAACATACCTTTAGAGTAAACAAAAAAAGTCCAAAAAGCTAAAAAGATCTTTAGCACTGCACTGCAACTTCTACAAAAAAAAAAAACAATTAGACACAAAAAGATAAACTATAAACATTTTAAAAGGAATTAACTTCTTAAGGCCTCCCAGCTCCGGAAGCATCCAAGCGCAGACATGCTTCACTGGCTGCCATCTTAAAGGAGAACTAAACCAATTTTATACTCCAGAATCTGAAAACAACCCCCCTAAATACCCCAATAAGCTTAAAATCCCACTTCAGTAATTGTATTAAGTAAATGTAAGCCTGTTAAGAACTGGATGAAGTATCTCTGTGTATGTGCAGTGTCAGACCACACCTCCTGACCTCAGTCACATGCTTCCTTGCTTTATATTTCCTGTAAAATGATTGGCTAGAGATTATTAATGGGTGTGACCAACTGTAACAAGTTCTTCTGCCATAGCTAAGGATTGAGCATGTGCAGAAAAATGGTCGTTGACCAAACTGTGTGATACTAGAATGCTGTAACGTAAAGCACAAACCATATGTTATTTAGGTAAAACATAATAAAAAATAATATTAGATATCACGATGAGAGGTAAGACAGATTACTGGTTTTCATATCAAGGTGTTCTGCTTCTGGTTCAGGTGTTCTGTGGCTTTAGTTTGGCCTTAACAAAAGAGATGAGGTGTGAAACTTCTGAAGGAACTGGTGACTTCCCACTTGGTCCTTCATTAGTTCACAGGGAGTTGCCAAAAACCTCCAAAACATATGCTATGAACGGAAGCCCCCTAGTCCAGCCGTCTCTTCTCACGTGTTCTTAACATGGTTTATGTTATGCAGCTTACCAAGTAAATATTGGGGGTGGGAGTAGCATCCTCCACCTCCCTGTAAACTATCGAAAAATTGTTTTCAATGTTACATTTATTTTCTCCTTCAAGCTACAGTTTTCTCAATATATATAAAGAATGTAAATATACAGGCTATACCCGATAAAGTTAAATTACAAATGAAAACGCCCATATGCCTCCCCTTTGCTTCCTGCTTCTTGGCAATCTTGGAGGCTCCTCATGTGGATTTTGAAAAATATCCATAATAAATTGGTTCAAACTCTTAAATATAACAGTAACCACTTCAAAGTTCCTTTCTAACCGATCCACTCGCTCTCTGAACTCCAGCGAGAGGTTAGACTATCCATCCACTTCTTCATTTTATTAAAGAATTGGATCAAACTAAAAAAGCAAGACAAGAAAATTGTAGGTATATCAGGAGAACATATATACAAAATTTATTTGTATTGTATCGGTCAGCCCTATTAGAGAAATATTGCAATGGTTGTCTAGAAATGAAAGCACTGCTGTTAACTTTTATTTAGTGCCTAAGAATTTTAGGCAAAATATGCTTGTGTACTACCCCCATAGGGGCTATTACATTTTCAAGCAGTAAAGGATATCTATAATTTAAGTTGAACACCCTTTTTCCAAGACTCCTGATGTTACAGCTTTCAAGCACTCCTATATTTATACTTTTAATTTTTTTTGTATTCTAATATTGTACAGCACTGCATCCCAAAGTGGCGTTATATAAACTGGGAATCTCGGACCTACATCCTCGGCCCAGTCACTGCATGGCTAGTGCGGCCTAGATGTGGCTCAAGTTGGGACCCTGTTATAGCAGATCAAATTCTAATATGGAAGGTAAAGAAAGGCTGGTCAACCTAAGGTCAATTGTTTTACATGTCGATTAAACAAATTGCTTGTTAATATGACTGAACAAAAAATGATCAAAATATTCAAAGTAACAAATACATCAATTTTCCTCCCAATCGATCAAGGTTTGATTGATTCTACATCAATGATCACTTTTGGTTGATCGAACGCTTAAAGACAACAAAATTTGATTACAAGAATCATTCGGGTTGATTTTAGATATAGATGTTCTTAAAAACAGAAACAGTTGCTCTTCCGTTTCATACACAAAGAATAGTTTGCATAGTTAAATGACCAATCAGCAGGTCCTTTTAAACGGTCTATTAAAATTGCCATCATAAAAAAAACTTGAAATTTGCAATGGTTTATATAAAAAAAAAAAAAAAGCAAAACAGCACAAACCTGAGCTTTGCAGATCGTAAGTATCCGTGTCAGTGAAACGCCATTACCCTCCATTAGACCTTTCCAACTGTCGGTATAACACCTTTGCGGCAAGCTGCATACAGAGCACACGCTAACCAGTGTTTTTATTTCTCCCTAATAGAAATCAGAACAATTCATGGCCATATATATATATACAAACATGCATTTTTAAAGAATACCTAAAAAACAATAAGAGTTAAAAATGTTTAATTCTCAGTTATGTGAAAAGTGTACTTTTGCCTTCTGTCATGATGCACTGTGAATTTTTTTTTGCCACGCTTCAAAAATACTGATTTGGCCCATTAATGGACACGCTTATTATTCTACAATTTGGTCATAAAATAGAACTGCGGTCAGAAATTACATAATCAGCATTTCATCACAGTGTTGGTTTACTACCTTGTCACAAAATAACCTCTGCAGCCAGTAAAAGGATTGATATTGGTATTCACCAATTTATAATACAGCCCCTAAAGTTGGCCATACACGTGGTTTCCGTCCAATGTGGCAACAAATCACATTGGTATCTGTGGGCATTTTGCGAAGAGAATTGCACACATGGAACTGACCAATCACCCATACACAGTATGGGGATCAGTAGGCCACGCTGCATACACAGGCCAAGGCATTGGTTCTCTTTACTTTAAAAGTAAAGGGAGCCGATTCTAAACAGATGGAAATTTTCCATCTGTAATGCAGACCACAGACGTTCGTCTGCATTATGGTTGGTCAGATTCTGCCCTTACAAATTAGCAATATTAGGTAAATCCTGTCTGTCATGGACCGATGGGGTTTACCCAAAATCTCTAATGTGTTGGCCACCTAAGAATCCTTCCTGTGAATGATGTTTCGTTGGAGCTGTCTTCTCGCACCTGTGTCTGTATATTAAGGGTAACTGTGGTCTCAAATTCTTCCAAACTGTAAGAATATATAAAAAGCCTTCCATTATACCTCAAAATAAAAACATCACATCTCTAATACAATTTGTAAAAAGTTATTGCTGGAAAGGTTCAGCAATATTACTTCCAGGTTTCAGCCATGTGACAGCCTCAGCCTGCATTTGGCTCTCCTTCCCAACTGTAATTTTTTTCCCCAGGTACTTCCTGATTTCCCCAGCATTAACTGAGCATGCTTCTCCCCCAGGCAGAGGGTCTAGCAGAGGTAAGGTCATGTCACTCAACCTACTGGAAGCAGGAGTTTGAACATTCCCTCAAATCATTCTACCAGGGTGAAGCCAGAGATGTGATTGTCAGCTCATTAAAAAGGAAATACTGCAGGCTTTCATTTAACCCTAACTTGTTTGGAGAACCAGTTGCCCTGGATGTCCCTACTGTGAATGTCCCAGCTGTTATGTGAATTTGGGGAGTCAATTTGATAAACAAGCAGCATAGGGTGGTGGTCAGTAGTGGTGCAAAACCTTTACGGAATGATTTGTGGCATCAAACTGTAGGTTAGAATACACATGTAACTGTTTCAGATGCTGATAATAGTTCAACATCAGCATCAGAAATGGTCGTTATAAACCTAACTTTCCCTCAGTCGTGGTCAGCTGTGCTGTGTAGTATTGGAGTTGGCTGCATTTACTAGCTAGGGTGTGTAGCAGTCCCAAACAGTCTCCCTATACTTTATATAGAGATTGTTGGGACAGAGTGTAGTCTCATCTTAAATCTGTAAGATTCTGCCTATTATCAGTCAGTCATCTGACAACAATTGGTACTGAGTATTGGTACCCAGCTTTAGGTGTAGTTTTCCTTTACAAATAACCCCCCCCCCAGAGGATTTGAGTCAGTCCGAAAATGATTGGTCACACCCTCTGCCCTTAAGCAAGGCACCAACCATGTAATATTTCGGCCTGATCGACCCGAAATAATTGCATGTATTTTCAGATGTGACCAACAGTTCGCAAAGCGGATGTCTGAAAACACGGGCCATCAAACTGACGGCCAGGCCACTATTGCCACGACTGAAAGTCCTTCCTCCAGGCAACTGGTCGGAAGAGCCGACAAGTCGGTCAGGAGAAATGTTGTATGTGTGTACCATGTTACCACACAGGAGTCCATTGTATTAAAGTCATAACAAAAGCAGATTTACTGTACGCTTTTTTACTCAAACAGTTCATTTCCACATACCTAATTTTAACTCAAGTGAACCCTCTTAGAGCCACTTCAGAGAAGGTATTCTGCCCCTGACATTGACCCATCCACTATTACCCCAGACTGATGTCCCTGACATTACCCCTGCCCACTATTACCCCGGCAGCAATTACCCCAGAGTGACTGCTCCCTGTCATACCCCTGGTGGCTATTACCCCATTCTGACTGCTCCCTGACATTACCCTGCCCACTATTACCTCAGACTGACTGCTCCCTGACATTACCCTGCATGCTATTACCCCCGACTGACTGACACCGACATTACCCTGCACGCTATTACCCCAGACTCACTGCACCCGGACATTACCCTGATGCTATTGCCCCAGACTGACTGCCCCTGACATTACCCTGCCCGCTATTACCCCAGACTGACTGCTCCCTGACATTACCCTGTCCCCTATTACCCCGCTTACTGCTCCCTGACATTACCCTGTCCGCTATACCCCAGACTGACTGCTACCTGACATTACCCTGGCTGCTATTACCCCAGACTGACTGCACTGACATTACCCTTCACGTATTGCCCCAAACTGACTGCTCTCTGACATTACCCTGGCTGCTATTACCCCGAATGACTGCTCCCTCACATTACCCTGTCTGCTATTATCACAGACTGACTGCTCCCTGACATTACCCTGGCTGCATTATACCCCAGATGACTGCCCCCTCACATTACCCTGTCTGCTATTATCCCAGACTGACTGCTCCCTGACATTACCCTGGCTGGCTATTACCCCAGACTGCCTGCTCCCTTACTACCCTGGCGGCTTTACCCCAGACTGACTGCTCCCTGACATTACCCTGGCGGCTATTACCCAAGACTGACTCGCTCCCTGACATTACCCTGGCGGCTATTACCCCAGAGTGACTGCTCTCTGTCATTACCCTGGCGGCTATTACCCCAGAGTGACTGCTCCCTGTCATTACCCGGGGGCTATTACCCCAGTGACTGCTTCCTGTCATTACCCCTGCCCACTATTACCCCAGACTGACTGCTCCCTGACATTAACCTGCCCAATATGCCCCAGACTGACTGCCCCCTGACATTACCCTGCCCGCTATTACCCCAGACTGACTGCCCCTGACATTACCCTGTCCCCTATTACCCCAGACTTACTGCTCCCTGACATTACCCTGTCCGCTCATTACCCCAGACTGACTGCTACCTGACATTACCCTGGCTGCTATTACCCCGACTGACTGCACTGACATACCCTTCACGCAGCCCCAAACTGACTGCTCTCTGACATACCCTGGCTGCTATTACCCCAGAATGATGCTCCCTCACATTACCCTGTCTGCTTTATCACAGACTGACTGTCCCTGACATTACCCTGGCTGCTATTACCCACGACTGACTGCCCCTACATTACCTGTCTGCTATTATCCCAGACTGACTGCTCCCTGACATTACGGCTGCTATTACCCAGACTGACTGCTCCCTGACATTACCTGGTGCTATTACCCCAGACTGACTGCTCCCTGACATACCCCTGCCACTATTACCCCAGACTGACTGCTCCCTGAATACCCCTGCTCACACTACCCCGACTGACTGCTCCCTGACATTACCCCGACTGTCACCATGACAATAACCCCTCCCATTACCACTGGCCCCTCCCATTACTTGCCTGAACCCCCACTCCCAGTAGTGCACTGCCACTTACCTCCAGGCTGTAGGTGTTCCATGTCCGGGTAAAGTCCTTCAGGGTCTCGGCTCCGGTCTCCTGGTCCAGGTTGAGTTCCCTGCAGAGACTTCCAGCTGTTCCCGCACCGCCTCCCCCGGGCCCCCATCGGAGGAATTGGAGTCAGTGTCCTGCCCTTCCCTGTCCATGACCAGATGGAATAATAATCACCTAAGCGGATCCCTCGCCCGCCGCTCCCACAATCCTCCGCGGCAGCAAAAAGGCGCGAAAATTGACTGATTGCCCCGGTATATCCTTCCGCCACCTGGACCCAATCCGCTGGCGAATATTTGGCGGCCTCAACGCGCATCGCATCAAACACAGCAATCGGGGAAAGACTCTCGACTTGTCTAAGCCGTTTAGGCTGATAATTAGAGCCACTAGAGCCCGCGGATGTGCACTTAATCCGGAGGAGTAAATCGTACAGGCGCTGCATGCTGGGTAGTGTAGTTTTTCCTGTGATTTAAAAGACCAGCAAGGCATTAAAGAGACACAGAGCCATGCTGATGAGTGTGGGATATTATAAGGCAGACATCCCCACCCTGCCAAAACTTATTTCAGGGAGTAACCCACCACCTAAAACCTAAAACATATAACAAGTCATGTCACTTAAGTGTTTCTGTCACTTGTTACCTGCTAAAAGACTCTGCATCATGTGCTCCCTCCCCTAATTCACAACAAAACATTCAGGGAGATTGTATATTATTTCAGGGAGTCGGGGATCTGCCTTTAGGGAGAGGTGGGATGCCTGGTAAGGAGGGAGCCTGATGTGCAGTGACAAATCCCTCACAGGGCAGATAGATCTGGAAGGAGACTGTGTTCTCCCACATACATAGAGACATCAGCCTCTTACACCGTACGATCTTGGCACCGACAAACGACATAATCACATGTGTATGCGTTCGGTCAGAGATGGCGGATCAACGAACGACCGAACACATACACACATGTAATAATCACCCAAAACAGACATCGGTCAAGCGTGTGGGTAAATTGTCGGGAAAAGATCGAATGTGTTACGAGGCTTAAAGGTTTATACACACGTATGATTTTGCAGCAGCCCTCCAAACCCTCATCATGACATACCAACGGCGAATGGCCGTTTCGGACAATAGTCACATGTGTGTATACTTTGGTCGGGGGGCGTCCAGGCAGATCGCGAACGACCCCCGACCGAATGAACACACACGCATGACCATTGTTGCGGCGAGTGTGAGTCATGACCAGGGCTGAAGATCTGCGCAAAATAGTACGTGTGTACAAACCTTTAAGCCTCTATGTAAGTGGGGAAAAACAATCTCCTTATAGTGCGCTGCTGCTCACGCGATCCGTAAAGGATTATTTTTGGGGCGCTTTTGTGTCAGTTTCGGCGAGATTGTGAGCGCTTCAGTGTGACTCCGCCTTACGTGTGTATTTGTATATAAATCACAATGTTATATGGTCTGCACTGTATAACAAATCTAATATATTTAGATTATTAAATTTGTTTTTTAAGAAAACAAAGGTAAGTGCGGCCCTTGATTTAAATCAGGATGCCATACTGGCAGCCCTCTAGCCGTTGAAAACTACAACGCCATTCCCTTGCAGCAGTGCTGGGAGATGTAGTCTTTAAACATCTGTTGGAATGCATGTTTGAATCCCTGACTTATTCAACCCCTTAACAAACCAAAACTACCGGTTTCAATTAAAGTTTTTGTTGTGAAACTGACAATTTCATAATCAAAACTTCAATTCTGCATCAGCGGTGTGGTTTTGTAAATTTTAACTTTGTTATTTTAGCCTGGCACCCTTTGCCCCATGCCAAATAAAGAAAAAAAAAACCCCATTTTCTCTTTTTTGGGGGGGAGGGGATAGATTATATAGGGGTGTGGGGGAGATGACAGGTGACCCTCCAACACGGGCACCTAGCAAGCCTAATGGTAAACCAGGCCTGCCTCTGGCAAAGCAAAAACTTGTTTACAAAAATGAAATAGAGGTGCACACTTCACCCTCTACTGGTTTTGTTTAGATTACCTGGTTTATTAATTAGACTATACATAGCGAAGGATGTGTCAGAAGCACTGAAATAGGTATAAATAAAAATCCTTTATTTAATATGGGTGTATAAAAAAACAATGGCTGAATAGCGAAGTTTAGCCTTAATACTGTACTTACACACTTACTGGTTAGTGTTTAGAAAAGGGCACTGGTATATTGTTATAGGTAGTATCAGTCCTAGGGAAGTAGGTATAACCTAGATGCATATCATAATCAAAAAACCCTTATACTTACATACAGCATATCACCCATTAGAGATCAAATCAGCATATCGAGAGTAAAAGGTGAGTACCGTAAAGCACTTTACATGCGTGTGAAGGATGGGGGCTCCAGCTAACTGCCAAGGAAAGAAACTGACAGATGCCTTTCTTCCTGAGACTTCTAGTTGATGGCTAGTATCTTAGCCTCTTTGCAAAGGTCAAATAGCAAATATGGTGCCACGTGAGTCTTAGACGTAAATCCAAAATAGAAAAATGATCATGCAAACTCGTCACAATAGAGGACTTTGGTGCTGGGTGCCGGGGTTGTGGCCAGCAAGCGTTCCAAAAAGAAAAGGGTTAGCGCCATACTAGACTTGGATTTAATACGGTTAGTGTTTACTAAAAAAAAAAAACACACTACACAAAGTGTAACAAGGAGCGTGGCACCTTGTTACACTTTGATGTAAACAGGGCCGTCTCTAGACTTTTGCCACGACACACAAATTCCAAATGCCGCCCCCCTCGCCACCGGAAGGGGTGTGGTTTTATAATTGAAAGTGGGTGGTGCTTTGTCCGGAAGTGGGATGTGGCTTGTCAAGAAGTGGGAGGGGCTTTATACACATTGATTCTATCTATCGTCATTATACACGTCTATTATCTATCATCTAACTTTGCTATCTATCTAACTTTGCTATCTATCTATCTATCTAACTTTGCTATCTATCTATCTTGCTATCTATCTATCTATCTTTGCTATCTATCTTGCTATCTATCATCTATCTATCTATCTATCTAACTCTGCTATCTAACTCTGCTATCTATCTATCTATCTTTGCTATCTATCTATCTATCTATCTAACTTTGCTATCTATCTAACTTTGCTATCTATCTATCTAACTTTGCTATCTATCTAACTTTGCTATCATCTATCATAACTTGCTATCTATCTAACTTTGCTATCTATCTATCTAACTTTGCTATCTATCTATCAACTTTGCTATCTCTATCTAACTTGCTATTATCTATCTATAACTTTGCTATCTATCTACTAACTTTGCTATCTATCTAACTTTGTATCTATCTAACTTTGCTATCTATCACTATTCTATCTATCTATCTATCTATCTATCTATCTCTCTATTCTATCTCTGCATCTATCTCTGTTCTATATCTGCTATCTATCTATATATCATCTATCATCTATATCATCATCATCTATCCACTATAATCATATCTTCTATCTGGCCCAGAGAGAGAACAGAACACAACCCCCCCCAGCCACCCCAGGCCCAGCCATCCCTAACAGTTGTTTGATGGCTGTTGCCACAGTTGCCTTATTATTAGGATAGGATTAGGAAGGGGCTGGAAGGGGATTTCAATTCAAAATTAAAAATTAATTCATATAATTTCTGTATATTTATATTTTTATATATATTAATATTATCATTTATCAATCAATCAATGTAACTCACTGTGTCACTGAATCCGCAACCGCAATGAGTCGAGTCACTGTCTGTCTGTCTGAGAGAGAGTCAGATCTCAGATGAAGAGGAGCACTGGCGAGAGGAGATTTACTCTCGGATGGCCGGCTGGGCAGGAGTCACGGGACACACTTGGACAGTCGGACACGGGACACTCCACACTGTTCTGTCCACACGCAGGCGGGCGGCCTCCAGGCTCCAGCAGACTGTTGTTCTGGCCTGCACTGCGCGGGCTGAACAACTTGCGCTCTTTGCGCTACATCATGGGCCGGCGACGCAACGCACGGAACGAGTGGATGGAGGCGGAGTCAGCCCACGATCGGACTTCGGTCTTCCCGAAGAGAAGGTCTGTAACTGCTATGTAGGTAGGTCCGCCCCCCCCCCCCCCAACAGATTAGGAGGGAGTTGGGCAGCCGGTGGATGCCGGCCTCCATTTAAAAAAAAATAAATTCAGTGACAGAGAGACAGTGACAGTGGGCAGAGTGCCGCTTTCCTACAGGGTGCCGCTCTGCATTGTGCTGCACCCTGCCTCATATTGAGGCGGCACTGGATTTAAATAGTGTGTGTGACTCGCAGGATCAGCATATCCCGTCAGTCAAGCGAGCACTGATCTGGTGTCATCAGTGATCTCATTTCTTGCAAGAGTTGGTTTCATAACATACTTGAGACCTAATCCTATAAGGAGTATAATAAAAGTACCGGTATACATAAACAGGCCTAGAAATGAAAGTTATCGTTAAAAACGGTGCTAATTTTGCCATAACCAATCAGATGTTATTACCATACTTTAAAAGCTGATTGGTTGGGGCAAGATTAGCACTGTTGTAATGATACAAACTTTTATTGATAGTGCGTAGCGAATACTAGTTTATATCCTTGGAATTTACAATTCTTACAATTTCACAGCGATGCTGTGAACAACAGACAATAATACTGACCCTGCTGGTTAATGCCCAAGTATACTGGCTCTGAGGGATATATAAAAAACAAGATACAGTGAAGGGAAGAGATACAAAATCAACCCTCAGCGCTATGCCACATATTCGATTTTAAGCTACAAAAGTGCGCACTTGTGTGGCCCAATTGTGGTGGCCACTCTAGAACTCTGCATGAATGCGCCAAAAAACGCGTGTGCAATTGCGAGCGTTAACACGTGCGCTTGCAGGTCCGTTTGGCATGCTCGTAGCGCTACAGTGTGGCCTCAGCCTTATACATAATAGGACAACACAGTTGCATTTAGATAAATTCAGTATAAATTTAAGGACCTAGTTGTTGCAGAAAAGGAATCCCAATAGAAGACAAAATCCTTCTCCGATAATAATTGTAAGCCCCTCCCCCTTCTCATATCCCAGTAATAAATCCATTGAAGAACAAGCTGCATTCTATTCCATGTTGCTACTGAATATATGCATTATACTTAAAATGTATCATTCCAAAACCATACATTAGTGCTGAGTGAGGAGTAACACACACAGCAGGTAGGTATTCTCTGTTATACATCTTTATTAGTACTGTATGCAGAGCCTGAAGCGACAGAAGTGTCCCATATGATGCGAGTACTACTCCAGACAGAGGAACCAGGACAGGTAATTACAAAGTGTATACCTCCTTAAAGGGTATGTCCACCCCCATAAAAAACTATTTCCCCCAAAACCATGACCTCACAAGGTCTAAACTTTTCAAATCTGCTCCTAAATGTACTATAAGCCCTCACTCCCACTGCTGCTGTTCCCCCGATCCCTCCCGACCCACTTGCGGCTGGCAGTTGGATGACGTCACATACGCGTGCAGATGGGTCCAGTGTCCGTGCGTATTTTCAGGTTTGTTTTACTATATAGGATACAAATTTTGTTTTGGGGGTGGACACCAGGATTTTAACTTTCTTTTTTCCAGTTTAACTGAAGAACAAGAGATAAATGTGCTATGTCTTACCTCCTGTCCTTCAGTAAAACTTACAGGAGAGCAGAAGAAACTCCAGCGCTGCTGACCGCTCCGACTACACTGACATTCCCCGACAGATCCACAGTCCTTTGCATTGTGTGCACACAGTGCAAAGGAGCGTGGAGCGGCAGAGACTGTCAGAGAAGCCAGCGCTGGAGCAATACGCGGGTAGTTCCTTCTGCTCTCCTATAAGTTTTACTGAAGGACAGAGGTAAGACATAGCACATTTACCTCCTGTTTTCAGTTAAAGGGTATGTCCACCCAAAAATACACTTTTATATGTTCTATATAATAGCACCAACCTCAAACGCCATGTTCATTTTTCTAAAATCATTTGCCTTGCCGCTATATTTATGAGATATATATCATTGTTGAGTTGCAATAAAAGGGTGAAAGCAATTATCTTAAGACACAGGCGAGTCGAACACTTTATGGAACGTTGCAATAAAATTAGTGAGTCTGAGACTAACGGGTCATCTTTCTCCCACGGGGAGAGGTCCATGCCAGGGCTCCACCTTCCAATATAGCAACAATATAACCCACTTTTGCTCTATCTGAGGGTTGTAGTTCAAATTGAATCTGACATTGATTAAGGAACCCTCTACAGCCTTGGGGGTTCCCATCCTAGCGAGGAGGAGAGAGAACAACGGGTTCATGGCCAACTTGAATTTCAAGAGCAGGAGGAGGAAGAGAAGGTGATGTTTCAACAGGTAATAAACGTGAAGCCAATAAGTCCATAAATTGTGCCATACGGTTTGTTGGTGGATGAAGGAGGAAGCAGTGGGAACTGGCACAACACAGGAGCAGGATGCTGGAACAATGGAGAACTGTAACAATGAAGCTGGATCTGTAAAAAATGAAGCTGGATACTGGAACAATGGAGACTGTGACAATGAAGCTGGATACCGGAAACATGGAGACTGTAACAATGAAGCTGGATACCGGAAGAATGGAGGCATGTAACAATGAAGTCTGGATCTGAACAATGAAGCTGGATACGGAACATGGAGACTGTGACAATGACGTGGAACTGGAACAATGGAGACTGTAACAATGAAGCTGGATCCTGGAACAAAAGAGACTTGTAACAATGAAGCTGGATCTGTAACAATGAAGCTGGATACTGGAACAATGGAGATGTGCAATGAAGCTGGTACTGGAACATGGAGACTGTACAATGAAAAGCGGATCTGTAACAATGAAGCGGATACTGGAACAATTGAGACTGTGACAATGAAGCTGGATACTGGAACAAGGAGGTTGAACAATGAAGCGGATACTGGAACAATGGAGACTGACAATGAAGCTGGATACTGGCACAATGGAGATTGAACAATGAGGCTGGATACTGGAACAATGGAGACTGAACAATGAGGCTGGATACTGGAACATGGAGATTGAACAATGAGGCTGGATACTGGAACAATGGAGATTGAACAATGAAGCTAGATAATGGAACAATGGGGAGACTGTAACAATGAAGCTGGATCGGAACAATGGAGACTGTAACAATGAAGCTGGATCTGTACAATGAAGCTGGATACTGGAACAATGGAGACTGTGACAATGAAGCTGGATACTGGAACATGGAGATTGAACAATGAAGCTGGATACTGGAACAATGGAGATGAACAATGAGGCTGGATACTGGAACAATGGAGATTGAACAATGAAGCTGGGTACTGGAACAATGGAGACTGTAACACATGAAGCTGGATCTGGAACAATGGAGACTGCAACAATGAAGCTGGATCTTGTAGATCCAGCTTCATTGTCACAGTCTCCATTGTTCCAGTATCCAGCCTCATTGTTCAATCTCCATTGTTCCAGTATCCAGCCTCATTGTTCAATCTCCATTGTTCCAGTATCCAGCTTCATTGTTCAATCTCCATTGTTCCAGTATCCAGCTTCATTGTCACAGTCTCCATTGTTCATTGTTCCAGTATCAGCTTCATTGGTTACAGATCCAGCTTCATTGTTACAGTCTCCATTGTTCCATGATCCAGCTTCATTGTTACAGTCCCCATTGTTCCATTATCTAGCTTCATTGTTCAATCTCCATTGTTCCAGTATCCAGCCTCATTGTTCAATCTCCTGTTCCAGTATCCAGCCTCATTGTTCAGTCTCCATTGTTCCAGTATCCAGCCTCATTGTTCAATCTCCATTGTGCCAGTATCCAGCTTCATTGTTCACGTCTCCATTGTTCCAGTATCCCGCTTCATTGTTCACCTCCTTGTTCCAGTATCCAGCTTCATGTCAACAGTCTCAATTGTTCCAGTATCCGCTTCATTGTTACAGATCCGCTTTTCATTGTACAGTCTCCATGTTCCAGTACCCAGCTTCATTGTCACATCTCCATTGTTCCAGTATCCAGCTTCATTGTTTACAGATCCAGCTTCATTGTTACGTCTCCTTTTGTTCCAGGATCCAGCTTCATTGTTACAGTCTCCATTGTTCCAGTTCCACGTCATTGTCACAGTCTCCATGTTCCAGTATCCAGCTTCATTGTTCAGATCCAACTTCATTGTTACATGCCTCCATTCTTCCGGTATCCAGCTTCATTGTTACAGTCTCCATGTTTCCGGTATCCAGCTTCATTGTCACAGTCTCCATTGTTCCAGTATCCAGCTTCATTTTTTACAGATCCAGCTTCATTGTTACAGTTCTCCATTGTTCCAGCATCCTGCTCCTGTGTTGTGCCAGTTCCCACTGCTTCCTCCTTCATCCACCAACAAACCGTATGGCACAATTTATGGACTTATTGGCTTCACGTTTATTACCTGTTGAAACATCACCTTCTCTTCCTCCTCCTGCTCTTGAAATTCAAGTTGGCCATGAACCCTTGTTCTCTCTCCTCCTCGCTATGATGGGAACCCCCAAGGCTGTAGAGGGTTCCTTAATCAATGTCAGATTCAATTTGAACTACACCCTCAGATAGAGCAAAAGTGGGTTATATTGTTGCTATATTGGAAGGTGGAGCCCTGGCATGGACCTCTCCCCGTGGGAGAAAGATGACCCGTTAGTCTCAGACTCACTAATTTTATTGCAACGTTCCATAAAGTGTTCGACCGCCTGTGTCTTAAGATAATTGCTTTCACCCTTTTATTGCAACTCAACAATGATATATATCTCATAAAATACGGCAAGGCAAATGATTTTAGAAAAATGACATGGCGTTTGAGGTTGGTGCTATTATATAGAACATATAAAAGTGTATTTTTGGGTGGACATACCCTTTAACTGAAAACAGGAGGTAAATGTGCTATGTCTTACCTCTGTCCTTCATAAAACTTATAGGAGAGCAGAAGGAACTACCCGCGTATTGCTCCAGCGCTGGCTTCTCTGACAGTCTCTGCCGCTCCACGCTCCTTTGCACTGTGTGCACACAATGCAAAGGACTGTGGATCTGTCGGGGAAGTTCAGTGTAGTCGGAGCGGTCAGCAGCGCTGGAGTTTCTTCTGCTCTCCTGTAAGTTTTACTGAAGGACAGGAGGTAAGACATAGCACATTTATCTCTTGTTCTTCAGTTAAACTGGAAAAAAGAAAGTTAAAATCCTGGTGTCCACCCCCAAAACAAAATTTGTATCCTATATAGTAAAACAAACCTGAAAATACGCACGGACACTGGACCCATCTGCACGCGTATGTGACGTCATCCAACTGCCAGCCGCAAGTGGGTCGCGGAGGGATCGGGGGAACAGCAGCAGTGGAGTGAGGGCTTATAGTACATTTAGGAGCAGATTTGAAAAGTTTAGACCTTGTGAGGTCATGGTTTTGGGGGAAATAGTTTTTTATGGGGGTGGACATACCCTTTAAGGAGGTATACACTTTGTAATTACCTGTCCTGGTTCCTCTGTCTGGAGTAGTACTCGCATCATATGGGACACTTCTGTCGCTTCAGGCTCTGCATACAGTACTAATAAAGATGTATAACAGAGAATACCTACCTGCTGTGTGTGTTACTCCTCACTCAGCACTAATGTATGGTTTTGGAATGATACATTTTAAGTATAATGCATATATTCAGTAGCAACATGGAATAGAATGCAGCTTGTTCTTCAATGGATTTATTACTGGGATATGAGAAGGGGGAGGGGCTTACAATTATTATCGGAGAAGGATTTTGTCTTCTATTGGGATTCCTTTTCTGCACAACTAGGTCCTTAAATTTATACTGAATTTATCTAAATGCAACTGTGTTGTCCTATTATGTATAAGGCTGAGGCCACACTGTAGCGCTACGAGCATGCCGAAACGGACCTGCAAGCGCACGTGTTAACGCTCGCAATTGCACACGCGTTTTTTGGCGCATTCATGCAGAGTTCTAGAGTGGCCACCACAATTGGGCCACACAAGTGCGCACTTTTGTAGCTTAAAATCGAATATGTGTGCATAGCGCTGAGGGTTGATTTTGTATCTCTCCCTTCACTGTATCTTGTTTTTTATATATCCCTCAGAGCCAGTATACTTGGGCATTAACCAGCAGGGTCAGTATTATTGTCTGTTGTTCACAGCATCCTGTAGAATTGTAAGAATTGTAAATTCCAAGGATATAAACTAGTATTCGCTACGCACTATCAATAAAAGTTTGTATCATTACAACAGTGCTAATCTTGCCCCAACCAATCAGCTTTTAAAGTATGGTAATAACATCTGATTGGTTATGGCAAAATTAGCACCGTTTTTAACGATAACTTTCATTTCATAGGCCTGTTTATGTATACCGGTACTTTTATTATACTCCTTATAGGATTAGGTCTCAAGTATGTTATGAAACCAACTCTTGCAAGAAATGAGATCACTGATGACACCAGATCAGTGCCTCGTTGACTGACGGGATATGCTGATCCTGCGAGTCACACACACTATTTAAATCCAGTGCCGCCTCAATAATGAGGCAGGGTGCAGCACAATGCAGAGCGGCACCCTGTAGGAAAGCGGCACTCTGCCCACTGTCACTGTCTCTCTGTCACTGAATTTATTTTTTTTTAAATGGAGGCCGGCATCCACCGGCTGCCCAACTCCCTCCTAATCTGTTGGGGGGGGGGGGGGCGGACCTACCTACATAGCAGTTACAGACCTTCTCTTCGGGAAGACCGAAGTCCGATCGTGGGCTGACTCCGCCTCCATCCACTCGTTCCGTGCGTTGCGTCGCCGGCCCATGATGTAGCGCAAAGAGCGCAAGTTGTTCAGCCCGCGCAGTGCAGGCCAGAACAACAGTCTGCTGGAGCCTGGAGGCCGCCCGCCTGCGTGTGGACAGAACAGTGTGGAGTGTCCCGTGTCCGACTGTCCAAGTGTGTCCCGTGACTCCTGCCCAGCCGGCCATCCGAGAGTAAATCTCCTCTCGCCAGTGCTCCTCTTCATCTGAGATCTGACTCTCTCTCAGACAGACAGACAGTGACTCGACTCATTGCGGTTGCGGATTCAGTGACACAGTGAGTTACATTGATTGATTGATAAATGATAATATTAATATATATAAAAATATAAATATACAGAAATTATATGATTAATTTTTAATTTTGAATTGAAATCCCCTTCCAGCCCCTTCCTAATCCTATCCTAATAATAAGGCAACTGTGGCAACAGCCATCAAACAACTGTTAGGGATGGCTGGGCCTGGGGTGGCTGGGGGGGGTTGTGTTCTGTTCTCTCTCTGGGCCAGATAGAAGATATGATTATAGTGGATAGATGATGATGATATAGATGATAGATGATATATAGATAGATAGCAGATATAGAACAGAGATAGATAGCAGAGATAGAATAGCAGAGATAGATAGATAGATAGATAGATAGATAGAATAGTGATAGATAGCAAAGTTAGATAGATACAAAGTTAGATAGATAGCAAAGTTATAGATAGATAGCAAAGTTATAGATAGATAATAGCAAGTTAGATAGAGATAGCAAAGTTGATAGATAGATAGCAAAGTTAGATAGATAGATAGCAAAGTTAGATAGATAGCAAGTTATGATAGATGATAGCAAAGTTAGATAGATAGCAAAGTTAGATAGATAGATAGCAAAGTTAGATAGATAGCAAAGTTAGATAGATAGATAGATAGATAGCAAAGATAGATAGATAGATAGCAGAGTTAGATAGCAGAGTTAGATAGATAGATAGATAGATGATAGATAGCAAGATAGATAGCAAAGATAGATAGATAGATAGCAAGATAGATAGATAGCAAAGTTAGATAGATAGATAGATAGCAAAGTTAGATAGATAGCAAAGTTAGATGATAGATAATAGACGTGTATAATGACGATAGATAGAATCAATGTGTATAAAGCCCCTCCCACTTCTTGACAAGCCACATCCCACTTCCGGACAAAGCACCACCCACTTTCAATTATAAAACCACACCCCTTCCGGTGGCGAGGGGGGCGGCATTTGGAATTTGTGTGTCGTGGCAAAAGTCTAGAGACGGCCCTGTTTACATCAAAGTGTAACAAGGTGCCACGCTCCTTGTTACACTTTGTGTAGTGTGTTTTTTTTTTTTAGTAAACACTAACCGTATTAAATCCAAGTCTAGTATGGCGCTAACCCTTTTCTTTTTGGAACGCTTGCTGGCCACAACCCGGCACCCAGCACCAAAGTCCTCTATTGTGACGAGTTTGCATGATCATTTTTCTATTTTGGATTTACGTCTAAGACTCACGTGGCACCATATTTGCTATTTGACCTTTGCAAAGAGGCTAAGATACTAGCCATCAACTAGAAGTCTCAGGAAGAAAGGCATCTGTCAGTTTCTTTCCTTGGCAGTTAGCTGGAGCCCCCATCCTTCACACGCATGTAAAGTGCTTTACGGTACTCACCTTTTACTCTCGATATGCTGATTTGATCTCTAATGGGTGATATGCTGTATGTAAGTATAAGGGTTTTTTGATTATGATATGCATCTAGGTTATACCTACTTCCCTAGGACTGATACTACCTATAACAATATACCAGTGCCCTTTTCTAAACACTAACCAGTAAGTGTGATAAGTACAGTATTAAGGCTAAACTTCGCTATTCAGCCATTGTTTTTTTATACACCCATATTAAATAAAGGATTTTTATTTATACCTATTTCAGTGCTTCTGACACATCCTTCGCTATGTATAGTCTAATATAATAAACCAGGTAATCTAAACAAAACCAGTAGAGGGTGAAGTGTGCACCTCTATTTCATTTTTGTAAACAAGTTTTTGCTTTGCCAGAGGCAGGCCTGGTTTACCATTAGGCTTGCTAGGTGCCCGTGTTTGGAGGGTCACCTGTCATCTCCCCCACACCCCTATATAATCTATCCCCTCCCCCCCAAAAAAGAGAAAATGGGGTTTTTTTTTTCTTTATTTAGGCATGGGGCAAAGGGTGCCAGGCTAAAATAACAAAGTTAAAATTTACAAAACCACACCGCTGATGCAGAATTGAAGTTTTGATTATGAAATTGTCAGTTTCACAACAAAAACTTTAATTGAAACCGGTAGTTTTGGTTTGTAAGGGGTTGATAAGTCAGGGATTCAAACATGCATTCCAACAGATGTTTAAAGACTACATCTCCCAGCACTGCTGCAAGGGAATGGCGTGTAGTTTTCAACGGCTAGAGGGCTGCCAGTATGGCATCCTGATTTAAATCAAGGGCCGCACTTACCTTTGTTTTCTTAAAAAACAAATTTAATAATCTAAATATATTAGATTTGTTATACAGTGCAGACCATATAACATTGTGATTTATATACAAATACACACGTAAGGCGAGTCACACTGAAGCGCTCACAATCTCGCCGAAACTGACACAAAAGCGCCCCAAAAATAATCCTTTACGGATCGCGTGAGCAGCAGCGCACTATAAGGAGATTGTTTTTCCCCACTTACATAGAGGCTTAAAGGTTTGTACACACGTACTATTTTGGCAGCAGATCTTCAGCCCTGGTCATGACTCACACTCGCCGCAACAATGGTCATGCGTGTGTGTTCATTCGGTCGGGGGTCGTTCGCGATCTGCCTGGACGCCCCCCGACCAAAGTATACACACATGTGACTATTGTCCGAAACGGCCATTCGCCGTTGGTATGTCATGATGAGGGTTTGGAGGGCTGCTGCAAAATCATACGTGTGTATAAACCTTTAAGCCTCGTAACACATTCGATCTTTTCCCGCACAATTTACCCACACGCTTGACCGATGTCTGTTTTGGGTGATTATTACATGTGTGTATGTGTTGGTTCGTTCGTTGATCCGCCATCTCTGACCGAACGCATACACATGTGATTATGTCGTTTGTCGGTGCCAAGATCGTACGGTGTAAGAGGCTGATGTCTCTATGTATGTGGGAGAACACAGTCTCCTTCCAGATCTATCTGCCCTGTGAGGGATTTGTCACTGCACATCAGGCTCCCTCCTTACCAGGCATCCCACCTCTCCCTAAAGGCAGATCCCCGACTCCCTGAAATAATATACAATCTCCCTGAATGTTTTGTTGTGAATTAGGGGAGGGAGCACATGATGCAGAGTCTTTTAGCAGGTAACAAGTGACAGAAACACTTAAGTGACATGACTTGTTATATGTTTTAGGTTTTAGGTGGTGGGTTACTCCCTGAAATAAGTTTTGGCAGGGTGGGGATGTCTGCCTTATAATATCCCACACTCATCAGCATGGCTCGTGTGTCTCTTTAATGCCTTGCTGGTCTTTTAAATCACAGGAAAAACTACACTACCCAGCATGCAGCGCCTGTACGATTTACTCCTCCGGATTAAGTGCACATCCGCGGGCTCTAGTGGCTCTAATTATCAGCCTAAACGGCTTAGACAAGTCGAGAGTCTTTCCCCGATTGCTGTGTTTGATGCGATGCGCGTTGAGGCCGCCAAATATTCGCCAGCGGATTGGGTCCAGGTGGCGGAAGGATATACCGGGGCAATCAGTCAATTTTCGCGCCTTTTTGCTGCCGCGGAGGATTGTGGGAGCGGCGGGCGAGGGATCCGCTTAGGTGATTATTATTCCATCTGGTCATGGACAGGGAAGGGCAGGACACTGACTCCAATTCCTCCGATGGGGGCCCGGGGGAGGCGGTGCGGGAACAGCTGGAAGTCTCTGCAGGGAACTCAACCTGGACCAGGAGACCGGAGCCGAGACCCTGAAGGACTTTACCCGGACATGGAACACCTACAGCCTGGAGGTAAGTGGCAGTGCACTACTGGGAGTGGGGGTTCAGGCAAGTAATGGGAGGGGCCAGTGGTAATGGGAGGGGTTATTGTCATGGTGACAGTCGGGGTAATGTCAGGGAGCAGTCAGTCGGGGTAGTGTGAGCAGGGGTATTCAGGGAGCAGTCAGTCTGGGGTAATAGTGGGCAGGGGTATGTCAGGGAGCAGTCAGTCTGGGGTAATAGCACCAGGTAATGTCAGGGAGCAGTCAGTCTGGGTAATAGCAGCCGGTAATGTCAGGGAGCAGTCAGTCTGGGATAATAGCAGACAGGGTAATGTAGGGGTCAGTCAGTCGTGGGTAATAGCAGCCAGGGTAATGTCAGGGACAGTCAGTCTGTGATAAAGCAGACAGGGTAATGTGAGGGAGCATCATTCTGGGGTAATAGCGCCAGGGTATGTCAGAGAGCAGTCAGTTTGGGGCTGCGTGAAGGGTATGTCAGTGCAGTCAGTCGGGGTAATAGCAGCCAGGGTAATGTCAGGTAGCAGTCAGTCTGGGGTAATGAGCGGACAGGGTAATGTCAGGGAGCAGTAAGTCTGGGGTAATAGGGGACAGGGTAATGTCAGGGGCAGTCAGTCTGGGGTAATAGCGGGCAGGGTAATGTCAGGGGGCAGTCAGTCTGGGCATATTGGGCGGTTAATGTCAGGGAGCAGTCAGTCTGGGGTAATAGTGGGCAGGGGTAATGACAGGAAGCAGTCACTGGGTAATAGCCCCGGGTAATGACAGGGAGCAGTCACTCTGGGGTAATAGCCGCCAGGGTAATGACAGAGAGCAGTCCTCTGGGGTAATAGCCGCCAGGGTAATGTTCAGGGAGCGAGTCAGTCTGGGTAATGCCGCCAGGGTAATGTCAGGGAGCAGTCAGTCTGGGGTAAAGCCGCCAGGGTAGTAAGGGAGCAGGCAGTCTGGGGTAATAGCCAGCCAGGGTAATGTCAGGGAGCAGTCAGTCTGGGATAATAGCAGACAGGGTAATGTGAGGGGGCAGTCAGTCTGGGGTATAATGCAGCCAGGGTAATGTCAGGGAGCAGTCAGTCTGTGATAATAGCAGACAGGGTAATGTGAGGGAGCAGTCATTCGGGGTAATAGCAGCCAGGGTAATGTCAGAGAGCAGTCAGTTTGGGGCAATACGTGAAGGGTAATGTCAGTGCAGTCAGTCTGGGGTAATAGCAGCCAGGGTAATGTCAGGTAGCAGTCAGTCTGGGGTATAGCGGACAGGGTAATGTCAGGGAGCAGTAAGCGGGGTAATAGGGGACAGGGTAATGTCAGGGAGCAGTCAGTCTGGGGTAATAGCGGGCAGGGTAATGTCAGGGGCAGTCAGTCTGGGGCAATAGCATCAGGGTAATGTCCGGGTGCAGTGAGTCTGGGGTAATAGCGTGCAGGGTAATGTCAGGTGTCAGTCAGTCGGGGGTAATAGCATGCAGGGTAATGTCAGGGAGCAGTCAGTCTGAGGTAATAGTGGGCAGGGTAATGTCAGGGAGCAGTCAGAATGGGGTAATAGCCACCAGGGGTATGACAGGGAGCAGTCACTCTGGGGTAATTGCTGCCGGGGTAATAGTGGGCAGGGGTAATGTCAGGGACATGCAGTCTGGGGTAATAGTGGATAGGGTCAATGTCAGGGGCAGAATACCTTCTCTGAAGTGGCTCTAAGAGGGTTCACTTGAGTTAAAATTAGGTATGTGGAAATGAACTGTTTGAGTAAAAAAGCGTACAGTAAATCTGCTTTTGTTATGACTTTAATACAATGGACTCCTGTGTGGTAACATGGTACACACCATACAACATTTCTCCTACCGACTTGTCGGCTCTTTCCGACCAGTTGCCTGGAGGAAGGACTTTCAGTCGTGGCAATAGTGGCCTGGCCGTCAGTTTGATGGCCCGTGTTTTTCAGACATCCGCTTTGCGAACTGTTGGTCACATCTGAAAATACATGCAATTATTTCGGGTCGATCAGGCCGAAATATTACATGGTTGGTGCCTTGCTTAAGGGCAGAGGGTGGTGACCAATCATTTTCGGACTGACTCAAATCCTCTGGGGGGGGGGTTATTTGTAAAGGAAAACTACACCTAAAGCTGGGTACCAATACTCAGTACCAATTGTTGTCAGATGACTGACTGATAATAGGCAGAATCTTACAGATTTAAGATGAGACTACACTCTGTCCCACAACTCTCTATATAAAGTATAGGGAGACTGTTTGGGACTGCTACACACCCTAGCTAGTAAATGCAGCCAACTCCAATACTACACAGCACAGCTGACCACGACTGAGGGAAAGTTAGGTTTATAACGACCATTTCTGATGCTGATGTTGAACTATTATCAGCATCTGAAACAGTTACATGTGTATTCTAACCTACAGTTTGATGCCACAAATCATTCCGTAAAGGTTTTGCACCACTACTGACCACCACCCTATGCTGCTTGTTTATCAAATTGACTCCCCAAATTCACATAACAGCTGGGACATTCACAGTAGGGACATCCAGGGCAACTGGTTCTCCAAACAAGTTAGGGTTAAATGAAAGCCTGCAGTATTTCCTTTTTAATGAGCTGACAATCACATCTCTGGCTTCACCCTGGTAGAATGATTTGAGGGAATGTTCAAACTCCTGCTTCCAGTAGGTTGAGTGACATGACCTTACCTCTGCTAGACCCTCTGCCTGGGGGAGAAGCATGCTCAGTTAATGCTGGGGAAATCAGGAAGTACCTGGGGAAAAAAATTACAGTTGGGAAGGAGAGCCAAATGCAGGCTGAGGCTGGTCACATGGCTGAAACCTGGAAGTAATATTGCTGAACCTTTCCAGCAATAACTTTTTACAAATTGTATTAGAGATGTGATGTTTTTATTTTGAGGTATAATGGAAGGCTTTTTATATATTCTTACAGTTTGGAAGAATTTGAGACCACAGTTACCCTTAATATACAGACACAGGTGCGAGAAGACAGCTCCAACGAAACATCATTCACAGGAAGGATTCTTAGGTGGCCAACACATTAGAGATTTTGGGTAAACCCCATCGGTCCATGACAGACAGGATTTACCTAATATTGCTAATTTGTAAGGGCAGAATCTGACCAACCATAATGCAGACGAACGTCTGTGGTCTGCATTACAGATGGAAAATTTCCATCTGTTTAGAATCGGCTCCCTTTACTTTTAAAGTAAAGAGAACCAATGCCTTGGCCTGTGTATGCAGCGTGGCCTACTGATCCCCATACTGTGTATGGGTGATTGGTCAGTTCCATGTGTGCAATTCTCTTCGCAAAATGCCCACAGATACCAATGTGATTTGTTGCCACATTGGACGGAAACCACGTGTATGGCCAACTTTAGGGGCTGTATTATAAATTGGTGAATACCAATATCAATCCTTTTACTGGCTGCAGAGGTTATTTTGTGACAAGGTAGTAAACCAACACTGTGATGAAATGCTGATTATGTAATTTCTGACCGCAGTTCTATTTTATGACCAAATTGTAGAATAATAAGCGTGTCCATTAATGGGCCAAATCAGTATTTTTGAAGCGTGGCAAAAAAAAATTCACAGTGGCATCATGACAGAAGGCAAAAGTACACTTTTCACATAACTGAGAATTAAACATTTTTAACTCTTATTTGTTTTTTAGGTATTCTTTAAAAATGCATGTTTGTATATATATATATGGCCATGAATTGTTACTGATTTCTATTAGGGAGAAATAAAACACTGGTTAGCGTGTGCTCTGTATGCAGCTTGCCGCAAAGGTGTTATACCGACAGTTGGAAAGTCTAATGGAGGGTAATGGCGTTTCACTGACACGGATACTACGATCTGCAAAGCTCAGGTTTGTGCTGTTTTGCTTTTTTTTTTTTTTTATATAAACATTGCAAATATTCAAGTTTTTTTTATGATGGCAATTTTAATAGACCGTTTAAAAGGACCTGCTGATTGGTCATTTAACTATGCAAACTATTCTTTGTGTATGAAACGGAAGAGCAATCTGTTTCTGTTTTTAAGAACATCTATATCTAAAATCAACCCGAATGATTCTGTAATCAATTTTGTTGTCTTTAAGCGTTCGATCAACCAAAAGTGATCATTGATGTAGAATCAATCAAACCTTGATCGATTGGGATGGAAAATTGATGTATTTGTTACTTTGAATATTTTGATCATTTTTTGTTCAGTCATATTAACAAGCAATTTGTTTAATCGACATGTAAAACAATTGACCTTAGGTTGACCAGCCTTTCTTTACCTTCCATATTAGAATTTGATCTGCTATAACAGGGGTCCCAACTTGAGCCACATCTAGCCGCACTAGCCATGCAGTGACTGGGCCGAGGATGTAGGTCCGAATTCCCAGTTTATATAACGCCACTTTGGGATGCAGTGCTGTACAATATTAGAATACAAAAAAAAATTAAAAGTATAAATATAGGAGTGCTTGAAAGCTGTAACATCAGGAGTCTTGGAAAAAGGGTGTTCAACTTAAATTATAGATATCCTTTACTGCTTGAAAATGTAATAGCCCCTATGGGGTAGTACACAAGCATATTTTGCCTAAAATTCTTAGGCAACTAAATAAAAGTTTAACAGCAGTGCTTTCATTTCTAGACAACCATTGCATATTTCTCTAATAGGGTCTGACCGATACAATACAAATAAATTTTGTATATATGTTCTCCTGATATACCTACAATTTTCTTGTCTTGCTTTTTTAGTTTGATCCAATTCTTTAATAAAATGAAGAAGTGGATGGATAGTCTAACCTCTCGCTGGAGTTCAGAGAGCGAGTGGATCGGTTAGAAAGGAACTTTGAAGTGGTTACTGTTATATTTAAGAGTTTGAACCAATTTATTATGGATATTTTTCAAAATCCACATGAGGAGCCTCCAAGATTGCCAAGAAGCAGGAAGCAAAGGGGAGGCATATGGGCGTTTTCATTTGTAATTTAACTTTATCGGGTATAGCCTGTATATTTACATTCTTTATATATATTGAGAAAACTGTAGCTTGAAGGAGAAAATAAATGTAACATTGAAAACAATTTTTCGATAGTTTACAGGGAGGTGGAGGATGCTACTCCCACCCCCAATATTTACTTGGTAAGCTGCATAACATAAACCATGTTAAGAACACGTGAGAAGAGACGGCTGGACTAGGGGGCTTCCGTCATAGCATATGTTTTGGAGGTTTTTGGCAACTCCCTGTGAACTAATGAAGGACCAAGTGGGAAGTCACCAGTTCCTTCAGAAGTTTCACACCTCATCTCTTTTGTTAAGGCCAAACTAAAGCCACAGAACACCTGAACCAGAAGCAGAACACCTTGATATGAAACCAGTAATCTGTCTTACCTCTCATCGTGATATCTAATATTATTTTTTATTATGTTTTACCTAAATAACATATGGTTTGTCTTTACGTTACAGCATTCTAGTATCACACAGTTTGGTCAACGACCATTTTTCTGCACATGCTCAATCCTTAGCTATGGCAGAAGAACTTGTTACAGTTGGTCACACCCATTAATAATCTCTAGCCAATCATTTTACAGGAAATATAAAGCAAGGAAGCATGTGACTGAGGTCAGGAGGTGTGGTCTGACCTGCACATACACAGAGATACTTCATCCAGTTCTTAACAGGCTTACATTTACTTAATACAATTACTGAAGTGGGATTTTAAGCTTATTGGGGTATTTAGGGGGGTTGTTTTCAGATTCTGGAGTATAAAATTGGGTTTAGTTCTCCTTTAAGATGGCAGCCAGTGAAGCATGTCTGCGCTTGGGATGCTTCCGGAGCTGGAGGCCTTAAGAAGTTAATTCCTTTTAAAAATGTTTATAGTTTATCTTTTTTGTGTCTAATTTGTTTTTTTTTTTTGTAGAAGTTGCAGTGCAGTGCTAAAGATCTTTTTAGCTTTGTTGGACTTTTTTTGTTTACTCTAAAGGTATGTTGTCTGAGGGTTCGTATATGTGTGATTTTGTCCATGATCCTCAAGGAACAAGTGGCTGAAAACATTGATCTTTTCTCTGAGATTGCGGGTGCAATTTAGTTTATTTTCAGAAGATGAGTAATGCAGTGATTACTGTGGTTGTTTACTTGCCAAGTTCAGTTTTATAGATAATGCAGGCCACTTCATAAATTACTAGACACAGAAAATAAAAATAAAAATGAAAAAAAAAGCTTAACAGCCAAACAACTGGCAGCAATGGTTTACTGGCTTTGGGATTCATGCAATACACACAATATATGAAAATTGGGCTGTTGTACATCCATATTAAAGTGCAACTAGAGACCAAAAATATAATACATACAAAAAACAGAATTCTATGCACCCACAATTCTAATTGTTTGTGTATTCTAATTTGTATGTATTCATGCAATACACTTGGCTGATAAATGGAAAATCTCATTAATATGCTGCTCCTTTGAAATTTTGTGATTTGCTGCCTAATTCCCGTTATGGCCGATAATCATGAGTGAAATTCGATTGGGTTTCATTCGTTGATCCGTCAGGTCAGAGCACCAACATTGCCCAACCAAGAGGTTCCACTTGGAAGTCATCTGTACTAACTCCTGTGGAATATTACTGGTGAAACTTTGTGCCACACAAGCTTGGGTATAAAACCGTAATAAGTGGGTGAAGGTGATATTAATTTTAGTTAAAAGTATATTTAAATAGCGTTGCATTTATTTGACTTCCAAAATGAAAAGTATACAAATGCAGCTTAAAAAAAAAATGTCTGTTTTGTAGTAATTTCTGCTTGATTGGTGATGATTGGTTAATCTTATCATTTGCTTTTGTGCTGCTTGGACTCTTATCTATACCCATGTACTACAATGCCCAAATAAGGAGGATCTGCTTAATCCTACCTTTGCAGGTACTTAGAATCATTTTTACTTTTATTTTATTTTCATGGTTTTTTTATTGATCAATATGTTTTCCTCTGATATTATTTTGCTTTTTGCCATTGTAGCAAGGCTTCCGGCACCTGAGTCCTGCACAGATGATATTCCATCTCATTGGTGCATTGTGTGACCTTATGATGGGATTTTTGTTGAAGCTAAAGGATAAAAGAACATTATTTCAAACCATACATATCAAAGCTTTAATATAAAAAGGTATTTGACCTTACTTTCATTTTTTAAATGTTTTCATTCTCTAGCTTCTCATTCTTTTCATCTCGTTGGCCAGCACCAGGTATCTTATCTATTTGTGGTATGGTAATTGGACATGTCCCACTGTTACTGAAGGGTGGTGACCATCATAATCCTTAATCGTAGGGAAGCGTATTGGATATTCACCTTAGACGCTGTACAGCCAAGGGGTTAAATGTTAATTTGGGGTCTTGTTTCTTCCAAAAAATAAGGACTTTTGTAACCTATTGGGTTTGGAAATATGCATTCTTGATATGTTTTTACATCAGAAGTGTTGGAAGTATCCTGTATAATTGATTGTGTTTTATTGATTACAGCCATAGATGGCATTTAATTCTATTTAAAGGGCATCTATAACGAAAAATAGGTATTTTAAATTGACCATAACTGGAAACTATAATTTTTCCCAGCACCACTGTATGTTTTTTTTTTTTTTGTTGATCTGCCCCCTATTTCTTTAGATACCAATCTAAAACTTCTACTATTTCAGCTGTCAATCAAGTTCCTTGCTCTCAAAAACTATTCTCTGTGAGTAGTTTTACTGTAGCTGGAATGGTGACAGAGTTTGACAGTTGGATGCTGTATGCTGTGTGGGCTTGACAGTTGGTTTGTGGGAAAAAAGTCAGGTCAGGTGGGAGTGGTTAAAGAGGGAGGGGGGATACGGCTCCTAAACAAATGTGTGCTGGATTGAAGGCATGCAGAAACACATGCAATCAGAGTAAGTGCTACTTACATGTATTCAGTTATAGATTAGATGAGGCAAAGTCATTTTTTTCAGTATAGTGTAGTGTTCCTTTAGGATGTGTTGATCATTTTTAGCTTTTGTATGTGCTGATGAATTGTTGTAGAAATGGCACCGAAACATACATGGTGTTATACTAATGTGGTAATAAACACCCATTAATTATAATTAAGACGTGCAAAAAAAAGTACAAAGCATTTACTTCCATTGTACTAGCATAAAAAACTGTTTCATTATTAAAAGGGATGCCACACATAGTTCACTTTGACTTAATAAAATTATTTACTTTTTTATGAAAGCTTTTTTTAATTTTCAAAATATAATATTTTTCTCGACATCTATAGTTTAGAGAATAGCTGTTGTGCAGGCATTTGAGCTTTATGTGGTCAAAAGTGTAAATGTGTATGAATGTTTCGAACGAAGATTGGGCTGTGTATAGGTTCTTCAATGGCTGGCCCCATCATCCCACGTATCCCATGTTTTGAAACTTTTATTTTTGGTTGTCTCAATGCTGGCCCCATCATCCCACGTATCCCATGTTTGAAACTTTTATTTTTGGGTTTTCATTTGGATTTAAGAATGAATAGAAAGAAGTAAATGTTAAATAAGTAAAAAGTTCTTTGTTAGCTGGAAACACGTAGTACCATTTAAACTCGGATTCCATCACACCCAACGCGATCAGTCATTTATCTGCCACATGCATGCTGGAATATTTCTCTCTGCCTATATACTTTAGTATAGGGAGCTGGGAGCTGCTGCTGGCCTGCTGATCTCTCTTTACAAATTATAGGGAGGTCTATCAGCACTGTGTGTGTGTGTACCTGTGGGGGAATCTGTCCTTGCTATTCATTTGTATAGTGTGTACCCAGCTTTAGCATTGTCAGTTAGATATAAAAGCTGTTAAACTGGTACATGCTTGTTAGTGTCTGTAAATAGATATATTAAACAGTATCCCAGATGCACAGCTCACTTAATAAAGCTGTTGTAACACTCACTACGGGTGGTGCTCCCAGTGTTAAACACTACACACTTAAATACCATATGCAGAGAACAACAGCCCTCTGCCAAGTCCCGATGTGAGGTCCAGCAAACATCAAAGTGGTTGAGCTCGCCCGAAGTCCCGCCGGTCTCCAGTACAAACCCGGGGGCACCTGGCTGACCTGTGTGGTAAGTGTCGTCTCCTTGTGCGCATGTTTATATACGGAGGGCTGTACATTAACTGTATATCAGGACTGATGTTTCATTGCGTGGGGGACTGCTCTCCTCTTTGATACGGGGGAAGCAATATTTTGGTGTAGGGCATTTTGTATCTGTGTATTTTAGGGTACATTTTGGTATAATTATTTTATGGCTGAATAAAATATTCATTTTTTTGCTGTTCATCACGTTGTGCTCCTTGGGGTGTACTTAGCAGAGGGCTTTTGCTCTCTGCATATAGTATTTGTATTTTATGGTTAGTGTGTCTGGCATGAGGACATCATTTCTATTTTGGATAGAAGCTTTATGGTTGCTCATATCCTGAACAAGGTCAGCTGACAAATGTGTCAGGTTTTTTGTTTTTTTTTATGTTTACATAAGTTATTCTTATATAGATTTTAACTCAATTGTCCCTTTCACCTACTTAACGATAAAGCAGAGGTTTATAGCTTTGTATACTTTTGATCTTTAAATTTTGGTGTATGATGTGACCCATTCAGACAGGATAATGAATGATCTGGTGAATGTCTGGCAACACAAATTATTTTTAGAATTTTGTTTTGGTTTAGTACCAAAGTCCTGAAAGTTACTATTTCAATTTTCCTAATTATAAATCATGTTTTGACTATCCTATCTCCTGATAAATGATGGCTAGCATAGTACTATGCATTGAATTATTTGACCTGAATCAAATAGTTTTCATAGGGTTCTCTTATCCTATTCTGTTTTCTGCAGGCAACTTCAAGAAGAAGGGGAGTTGAGAAATAGATGCACCATGGTCCTTCAGCTTTCCCCTGGCTCTGGTGTATTTAATTTAGAATAGGATTACTAAAAATGTGATGGCCCTGTTCTGTATTAGTTCTGCTACTACTAGCACTACTTTTGCGTTTATAGCCGATTTGGTCCATTGTAACATTTTGGTCTCATCTAAGGCTCTTTTGGGTATACGCTGCAGTCATAGATGATAAGGCCAATGACTGCAGAGTAAGCCCGGTGCTTTCCTGAGCACTTCTAAAGCTCATTGAGCTCTGAGCTTTTGCATCGCTCACAGAAGAGTACGTGGCAGGCATAAGCCAGCTTAACACCCCTACTGGCAGTATTGGGCTATGTGAGTATCCAGTTTGGGGGGAAGGGGGTGTTCTCAGTATTTTGGTTTTAGGTTAGCGTGCCCTTTAAGGCAAATGGTTTACGCTTTGTTACATAAGATGAGTGAACATATAAAGGTACTTTTTATGTGTTTAGACGGTTACAGTGAGTTTCACATAGGGTTTGTCCTTACCTATTCAAGTTGAAACAGATTACAGTAGAATAGTTTACTGTTACAGGTCATGAATCTGTTTAAAATAAAACAGACTAATTATTAGAAGAGAAAAATATTTAAAGTTCACATATATATTAAATAAGTATTATGACTACATAATTTTTTTTTTTTTTTTTTTTTCCCTTACAATATTAAAAGGATGCTGCTTACGGAGTTTTTCTAGTTTCACTGACAACAAGTGAGTTATTTTAATAGGTATAGTTGTCTGACCTACCTTGTAGTTCATATCAATTGGTTTTAATGAAAAAAAATGGAGCAATGACAGTCTGCAAAATCGTATAAAGAATGGATCAGACGTGGTGGACATTTTCACCAGATTCATTATTTTAAAAAGGCAATTGACTGGTCGTGTTTGAAATATCTGCAGCTCCTCTTTAATTCCCACAAGGCATTGTGTTGGAATCTGGCTTGTGTATAGGCAGCCTTAGGGTTTCTAGTGGATTTCATTTTCACCGCTATAGACGTTTTTTGTTTCCACAAATCTAATTTAGTTTGAATCATTTGCAGGTGATTTAAATAAATATTTTATCTTCTCCTTTCTTCAAGTAAACCTGAATAAAGAGTATGAGGAGTATGTCCTTACAAGGAGATTTTGATGAGCGTGTGTTTTCTGGGAGTAGATGCAGAAGAGGAAATTGGGAGTCCCAGAAAATTCCTAATGGATGTTCCATGGGAAACTGCACTCCAGAAAACTGACTGACAGCAATCTCCACAGCATTTTGAAAAGGTACATAATTTCCCTGTAGAATTAAAAAAGTTACCTAGGAATATCACTGGTTAAATTATCCACGTACGCCTCTGTTAATCTGTTTACATTAGTATAAACCGTATAGTTTTTCAGAGCTGGGGATCATTTATAAAGTAACATGCTATTTAAGGACAGTGAGATGAATACAGAAATTCTCACATTGGCAGACATAGGGGGGAATAAAGTGGTCTGCACCAAAATAAATGAAAGAACAGAAGTGGGGAAAAACTAGCTGTTATTTAGCACGCGTCAAACATATTTATTAGCTGATCTGTTCACATTTAAAAATATGTCTACAAGGTTTTTTTTTCTTTTTTACAGAAAGGGTCCTTTGGCACCATCTACCCCTCTAACTGGTAGGAAGTTACCTGAAGGAGAGCCAGCTGTAATCACTCCCGTGTCATCTGCTACGCAGTGTGTGAGCAGGTTACAGAGCATGGTTGCGGACCCGAAATGCTCCTAGTGAACAGTTAATTGGTCTTCAAGTACGTTTCATAGACCTATAGGGCTTAACATTTGTTTGAGACAAAATATTCCTCCGTATGGTGTCATTTAAGGCAAAATTGACTGCACTGCTGATTAGAATGTTTAACTTTTCTTAAATTAAATATGTAAAATAAAAGCTATCCACAAGCCTAAAAACAAAGATTTGCCTCTCCTAAAGTGTCCATAGCAGAGAAAGAACAGAAATTGATTGTCAGGCCTGTAATTAGCATTAAAAAAGTTTGTCGTGTAGGTGGAACTGATAATGTCTGTCAAAGCAAAACCAGAGGCCTACATTACATTGAAGAAGGCACAATAAAGCCAAAATAAAATTGCTGGCCTCTCTAATTTGCATTTAGCTTGTGGAATGCTGTTAAAGCCTCTTAAAGCATTTCCTAATGGGCTACCATGGAAATTAGCTAGAAGTCTCCATTCATTATTTTAAAGACAGGATAGACCACCACCAAACCAGGAAGATACATTTTGCACGTGTGAACCTGGACTACTTAATGCAGACACAGGCATCACCTAGGCTTATTTGAAAGTTAGAATAGAGCTGTTTTTAATGCCCTTGTAATTGTAGGCACTTGTGGAGACCACAATCCCCCTTTAGGAGAACAGGTTTCATAAGTTGCAACTAATTTAACCAACTGTTAATCTAAAATGCAGTGTTGTGAATTTTGATAAGCCGCATTTATCTTCTTATTGCTCTAAGCTGGCTACCGTATTTACTCTTCTAAGCTAATGGGATTTTTGCTTACCCATAAAATCTTTGCAGGGCCAAAAAAAGGGTATATACAACTAATGTTACTAATAGCTTAGGCTTTGCGCTCTGCACCAGACACAGTATGTTTTGACAAAGGGATTTGCACAATCTCGTGGGGCGGAGCTAAAAACGGGAGGATACGTGTTGGAGGAAAATTTTTTTTAAGGAGTAAAGGGTATTGTTGGGATGACGCTAGAACAAGAAAGCGACCACATTTCATTTGAAGCCAAGCTATCTGTAACATTACGTTGTATTTACAGTGTACATACCCTTTAAAGGGGACCGTGGTCTCCAAACATGTTGATTTAAATGAAAGGCCAAGTTCCTACCTTTTAAATTGATCACAACCACCTCTCTCTTTGCTGCACACCCCAGAGATATAAGAAATCACTGATAAAGTTAGGGGGTGGAGGGTTCTGAATCTGCAGTCACAATACTAGTTCCTCTTAATCTGCATTTGGCACATGATCATGCGAAGAAAGCCAGAACAAAAGAAAAGAGTGAGTGACTAAGGCTGGGTACACACGGGAAATTATTTGTCCCAACCGACGTTCGCTACTCATCGAGTGCTCCTGGGCAAGATGCGTCGGTCGCGACAGTGGGCCCGCAGACGTTTTCACTCCAGAGGAGGAGGGAGATACATAGGGAAGAGAGGCTTACAAATGGTTTTGAAGCAGAATTGCAGGGGATATGTGATGCTGCTCACCATATCACACTTAAAAATTTAAATACTTCAAAACGTATCTATATACAAAAAAATATGAAGTGAAATTGCGAAAAATACGTCAGGATACAATTCCTGTCAATTACCTAAGTCATTTTTGGACCACAGTTCTTATTTTTTTGTATTTACAGATCAGTGTTAGAAACCCTTTTGAGAATGTTCTAAATATGCCAGAGATTGGGACCCGCTTCTTGCCAGCATTTACACTCAATCCACTGATGACCAGCTGGGTCTCATATGTGGTACGTTATGTAATACTAACCCATCTATTATGGGCAAAAATTTCCAGTAACAAATGTATTTTAACAAACTTTTACAATAATTAATGTTCCTTTATTTAAATGTTCTTTTTCTGTCCTGCTAATCGATTTAGGCCTACCAAGTGAACAGTTTTCTCTTCAAAAATCCACAACTAGCTACAACGTATGTTGGTGTTTAGGTTATAATTGCCAGCATTTTTTTCGCTTTTAGATTAGTACAATTTTAATATTGGTTACAAAAAAAGTTGAAAAGTATAAAACGTATTTTTGTTTTTATTTAGTCAGGGTACTTATTAAAATGGTAAATAGTCTCAAATGGTTTTAATTACATTCCCTATCCCTCTATGTCTTATTACATATTTGTCCACCAATGGTGGAACTCGCTGAATTTTGTACTTTAAAGTACTAGAAACCATAGTAGTCCAGAAACTCGGAGACTTCTTGGAAAAGATATGACTGTAAGTATTTGGACCTATTTTCTACTCTTGACTACCTGTTTATATGAATAAACAATGACACGGAGCAAAGCTCTAACACACAAAGTTAGATAAACTCCATTGGAGCAATCAAATAATCACTGGAAATGGGTTTTGGTACAGTGGGGAGGGGAGAGCGACCTATCCTGCTACCCAGCATTTAAGTATCAGAAGAATGTCACCCAATGATTTCTAACATCGGCAGAAGCGGCATTGGTCTGCTGAAAAACTAACGCCTGTCTTCCAATTAAATTGTCAGGAGTGAGTGTAAGTTTTGGCTGATATTTTGGCCTGATTGGTAAACTATTGGTTTTCAGTGGGGAATCAGACTGAATTATCACACTTCTATTCTCTAGCCTTAGGTTTCCTTGCAGCAGGTGTGCCCACCCTGTGGTTTAACCCACTGTGCTTCTAATTCTCTGCAACTCCTGGTCCCCCCTGTTATACCATTTAAGACGTCCCCTGCTTACAGGGTTTAGTGCATGAAATTCGGCTTGTTGTTTCAAATGCTACATTTTAAAAAAAATAATTTTTCAGGCTCTTCTAGAGCAGGATATATTCATCGCTCTTTGATTGCTTGCTGTCTGGAAATTGTCCTTTTGCATACACCTCTCTCCCAGAATTTTCCCATGGACCATTGAAGTTCTAATTTAAGCGCTTTCTACTTCTACAAGTAAATGCTGTTAGACTGTTCATTATACCATTTTGTATGATTGCCCTGGATATCAGGTTACTAGATGGGAACTGCCTTGCATACCTCTCTAATTCTTCTTTTAGGTCATAGAATGTTTTATTCGCTCTGAAGAAGGACTGTCGCGAGATATGGTAAAACATGAACACATTGAAGAACATATTTTAGAGAGTCGCGCAATGGACCAGTGATTCTGTTTCTCTGGACACTTGTTGAAACCAATGAGAGTGTCCCAACCTGTGAAGAAGTATGTGAAATAAACTGCATGAGGATTGACCTTTTTTTTTTTTTTTTTTTTCCTTTTAAAAGGACATTAACTAGCCAAACTTCCATGATGCTTTATTTGACCTTGGGCACTAATTGCATAGTACCAGCACTCCGATAATTTGCCTTGGGGTTTTATGATAACCGGTTGATCTTTTAGATTTATGGCCTTTTTTTTTGTTTTTTTTTTTTCGTTCTTTATTTGTTTTTTTCTTTTTTTGTTAACATTGTGCTGTGGATTTTTGGTAGGTCTTTTTTTTAGAGTGGTGGTATACTCCCTGAAATAGTTTTGGCAGGGTGGGATGTCTGCCTTATAATATCCCACACTCATCAGCATGGCTCTGTGTCTCTTAAATGCTTGCTGGTCTTTAAATCACAGGAAAAACTACACTACCCAGCATGCAGCCCCTGACGATTTACTCCTCCGGATTAAGTGCACATCCGCGGGCTCTAGTGGCTCTATATTATCACCCTAAACGGCTTAGACGAAGTCGAGAGTCTTTCCCCGGATGCTGGTGTTGATGCGATGCGCGTTGAGGCCGCCAAATATTCGCCAGCGGATCTGGGTCCAGGTGGCGGAAGATATACCGGGGCAATCAGGTCAATTTTCGCGCTTTTTTTGCTGCCGCGGAGGTTGTGGGAGCGGCGGGCGAGGGATCCGCTTAGGTGATTATTATTCCATCTGGTCATGGACAGGGAAGGGCAGACACTGACCCAATTCCTCCGATGGGGGCCCGGGGGAGGCGGTGCGGAACAGCTGAAAAGTCTCTGCAGGGAACTCAACCTGGACCAGGAGACCGGAGCCGAGACCCTGAAGGACTTTACCCGGACATGGAACACCTACAGCCTGGAGGTAATTGGCAGTGCAGCTACTGGGAGTGGGGGTTCAGGCAGTATTGGGGGCCAGTGGTAATGGGGGAGGGGTTATTGTCATGGTGACAGTCTGGGGTAATGTCAGGAGCAGTCAGTCGGGGTAGTAGTGAGCAGGGGTAATGTCAGGGAGCAGTCAGTCGGGGGTAATAGTGGGCAGGGGTAATGTCAGGGAGCAGTCAGTCTGGGGTAATAGCACAGGGTATGTCAGGGAGCAGTCAGTCTGGTAATAGCAGCCAGGGTAATGTCAGGGAGCAGTCAGTCTGGGATAATAGCAGACAGGGTAATGTGAGGGGGCAGTCATTCGGGTAATAGCAGCCAGGTAATGTCAGGGAGCAGTCAGTCTGTGATATAGCAGACAGGGTAATGTGAGGGAGCAGTCATTCTGGGTAATAGCAGCCAGGTAATGTCAGAGAGCAGTCAGTTTGGGGCAATAGCGTGAAGGGTAATGTCAGTGCAGTCAGTCTGGGGTATAGCAGCCAGGGTAATGTCAGTAGCAGTCAGTCTGGGGTAATACGACAGGGTAATGTCAGGGAGCAGTAAGTCTGGGGTAATAGGGGACAGGGTAATGTCCAGAGCAGTCAGTCCTGGTAATAGCGGGCAGGGTAATGTCAGGGGGCAGTCAGTCTGGGGCAATAGTGGGCAGGGTTAATGTCAGGGAGCAGTCAGTCTGGGGTAATAGTGGGCAGGGGTAATGACAGGAAGCAGTCACTGGGGTAATAGCCGCCAGGGTAATGACAGGGAGCAGTCACTCTGGGGTAATAGCCGCCAGGGTAATGACAGAGAGCAGTCACTCTGGGGTAATAGCCGCCAGGGTAATGTCAGGGAGCAGTCAGTCTGGAATAGCGGGCAGGGTAATGTCAGGGGGCAGTCAGTCTGGGGCAATAGTGGGCAGGGTTAATGTCAGGGAGCAGTCAGTCTGGGGTAATAGTGGGCAGGGGTAATGACAGGAAGCAGTCACTGGGGTAATAGCCGCCAGGGTAATGACAGGGAGCAGTCACTCTGGGGTAATAGCCGCCAGGGTAATGACAGAGAGCAGTCACTCTGGGGTAATAGCCGCCAGGGTAATGTCAGGGAGCAGTCAGTCTGGAATGTCAGGGAGCAGTCAGTCTGGGGTAATAGCCGCCAGGGTAATGTAAGGGAGCAGGCAGTCTGGGGTAATAGCAGCCAGGGTAATGTCAGGGAGCAGTCAGTCTGGGGTAATAGCAGCCAGGGTAATGTCAGGGAGCAGTCAGTCTGGGATAATAGCAGACAGGGTAATGTGAGGGGGCAGTCAGTCTGGGGTAATAGCAGCCAGGGTAATGTCAGGGAGCAGTCAGTCGTCTGGGGTAATAGCAGCCAGGGTAATGTCAGGGAGCAGTCAGTCTGTGATAATAGCAGACAGGGTAATGTGAGGGAGCAGTCATTCTGGGGTAATAGCAGCCAGGGTAATGTCAGAGAGCAGTCAGTTTGGGGCAATAGCGTGAAGGGTAATGTCAGTGCAGTCAGTCTGGGGTAATAGCAGCCAGGGTAATGTCAGGGCCTGAGGTATCAGAATCAAAGGACACAACAGCAAATCCGCCAAGTGTGTGCCTAAACAATGTAACTACCCAGCTGATTGGGACATGTCTGCCATGCCAGATGTTGGATTTTACGTTAAACGTTCTCGCCGAAACATCCTCGAGTACCAGAAATACTCAACCTTTTCACTGAGACGGTAAAGGACAAACGGTGAAGATCTCTCGCATTCAGAACAAGCCCTATGGAGGTCTTCCAGTGCAAAAGGAGCAAATGAAAAAGACAAATAAAGGGAAGGATGTGGAGGAGAAGCAGCTGTTTCATGGGACTGACTCCTCCTATATTCAGACCGCTCCTATTCCCATAACTATTCAAGCCCAACTGCAGCAGGCAAAAGGACGATGTTTGTGGCCAGAGTTCGGGTGGGTGATTTTGTGAAGGGTGATTCCACCTTTAGCGACCACCACTTTGTTATGGCAGCTCCACTCTCTGCTATGACAGCTGTGGACAGCGTGTTGAATCCCTCCATCTTTGTGGTGTTCGAGAAACTCAGATCTATCCGGAATATCTTCTGGAATATCAGAAAAAGAATAAATGTTGTATCAGCTAAAAATATCCTGACACCTCCGATTAGTTGGCGATTGATGCCAGCGAGGAGATTCAATAAAAGTTCTTATCATTAAATGGTGCTAATTTTGCCCCAACCAATCAAATGTTAAATAAGATCTGATTGTTGGGGCAAAATTAGCACCATTTTAAACGATAAGAACCTTTATTGAAAACCTGCATATTCCTATTAGCGTAAAAAATAACCTTGTCAAAGAATTCATTAATGAGAAGTTTAAGATATTATTTTTTTCTTAAATTATTTCTCAAGTTGGTTTCTTATTCGGAAAGTTGGTTTCTTATTTGGGAAATGAATAATAAACTGGTGTTTCAAAGGGATATCACTTTGTTTCAGTGAGACAACACTTCACATACACAATACAGACCCCTGGCATATAATACATTTCACTCCAGCCTGAAACAAACTGATTCTGGGCATGCATACGGGCATCAAAGTGGGCAAAAATCCTTTTCTGCAGTTTTGCATACGAAACTGGTGTTTCAAAGGGTAAAATCACTTTGTTTTAGTGAAACAACACTTCACATACACAGATACAGACACCTGGCATAAAATGTATTTCATTCCACCTGAAACAAACTGATTCTGGCATGCATACGGCCATCATGTGGGCACAATAGCCTTTTCTGCATTTTTTGCATAAAAAAGTGTGTTTTGCAATAGGTAAACCAGTTTGGGCCACTGAAAAAACACAGCAGAATGATTTGTCATACCCCTGGCACATAATTCAGTTGAGTCCCGTCTGGCCCAACTTGGTTTTGGGCATGCAAGTTAGCATCAAAGCCTGCAAAATAGCCATTTTAGCCATTTGAATAAGAAACTGGCGTTTGGCAATAGGTAAACCAATTTGGGCCACTGAAAAAACACCGCAGATAGACACGTACATACCCCTGGCACATAGTTCAGTTGAGTCCAGTCTGGCCCAACTTGGTTTGGGGCATGCAAGTTGGCATCAAAGCCTGCAAAATAGCCATTTCAGCCATTTGAATAAGAAACTGGTGTTTTGCAATAGGTAAACCACTTTGGGCCACTGAAAAAACACCGCAGACAGACATGTACATACCCCTGGCACATAATTCAGTTGAGTCCAGCCTGGCGCAACTTGGTTTTGGGCATGCAAGTTGGCATCAAAGTCTGCAAAATGACCATTTCTGCAAATTTGAACAAGAACTGTTGTTTTGCATAGGTAAACCAGTTTGGGCCCCTGAAAAAAAACTGCAGAATGACTTACATACATATCTGTTGTATTCAATTAGATCAACTGGACTTGAAATGTAGTTCTTGAAGACGTTCCGCTAGTCATCCGACTGGCTTTCTCAATTCAGAATGACTTGTCACGAATCTGTGGCAATTAGTACCCTGGAAAATCCCAATAGCATATCACAAGCCAGGTGTTAAGGGTGTGATTAGATAGTGGCTAAGAGGTGTTATAGGAACGCCCAGAGTAAGGTGTTAAAACAGCATTGTACATGCAGACAGTTGGTGTCGAACCCCCCCCCTCTATTTAGGCTTGGTTTCTTTATTTTCACATAAATGCCTCCTTAACGCCTCTCTTGAACCAGTCACGTTCCTTCGCTTAGTATTAACATTACAATCTTCAAAGGTATGTCCTTTATCCTTAAGATGCAGATATACGGCTGAGTCCTGACCGAGGAATTGGCTCTTCTGTGCTGGGCCATACGTTGATGCAGTTGCTGTTTGGTCTCCCCCACATACAAATCAGAGCATTCTTCACTGCACTGCACTGCATATATGATGTCGCTTTTCTTGTGTTTGGTATTGGGTCTTTCGGATGTACCAATTGCTGCTCGTGTGTTGTTCGGTTTAAAGCAGACGGGATACATTGTTTTTTGAAAATTCTTCTTAATTTCTCGGAGACCCCTGCTACATATGGGATGACCATGTTCTTCCTCCTCTCTTGCTTTTCCCCTTCACTGTTGGTATTCGTGTTCTTTTCTTTCCTTCTACTTCTTTTGACAAAGGCCCAGTCTGGATATCCACAAGTTTTAGGCTCCTCGAGATGTTTCATTTCTTTAGCCTTCGCCTCTGTGCTAGTGGGGATGTTCTCGGCTCTGTGTTGCAGGGTTCTGATGACCCCCAGCTTGTGATCTAAAGGGTGGTGGAGTCAAACATCAAATACTGATCTGTGTGTGTTGGTTTTCTGTAAACCTCGACTTGTACATACCCTTGGGATATAATTCAGTTGAGTCCAGTCTGGCCCAACTTGGTTTGGGGCATGCAAGTTGGCATCAAAGCCTGCAAAATAGCCATTTCAGCCATTTGAATAAGAAACTGGTGTTTTGCAATGGGTAAACCACTTTGGGCCACTGAAAAAACACCTCAGACAGACATGTACAATACCCCTGGCACATAATTCAGTTGAGTCCAGCTTGGCCCAACTTGGTTTTGGGCATGCAAGTTGGCATCAAAGTCTGCAAAATAGCCATTTCTTCATTTGAAAAAGAACTGGTGTTTTGCAATAGGTAAACCACTTTGGGCCACTGAAAAAACACTGCAGATAGACACTTACATACCCCTGGCACATAATTCAGTTGAGTCCAGCTTGGCCCAGCTTGGTTTGGGGCATGCAAGTTGGCATCAAAGCTTCAAAATAGCCAATTTAAACCATTTGAATAGGAAACTGTGTTTTGCAATAGGTAAAGCAGTTTGGCCACTGCAAAAACACCAAACATGTACACGTGGTGCAAGGCAAGTACCAGTAGTTTAGTACCCATTTAAAGAAAGCAACCTTGACATGGTGACTGGGCTTAAAATATTTTGGCCAACTTTTTGAACTATTGCTTTTATTTATCCAGGGTTTAGCACTGTTTGAGTAGCAACCTTATGGAGGTAGCCAATATACAATTAGAATTGTGTGTGCACTAGAATTCTGTTTTTTGTATGTATATATTTTTGGTCTCTAGTTGCACTTTAATATGGATGTACAATAGCCCAATTTTCTATATATTGTGTGTTACATTGAAGGTGTAAGGAACTTACCTGTGCTGCCCTAGGCGGCGCTCCGGTCCCAGTGACGCTGATGCTCGCACGTCTTGTGCGAGCGCCATCATGACGTCACTACGCAGGTGCGCCGGCCGTTTGAAATAGGTTCTCCTTCCTTCCCTAGACGCCCGCTTGTCATTGTTTTGGCGTCTAGGGTTTGCGGTTGGTTCTGCTGTCCAGTATCCAGCTTCATATGTCTTGCTTTACACTAAATCTTTGATTTCAGGATATGTTTCCCCTATTTCTTACTGTTTTGTTTTATACACAGTATTAGATCACCGTCAGGAATTTTTAAAAAATGTTTATGATATTAGGTATATTGTGTGGCACTTTAATTTATCAGGATATTTATATTTATTCTTTGACACTTTGTTATTAGCACTCACTAGCACTTATCTACTTGACCACTTTACAATTGAACACTATACAATTGGCCATGTTTATTATAAACTTTGACCACTAATGGCCACTTCTATAGTTGGATGTTTTTTATTCACTATATATAGCACTTGCACTTTGTTTGCTTATTGATTGTGTCTGAGGAAGGAACCACACCCAGGCCGAAACGTTACAATAAACTTGTTAACACTCAAGACTGGTGTGCCCAGCTATCTATTTCTATCTACTAGCTTCATTGTTTAATCTCCATTGTTCCAGTATCCAGCTTCATTGTTCAATCTCCATTGTTCCAGTATCCAGCTTCATTGTTTAATCTCCATTGTTCCAGTATCCAGCTTCATTGTTCATATCTCCATGTTTCCATTATCTAGCTTCATTGTTCAATCTCCATTGTTCCAGTATCCAGCCTCATTGTTCAATCTCCATTGTTCCAGTATCCAGCCTCATTGTTCAGTCTCCATTGTTCCAGTATCCAGCCTCATTGTTCAATCTCCATTGTTCCATTATCTAGCTTCATTGTTCAATCTCCATTGTTCCAGTATCCAGCCTCATTGTTCAATCTCCATTGTTCCAGTATCCAGCCTCATTGTTCGTCTCCATTGTTCCAGTATCCAGCCTCATTGTTCAATCTCCATTGTGCCAGTATCCAGCTTCATGTTCAGTCCATTGTTCCAGTATCCAGCTTCATTGTTCAACCTCCATGTTCCAGTATCCAGCTTCATTGTCACAGTCTCAATTGTCCAGTATCCAGCTTATTGTTACAGTCCAGCTTCATTGTTAACGTCTCCATTGTTCCAGTATCCAGCTTCATTGTTCAACCTCCATTGTTCCAGTATCCAGTTCATTGTCACAGTCTCCATTGTTCCAGTATCCAGCTTCATTTTACAGATCCAGCTCATTGTTCAGTCTCCATTGTTCAGGATCCACTTTCATTGTTACAGTCTCCATTGTTCCAGTATCCAGCTTCATTGTTCAATCTCCATTGTTCCAGTTCCAGCCTCATTGTTCAATCTCCATTGTTCAGTATCCAGCTTCATTGTTCAATCTCCATTGTTCCGTATCCAGCTTCATTGTCACAGTCTCCATTGTTCCAGTACCACTTCATTGTTACAGATCCAGCTTCATGTTACAGTCTCCATTGTTCCAGGATCCAGCTCATTGTTACAGTCTCCATTGTTCCATTATCTAGCTTCATTGTTCAATCCATTCTTCCAGTATCCAGCCTCATGTCAATCTCCATTGTTCCAGTACCAGCCTCATTGTTCAGTCTCCATTGTTCCAGTATCCAGCCTCATTGTTCAATCTCCATTGTGCCAGTATCCAGCTTCATTGTTCAGTCTCCATTGTTCCAGTATCCAGCTTCATTGTTCAACCTCCATTGTTCCAGTATCCAGCTTCATTGTCACAGTCTCAATTGTTCCAGTATCCAGCTTCATTGTTACAGATCCAGCTTCATTGTTACAGTCTCCATTGTTCCAGTATCCAGCTTCATTGTCACAGTCTCCATTGTTCCAGTATCCAGCTTCATTGTTACAGATCCAGCTTCATTGTTACAGTCTCCATTGTTCCAGGATCCAGCTTCATTGTTACAGTCTCCATTGTTCCAGTATCCAGCTTCATTGTCACAGTCTCCATTGTTCCAGTATCCAGCTTCATTGTTACAGATCCAGCTTCATTGTTACAGTCTCCATTCTTCCGGTATCCAGCTTCATTGTTACAGTCTCCATTGTTCCGGTATCCAGCTTCATGTCACTCTCCATTGTTCCAGTATCCAGCTTCATTTTTACAGATCCAGCTTCATTGTTACAGTCTCCATTGTTCCAGCATCCTGCTCCTGTGTTGTGCCAGTTCCCACTGCTTCCTCCTTCATCCCCAACAGAACCGTATGGCACAATTTATGGACTTATTGCTTCACGTTTATTACCTGTTGATACATCACCTTCTCTTCCTCCTCCTGCTCTTGAAATTCAAGTTGGCCATGAACCCGTGTTCTCTCTCCTCCTCGCTATGATGGGAACCCCCAAGGCTGTAGAGGGTTCCTTAATCAATGTCAGATTCAATTTGAACTACAACCCTCAGATAGAGCAAAAGTGGGTTATATTGTTGCTATATTGGAAGGTGGAGCCCTGGCATGGACCTCTCCCCTGTGGAGAAAGATGACCCGTTAGTCTCAGACATCACTAATTTTATTGCAACGTTCCTAAAAGTGTTCGACCTCCTGTCTTAGATAATTGCTTTCACCCTTTTTATTGCAACTACAACAATGATATATATCTCATTAAATATCGGGCAAGGCAAATGATTTTAGAAAAATGACATGGCGTTTGAGGTTGGTGCTATTATATAAAGAACATATAAAAAGTGTATTTTTGGGTGGACATACCCTTTAACTGAAGAACAGGAGGTAAATGTGCTATGTCTTACCTCCTGTCCTTCAGTAAAACTTATAGGAGACAGAAGGAACTTACCCGTATTGCTCCAGCGCTGGCTTCTCTGACAGTCTCTGCCGCGTCCACGCTCCTTTGCACTGTGTGCACACATGCAAAGGACTGTGGATCTGTCGGGGAATGTCAGTGTAGTCGGAGGCTGTCAGCAGCGCTGGAGTTTCTTCTGCTCTCCTGTAAGTTTTACTGAAGGACAGGAGGTAAGACATAGCACATTTATCTCTTGTTCTTCAGTTAAACTGGAAAAAAGAAAGTTAAAATCCTGGTGTCCACCCCCAAAACAAAATTTGTATCCTATATAGTAAAACAAACCTGAAAATACGCACGGACCTGGACCCATCTGCACGCGTATGTGACGTCATCCACTGCCAGCCGCAAGTGGGTCCGGGAGGGACGGGGGAACAGCAGCAGTGGGAGTGAGGGCTTATAAGTACATTTAGGAGCAGATTTGAAAAGTTTAGACCTTGTGAGGTCATGGTTTGGGGGGAAATAGTTTTTTATGGGGGTGGACATACCCTTTAAGGAGGTATACACTTTGTAATTACCTGTCCTGGTTCCTCTGTCTGGAGTAGTACTGCATCATATGGGACATCTCTGCTCGTTCAGGCTCTGCATACAGTACTAATAAAGATGTATACAGAGAAATACCTACCTGCTGTGTGTTACTCCTCAGCTCAGCTACTAATGTATTGGTTTTGGAATGATACATTTTAAGTATAATGCATATATTCAGTAGCAACATGGAATAGAATGCAGCTTGTTCTTCAATGGATTTATTACTGGGATATGAGAAGGGGGAGGGGCTTACAATTATTATCGGAGAAGGATTTTGTCTTCTATTGGGATTCCTTTTCTGCAACAATAGGTCCTTAAATTTATACTGAATTTATCTAAATGCAACTGTGTTGTCCTATTATGTATAAGGCTGAGGCCACACTGTAGCGCTTACGAGCATGCCGGAAACGGACCTGCAAGCGCACGTGTTACGCTCGCAATTGCACACGCGTTTTTTCGCATTCATGCAGAGTTCTAGAGTGGCCACCACAATTGGGCCACACAAGTCGCACTTTTTGTAGCTTAAAATCGCAATAGTGTGGCATACGCTGAGGGTTGATTTTGTATCTCTTCCCTTCACTGTATCTTGTTTTTTATATATCTATCCCAGAGCCAAGTATACTTGGGCATTAACCAGCAGGGTCAGTATTTTGTCTGTTGTTCACAGCATCGCTGTGAGAATTGTAAGAATTGTAAATTCCAAGGATATAATAGTATTCGCTACGCACTATGCAATAAAAGTTTGTATCATTACAAACAGTGCTAATCTTGCCCCAACCATCAGCTTTTAAAGTATGGTAAATAACATCTGATTGGTTATGGCAAAATTAGCACCGTTTTTAACGATAACTTTCATTTCATAGGCCTGTTTATGTATACCGGTACTTTTATTATACTCCTTATAGGATTAGGTCTCAAGTATGTTATGAAACCAACTCTTGCAAGAATATGAGATCACTGATGACACCAGATCAGTGCTCAGCTGTGACTGACGGGATATGCTGATCCTGCGAGTCACACACACTATTACATCCAGTGCCGCCTCTAATGAGGCAGGGTGCAGCACAATGCAGAGCGGCACCCTGTAGGAAAGCGGCACTCTGCCGCACTGTCACTGTCTCTCTGTCACTGAATTTATTTTTTTTTAAATGGAGGCCGGCATCCACCGGCTGCCCAACTCCCTCCTTAATCTGTGTGGGGGGGGGGGGGCGGACCTACCTACATAGCAGTTACAGACCTTCTCTTCGGAGAAGACCGAAGTCCGATCGTGGCTGACTCCGCCTCCATCCACTCGTTCCGTGCGTTGCGTGCGGCCGCATGATGTAGCGCAAGAGAGCGCAAGTTGTTCAGCCCGCGCAGTGCAGGCCAGAACAACAGTCTGCTGGAGCCTGGAGCGCCCGCCTGCGTGTGGACAGAACAGTGTGGAGTGTCCCTGTCCGACTGTCCAAGTGTGTCCCGTGACTCCTGTCCCAGCCGCCATCCGAGAGTAAATCTCCTCTGCTCCAGTGCTCCTCTTCATCTGAGATCTACTCTCTCTCAGACAGACAACAGTGACTCTGACTCATTGCGGTTGCGGATTCAGTGACACAGTGAGTTACATGATTGATTGATAAATGATAAATTATTATAATATATAAAAATATAAATATAACAGAAATTATGATGAATTGAATTTTTAATTATTGAATTGAAATCCGCCTTCCAGCCCTTCCTAATCCTATCCTAATAATAAGGCAACTGTGGCAACAGCCATCAAACAACTGTTAGGGATGGCTGGGCCTGGGGTGGCTGGGGGGGGTTGTGTTCTGTTCTCTCCTCTGGGCCAGATAGAAGATATGATTATAGATGGATAGATATAGATGATAGATAGATAGATAGATAGATATAGATAGATAGCAGAGTAGATAGCGAGATGATAGATAGCAGAGATAGATAGCAGAGATAGATAGATAGATAGATAGATAGATAGATAGATAGATAGATAGATAGCAAAGTTAGATAATGTAATAGATGAAGCAAGTAGATAGATAGATAGAAAGTTAGATAATATAGATAGCAAAGTTAGATGATAGATAGCAGTTAGATAGATAGATAGCAAAGTTAGATAGACAGATAGCAAAGTTAGATAGATAGCAAAGTTAGATAGATAGATAGCAAAGTTAGATAGATAGCAAAGTTAGATAGATAGATAGCAAAGTTAGATAGATAGCAAAGTTAGATAGATAGATAGATAGATAGCAAAGATAGATAGATAGATAGCAGAGTTAGATAGCAGAGTTAGATAGATATAGATAGATAGATAGATAGCAAGATAGATAGCAAAGATAGATAGATAGATAGCAGATAGATAGATAGCAAAGTTAGATAGATAGATAGATAGCAAAGTTAGATAGATAGCAAGTTAGATGATAGATAGATAGACGTGTATAATGACGATAGATAGAATCAATGTGTATAAAGCCCCTCCCACTTCTTGACAACCACATCCCACTTCCGGACAAAGCACCACCCACTTTCAATTATAAAACCACACCCCTTCCGGTGGCGAGGGGGGCGGCATTTGGAATTTTTGTGTCAGGTGGCAAAAAGTCTAGAGACGGCCCTGTTTACATCAAAGTGTAACAAGGTGCCACGCTCCTTGTTACACTTTGATGTAGTGTGTTTTTTTTTTTTTAGTAAACACTAACCGTATTAAATCCAAGTCTAGTATGCGCAGTAACCCTTTTCTTTTTGGAACGCTTGCTGGCCACAACACCGGCACCCAGCACCAAGTCCTCTATTGTGACGAGTTTGCATGATCATTTTTCTATTTTGGATTTACGTCTAAGACTCACGTGGCACCATATTTGCTATTTGACCTTTGCAAAGAGGCTAAGATACTAGCCATCAACTAGAAGTCTCAGGAAGAAAGGCATCTGTCAGTTCTTTCCTTGGCAGTAGCTGGAGCCCCATCCTTCACACAGCATGTAAAGTGCTTTTACGGTACTCACCTTTTACTCTCGATATGCTGATTTGATCTCTAATGGGTGATATGCTGTATGTAAGTATAAGGGTTTTTTGATTATGATATGCATCTAGGTTATACCTACTTCCCTAGGGACTGATACTACCTATAACAATATACCAGTGCCCTTTTCTAACACATACCAGTAGAGTGTGTATAGGTACAGTATTAAGGCTAAACTTCGCTATTCAGCCATTGTTTTTTATTACACCCATATTAAATAAAGATTTTTATTTATACCTATTTCAGTGCTTCTGACACTTCCTTCGCTATGTATAGTCTAATATAATAAACCATGTAATCTAAACAAAACCAGTAGAGGGTGAAGTGTGCACCTCTATTTCATTTTTGTAAACAAGTTTTGCTTTGCCAGGGCAGGCCTGGATTTACCATTAGGCTTCTAGTGCCCGTGGTTGGAGGGTCACCTGTCAATCTCCCCCACACCCCTTATATAATCTATCCCTTCCCCCCCCCAAAAAAGAGAAAATGGGGTTTTTTTTATTCTTTATTTAGGCATGGGGCAAAGGGTGCCAGGCTAAAATTAACAAAGTTAAAATTTACAAAACCACACGCGCTGATGCAGAATTGAATTTTTGATTATGAAATTGTCAGTTTCACAACAAAAACTTTAATTGAAACGCGTAGTTTTGGTTTGGTAAGAGGGTTGAAATAGTCAGGGATGTCAAACATGCATTCCAACAATGTTTAAAGACTACATCTCCCAGCATACTGCTGCAAGGGAATGGCGTTGTAGTTTTCAAAACGGCTAGAGGGCTGCCAGTATGGCATCCTGATTTAAATCAAGGGCCGCACTTACCTTGTTTTTCTTAAAAAACAAATTTAAATAATCTAAATATTATTAGATTTGTTATACAGTGCAGACCATATAACATTGTGATTTATATTACAAAATACACACAGTAAGGCGGAGGTCACACTGAAGCGCTCACAATCTCGCCGAAACTGACACAAAAGCGCCCCAAAAAATAATCCTTAACGGATCGCGTGAGCACAGCGCACTATAAGGAGATTGTTTTTCCCCACTTACATAGAGGCTAAAGGTTTGTACACACGTACTATTTTGCAGCAGATCTTCAAGCCCTGGTCATGACTCACACTCGCCGCAACAATGGTCATGCGTGTGTATGCATTCGGTCGGGGGTCGTTCGTCGATCTGCCTGGACGACCCCGACCAAAAGTATACACACATGTGACTATTGTCCGAAACGGCCATTCGCCGTTGGTATGTCATGATGAGGGTTTGGAGGGCTGCTGCAAAATCATACGTGTGTATAAACCTTTAAGCCTCGTACACACTTCGATCTTTTCCCCGACAATTTACCCACACCGCTTGACCGATGTCTGTTTTGGGTGATTATACATGTGTGTATGTGTTCGGTCGTTCGTTGATCCGCCATCTCTGACCGAACGCATACCCATGTGATTATGTCGTTTGTCGGTGCCAAATCGTACGTGTGTAAGAGGCTGATGTCTCTATGTATGTGGGAGAACACAGTCTCCTTCCAGATCTATCTGCCCTGTGAGGGATTTGTCACTGTCACATCAGGCTCCCTCCTTACCAGGCATCCCACCTCTCCCTAAAGCAGATCCCCGACTCCCTGAAATAATATACATCTCCCTGAAGTGTTTTGTTGTGAATTAGGGTGAGGGAGGCACAATGATGTCAGAGTCTTTACAGGTAACAAGTGACAGAAACACTTAAGTGACATGACTTGTTATATGTTTTAGGTTTTAGGTGGTGGGTATACTCCCTGAAATAAGTTTTGGCAGGGTGGGATGTCTGCCTTATAATATCCCACACTCATCAGCATGGCTCGTGTCTCTTTAAATGCCTTGCTGGTCTTTAAATCACAGGAAAAACTACACTACCCAGCATGCAGCGCCCTGACGATTTATCCTCCGGATTAAGTGCACATCCGCGGGCTCTAGTGGCTCTATATTATCAGCCTAAACGGCTTAGACGAAGTCGAGAGTCTTTCCCCGGATGCTGGTGTTGATGCGATGCGCGTTGAGGCCGCCAAATATTCGCCAGCGGATCTGGGTCCAGTGGCGGAAGGATATACCGGGGCAATCAGGTCAATTTTCGCGCCTTTTTGCTGCCGCGGAGGATTGTGGGAGCGGCGGGCGAGGGATCCGCTTAGGTGATTATTATTCCATCTGGTCATGGACAGGGAAGGCAGGACACTGACTCCAATTCCTCCGATGGGGCCCCGGGAGGCGGTGCGGGAACAGCTGGAAAGTCTCTGCAGGGAACTCAACCTGGACCAGGAGACCGGAGCCGGACCCTGAAGGACTTTACCCGGACATGGAACACCTACGCCTGGGTAAGTGGCAGTGCAGCTACTGGGAGTGGGGTTCAGGCAAGTAATGGGAGGGCCAGTGTAATGGGAGGGGTTATTGTCATGGTGACAGTCTGGGGTAATGTCAGGAGCAGTCAGTCTGGGGTAGTAGTGAGCAGGGGTATGTCAGGGAGCAGTCAGTCTGGGGTAATAGTGGGCAGGGGTAATGTCAGGGAGCAGTCAGTCTGGGGTAATAGCAGCCAGGGTAATGTCAGGGAGCAGTCATCTGTATAGCAGCCAGGGTAATGTCAGGAGCAGTCAGTCTGGATAATAGCAGACAGGGTAATGTGAGGGGGCAGTCAGTCTGGGGTAATAGCAGCCAGGGTAATGTCAGGGAGCAGTCAGTCTGTGATAATAGCAACAGGGTAATGTGAGGGAGCAGTCATTCTGGGGTAATAGCAGCAGGGTAATGTCAGAGAGCATCAGTTTGGGGCAATAGCGTGAAGGGTAATGTCAGTGCAGTCAGTCTGGGGTAATAGCAGCCAGGTAATGTCAGGTAGCAGTCAGTCTGGGGTAATAGCGGACAGGGTAATGTAGCAGGGAGCAGTAATCTGGGGTAATAGGGGACAGGGTAATGTCAGGGAGCAGTCAGTCTGGGGTAATAGCGGGCAGGGTAATGTCAGGGGGCAGTCAGTCTGGGGCAATAGTGGGCAGGGTTAATGTCAGGGAGCAGTCAGTCTGGGGTAATAGTGGGCAGGGGTAATGACAGGAAGCAGTCACTGGTGGAAGCCGCCAGGGTAATGACAGGGAGCAGTCACTCTGGGGTAATAGCCGCCAGGGTAATGACAGAGAGCAGTCACTCTGGGGTAATAGCCGCCAGGGTAATGTCAGGGAGCAGTCAGTCTGGGGTAATAGCCGCCAGGGTAATGTCAGGGAGCAGTCAGTCTGGGGTAATAGCCGCCAGGGTAATGTAAGGGAGCAGGCAGTCTGGGGTAATAGCAGCCAGGGTAATGTCAGGGAGCAGTCAGTCTGGGATAATAGCAGACAGGGTAATGTGAGGGGGCAGTCAGTCTGGGTAATAGCACCAGGGTAATGTTCAGGGAGCAGTCAGTCTGTGATAATAGCAGACAGGGTAATGTGAGGGAGCAGTCATTCTGGGGTAATAGCAGCCAGGGTAATGTCAGAGAGCAGTCAGTTTGGGGCAATAGCGTGAAGGGTAATGTCAGTGCAGTCAGTCTGGGGTAATAGCAGCCAGGGTAATGTCAGGTAGCAGTCAGTCTGGGGTAATAGCGGACAGGGTAATGTCAGGGCAGTAAGTCTGGGGTAATGGGGACAGGGTAATGTCAGGGAGCAGTCATCTGGGGTATAGCGGGCAGGGTAATGTCAGGGGGCAGTCAGTCTGGGGCAATAGCATGCAGGGTAATGTCCGGGTGCAGTGAGTCTGGGGTAATAGCGTGCAGGGTAATGTCAGGGTGCAGTCAGTCGGGGGTAATAGCATGCAGGGTAATGTCAGGGAGCAGTCAGTCTGAGGTAATAGTGGGCAGGGTAATGTCAGGGAGCAGTCAGAATGGGGTAATAGCCACCAGGGGTAATGACAGGGAGCAGTCACTCTGGGGTAATTGCTGCCGGGGTAATAGTGGGCAGGGGTAATGTCAGGGAGCAGTCAGTCTGGGGTAATAGTGGATAGGGTCAATGTCAGGGGCAGAATACCTTCTCTGAAGTGGCTCTAAGAGGGTTCACTTGAGTTAAAATTAGGTATGTGGAAATGAACTGTTTGAGTAAAAAAGCGTACAGTAAATCTGCTTTATGGTATTGACTTTAATACAATGGACTCCTGTGTGGTAACATGGTACACACCATACAACATTTTCTCCTGACCGACTTGTCGGCTCTTCCGACCAGTTGGCCTGGAGGAAGGACTTTCAGTCGTGGCAATAGTGGCCTGGCCGTCAGTTTGATGGCCCGTGGTTTTCAGACATATCCGCTAGTGCGAACTGTTGGTCACATCTGAAAATACATGCAATTATTTCGGGTCGATCAGGCCGAAATATTACATGGTGTGTGCCTTGCTTAAGGGCAGAGGGTGTGACCAATCATTTTCGGACTGACTCAAATCCTCTGGGGGGGGGGGTTATTTGTAAAGGAAAACTACACCTAAAGCTGGGTACCAATACTCAGTACCAATTGTTGTCAGATGACTGACTGATAATAGGCAGAATCTTACAGATTTTAAGATGAGACTACACTCTGTCCCAAACAATCTCTCTATATAAAGTATAGGGAGACTGTTTGGGACTGCTACACACCCTAGCTAGTAAATGCAGCCAACTCCCAATACTACACAGCACAGCTGACCACGACTGAGGGAAAAGTTAGGTTTATAACGACCATTTCTGATGCTGATGTTGAACTATTATCAGCATCTGAAACAGTTACATGTGTATTCTAACCTACAGTTTTGATGCCACAAATCATTCCGTAAAGGTTTTGCACCACTACTGACCACCACCCTATGCTGCATTGTTTATCAAATTGACTCCCCAAATTCACATAACAGCTGGGACATTCACAGTAGGGGACATCCAGGGCAACTGTGGTCTCCAAACAAGTTAGGGTTAAATGAAAGCCTGCAGTATTTCCTTTTTAATGAGCTGACAATCACATCTCTGGCTTCACCCTGGTAGAATTGATATTGAGGTGAATGTTCAAACTTCCTGCTTCCAGTAGGTTGAGTGACATGACCTTACCTCTGCTAGACCCTCTGCCCTGGGGGAGAAGCATGCTCAGTTAATGCTGGGGAAATCAGGAAGTACCTGGGGAAAAAAATTACAGTTGGGAAGGAGAGCCAAATGCAGGCTGAGGCTGGTCACATGGCTGAAACCTGGAAGTAATATTGCTGAACCTTTCCAGCAATAACTTTTTACAAATTGTATTTAGAGATGTGATGTTTTATTTTGAAGGTATAATGGAAGGCTTTTTATATAATTCTTACAAGTTTGGAAGAATTTGAGACCACAGTTACCCTTTAATATACAGGACACAGGTGCGAGAAGACAGCTCCACAGAAACATCATTCACAGGAAGGATTCTTTAGGTGGCCATACACATTAGAGATTTTGGGTAAACCCCATCGGTCCATGACAGACAGGATTTACCTAATATTGCTAATTTGTAAGGGCAGAATCTGACCAACCATAATGCAGACGAACGTCTGTGGTCTGCATTACAGATGGAAAATTTCCATCTGTTAGAATCGGCTCCCTTTACTTTTAAAGTAAAGAGAACCAATGCCGTTGGCCTGTGTATGGCAGCGTGGCCTACTGATCCCCATACTGTGTATGGGTGATTGGTCAGTTCCATGTGTGCAATTCTCTTCGCAAAATGCCCACAGATACCAATGTGATTTGTTGCCACATTGGGACGGAAACCACGTGTATGGCCAACTTTAGGGGCTGTATTTATAAATTGGTGAATACCAATATCAATCCTTTTACTGGCTGCAGAGGTTATTTTGTGACAAGGTAGTAAACCAACACTGTGGATGTAAAATGCTGATTTAGATGTAATTTCTGACCGCAGTTCTATTTTATGACCAAATTGTAGAATAATGCCTGTGTCCATTAATGGGCCAATATCAGTATTTTTGAAGCGTGGCAAAAAAAAAATTCACAGTGGCATCATGACAGAAGGCAAAAGTACACTTTTCTACATAACTGAGAATTAAACAATTTTTAACTCTTTATTGTTTTTTAGGTATTCTTTAAAAATGCATGTTTGTATATATATATATGGCCATGAATTGTTAACTGATTTCTATTAGGGAGAAATAAAACACTGGTTAGCGTGTGCTCTGTATGCAGCTTGCCGCAAAGGTGTTATACCGACAGTTGGGAAAGGTCTAATGGAGGGTAATGGCGTTTCACTGACACGGATACTACGATCTGCAAAGCTCAGGTTTGTGCTGTTTTGCTTTTTTTTTTTTTTATTATAAACCATTGCAAATATTCAAGTTTGTTTTTATGATGGCAATTTTAATAGACCGGTTAAAAGGACCTGCTGATTGGTCATTTAACTATGCAAACTATTTCTTTGTGTATGAAACGGAAGAGCAAATCTGTTTCTGTTTTTAAGAACATCTATATCTAAAATCAACCCGAATGATTCTTGTAATCAAATTTCTTTTGTTGTCTTTAAGCGTTCGATCAACCAAAAGTGATCATTGAGTGGTAGAATCAATCAAACCTTGATCGATTGGGATGGAAAATTGATGTATTTGTTAGGCTTTGAATATTTTGATCATTTTTTGTTCAGTCATATTAACAAGCAATTTGTTTAATCGACATGTAAAACAATTGACCTTAGGTTGACCAGCTTCTTTTACCTTCCAAATATTAAGAATTTGATCTGCTATAACAGGGGTGCCCAACTTGAGCCACATCTAGGCCGCACTAGCCATGCAGTGACTGGGCCGAGGATGTAGGTCCGAGATTCCCAGTTTATATAACGCCACTTTGGGATGCAGTGCTGTACAATATTAGAATACAAAAAAAAATTAAAAGTATAAATATAGGAGTGCTTGAAAGCTGTAACATCAGGAGTCTTGGAAAAAGGGTGTTCAACCTTAAATTATAGATATCCTTTACTGCTTGAAAATGTAATAGCCTCCTATGGGGTAGTACACAAGCATATTTTGCCTAAAATTCTTAGGCAACTAAATAAAAGTTTAACAGCAGTGCTTTCATTTCTAGACAACCATTGCAATATTTCTCTAATAGGGTCTGACCGATACAATACAAATAAATTGTTGTATATATGTTCTCCTGATATACCTACAATTTTCTTGTCTTGCTTTTTTAGTTTGATCCAATTCTTTAATAAAATGAAGAAGTGGATGGATATGTCTAACCTCTCGCTGGAGTTCAGAGAGCGAGTGGATCGGTTAGAAAGGAACTTTGAAGTGGTTACTGTTATATTTAAGAAGTTTGAACCAATATTTATGGATATTTTTCAAAATCCACATGAGGAGCCTCCAAGATTGCCAAGAAGCAGGAAGCAAAGGTGAGGCATATGGCGTTTTCATTTGTAATTTAACTTTATCGGGTATAGCCTGTATATTTACATTCTTTATATATATTGAGAAAACTGTAGCTTGAAGGAGAAATAAAATGTAACATTGAAAACAATTTTTCGATAGTTTACAGGGAGGTGGAGGATGCTACTCCCACCCCCAATATTTACTTGGTAAGCTGCATAACATAAACCATGTTAAGAACAGTGAGAAGAGACGGCTGGTACTAGGGGGCTTCCTGTCATAGCATATGTTTTGGAGGTTTTTGGCAACTCCCTGTGAACTAATGAAGGACCAAGTGGGAAGTCACAGTTCCTTCAGAAGTTTCACACCTCCTCTTTTGTTAAAGGCCAACTAAAGCCACAGAACACTGAACCAGAAGGCAGAACACCTTGATATGAAACCAGTAATCTGTCTTACCTCTCATCGTGATACTAATATTATTTTATTATTATGTTTTACCTAAATAACATATGGTTTGTGCTTTACGTTACAGCATTCTAGTATCACACAGTTTGGTCAACGACCATTATGTTCTGCACATGCTCAATCCTTAGCTATGGCAGAAACTTTGTTACAGTTGGTCACACCCATTAATAATCTCTAGCCAATCATTTTACAGGAAAGATAAAGCAAGGAAGCATGTGACTGAGGTCAGGAGGTGTGGTCTGACACTGCACATACACAGAGATACTTCATCCAGTTCTTAACAGGCTTACATTTACTTTAATACAATTTACTGAAGTGGGATTTTATAGCTTATTGGGGTATTTAGGGGGGTTGTTTTCAGATTCTGGAGTATAAAAAATTGGGTTTAGTTCTCCTTTAAGATGGCAGCCAGTGAAGCATGTCTGCGCTTGGGATGCTTCCGGAGCTGGGAAGGCCTTAAGAAGTTAATTCCTTTTAAAACTGTTTATAGTTATCTTTTTTGTGTCTAATTTGTTTTTTTTTTTTGTAGGAAGTTGCAGTGCAGTGCTAAAGATCTTTTTAGCTTTTGTTGGACTTTATTTGTTTACTCTAAAGGTATGTTGTCTGAGGGTTCGTATATGTGTGATTTTGTCCATGATCCTCAAGGAACAAGTGGCTGAAAACAGTTGATCTTTTCTCTGAGATTGCGGGTGCAATTTAGTTTATTTTCAGAAGATGAGTAATGCAGTGATTACTGTGGTTGTTTACTTGCCAAGTTCAGTTTTATAGATAATGCAGGCCACTTCATAAATTACTAGACACAGAAAATAAAAATAAAAAAATGAAAAAAAAAAGCTTAACAGCCAAACAAACTGGCAGCAATGGTTTACTGGCTTTGGGATTCATGCAATACACACAATATATAGAAAATTGGGCTGTTGTACATCCATATTAAAGTGCAACTAGAGACCAAAAATATAATACATACAAAAAACAGAATTCTAGTGCACCCACAATTCTAATTGTTTGTGTATTCTAATTTGTATGTATTCATGCAATACACTTGGCTGATAAATGGAAAATCTCATTATATAATGCTGCTCCTTTGAAATTTTGTGATTTGCTGCCTAATTCCCGTTATGGCCGATAATCATGAGTGAAATTCGATTGGGTTTCATTCGTTGATCCGTCAGGTCAGAGCACCAACATTGCCCAACCAAGAGGTTACACTTGGAAGTCATCTGTACTAACTCCTGTGGAATATTACTGGTGAAACTTTGTGCCACACAAGCTTGGGTATAAAACCGTAATAAGGTGGTGAAGGTGATATTAATGTTAGTTAAAGAAGTATATTTAAATAGCGTTGCATTTATTTGACTTCCAAAATGAAAAGTAATACAAATGCAGCTTAATAAAAAAATGTCTGTTTTGTAGGTAATTTCTGCTTGATTGGTGATGATTTGGTTAATTCTTATCATTTGCTTTTGTGCTGCTTGGACCTTATCTATACCCATGTACTACAATGCCCAAATAAGGAGGATCTGCTTAATCCTACCTTTGCAGGTACTTAGAATCATTTTTACTTTTATTTTATTTTCATGGTTTTTTTATTGATCAATATGTTACTTCCTGATATTATTTTGCTTTTTGCCATTGTAGCAAGGCTTCCGGCACCTGAGTCCTGCACAGATGATATTCCATGCATCATTGGTGCATTGTGTGACCATTATGATGGGATTTTTGTTGAAGCTAAAGGGATAAAAGAACATTATTTCAAACCATACATATCAAAGCTTTATGATAAAAAGGTATTTGACCTTACTTTCATTTTTTTAAATGTTTTCATTCTCTAGCATTCTCATTTCATTTCATTCTCGTTTGGCCAAGCACCAGGTATCTTATCTATGTGGTATGGTAATTGACTATGTCCCACTGTTACTGAAGGGTGGTGACCATCATAATGCCTTAATGCGTAGGGAAGCGTATTGGATATTCACCTTAGACGCTGTACAGCCCAAGGGGTTAAATGTTAATTTGGGTCTTATGTTTTCTTCCAAAAAATAAGGACTTTTGTAACCTATTGGGTTTGGAAATATGCATTCTTGATATGTTTTTACATCAGAAGTGTTGGAAGTATCCTGTATAATTGATTTTGTTTTATTGATTACAGCCACTAGATGGCAATTTAATCTATTTAAAGGGCATCTATAACGAAAAATAGGTAATTTTAAATTGACCATAACTGGAAACTATAATTTTTCCCAAGCACCACTGTATCGTTTTTTTTTTTTTGTTGATCTGCCCCCTATTTCTTTAGATATCCAATCTAAAACTTCTACTATTTCAGCTGTCAATCAAGTTCCTTGCTCTCAAAAACTATTCTTCTGTGAGTAGTTTTACTGTAGCTGGAATGGTGACAGAGTTTGACAGTTGGAATGCTGTATGCTGTGTGCAGGCTTGACAGTTGGTTTGTGGGAAAAAAGTCAGGTCAGGTGGGAGTGGTTAAAAGAGGGAGGGGGGATACGGCTCCTAAACAAAATGTGTGCTGGATTGAAGGCATGCAGAAACACATGCAAATCAGAGTAAGTGCTACTTACATGTATTCAGTTATAGATTAAGATGAGGCAAAGTCATTTTTTTCAGTATAGTGTAGTGTTCCTTTAAGGATGTGTTGATCATTTTTAGCTTTTGTATGTGTCTGATGAATGTGTGAGAAATGGCACCGAAACATTACATGGTGTTATACTAATGTGGTAATAAACACCCATTAATTATAATTAAGACGTGCAAAAAAAAGTACAAAGCATTTACTTCCATTGTACTAGCATAAAAAACTGTTTCATTATTAAAAGGGATGCCCACACATAGTTCACTTTGACTTAAATAAAATTATTTACTTTTTTTATGAAAGCTTTTTTTAAATTTTCAAAATATATATATTTTCTCGACATCTATAGTTTAGAGAAATAGCTGTTGTGCATGCAGTTTGAGCTATATGTGGTCAAAAGTGTAAATGTGTATGAATGTTTCGAACGAAGATTGGGCTGTGTATAGGTTCTTCAATGGCTGGCCCCATCATCCCACGTATCCCATGTTTGAAACTTTTATTTTTGGGTTTTCTCAATGGCTGGCCCCATCATCCCACGTATCCCATGTTTGAAACTTTTATTTTTGGGTTTTCATTTGGATTTAAGAATGAATAGAAAGAAGTAAATGTTAAATAAGTAAAAAGTTCTTTGTTTAGCTGGAAACACGTAGTACCATTTAAACTCGGATTCCATCACACCCAACCGGATCAGTCATTTATCTGCCACATGCATGCTGGAATATTTCTCTCTGCCTATATACTTTAGTATAGGGAGCTGGGAGCTGCTGCTGGCCTGCTGATCTCTCTTTACAAAGTATAGGGAGGTCCTATCAGCACTGTGTGTGTGTGTACCTGTGGTGGAATCTGTCCTTTGCTATTCATTTGTATAGTGTGTACCCAGCTTTAGCATTGATTCAGTTAGATATAATAAGCTGTTAAACTGGTACATGCTTGTTAGTGTCTGTAATAGATAATATTAAACAGTATCCCAGATGCACAGCTCACTTAATAAAGCTGTTGTGTAACACTCACCTACGGGTGGTGCTCCCAGTGTAAACACTACACACTTAAATACCATATGCAGAGAACAACAAGCCCTCTGCCAAAGTCCCGATGTGAGGTCCAGCAAATCATCACAGTGGTTGAGCTCGCCCGAAGTCCCGCCGGTCTCCAGTACAAACCCGGGGGCACCTGGCTGACCTGTGTGGTAAAGTAGTCGTCTCCTTGTGCTGCATGTGTTTATATACGGAGGGCTGTACATTATAACTGTATATCAGGACTGATGTTTCATTGCGTGGGGACTGCTCTCCTCTTTGATACGGGGGAAGCAATATTTTGGTGTAGGGCATTTTGTATACTGTGTATTTTAGGGTACATTTTGGTATAATTATTTTTATGGCTGAATAAAATATTCATTTTTTTTGCTGTTCATCAGCGTTGTGCTCCTTGGGGTGTACTTTAGCAGAGGGCTTGTTGCTCTCTGCATATAGTATTTGTATTTTATGGTTAGTGTGTCTGGCATGAGGACATCATTTCTATTTTTGGATAGAAGCTTTATGGGTTGCTCATATCCTGAACAAGGTCAGCTGACAAATGTGTCAGGTTTTTTGTTTTTTTTTATGTTTACATGAAGTTATTCTTATATAGATTTTAACTCAAATTGTCCCTTTCACCTACTTAACGATAAAGCAGAGGTTTATAGCTTTGTATACTTTTGATCTTTAAATTTTGGTGTATGATGTTGACCCATTCAGACAGGATAATGAATGATCTGGTGAATTGTCTGGCAACACAAATTATTTTTAGAATTTTGTTTTGGGTTTAGTACCAAAGTCCTGAAAGTTACTATTTCTAATTTTCCTAATTATAAATCATGTTTTGACTAATCCTATCTCCTGATAAATGATGGCTAGCATAGTACTATGCATTGAATTATTTGACCTGAATCAAATAGTTTCATAGGGTTCTCTTATCCTATTTCTGTTTTCTGCATGCAACTTCAAGAAGAGAGGGGAGTTGAGAAATAGATGCACCATGGTCCTTTCAGCTTTCCCCTGGCTCTGGTGTATTTAATTTAGAATAGGATTACTAACAAATGTATGGCCCTGTTCTGTATTAGTTCTGCTACTACTAGCACTACTTTTGCGTTTATAGCCGATTTGGTCCATTGTAACATTTTGGTCTCATCTAAGGCTCTTTTGGGTATACGCTGCAGTCATAGATGATAAGGCCAATGACTGCAGAGTAAGCCCGGTGCTTTCCTGAGCACTTCTAAAGCTCATTGAGCTCTGAGCTTTTGCATCGCTCACAAGAAGAGTACGTGGCAGGCATAAGCCAGCTTAACACCCCCTACTGGCAGTATTGGGCTATGTGAGTATTCCAGTTTGGGGGGAAGGGGGTGTTCTCAGTAATTTTGGTTTTAGGTTAGCGTGCCCTTTAAGGCAAATGGTTACGCTTTGTTACAGTAAGGATGAGTGAACATATAAAGGTACTTTTTATGTGTTTAGACAGGTTACAGTGAGTTCACATAGGGTTGTCCTTACCTATTCAAGTGAAACAGATTACAGTAGAATAGTTGTACTGTTACAGGTCATGAATCTGTTTATAAAATAAAACAGACTAATTATTAGAGAAGAGAAAAATATTTAAAGTTCACATATATGATTAAAATAAGTTAATTATGACTACATATAATTTTTTTTTTTTTTTTTTTTCCCTTACAGATATTAAAAGGATGCTGCTTACTGGATGTTTCTAGTTTCACTGACAACAAGTGAGTTATTTTAAATATGTAATAGTTGTCTGACCTACCTGTGTAGTTCATATCAATTGGTTTTAATGAAAAAAATGGAGCAATGACATGGCTGCAAAATCGTATAAAGAATGGATCAGACGTGGTGGACATTTTCACCAGATTGCATTATTTTAAAAAGGCCAATTGACTGGTCGTGTTTGAAATATCTGCAGCTCCTCTTTAATTCCCACAAGGCAGTGTGTTGGGAATCTGGCTTGTGTATAGGCAGCCTTAGGGTTCTAGTGGATTTCATTTTCACCGCTATAGACGTTTTTGTTTTTCCACAAATCTAATTTAGTTTGAATCATTTGCAGGTGATTTAAATAAATATTTTATCTTCTCCTTTCTTCTAAAGTAAAACTCTGAATAAAGAGTATGAGGAGTATGTCCTTACAAAGGGAGATTTTGATGAGCGTGTGTTTCTGGGAGTAGATGCAGAAGAGGAAATTGGGAGTCCCAGAAAATTCCTAATGGATGTTCCCATGGGAAACTGCACTCCACGAAAACTGACTGACAGCAATCTCCAGCAGCATTTTGAAAAGGTACATAATTTCCCTGTAGAATTAAAAAAGTTACCTAGGAAGTATCACTGGGTTAAATTATCCACGTACGCCTCTGTTAATCTGTTTACATTAGTACTAAACCGTATAGTGTTTCAGAGCTGGGGATCATTTATAAAGTACATGCTATTTAAGGACAGTGAGATGAATACAGAAATTCTCACATTGGCAGACATAGGGGGGAATAAAGTGGTCATGCACCAAAATAAATGAAAAGAACAGGAAGTGGGGAAAAACATAGCTGTTTATTTAGCAGCCAGTCAAACATATTTATTAGCTGATCTGTTCACATTTTAAAAATAGTTCTACAAGGTTTTTTTTTTCTTTTTTACAGAAAAGGTCCTTTGCACCATCTACCCCTCTAACTGGTAGGAAGTACCTGAAGGAGGAGCCAGCTGTAATCACTCCCGTGTCATCTGCTACGCAGTGTGTGAGCAGGTTACAGAGCATGGTTGCCGGACTCCGAAATGCTCCTAGTGAACAGTTAATTGAAGTCTTCAAGTACGTTTCATAGACCTATATAGGTCTTAACATTTGTTTGAGACAAAAATATACTCCGTATGGTGTCATTTAAGGCAAAATTGACTGCACTGCTGATTAGAATGTTTAACTTTTCTTAAATTAAATATGTAAAAATAAAAGCTATCCACAAGCCTAAAAACAAAGATTTGCCTCTCCTAAAGTGTCCATAGGCAGAGGAAAGAACAGAAATTGATTGCAGGCCTGTAATTAGCATTAAAAAAAAGTTTTTCGTGTAGGTGGAACTGATAATGTCTGTCAAAGCAAAACCAGAGGCCTACATTACATTGAAGAAGGCACAATAAAGCCTAAAAATGTAGCTGGCTCTCTAATTTTGCATTTAGCTTGTGGAATGCTGTTAAAGCCTCTTAAAGCATTTCCTAATGGGCTACCATGGAAATTAGCTAGAAGTCTCCATTCATTATTTTAAAGCAGGATAGACACCACCAAACCAGGAAGATACATTTTGCACGTGTGAACCTGGACTTAATGCAGACACAGACATCATCCTAGGCTTATTTGAAAGTTAGAATAGAGCTGTTTTTAATTGCCCTTGTAATTGTAGGCACTTGTATGGAGACCACAATTCCCCCTTTAGAGAACAGGTTTCATAAGTTGCAACTAATTTTAACCAATCTGTTAATCTAAAATGCAGTGTTTTGTAATTTTGATAAGCAGCATTTTATCTTCTTATTGCTTCTAAGCTGGCTACCGTATTTACTCTTCTAAGCTAATGGGATTTTGCTTACCCATAAAATCTTTGCAGGGCCAAAAAAAGGGTATATACAACTTAATGTTACTAGATAGCTTAGGCTTTGCGCTCTGCAACCAGACACAGTATTGTTTGACAAAGGGATTTGCACAATCTCGTGGGGGCGGAGCTAAAAACGGGAGGATACAGTTGGAGGAAAATTTTTTTTAAGGAGTAAAGGTATTGTATGGGATGACGCTAGAACAAAGAAAGCGACCACATTTCATTTGAAGCCTAAGCTATCTAGTAACATTACGTTGTATTTACAGTGTACATACCCTTTAAAGGGGAACCGTGGTCTCCAAACATGTTGATTTTAAATGAAAGGCCAAGTTCCTACCTTTTTAAATTGAGCCATCAACCACCTCTCTCTTTGCTGCACAGCCCAAGATATAAAGAAATCACTGATAAAGTTAGGGGGTGGGAGGTTCTGAATCTGCAGTCACAATACTAGTTCCTCTTAATCTGCATTTGGCACATGATCAGTGCAGAAGAAAGCAGAACAAACTAAGAAGAGATTGAGTGACTAAGGCTGGGTACACACGGGGAAATTATTTGTCCCAACCGACTGTTCGCTACTATCGAGTGCTCGGTTGGGACAAATGACTGTCGGTCGCGACAGTGGCCGCGGCAGACGGTTCACTCCAGGAGGAGGAGGAGGAGACATAGGGAAGAGAGGCTTACAAATGGTTTTGAAGCAGGAAGTGCAGGGGATATGGTGATGCTGCTACCATATCACACTTAAAAATTTAAATATCTTCAAAACGTATATATAAAAAAAATAATGAAAGTAAATTGCGAAAATACTCAGGATAGCAATTCCTGTCAATTTACCTAAAGTCATTTTTGGACCACAGTTACTTATTATGTTTTGTATTTACAGATCATGTGTTAGAAACCCTTTTGAGAATGTTCTAAATATTGCCAGAGATTTGGGACACCGCTTCTGCCAGCATTACACGCAATCAACCGATGACCATGCTGGGTCTCATATTGGTAAGTTATGTAATACTAACCCTCATCTAGTATGGGCAAAAAATTTAGCAGTAACAAATGTATTTTACAAACTTTTACATAATTAAATTGTTCCTTATATTTAAATTGTCTTTTTCTGTCCTGCTAATCGCATTTGTCTAGCCAAGTGAACAGTTTTCTCTTCAAAAATCCAAACTAGCTACAAGCATTATGTTGGTGTTTAGGTTATAATTAGCAGCATTGTTTTCTCTTTTAGATTATTACAATTTTAATATTGGTTACAAAAAAAAGTATGAAAAGTATAAAAGTATTTTTGTTTTTATTTAGTCCAGGGATACTTATTAAAATGGTAAATAGCTCAAAATGGTTTAATTACATTCCCTATTCCCTTCTATGTCTTATTACAGATTTTGCCACCAATAGGTGGAAGCTCGCTGAAATTTTGTACTTTAAAGTACTAGAAACCATAGTAGTCCAAGAAACTCGGAGACTTCTTGGAAAAGATATGACTGTAAGATATTTGGACCTATTTTGCTACTCTTGACTTAATCTGTTTATGATGAATTAACAATGACACTGAGCAAAGCTCTATACACACAAAGTTAGATAAATCTCCATTGGAGCAATCATTAAATAATCACTGGAAATGGGTTTTGTACAGTGGGGAGGGGAGAGCGACCTATCCTTGCTACCCAGCATTTAAGTTATCCAGAAGAATGTCACCCAATGGATGTTCTAACATCGGCAGAAGCGGGCATTGGTCTGCTGAAAACTAAAACTGCCATGTTCCAATTAAATTGTCAGGAGTGATTGTAAGTTATGGCTGATATTTTGGCCTGATTGGTAAAACTATTGGTTTCAGTGGGGAATCAGACTGAATTATCAACACTTCTATTCCTAGCCTTAGGTTTCCTTGCAGCAGGTGTGCCCAACCTGTGGTTTAACCCACTGTGCTTCTAATTCTCTGCACTCCTGGGTCCCCTGTTATACCATTTAAGGACTCCCCTGCTTTACAGGGTTTAGTTGCATGAAATTCGCTTGTTGTTTCAAAATGCATACATTTTAAAAAAAATAATTTTTCAGGCTCTTCTAGAGCAGGATATATTTCATCGCTCTTTGATTGCTTGCTGTCTGGAAATTGTCCTTTTTGCATACACCTCTCCCAGAATTTTCCCATGGACCATTGAAGTTCTAAATTTAAGCGCTTTCTACTTCTACAAGGTAAATGCTGTTAGACTGTTCATTATACCATTTGTATGATTGCCTGGATATCAGGTGTACTAGATGGGGAACTGTCTTGCATACCTCTCTAATTCTTCTTTTAGGTCATAGAAGTGTTTATTCGCTCTGAAGAAGGACTGTCGCGAGATATGGTAAAACATTTGAACAGCATTGAAGAACAGATTTTAGAGAGTCGCGCATGGACCAGTGATTCTGTTCTCTGGACACTTGTTGAAACCAATGAGAGTGTCCCAACATGTGAAGAAGTATGTGAAATAAACTGCATGAGGAGTTGACCTTTTTTTTTTTTTTTTTTCCCTTTTAAAAGGACATTAACTAGCCAAAGCTTCCATGATGCTTTATTTGCCTTTGGGCACTAATTGCATAGTACCAGCACAGTCCGATAATTTGCCTTGGGGTTTTATGTATACACGGTATGATCATTTTAGATTTATTGGCCGTTAACATTGTGCTTTGGATTTTGTAGGTCATTATTCCCAGTAACTTTGAAACTGGTAATGAAGCTGGTGTGGGCCACTTGCCCATGATGCCTGTTTCTCCAATTGTTCATCCACGTCTGAAAGAAGTTCGTACAGATATTGGGGGACCTTGTAGGCGAGGTGAGACAAGTTTGCATAAACCAGTGCAGGTTGGAAATATATATCTGGTAAAATAGATATAACTGGGAAAAACAGTATGAGATGCTGATATTAAACTTCCCAGCATTAAGATGCTGCTAAATATTTGGCCAGGCTGCGTGGAATAAAAGTGTTAAGTTCCCCCTCCTTATGCTAGGCGCAACATCATACTCAATTGGGTGTCGCCTCGAGCCCCCAAGCTACGCAAGTGACCCCCTTGTATTTAATTAATCTACCAAGGCAGAGGATGCCCAGATAACTTCACCAGTATCTTGGGACTATGGTATGATTATATTTGAGGATTGGGTTAAAGCCCCAGCCTGCAACCCATTTGAAGCATAATAATTATTTAATTCAAATGAAATACCCCCAAATATACGCTAGATCGTACATGTGACATCCCAACTTGTATATAAAGAAAACAAGGATATATTTATTACAGAACTTATGGATTGGCACAATTTACTGAGCTTATATGTCAATCACCAAGATTAATGCTCTCCAATCCTGCCTCCCCGCCATGTTGAAGCTTTATTTGTGAAAAGATTTTCATATATGTATAATTTCTGTCTGGCATAATGTGAAATGTAATTTATGACATAAATACTACACACTTGTATACATTGCTATGTTTATTATGTAAAGCTTCAATAATAAACAAGTTTAACAATAAATTGAAGTCCTCTCCTATAGGCTGGATCCAGGGTAACGAACTTAAACTTATTAAGGACATTTTTCTTTTATCATTTTTAGACTGTTCGACATTCTCTCCACTGTCTGTTCATGATCGCTACAGTTCACCAGCTGCTGGTAGTGCCAAGAGGAGACTCTTTGGAGATGACTGCCTAAGGGAGCCAGTTGGCGAGAAATTAACCACCCCAGATATCACACGGATCAGAATTGCACTGAGCCTTCCAGCTGAACGTATGTGCCTGTCTCCAGATAAAGCAGGGACAACTACTGGGCAGAGACTTACCTTAGCTGGCAATGGTAAATGCCTTAGTATTAATACCAGGAGGAATTTAACTCCTGTAAGTGAACGGCTGACATTTAGAGTTTATTTCTAATGGTGGTCATACATGTAACAACCCCGATCTTACGATATTGGGATATTCTGTTATCCTACGATAGCCGTATTGTCTATAGACGACCTTATAAAATTTGTATGATTTTACCACCTATCGAAAAATGATTTAATTGCCAGAAAACGATTGTACAATAGCGGGATTGTTGCGTGTACGGCCGCCATGTGTTTGACAATAACAATACCTCATTTTCACATTCATTTAGTTTATTCAAATTTCCCCCTTTTTTAAACTATTGCTGTTAATGATTTGCCCTTTTTTAAATTATTTTTTCAAGGGGCAGAAACTGAAAGTGATAAGAGCCTTTCCAGGCTAATGAAAACCTCCCCACCACAAAAAGAAAATGATATTCCAGTTCCCTTAACTGCACAAGCTTTAATCAGCCCATCACCTAAGCATCAGTTGGGCCGAATGCAGGATCCTTGTCCCACATCTGCAAATAGACCCAGAAAAACTGGATCTCTGGCTTTGTTCTTTAGAAAGGTGAGCATTACAGCATAAACATGTTTGTTACACTGTGTCCATTCTTTTTCTTTTGCTTTCCCTTGCATTTTTAACATTAGAAGAATTGGTGACGTTAAGAATAATCCACAAATGTAGCCATTGTAAATAGTATGAGCTGTTCATTCATTCATTAAGATTCATTATGATTGCTTTTGAACTAAATTGTCTCCCGTACGGTACTATTAAGGAAATGTACACCTAGAAGGACAGATGAGCTTAAAGGGGAACTTTGGTGGAAAAAATCTGTCCAAAATATGTTTAAGGGACTTACCCCTCTGGTGTTGCTATTTGAATAAAAACCTTTATTTTTTGTCCATTTGCTATTTTTTGGGGGGTCTGGGAGTGGACATGTTTGTTATGGGCACTTTTGATGCTCATAATAGGCTTCCTGTCTAAAGATGTCAACTGGGCGTGACGCTCCTGTACAATCAGCTATGTCATGGGAAAATAGGCTACTAAACTGGTAACCTGAAAAGCCATTTAATGAACTCTGAGTCTCTGCCATTTACTGTACAGTTAGAATCACACAGCCTATCCCTGCACTAGTCATTTGATTAATCAACCTGCTCTGGGCAACTCTCTTCCCCACTATTGTTTCTTTACTAATGCATTCCTCTCTGTCCCTGCTGTGGACTGCTTACTGCCCCCTCCATCCTGTTTGCTTTTATCTATGTTCCGTACGCTCCTTCATTCACAGGTGATCACTGTATCCCGATCTCTGCTTAGACCCTGCTACTTCAGTCAACATCTCAGTGTCATAGCAGGTCTATGCAAAGATTATAGTGATCAACTATGAATGAAGGAGCCATACGGAACATAGATAAAAGCAAACAGGATGGAGTTGGCAGTAAGCAGTCCACAGCAGGGAGAGAGAGAAATGCATTAGTAAAGAAATTTGGTATTAGCACTTACTACACACTACCGAGCAATTGGCTGCTTGACTAAAGGGGCGGAGTTTCACCTTCACATCGGCTTGACCATGGCTCAGTCTTCTACTGCAGGCATGCTTGCACCGCATTCTGAGTAAGCGGTGCATCGGGGAAGCTGTAAGATGTCGGCCTTGTGAGTGTGTTCCCTGACTGCTGAAGAAAGTGGAATCGGATCATTACACAGGTTATATAATGGCTAAGCTTAGGTCTTTATTTCTATTTTTACCAAAGTGTCCCTTTAAAATTACTTTCAAATGTGTAGAAAGTGATGATTAATGGGGATTTAAATTTTCAGAAATTTTATAGTATTGTTTGTTTGCTTTACTTACTAAAATTGATTTTTATAGTAGCATAGTAAGGTACTTTTTCCAATCTGTTTTAAAATGTTTCCCTTAATGCTGTGGTCCATTTTATATTCTTCCTTCAGTGCGCAATGGGACCAATCGGGAAATGCGCTTCTTGCAGAGCATTTCTTCCCATTGTTCTTGTTGCTGACTGATTGGAGAGGACTGAGCAGACCGGAGCTGTGAAGGGAGAATTTAAACAGCTGATTGAAAAAGTACCATGGGGTGTGGACTTGCATGGTTTTGGTACTACTAATGGGAGTTGGGGGATGAAGTTGGGTATAATAACCCTTTTAATTTGTATTGAAAAGTAGCACAATTGGTTTATTGCAGTATTATAATTTCCCCTTTTATTTTGTACTGCAGGTGTATCACTTAGCAAGTGTTCGTCTCCGTGACTTGTGTCTGAAGTTGGATGTTTCCAATGAGTTAAGGAGAAAGATCTGGACTCTCTTTGAATTCACACTGGTTCACTGCACAGACCTAATGAAAGACAGACACTTGGATCAGCTTCTCCTTTGTGCTGTGTACATTATGGCCAAGGTATCATATTTTTATGATTATATCTGTGATAACTATAAATACTTTCTATGGGTTTTTTTTGGTTTGTTTTCATTGTTATAGTTTTGATAACAAACATGTATTCGGCCATGCACTGACAGGAGTCTTCCAGACATAATGATCTTTTCAGATAAAATAAAAAAAAGTTTTCACGGTTCCATACATGTCCATATACAGGCTTTGCCTGGGTAGAGATGGTTGAGACACCTGAAAAGGAAACCAGCATATTCATATGGGTTGGTCCCTCAATATGTCAGTTATAGTTAAAGGGATGTATATTGTGTTAAAAAAATTGCCATTTACTCTAATTTTGGTCCCATACTGTTTACTGCTGAATGCATTTTTTCCGGTCTAATTTTGTTCTACAACAATGTACAGTTTGAGTTTTTTCCTCTCTTTCAAGATCTGCAAAGAGGAGAGATTATTCCATGACATCATGAAATGTTACCGGAACCAGCCCCAAGCAAACAGCCATGTAAGAACATTTATCTTCCTATTTTTGCTGTATATATTTTTATATATATTTATATTGCTTATCTTTTTTTTTTTCCCTTCCTTTTAAATGCTAAACATACAATGTTCACTACTGTAATAGGCTGCTTGTCCTTTTAAAATCACAATACAAATTGTCCTTATCATTAACGACAATCGGGTGCACAATAGGGACAATAAGTTTTTTTATAATTATTACTCCATCGCTGCCTCTATGGGACAAACTCTAGGAGGCTTCCGGCGCCTGGGTGCTCTTGGGCAAGGAGTGGGACCAGAGCCTCATTTCTCTATTTTCATACAAGAAACCACCTTTAATATTGGGTGATATGTCAAGCAGGTGTTGGGGTAGACGCCAGGTCGATCATTTGTTTGATTTAAGCAGGCTAAACCCAGGGGTGAAGACCTAGCGCTTAAGATCCTCACCCTGGGTACAAGTGATGCTGAGGGGTTGGGATGAAGGAAATAGGCCTTTAAATAGCTGATTAATAAAGTACCCATGGGTGGTGTTTTAGGTCCACACCATTGGTACTACTAATAGGGAGGAAAGAGGGATTCTTTTCCTTTAATAATACAACGAATACAATAAAATTTTTAGATTGTGTAAGGCTGTGCATCTTATTTACATGACTGACAAATGGTGTTTACCTACTTGACTTTTCTTGCAGGTATATAGAAATGTATTACTGAAGAGGTTACCACAGACAAGGCAAGATGAATTGAATGTAAACCAGGATGTTGAGATGATAGATTGTGGTAAGAACAATCGATTTCTTGCTTATACCTGTATGGAGAAAACCTTTAACATGAAGGAACAGCAAATGGTGCTTCATAAACATGTCTGTATTTAGTGCTGTATATTGCCAATGAAACATTATTTTAAAGGAATATTTCAATCAATACATTTAAGGAATAGTTTACTTTTTGAGTGAAGACAGGTTCCTGTTTAGAGTAACAATATAGCTTGCACGCCATAGTTACTCTGAACCAGGAAGCGGTTGGGACCTGTCGCTGCTGTGGTGGATCGCGAGTAAAGTAAGTTTCTTTGTTCTTCAGCCTTCGCTACTGGGGAATTGATTGAAGAACAGGTAAGGCATAGCTCCTTAACCTCCTGGACTTCAATCAATACATTAAAGGAATAGTTCACTTTTTACGTGAACTATTCATTTAAGTGCTTTTTTACAATTAATGGGTACCTCACAATGAAGATATTTCTAAGAACATAAGGAAATCACAGGGGGCTTAGGCCACACTGCTGAGTTCAGTTGCTGGACCCTCTGTGTGCCATGTGATCTGTTGCATTTTTCTAAATCATGTAATTATTCTTTTCATACCGTTTTTGTGCAGATTGCACTTAATACAAGTCTGTGGGAGTGCATAAAAAAAGGTTAAAATGTTTTAATTTTGCCCACAATTCCTTGAAGTGCAATACACCTTAAATCAGATACAAAATCACTACTAAATTTTTTTTTATGTGCTGCAGTGGGGGTCCGCTGCATAATAGAAACATATTTTTCCTTGGCTTTTGTACAGATCACTAACACAACCCAGTGGGTTAATTGTATGCTCAAACTTACTGTAGGAGTTGTGGGGTTCATATAGTACTCCTTTGGGTGAGGGACATGCCATCTCATTCAGATTAACATGGGCATCCTTTTATTCTCAATGCTTTAGGCCTTTAATGGATTTTTTTTTTTTACAGTAGTATATAGATTTTTGAAAACATGTCTTCCCTCTATAGGTTTAGAAATGCATGGAGGCACACTGTTTGAGAATCCCTGACATAGTTTCTGCTTTTTTTAGATTTCTTTTGCTCTTTTTTTGTTCTTTGCAGATTCCAATGACTCTCATCCGACCCCCAATGGCTTATCTGTTGGTATTTGTGGACAAGCAGAGAGAGGGGATCTAATAGCGTTTTACAACAATGTGTATGTAGAACGCGTCAAATCATTTGCACTAAAATATGCATTTGCCAGCCAAGAAAACCTGGTATGTATTACATTTATTACATTTATTATAATCATTTAAATGCAGTAGCTGTGCCAAGATGTTTTTAGCTTAAACTACACGTACAGAAACACCAGTTACTAATGACGAGACTGGCGCATAATTAAAGTCCAGGTTTGTCATTGGTTTTGATAGAGTCTGAATTTTTATATTTTCATGGACTTTTCTAAAAGGCTATAAAAAGTATTTATCTTCAAAACACGCACAAAGCAAAAGCCTATATGTTCCTGTACTTACTGAGAACACGGATTTAAATGAAATCCAATGGAAGATACTTGTACTGTATTTTGCGGTTGATCTTTTTGCTTTCCTGATTATAATGCTCTTGTTTAAAGGGCAACTCCAGCCTCAAAATAACTTTTCATATATGGAATGATTACCCACCAAAACCCCAGGTTTGCTACATTCTTACCTTCTCCCAAAGCTCCCACGCTGAGGAAAAGATACACCTGTGGATCAGCTCGGGAGCTCAACCCGGACTCTGTAATCAATCGGCTCCAGATCACACTCCCAAGCATGGGAGGAACATAGTACTATGGTAGTCCCAGAGATGAAAGGAATCGAGGTGGCTACTCACGGATACATAAGTGCTTCTATTGAAACAAATTAGCAATCATGGAACAACACCACAGAAGGTGGGTTCTGGCTTGATGCGTTTCGTGGCTACAAGCCACTTCCTCAGAAGCCACGCTGTGGAATTACAACTTACAGAACCACGATTCCTTTGCCTCGTCCTTTTCTCCTGCTGAAAGCTGGTTACAAGCATGCTTGTTGCCGCTTGATCGGTAATAGCAGTCATCCATTGTCAGTGACGTTACCGTCGTGCCCATGACGGACAGTCATTACTAGGAAGCAGAGAGGAGACCGGTGATGGATTGCAGTTGTGCGAGTTGTAATTCCTCAGTGTGGGAGCTTTGGGTGAAGGTTAGAATGTAACAAACCTGGAGTTTTGGGGGGTAATCATTCTATATTAACCCTTTCACTGCCAGGAGATTTTCATATTTTTTTTGCGTTAACTGCCAGAAGAATTTTCAGGATTTTGTCCTTAATCGTTTTAGACTAATTTTACAGTAGGAAACCTTGCAGTAAATCAGGAATATTATACATTGTTTTTTTCAGCACAAAGTGTACTTTAACATGGTAACAAAATTGTAACTTTTCTGGAAATTTTACTGGAATTATGGGTAAAATATGTAAAAAAAATAAAAAATTTGCACATTTTCATGGATTTTTCCCATTTTTACTTATAGTTATCTTAAGGTTGCACACAAAAATCTTACTGTTTCTAAAAGCTCAGATACTCCCGAGTACAACGATACCAGATATATGTAGGTACCCGACGTTTCCTGTACAGGAGACCCCCCCAAACTAAAACTGCACCTTCAAGAATATAACACCAAATTAAAATGTATAACCACTACTGACAGTTACCATAGAATATCTACCAAATTATCTAAAATATCCCCACAAGTGAGATATTTTTAGAAAACTACACACCCGCAGGATTTTACGAGTGAGGTAAGTTTCGATCAAAATGCAGATACCCGGACGCAGCTCTTCGTCAAATTGTAAGTTACTTTCTCACATTTTCCTTTTTTTCCTCAACTGTAAAATCAGAGACAAAATCAAATGCGAATTTCAGCTAAAAACTGTGGAGGAAAGTTCAAACGCATCTCAAATATGAAAGCCTATCCCCTCCCGAATAAAACGGTATGCCACATTCATGGGTGTACCCAGAGACATGGCTACCAACTAACCCAGAGCGTGACCAGTGCCAAATGTCAGTAGCAGCAAAAACAAATTTGCCAGTTTTGTATTTGAACAGTCTGCAGTTTTTCCACAAAACACCCCCCCAACTCAAAAATACCCCCCACAAACTATATATTCCTGAAATCTACACACCTTCAGCTATGTAACGCTGTAGTTCGTTCATTCATATCATCAATGGTGTGGGCGCAGTTCTTCGTAGAAGTTTGCACTTTTACCAGATTTTCAAAAAAAATTAACATCAAACAACATTCAAAAAGGTAGAAATCATGCCAAAACCCCATGGAATGTAAAAAAAAGTTACCAAATATCAATCTCCCAAATACCATCAATGGTATGGGCGCAGTTCTTCGTAGAAGTTCGCACTTTTCTGAAAAAATGAACAAAAAACAACTTCAAAAGGTAGAAATCATGCCAAAACCTCATGGAATGTAAAAAAAAATTACTAAATATCAATCTCCCAAATGTCCTGAATCAAACGGTATGCCATATGTGTGGTTACACATGCGGGCGTGGAAGTGAAAAGCCACAAAGTGAGACAATGCACGATGGCTCAGAAACGGCGAAAATATTTAGCCAACTCCGAATTTGGACAGTCTGCAGTTTTTCCACAAAACACCCCCGTAACTTAGAAATAACCCCCACAAACTATATATTCCTGAAATCTACACACCTTCAACTATGTAACGCTGTAGTTTGTTCATTCACACTATCAATGGTGTGGGTGCAGTTCTTTGTAGAAGTTCGCATTTGTCTGAAAAAATGAACAAAAAACAACTTCAAAAGGTAAAAATCATGCCAAAACCTCATGGAATCTAAAAAAAAGTTACTAAATATCAATCTCCCAAATGTCCTGAATCAAACGGTATGCCATATGTGTGGTTATACACGCGGACGTGGAAGCGAAAAGCCACAAAGTGAGACAATGCACGATGGCTCAGAAACAGCGAAAATATTTAGCCAACTCCGAATTTGGACAGTCTGCAGTTTTTTCCACAAAACACCCCCGTAACTCAGAAATATCCCCCACAAACTATACCTGAAATCTACACACCTTCAGCTATGTAGCACTGTAGTTCGTTCATTCATACCATCAATGGTATGGGCGCAGTTCTTCATAGAAGTTCGCACTTTTCTGAAAAAATGAACAAAAAACAACTTCAAAAGGTAGAAATCATGCCAAAACCTCATGGAATCTAAAAAAAGTTACTAAATATCAATCTCCCAAATGTCCTGAATCAAACGGTATGCCATATGTGTGGTTACACATGCGGACGTGGAAGCGAAAAGCCATGATATGAGACAATGCACGATGGCTCAGAAACAGCGAAAATATTTAGCCAACTCCGAATTTGGACAGTCTGCAGTTTTTTCCACAAGACACCCTGATAACTCAGAAATACCCCACACAAACTATATATTCCTCAAATCTACACACCTTCAGCTATGTAGCACTGTAGTTCGTTCATTCATACCATCAATGGTGTGGGCGCAGTTCTTCGTAGAATTTCGCATTTCTACACAATTTTCTGGAAAATTGAGAAAAATACATTTCAAAGTTACAAAATCACACCAAAACCCCATGTAATGTTAAAAAACCTTACCAAATATAAATCTCCTAAATGTCCTGAATCAAACGGTATGCCATATGTGTGGTTACACACACGGGCGTGGAAGCGACTAGTCAAAATGTAAAACAATGTGCAGTGAGCCAATAACAGCATTTTCCCAGATTTTTCAAACTGAACACCCCTCTAACTTGGAAATACCCCCGCAAAACTATATATTCTCAGAATCTACATACCTTCAGCTACGTAACGCTGTAGTTTGTTCATTCATACCATCAATGGTGTGGGCGCAGTTCTTCGTAGAAATTCGCATTTGTCTGAAAAAAATGAACAAAAACAACTTCAAAAGGTAGAAATCATGCCAAAACCCCATGGAATGTAAAAAAAAAGCTACTAAATATCAATCTCCCAAATGTCCTGAATCAAACGGTATGCCATATGTGTGGTTACACACGTGGACGTGGAAGCCAAAAGACACAAAGTGAAACAATGCACAATGGCTCAGAAACAGCAAAAATATTCAGTCAAATCTGAATTTGAACAGTCTGCAATTTTTCCCCACAAAACAACCCCCACAAACCATATATTTCTCGAATCCTCACACCTTTATCTACAAAATTCTGTAGTTTGTTCATTCGTACCATCAATGGTGTGGGCGCAGTTCTTCATAGAAGTTCACAGTTTTAGCAGATTTTCTAAAAAAATTGAAAAAAAACACTCTCAAAGGTAGAAATCATGCCAAAATCCCAAGTAATGTAAAAAAAAGTTACCAAATATCAATCTCCCAAATGTCCGGAATCAAACGGTATGCCCTATGTATGGTTACACACGCAAACGTGGAATCAACTAGCCACAAAGTGAGCCAATGAACAATGGCCCAATTACAGCAACTTTTCAGATTTGTCAGACTAAACACCCCTCTATATTAGAAATACCCCCCCAAACTATATATGGAATCTACACATCTTCAGCTACACAATGGTGTGATTCCTTTATGCATACCACCAATGGTGTGGGCGCAGTTTCATGTAAAATTTCGCTTTTTTACCAGATTTTCAGGAAAAATGTATAAAAATACAATTCAAAGTTAAAAATCATGGCAAATTTCCATGTCATGTAAAAAAAACTTGTCAATTATCAATCTTCCAAATGCCCTGAATCAAACGGTATGCCATATGCGTGGATGTACACAGGGACATGGCCACCAACTAGCTCAAATGGGACACATGCACAAGTGTAATTACAAGAAAAAAATCAAAGTGCTCTGTAATTTCAAACAGCCCCAAAACTTGGAAATGCCCCCCACAAATAAAACCCCCAACTAAATATCAATCTCCCACATGTTCTGATTCGAACGGTATGCCCTATGTGTGGATGCACACAGAGACGTGGCCACCAACTAGCTCAAATGGGACGCATGCACAAATGCAATTACAAGAAAAAATCAAAGTGCTCTGTAATTTGAACAGCCTACACTTTTGCTAAGGAAACAGTCCAGAAACATGGAAATTCCCCCCACAAACTATATATTTTTGGAATCTACACACCTTCAGCTACGTTACGATGCCATGCTTTCATACATACATGAAGAATTCCAGACCCAGTGATCCAAAGAACTCTGTGTTTTTAGGAGGTTTTGTGAAAAATAAAATAAGATGATTCAAGGATTGAAATCCTACCTAAACCAACTTGACAAGCAAAAAAACCCACTAAATGTCAATCTCCCACATATCCTGCATCAAACGGTATGCCATATGTGTGGGTGCACACAGAGACGTGGCCACCAACTAGCTCAAATGGGACACATGCACAAGTGTAATTACAAGAAAAAAATCAAAGTTCTCTGTAATTTCAAACAGCCCCAAAACTTGGAAATGCCCCCACCAATTTTGGGGCTGTTTGAAATACAGAGCACTTTGATTTTTTCTTGTAATTACACTTGTGCATGCGTCCGATTTGAGCTAGTTGGTGGCCACGTCTGTGTACATCCACGCATATGGTATACGTTTGTCAGAACATGTGGAGAGTGATATTAGTGGGGGGGGGGTGGGGTTATTTTGGGGGCATTTCCAAGTTTTGGGGCTGTTTGAAATTACAGAGAACTTTGATTTTTTCTTGTAATTAACTTGTGCATGTGTCCCATTTGAGCTAGTTGGTGGCCACGTCTCTGTGTGCACCCACACATATGGCATACCGTTTGATGCAGGATATGTGGGAGATTGACATTTAGTGGGTTTTTTTGCTTGTCAAGTTGTGGTTAGGTAGGATTTCATCCTTGAATCATCTTATTTTATTTTTCACAAAACCTCCTAAAAACACAGAGTTCTTTGGATCACTGGGTCTGGAATTCTTCATGTATGTATGAAAGCATGGCATCGTAACGTAGCTGAAGGTGTGTAGATTCCAAAAAATATATAGTTTGTGGGGGGAATTTCCATGTTCTGGACTGTTTCCTTAGCAAAAGTGTAGGCTGTTCAAATTACAGAGCACTTTGATTTTTTCTTGTAATTGCATTTGTGCATGCGTCCCATTTGAGCTAGTTGGTGGCCACGTCTCTGTGTGCATCCACACATAGGGCATACCGTTCGAATCAGAACATGTGGGAGATTGATATTTAGTTGGGGGTTTTATTTGTGGGGGGCATTCCAAGTTTTGGGGTGTTGAAATTACAGAGCACTTTGATTTTTTCTTGTAATTACACTTGTGCATGTGTCCCATTTGAGTGTGGTGGCCATGTCCCTGTGTACATCCACGCATATGGCATAACGTTTGATTCAGGGCATTTGGAAGATTGATAATTGACAAGTTTTTTTACATGACATGGAAATTTGCCATGATTTTAACTTTGAATTGTATTTTTATACATTTTTCCTGAAAATCTGGTAAAAAAGCGAAATTTTACATGAAACTGCGCCCACACCATGGTGGTATGCATAAAGGAATCACACCATTGTGTAGCTGAAGATGGTAGATTCCATATATAGTTTGGGGGGGTATTTCAATATAGAGGGGTGTTTAGTCTGACAAATCTGAAAAGTTGCTGTAATTGGGCCATTGTTCATTGGCTCTTTGTGGCTAGTTGATTCCACGTTTGCGTGTGTAACCATACATAGGGCATACCGTTTGATTCCGGACATTTGGGAGATTGATATTTGGTACTTTTTTTTACATTACTTGGGATTTTGGCATGATTTCTACCTTTGAGAGTGTTTTTTTTCAATTTTTTTAGAAAATCTGCTAAAACTGTGAACTTCTAGAAGAACTGCGCCCACACCATTGATGGTACGAATGAACAAACTACAGAATTTTGTAGATAAAGGTGTGAGGATTCGAGAAATATATGGTTGTGGGGGTTGTTTTGTGGGGAAAAATTGCAGACTGTTCAAATTCAGATTTGACTGAATATTTTTGTGTTTCTGAGCCATTGTGCATTGTTTCACTTTGTGTCTTTTGGCTTCCACGTCCACGTGGGTAACCCACAATATGGCATACCGTTTGATTCAGGACATTTGGGAGATTGAATTTAGTAGCTTTTTTTTTACATTCCATGGGGTTTTGGCATGATTCTACCTTTTGAAGTTGTTTTTGTTCATTTTTTTCAGACAAATGCGAATTTCTACGAAGAACTGCGCCCACACCATTGATGGTATGAATGAACAAACTACAGCGACGTAGCTGAAGGTATGTAGATTTGAGAATATATAGTTTTGCGGGGGTATTTCCAAGTTAGAGGGGTGTTCAGTTTGAAAAATCTGGGAAAATGCTGTATTGGCTCACTGCACATTGTTTTACATTTTGACTAGTCGTTCCACGCCCGTGTGTGTAACCACACATATGGCATACCGTTTGATTCAGGACTTTAGGAGATTATATTTGGTAAGGTTTTTTAACATTACATGGGGTTTTGGTGTGATTTTGTAACTTTGAAATGTATTTTTCTCAATTTTCCAGAAAATTGTGTAGAAATGCGAAATTCTAAGAAGAAACGCGGCCACACCATTGATGGTATGAATGAACGAACTACAGTGCTACATAGCTGAAGGTGTGTAGATTTGAGGAATATATAGTTTGTGTGGGGTATTTCTGGTTATCAGGGTGTCTGTGGAAAAAACTGCAGACTGTCCAAATTCGGAGTTGGCTAAATATTTTCGCTGTTTCTGAGCCTCGTGCATTGTCTCATATCATGGCTTTTCGCTTCCACGTCCGCATGTGTAACCACACATATGGCATACCGTTTGATTCAGGACATTTGGGAGATTGATATTTAGTAACTTTTTTTAGATTCCATGAGGTTTTGGCATGATTTCTACCTTTTGAAGTTGTTTTTTGTTCATTTTTCAGAAAAGTGCGAACTTCTATGAAGAACTGCGCCATACCATTGATGGTATGAATGAACGAACTACAGTGCTACATAGCTGAAGGTGTGTAGATTTCAGGTATAGTTTGTGGGGGATATTCTGAGTTACGGGGGTGTTTTGTGGAAAAAACTGCAGACTGTCAAATTCGGAGTTGGCTAAATATTTTCGCTGTTTCTGAGCCATCGTGCATTGTCTCACTTTGTGGCTTTTCGCTTCCACGTCCGCGTGTATAACCACACATATGGCATACCGTTTGATTCAGGACATTTGGGAGATTGATATTTAGTAACTTTTTTTAGATTCCATGAGGTTTTGGCATGATTTTTACCTTTTGAAGTTGTTTTTTGTTCATTTTTTCAGACAAATGCGAACTCTACAAAGAACTGCACCCACACCATTGATAGTGTGAATGAACAAACTACAGCGTTACATAGTTGAAGGTGTGTAGATTTCAGGATATATAGTTGTGGGGGTTATTTCTAAGTTACGGGGGTGTTTTGTGGAAAAACTGCAGACTGTCCAAATTCGGAGTTGGCTAAATATTTTCGCCGTTTCTGAGCCATCGTGCATTGTCTCACTTGTGGCTTTTCACTTCCACGCGCATGTGTAACCACACATATGGCATACCGTTTGATTCAGGACATTTGGGAGATTGATATTTAGTAATTTTTTTTTACATTCCATGAGGTTTTGGCATGATTTCTACCTTTTGAAGTTGTTTTTGTTCATTTTTTCAGAAAAGTGCGAACTTTACGAAGAACTGCGCCCATACCATTGATGGTATTTGGGAGATTGATATTTGGTAACTTTTTTTTACATTCCATGGGGTTTTGGCATGATTTCTACCTTTTTGAATGTTGTTTGATGTTAATTTTTTTTGAAAATCTGGTAAAAGTGCAAACTTCTACGAAGAAACTGCGCCCACACCATTGATGATATGAATGAACGAACTACAGCGTTACATAGCTGAAGGTGTGTAGATTTCAGGAATATATAGTTTGTGGGGGGTATTTTTGAGTTGGGGGGGTGTTTTGTGGAAAAACTGCAGACTGTTCAAATACAAAACTGGCAAATTGTTTTTGCTGCTACTGACATTTGGCACTGGTCACGCTCTGGGTTAGTTGGTAGCCATGTCTCTGGGTACACCCATGAATGTGGCATACCGTTTTATTCGGGAGGGGATAGGCTTTCATATTTGAGATGCGTTTGAACTTTCCTCCACAGTTTTTAGCTGAAATTCGCATTTGATTTTGTCTCTGATTTTACAGTTGAGGAAAAAAAGGAAAATGTGAGAAAGTAACTTACAATTTGACGAGAGCTGCGTCCGGGTATCTGCATTTTGATCGAAACTTACCTCACTCGAAAATCCTGGGGTGTGTAGTTTTCTAAAAATATCTCACTTGTGGGGATATTTTAGATAATTTGGTAGATATTCTATGGTAACTGTCAGTAGTGGTTATACATTTTAATTTGGTGTTATATTCTTGAAGGTGCAGTTTTAGTTTGGGGGGGTCTCCTGTACAGGAAACGTCGGGTACCTACATATATCTGGTATCGTTGTACTCGGGAGTATCTGAGCTTTTAGAAACAGTAGATTTTGTGTGCAACCTTAAGATAACTATAAGTAAAAATGGGAAAAATCCATGAAAATGTGCAAATTTTTTATTTTTTTTACATATTTACCCATAATTCCAGTAAAATTTCCAGAAAAGTTACAATTTTGTTACCATGTTAAAGTACACTTTGTGCTGAAAAAAACAATGTATAATATTCCTGATTTACTGCAGGTTTCCTACTGTAAAATTAGTCTAAAACGATTAAGGACAAAATCCTGAAAATTCTTCTGGAGTTAACGCAAAAAAAATATGAAAATCTCCTGGCAGTGAAAGGGTTAATATAGAATGATTACCCCCCAAAACTCCAGGTTTGTTACATTCTAACCTTCACCCAAAGCTCCCACACTGAGGAATTACAACTCGCACAACTGCAATCCATAACCGGTCTCCTCTCTGCTTCCTAGTAATGACTGTCCGTCATGGGCACGACGGTAACGTCACTGACAATGGATGACTGCTATTACCGATCAAGCGGCAACAAGCATGCTTGTAACCAGCTTTCAGCAGGAGAAAAGGACGAGGCAAAGGAATCGTGGTTCTGTAAGTTGTAATTCCACAGCGTGGCTTCTGAGGAAGTGGCTGTAGCCACGAAACGCATCAAGCCAGAACCCACCTTCTGTGGTGTTGTTCCATGATTGCTAATTTGTTTCAATAGAAGCACTTATGTATCCGTGAGTAGCCACCTCGATTCCTTTCTCTCTGGGACTACCTAGTACTATGTTCCTCCCATGCTTGGGAGTGTGATCTGGAGCCGATTGATACTAGAGTCCGGGTTGAGCTCCGAGCTGATCCACAGGTGTATCTTTCCTCAGCGTGGGAGCTTTGGGAGAAGGTAAGAATGTAGCAAACCTGGGGTTTTGGTGGGTAATCATTCCATATATGAAAAGTTATTTTGAGGCTGGAGTTGCCCTTTAAACAGAGCATTATAATCAGGAAAGCAAAAAGATCAACCGCAAAATACAGTACAAGTATCTTCCATTGGATTTCATTTAAATCCGTGTTCTCAGTAAGTACAGGAAACATATAGGCTTTTGCTTTGTGCGTGTTTTGAAGTATAAATACTTTTTATCGCTTTTAGAAAAGTCCATGAAAATATAAAAATTCAGACTCTATCAAAACCAATGACAAACCTGGACTTTAATTATGCGCCAGTCTCGTCATTAGACGGGTGTTTCTGTACGTGTAGTTTAAGCTAAAAACATCTTGGCACAGCTACTGCATTTAAATGATTATAATAAATGTAATAAATGTAATACATACCAGGTTTTCTTGGCTGGCAAATGCATATTTTAGTGCAATGATTTGACGCGTTCTACATACACATTGTTGTAAAACGCTATTAGATCCCCTCTCTCTGCTTGTCCACAAATACCAACAGATAAGCCATTGGGGGTCGGATGAGAGTCATTGGAATCTGCAAAGAACAAAAAAAGAGCAAAAGAAATCTAAAAAAGCAGAAACTATGTCAGGGATTCTCAAACAGTGTGCCTCCATGCATTTCTAAACCTATGAGGGAAGACATGTTTTCAAAAATCTATATACTACTGTAAAAAAAAAAATCCATTAAAGGCCTAAAGCATTGAGAATAAAAGGATGCCCATGTTAATCTGAATGAGATGGCATGTCCCTCACCCAAAGGAGTACTATATGAACCCCAACTCCTACAGTAAGTTTGAGCATACAATTAACCCAGGGTTGTGTTAGTGATCTGTACAAAAGCCAAGGAAAATATGTTTCTATTATGCAGCGGACCCCACTGCAGCACATAAAAAAAAAATTTAGTAGTGATTTTGTATCTGATTTAAGGTGTATTGCACTTCAAGGAATTGTGGGGCAAAATTAAAACATTTTAACCTTTTTATGCACTCCCACAGACTTGTATTAAGTGCAATCTGCACAAAACGGTATGAAAAGATAATTACATGATTTAGAAAAATGCAACAGATCACATGGCACACAGAGGGTCCAGCAACTGAACTCAGCAGTGTGGCCTAAGCCCCCTGTGATTTCCTTATGTTCTTAGAAATATCTTCATTGTGAGGTACCCATTAATTGTAAAAAAGCACTTAAATGAATAGTTCACGTAAAAAGTGAACTATTCCTTTAATGTATTGATTGAAGTCCAGGAGGTTAAGGAGCTATGCCTTACCTGTTCTTCAATCAATTCCCCAGTAGCGAAGTGAAGAACAAAGAAACTTACTTTACTCGCGATCCACCACAGCACGACAGGTCCCAACCGCTTCCTGGTTCAGAGTAACTATGGCGTGCAAGCTATATTGTTACTCTAAACAGGAACCTGTCTTCACTCAAAAAGTAAACTATTCTTAAATGTATTGATTGAAATATTCCTTTAAAATAATGTTCATTGGCAATATAAGCACTAAATACAGACATGTTTATGAAGCACATTTGCTGTTCCTTCATGTTAAAGGTTTTCTCCATACAGGTATAAGCAAGAAATCGATTGTTCTTACCACAATCTATCATCTCAACATCCTGGTTTACATCAATTCATCTTGCCTTGTCTGGGTAACCTCTTCAGTAATACATTTCTATATACCTGCAAGAAAAGTCAAGTAGGTAAACACCATTGTCAGTCATGTAAATAAGATGCACAGCCTTACACAATCTAAAAATTTTATTGTATTCGTTGTATTATTAAAGGAAAAGAATCCCTCTTTCCTCCCTATTAGTAGTACCAATGGTGTGGGACCTAAAACACCACCCATGGGTACTTTATTAATCAGCTATTTAAAGGCCTATTTCCTTCATCCCAACCCCTCAGCATCACTTGTACCCAGGGTGAGGATCTTAAGCGCTAGGTCTTCACCCCTGGGTTTAGCCTGCTTAAATCAAACAAATGATCGACCTGGCGTCTACCCCAAACCTGCTTGACATATCACCCAATATTAAAGGTGGTTTCTTGTATGAAATAGAGAAATGAGGCTCTGGTCCCACTCCTTGCCCAAGAGCACCCAGGCGCCGGAAGCCTCCTAGAGTTTGTCCCATAGAGGCAGCGATGGAGTAATAATTATAAAAAAACTTATTGTCCTATTGTGCACCCGATTGTCGTTAATGATAGGACAATTTGTATTGTGATTTAAAAGGACAAGCAGCCTATTACAGTAGTGAACATTGTATGTTTAGCATTTAAAAGGAAGGGAAAAAAAAAAAGATAAGCAATATAAATATATATAAAAATAATTACAGCAAAAATAGGAAGATAAATGTTCTTACATGGCTGTTTGCTTGGGGCTGGTTCCGGTAACATTTCATGATGTCATGGAATAATCTCTCCTCTTTGCAGATCTTGAAAGAGAGGAAAAAACTCAAACTGTACATTGTTGTAGAACAAAATTAGACCGGAAAAAATGCATTCAGCAGTAAACAGTATGGGACCAAAATTAGAGTAAATGGCAATTTTTTTAACACAATATACATCCCTTTAACTATAAACTGACATATTGAGGGACCAACCCATATGAATATGCTGGTTTCCTTTTCAGGTGTCTCAACCATCTCTACCCAGGCAAAGCCTGATATGGACATGTATGGAACCGTGAAAATTTTTTTTATTTTATCTGAAAAGATCATTATGTCTGAAGACTCCTGTCAGTGCATGGCCGAATACATGTTTGTTATCAAAACTATAACAATGAAAAAAACCAAAAAAAACCCATAGAAAGTATTTATAGTTATCACAGATATAATCATAAAAATATGAACCTTGGCCATAATGTACACAGCACAAAGGAGAAGCTGATCCAAGTGTCTGTCTTTCATTAGGTCTGTGCAGTGAACCAGTGTGAATTCAAAGAGAGTCCAGATCTTTCTCCTTAACTCATTGGAAACATCCAACTTCAGACACAGTCACGGAGACGAACACTTGCTAAGTGATACACCTGCAGTACAAAATAAAAGGGGGAAATTATATACTGCAATAAACCAATTGTGCTACTTTTCAATACAAATTAAAAGGGTTTTATACCCAACTTCATCCCCCAACTCCCATTAGTAGTAACAAAACCATGCAAGTCCACACCCCATGGTACTTTTTCAATCAGCTGTTTAAACTCCCTTCACAGCTCCGGTCTGCTCAGTCCTCTCCAATCAGTCAGCAACAAGAACAATGGGAAGAAATGCTCTGCAAGAAGCGCATTTCCCGATTGGTCCCATTGCGCACTGAAGGAAGAATATAAAATGGACCACAGCATTAAGGGAAACATTTAAAACAGATTGGAAAAAGTACCTTACTATGCTACTATAAAAATCAATTTAGTAAGTAAAGCAAACAAACAATACTATAAAATTTCTGAAAATTTAAATCCCCATAATCATCACTTTCTACACATTTGAAAGTAATTTTAAAGGGACACTTTGGTAAAAATAGAAATAAAGACCTAAGCTTAGCCATTATATAACCTGTGTAATGATCCGATTCCACTTTCTTCAGCAGTCAGGGAACACACTCACAAGGCCGACATCTTACAGCTTCCCCGATGCACCGCTTACTCAGAATGCGGTGCAAGCATGCCTGCAGTAGAAGACTGAGCCATGGTCAAGCCGATGTGAAGGTGAAACTCCGCCCCTTTAGTCAAGCAGCCAATTGCTCGGTAGTGTGTAGTAAGTGCTAATACCAAATTTCTTTACTAATGCATTTCTCTCTCTCCCTGCTGTGGACTGCTTACTGCCAACTCCATCCTGTTTGCTTTTATCTATGTTCCGTATGGCTCCTTCATTCATAGTTGATCACTATAATCTTTGCATAGACCTGCTATGACACTGAGATGTTGACTGAAGTAGCAGGGTCTAAGCAGAGATCGGGATACAGTGATCACCTGTGAATGAAGGAGCGTACGGAACATAGATAAAAGCAAACAGGATGGAGGGGGCAGGCAAAGCAGTCCACAGCAGGGACAGAGAGGAATGCATTAGTAAAGAAACAATAGTGGGGAAGAGAGTTGCCCAGAGCAGGTTGATTAATCAAATGACTAGTGCAGGGATAGGCTGTGTGATTCTAACTGTACAGTAAATGGCAGAGACTCAGAGTTCATTAAATGGCTTTTCAGGTTACCAGTAGTAGCCTATTTTCCCATGACATAGCTGATTGTACAGGAGCGTCACGCCCAGTTGACATCTTTAGACAGGAAGCCTATTATGAGCATCAAAAGTGCCCATAACAAACATGTCCACTCCCAGACCCCCAAAAAATAGCAAATGGACAAAAAATAAAGGTTTTTATTCAATAGCAACACCAGAGGGGTAAGTCCCTTAAACATATTTTGGACAGATTTTTTCCACCAAAGTTCCCCTTTAAGCTCATCTGTCCTTCTAGGTGTACATTTCCTTAATAGTACCGTACGGGAGACAATTTAGTTCAAAAGCAATCATAATGAATCTTAATGAATGAATGAACAGCTCATACTATTTACAATGGCTACATTTGTGGATTATTCTTAACGTCACCAATTCTTCTAATGTTAAAAATGCAAGGGAAAGCAAAAGAAAAAGAATGGACACAGTGTAACAAACATGTTTATGCTGTAATGCTCACCTTTCTAAGAACAAAGCCAGAGATCCAGTTTTTCTGGGTCTATTTGCAGATGTGGGACAAGGATCCTGCATTCGGCCCAACTGATGCTTAGGTGATGGGCTGATTAAAGCTTGTGCAGTTAAGGGAACTGGAATATCATTTTCTTTTTGTGGTGGGGAGGTTTTCATTAGCCTGGAAAGGCTCTTATCACTTTCAGTTTCTGCCCCTTGAAAAATAATTTAAAAAGGGCAAATCATTAACAGCAATAGTTTAAAAAAGGGGGAAATTTGAATAAACTAAATGAATGTGAATGAAAATGAGGTATTGTTATTGTCAAACACATGGCGGCCGTACACGCAACAATCCCGCTATTGTACAATCGTTTTCTGGCAATTAAATCATTTTTCGATAGGTGGTAAAATCATACAAATTTTATAAGGTCGTCTATAGACAATACGGCTATCGTAGGATAACAGAATATCCCATATCGTAAGATCGGGGTTGTTACATGTATGACCACCATTAGAAATAAACTCTAAATGTCAGCCGTTCACTTACAGGAGTTAAATTCCTCCTGGTATTAATACTAAGGCATTTACCATTGCCAGCTAAGGTAAGTCTCTGCCCAGTAGTTGTCCCTGCTTTATCTGGAGACAGCACATACGTTCAGCTGGAAGGCTCAGTGCAATTCTGATCCGTGTGATATCTGGGGTGGTTAATTTCTCGCCAACTGGCTCCCTTAGGCAGTCATCTCCAAGAGCTCCTCTTGGCACTACCAGCAGTGGTGAACTGTAGCGATCATGAACGACGGGAGAGAATGTCGAACAGTCTAAAAATGATAAAGAAAAATGTCCTTAATAAGTTAAGTTCGTTACCCTGGATCCAGCCTATAGGAGAGGACTTCAATTTTTGTTAAACTTGTTTATTATTGAAGCTTTACATAATAAACATAGCAATGTATACAAGTGTGTAGTATTTATGTCATAAATTACATTTCACATTATGCCAGACAGAAATTATACATATATGAAATCTTTTCACAAATAAAGCTTCAACATGCGGGGAGGCAGGATTGGAGAGCATTAATCTTGGTGATTGACATATAAGCTCATAAATTGTGCCAATCCATAAGTTCTGTAATAAAATATCCTTGTTTTCTTTATATACAAGTTGGGATGTCACATGTACGATCTAGCGTATATTTGGGGGTATTTCATTTGAATTAAAATTATTATGCTTCAAATGGGTTGCAGGCTGGGGCTTTAACCCAATCCTCAAATATAATCATACCATAGTCCCAAGATACTGGTGAAGTTATCTGGGCATCCTCTGCCTTGGTAGATTAATTAAATACAGGGGGTCACTTGCGTAGCTTGGGGGCTCGAGGCGACACCCAATTGAGTATGATGTTGCGCCTAGCATAAGGGGGGGAACTTAACACTTTTATTCCACGCAGCCTGGCCAAATATTTAGCAGCATCTTAATGCTGGAAGTTAATCAGCATCTCATACTGTTTTTCCCAGTTATATCTATTTTACCAGATATATATTTCCAACCTGCACTGGTTTATGCAAACTTGTCTCACCTCGCCTACAAGGTCCCCCAATATCTGTACGAACTTCTTTCAGACGTGGATGAACAATTGGAGAAACAGGCATCATGGGCAAGTGGCCACACCAGCTTCATTACCAGTTTCAAAGTTACTGGGAATAATGACCTACAAAATCCAAAGCACAATGTTAACGGCCAATAAATCTAAAATGATCATACCGTGTATACATAAAACCCCAAGGCAAATTATCGGACTGTGCTGGTACTATGCAATTAGTGCCCAAAGGCAAATAAGCATCATGGAAGCTTTGGCTAGTTAATGTCCTTTTAAAAGGGAAAAAAAAAAAAAAAAAAGGTCAACTCCTCATGCAGTTTATTTCACATACTTCTTCACATGTTGGGACACTCTCATTGGTTTCAACAAGTGTCCAGAGACAACAGATCACTGGTCCATGCGCGACTCTCTAAAATCTGTTCTTCAATGCTGTTCAAATGTTTTACCATATCTCGCGACAGTCCTTCTTCAGAGCGAATAAACACTTCTATGACCTAAAGAAGAATTAGAGAGGTATGCAAGACAGTTCCCCATCTAGTACACCTGATATCCAGGCAATCATACAAATGGTATAATGAACAGTCTAACAGCATTTACCTTGTAGAAGTAGAAAGCGCTTAATTTAGAACTTCAATGGTCCATGGGAAAATTCTGGGAGAGGTGTATGCAAAAAGGACAATTTCCAGACAGCAAGCAATCAAAGAGCGATGAAATATATCCTGCTCTAGAAGAGCCTGAAAAATTATTTTTTTTAAAATGTATGCATTTTGAAACAACAAGCGAATTTCATGCAACTAAACCCTGTAAAGCAGGGGAGTCCTTAAATGGTATAACAGGGACCCAGAGTGCAGAGAATTAGAAGCACAGTGGGTTAACCACAGGTTGGCACACCTGCTGCAAGGAAACCTAAGGCTAGGAATAGAAGTGTTGATAATTCAGTCTGATTCCCCACTGAAACCAATAGTTTCCAATCAGGCCAAAATATCAGCCATAACTTACAATCACTCCTGACAATTTAATTGGAACATGGCAGTTTTAGTTTTCAGCAGACCAATGCCCGCTTCTGCCGATGTTAGAACATCCATGGGTGACATTCTTCTGGATAACTTAAATGCTGGGTAGCAAGGATAGGTCGCTCTCCCCCCCTCCCCACTGTACAAAACCCATTTCAGTGATTATTTAATGATTGCTCCAATGGAGATTTATCTAACTTTGTGTGTATAGAGCTTTGCTCAGTGTCATTGTTAATTCATCATAAACAGATTAAGTCAAGAGTAGCAAAATAGGTCCAAATATCTTACAGTCATATCTTTTCCAAGAAGTCTCCGAGTTTCTTGACTACTAGGTTTCTAGTACTTTAAAGTACAAAATTTCAGCGAGCTTCCACCTATTGGTGCAAAATCTGTAATAAGACATAGAAGGGAATAGGAATGTAATTAAACCATTTTGAGCTATTTACCATTTTAATAAGTATCCCTGGACTAATAAAAACAAAATACTTTTATACTTTTCATATTTTTTTTGTAACCAATAAAATTGTAATAATCTAAAAGAGAAAACAATGCTGCTAATTATAACCTAAACACCAACATAATGCTTGTAGCTAGTTTGGATTTTGAGAAGAAAACTGTTCACTTGGCTAGACAAATGCGATTAGCAGGACAGAAAAAGACAATTTAAATATAAGGAACAATTTAATTATGTAAAGTTTGTAAATACATTTGTTACTGCTAAATTTTTTGCCCATAACTAGATGAGGGTTAGTATTACATAACTTACCATATGAGACCCAGCATGGTCATCGGTTGATTGCGTGTAATGCTGGCAGAAGCGGTGTCCCAAATCTCTGGCAATATTTAGAACATTCTCAAAAGGGTTTCTAACACATGATCGTAAATACAAAACTAATAAGTAACTGTGGTCCAAAAATGACAGGTAAATTGACAGGATATGCTATCCTGAGTATTTTCGCAATTTACTTTCATTATTTTTTTTATATATACGTTTTGAAGATATTTAAATTTTTAAGTGTGATATGGTAGCAGCATCACCATATCCCCTGCACTTCCTGCTTCAAAACCATTTGTAAGCCTCTCTTCCCTATGTCTCCTCCTCCTCCCTGGAGTGAACCGTCTGCCGCGGCCACTGTCGCGACCGACAGTCATTTGTCCCAACCGAGCACTCGATAGTAGCGAACAGTCGGTTGGGACAAATAATTTCCCCGTGTGTACCCAGCCTTAGTCACTCAATCTCTTCTTAGTTTGTTCTGCTTTCTTCTGCACTGATCATGTGCCAAATGCAGATTAAGAGGAACTAGTATGTGACTGCAGATTCAGAACTCCCACCCCCTAACTTTATCAGTGATTTCTTTATATCTTGGGCTGTGCAGCAAAGAGAGAGGTGGTTGATGGCTCAATTTAAAAAAGGTAGGAACTTGGCCTTTCATTTAAATCAACATGTTTGGAGACCACGGTTCCCCTTTAAAGGGTATGTACACTGTAAATACAACGTAATGTTACTAGATAGCTTAGGCTTCAATGAAATGGTCGCTTTCTTTGTTCTAGCGTCATCCCATACAATACCTTTACTCCTTAAAAAAATTTTCCTCCAACTGTATCCTCCCGTTTTTAGCTCCGCCCCCACGAGATTGTGGAAATCCCTTTGTCAAACAATACTGTGTCTGGTTGCAGAGCGCAAGCCTAAGCTATCTAGTAACATTAAGTTGTATATACCCTTTTTTTGGCCCTGCAAAGATTTTATGGGTAAGCAAAATCCCATTAGCTTAGAAGAGTAAATACGGTAGCCAGCTTAGAAGAATAAGAAGATAAAATGCTGCTTATCAAAATTACAAAACACTGCATTTTAGATTAACAGATTGGTTAAAATTAGTTGCAACTTATGAAACCTGTTCTCTAAAGGGGGAATTGTGGTCTCCATACAAGTGCCTACAATTACAAGGGCAATTAAAAACAGCTCTATTCTAACTTTCAAATAAGCCTAGGATGATGTCTGTGTCTGCATTAAGTCCAGGTTCACACGTGCAAATGTATCTTCCTGGTTTGGTGGTGTCTATCCTGCTTTAAATAATGAATGGAGACTTCTAGCTAATTTCATGGTAGCCCATTAGGAAATGCTTTAAGAGGCTTTAACAGCATTCCACAAGCTAAATGCAAAATTAGAGAGCCAGCTACATTTTTAGGCTTTATTGTGCCTTCTTCAATGTAATGTAGGCCTGTGGTTTTGCTTTGACAGACATATCAGTTCCACCTACACGAAAAACTTTTTTTAATGCTAATTACAGGCCTGCAATCAATTTCTGTTCTTTCCTCTGCCTATGGACACTTTGGAGAGGCAAATCTTTGTTTTTAGGCTTGTGGATAGCTTTTTATTTTTACATATTTAATTTAAGAAAAGTTAAACATTCTAATCAGCAGTGCAGTCAATTTTGCCTTAATGACACCATACGGAGTATATTTTTTGTCTCAAACAAATGTTAAGACCTATATAGGTCAGAAACGTACTTGAAGACTTCAATAACTGTTCACTAGGAGCATTTCGGAGTCCGGCAACCATGCTCTGTAACCTGCTCACACACTGCGTAGCAGATGACACGGGAGTGATTACAGCTGCGGCCCTCCTCTCAGGTACTTCCTACCAGTTAGAGGGGTAGATGGTGCAAAGGACCTTTTCTGTTAAAAAAGAAAAAAAAAACCTTGTAGAACTATTTTTAAAATGTGAACAGATCAGCTAATAAATATGTTTGACTGGCTGCTAAATAAACAGCTATGTTTTTCCCCACTTCCTGTTCTTTTCATTTATTTTGGTGGCATGACCACTTTATTCCCCCCTATGTCTGCCAATGTGAGAATTTCTGTATTCATCTCACTGTCCTTAAATAGCATGTACTTTATAAATGATCCCCAGCTCTGAAACACTATACGGTTTAGTACTAATGTAAACGATTAACAGAGGCGTACGTGGATAATTAACCCCAGTGATACTTCCTAGGTAACTTTTTTAATTTACAGGGAAATATGTACCTTTTCAAAATGCTGCTGGAGATTGCTGTCAGTAGTTTGCGTGGAGTGCAGTTTCCCATGGGAACATCCATTAGGAATTTTCTGGGACTCCCAATTCCTCCTTCTGCATCTACTCCCAGAAACACACGCTCATCAAATCTCCCTTTGTAAGGACATACTCCTCATACTCTTTATTCAGAGTTTTACTTTAGAAGAAAGGAGAAGATAAAATATTTATTAAATCACCTGCAATGATTCAACTAATTAGATTTGTGGAAAACAAAAACGTCTATAGCGTGTGAAAATGAAATCCACTAGAACCCTAAGGCTGCTATAACACAAGCCAGATTCCAACACACTGCCTTGTGGGAATTAAAGAGGAGCTGCAGATATTTCAAACACGACCAGTCAATTGGCCTTTTTAAAATAATGCAATCTGGTGAAAATGTCCACCACGTCTGATCCATTCTTTATACGATTTTGCAGCCATGTCATTGCTCCATTTTTTTCATAAACCAATTGATATGAACTAACAGGTAGGTCAGACAACTATTACATATTTAAAATAACTCACTTGTTGTCAGTGAAACTAGAAACATCCAGTAAGCAGCATCCTTTTAATATCTGTAAGGGAAAAAAAAAAAAAAAAAAATTATATGTAGTCATAATTAACTTATTTAATCTATATGTGAACTTTAAATTTTTTCTCTTCTCTAATAATTAGTTTTTTTATTTTATAAACAATATTCATGACCTGTACAGTACAACTATTCTACTGTAATCTGTTTCACTTGAATGGTAAGGAAACCCTATGTGAACTCACTGTAACCTGTCTAAACACATAAAAAGTACCTTTATATGTTCACTCATCCTTACTGTAACAAAGCGTAACCATTTGCCTTAAAGGGCACGCTAACCTAAAACAAAATTACTGAGAACACCCCCTTCCCCCCAAACTGGAATACTCACATAGCCCAATACTGCCAGTAGGGGTGTTAAGCTGGCTTATGCCTGCCACGTACTCTTCTTGTGAGCGATGCAAAGCTCAGAGCTCAATGAGCTTTAGAAGTGCTCAGGAAAGCACCGGGCTTACTCTGCAGTCATTGGCCTATCATCTATGACTGCAGCGTATACCAAAAGAGCCTTAGATGAGACCAAAATGTTACAATGGACCAAATCGGCTATAAACGCAAAAGTAGTGCTAGTAGTAGCAGAACTAATACGAACAGGGCCATACATTTGTTAGTAATCCTATTCTAAATTAATACACCAGAGCCAGGGAAAGCTGAAAGGACCATGGTGCATCTATTTCTCAACTCCCCTCTCTTTCTTGAAGTTGCATGCAGAAACAGAAATAGGATAAGAGAACCCTATGAAACTATTTGATTCAGGTCAAATAATTCAATGCATAGTACTATGCTAGCCATCATTTATCATGAGATAGGATTAGTCAAAACATGATTTATAATTAGAAAATTAGAAATAGTAACTTTCAGGACTTTGGTACTAAACCCAAACAAAATTCTAAAAATAATTTGTGTTGCCAGACAATTCACCAGATCATTCATTATCCTGGGAAGGGTCAAATCATACACCAAATTTAAAGATCAAAAGTATACAAAGCTATAAACCCTGCTTTATCGTTAAGTAGGTGAAAGGGACAATTTGAGTAAAATCTATATAAGAATACTTCTGTAAACATAAAAAACCTGGAAATGCCCCCCACAAATAAACCCCCCCACTAAATATCAATCTCCCACATGTTCTGAATCAAACGTTATGCCATATGCGTGGATGCACACAGAGAGGTGGCCACCAACTAGCTCAAGTGGGACGCATGCACAAATGCAATTACAAGAAAGAATCAAAGTGCTCTGTAATTTGAACAGCCTACAATTTTTCTAAGGAAACAGTCCCAAAACATGGAAATTCCCCCCCAAACTATATATTTTTGGAATCTACACACCTTCAGCTACGTTACCATGCCATGCTTTGATACATACATGAAGAATTCCAGACCCACTGATCCAAAGAAGTCCGTGCTTTTAGGAGATTTTGTGAAAAAATAAAATAAGTGGACTCAATGGTTGAAATCCTACCTAAACCCACTTGGCAAGTAAAAAAACCCACTAAACGGCAATCTCCCACATGTCCTGAATCAAACGGTATGCCATATGGGTGGGTGCAAACAGAGACGGGGCCACCAACTAGCTCAAATGGGATCCATGCGCAATTGCAATTACAAGAAAAAATAAAAAAACGCCACAACCCACCCCCCACACCTATCCCCACTCCCCCTTTTAGTGGTATTTTAGTGAAAAGCAGTTAGTACGGAGAGTCCCACAAGTTTTTTCACACTTTTACTGTGAAAAAGTTAAATCCGGTCTTTTTTGGTACCTCTGCAAAATTCCCTACTAAAATAGGCTTAGTTTCCCTTGAAATCGAACAAATAATGATCCGCGTTTACTTTAGCGATATCACCGGGGACATTGGGAAGCTTGGAGAAGACAATTTTTTTTGATAATTTATAGTTTAGTTAAAAAAAAAAAAAAAGGGTGTGTATCACTTTAAGATTTTATTTTGTGTGCATTTCCCCTTTTTTGGGGGATCATTCCCAAAGATGATCATCAAATCATCTTAGGGAATGATACCGAACTTGGAATACGGGCATAAATGCCCATTTTCCAATTCGAAATCCGATCGGAAAAATCACTTCCCAGAATCATTTTCCAGGAAGTGATTTTTCATTCATTGGCAAAATCAATAATTGGGGATCAGAAGTGATCACCAAATTTTGATCTCTGTCCCCATTTTTTTTTCTAAGTCTTCGCTAAGTAGCAAAGACTTAGAAAAAATCCTATTTGTGAATGGAACTTGAGTTCCATTCACAAAATGTATAGTAAAAGCTGTCAGCTTGACAGCTTTTGCTATACCAGGTACTGCAGCATGATCAAATTGAGATCAGGCTGCAGTACCTCAATTTAACCACCAGAGTACAGTTTCAAGGGAAGACCCCGGTGAAGGAGGAAGTTCTGTGAGTCACCGGGGTTCCCTTTCCGCTTCTGGATGATTCTCCACGTGGGACCCGCAGCTCACCGGCGATCACAGGAAAAGAGGTACCATATCTCCCGATCCCCCCCCCCTCGGATTTGGACCAAAAAAGAGGGGGATCGGGGGGGTAGGGGGGCAGTCGAATGCTGCCCCCCGATCACGGCTAGAGGGGGGCAAATTTTTTGGGGAGGGGGGAAGCCACAGATCGTATATTCACGATCTGTGGCAGTTTGTGCATTCACTGCACAGATCGTGAATATACGATCTGTGGCAGGGAAAGGGTTAAAGGGCAATTATAGTGAGAATTGTTTTTTTTTAATTTTCTAATGTATCCTATAGTCATCCCAACCACCAGGGTACCTTTAGTTTCTTTAAATTCTTCATAGTCCCCGAGATATAAGCCTTTGAATAGGTGTGATTTGTAGGAGCGCTACACCTATCTGTCACTCAAAGGCACACACCCACACAATCCAAAGCTCCCCTGCATACTGTCACACACTCTCTCACCCACACTATATGTACCATGTGCAACAGTCAAATGCTGTAGTGCTAAACACAATCAATAAACCATTAACCCAGCAATATGAGCATAACACACTATAAAACAGCCCCTCCCCCCAAGAAAAATATCTTATATACATACAAAACCAGTGACTCAAATGGAACACTAATACAGTATATATAATACAGTAATACAGACTATATACCAAACAAGACACACAGTGCAATCTATGAAATATATAGACTAAAGCAACTGAAATGTAACAGGACAACAAGCAGTGTCACTGTGTTTGTGAAGGTCTCACTACAAGCTGCTGTTACACTGACTCTCTCTTCAGTGATTATGATCTCAGCTAAGCAGGGGGAGAGATATGAACTTTAGGTAAAAAATAAATAACAATTAGCAAAGTTAGAGAACAGGCAGAGTTCAGTAACTTACTTGTAAAGAATCTCAGCACCACTTGTCCTCCTCTCTCCCCCTCTGCCCCTCCCTTCAGCATATTGCTACTTTATTCCACACTTTGATTGCTTGCAGTCTAGCTCTGGAAGGGAGGGGTCAACAGGATGTCAGCACTTCATTTAAAGTCCTTTCAACTGACAATGCTCGGACTCTGTATACAGCCCGTCACTGCTTGAGGGGGAGTAGACAGAGAGGGGAGGGGGACTACACAGCTTGGTACAAACTTCTGCCAGTGTGAAGAAATGAAGCCACACAGAAACATGAAAGTAAGGCAGCTTATACTAAGTGATCTATACATTGTATACAGACAAAGTTTTTTTTTCACTATAGTTGCCCTTTAAGTATTTGTTTTTTATTGGACATTGATTAAATATAATCCACATTTGGCATTTTTAGCCTTGGTCTAGTTGTACAATTACTTGAAATTGGTTCTGTTTTAGGTGGATGCTCCTCCTCTTTCGCCATTTCCCAGTATTAAGCAGCAAGCTATCTCTCCCCGCCGGGTCTCCCAGCAGCATTCTATTTATGTTTCTCCTCATAAGAACAGCAGCAGCTGTCTGACCCCTCGCACTGCCCTCCTGTACAAGTTTAATGGAAGTCCTTCAAAAGTAAGTTTTACAAATACACTGGTGTCCAATATATCACAAGTGTAAAAATGTGACGTGCAGGAAGTTCCTGCACAAAATTGAAATTGATTTCCTGAATTACATTTATTAGGTTTGTTCTGATATGTACATAGCAACGTTTTATTAGGTTTGTTCTGATATGTACATAGCAACGTTTCGTGTAAGTCCCTTTATCAAGCCATCAGAACATCCTTGAAACAATGAGTTTCCAAGGGCCTTAAATACAATTAGTAACAGGAAATGGTTACAACAAAGTTTAACCATTCGTAATCACACAGAATAACTTCCAAATGATAACAGTGACCTCCCTGTGGGCAAGACTAGGGAAAGACATGTAGTGTCTTTTCCTAGTCTGCCACAGGAGGTCACTGTTATCATTGGAAGTTATTCTGTGTGATTACGAATGGTTAAACTTTGTTGTAACCATTTCCTGTTACTAATTGTATTTAAGGCCCTTGGAAACTCATTGTTTCAAGGATGTTCTGATGGCTTGATAAAGGGACCTACACAAAACGTTGCTATGTACATATCAGAACAAACCTAATAAAACGTTGCTATGTACATATCAGAACAAACCTAATAAATGTATTATATTGGAACATACATGTGTACTTTTGATGCTGCTGTACTGTTAGAGACTCTATCTCTATCTATATCTATCTATCTATCTATCTATCTATATAAAAAAATTTTTTTTTTTTTATAGAGTCTACAGGACATAAACATCATGATCAAACAGGAGCAAAGAAGTCGAAAAAGAGTTATAGCTATAGACAGTGACACCGAATCCCCAGCAAAGCGACTTTGCCAGGAGAATGATGATGCTCTGCTGAAACGCCTTCAGGATGTTGTGAGCGAAAGGGCTAACCACTAGATCAACAGTAACACGCTGACTTTGGGGTTTGTCCTGCACAACAGGACAGACCCCCTGCTGGTAAAGCTTTATTTACGATTGGTTTCAGGAGTGACCATGCCAAAGTAGCTACCATCACTTCACAGCCTTAAGATGGATTGCTAAGGCAGATCTCCAAATGGCAGAGATGCCCCTGATTGCTTGTCACCTTGTCTTAGTTTTGTATTATGACCCTAATTTTCCATATGAAGCTAAATGTTTTTATAGTTGACCTGCTTGCCCTGTGTTATCATCTGTGGGATAGTATCTATTCAGTTTGCTTCCAGACCATCTAATAGACATTTTTGTTTCACAAGCAGGATAGCACTATTTTTATTTTTATGGCCCCACCTAATACTTTTAACTACATTTTTTTTTAAGGAGGATTAAGAATAATAATAATATTGTTTTTTATGAAGTGGAAGATGTTACTTTTTGGTGCCTTATTAAGCGTTGCCTGCACCATTAACAAGAGAGGTGTTCTTTAAAGCAGGTATAAGACCTGTTGGCGTCTTGGCTGCTGCATAGCTACAATACCCACCATATCTCTGAGCAGATGAAGTTTGGCATTGTAGTTATGTAATGCATTGTCTCGTACATTTGCCATGCACGCTTTTTTTAGATTAGCTGCTGCAGTTTGCATTTTTTCTGAAATTTAAAATCATCAGAGGTTAAGTGTATAGGGTGTGTGTATACAAGACAGAGATTCCCTATGTACATTCATTAGTTTGATTCAGACCCTTTAAATAGTTACTAAAGTGAGAAAAAATATATTTACCTGCATTCTAGATTTCTGTGGGAGGTAGAGGAGTGAATGTTCCAGCTGTGCGGTGGAAGAGGGGTTCAAACAATCTGAGTTCACCATTTACTCATGGCTGATAGCCTGACAGTTTCTCTTATCTTTGAAATATCTGCACTGATGGGAAAAGTGTGCACCTCTACCTCACAAAGCACTCTGGAGTATAGGTAAAACCTTTTTCCAACCTTTTCATTTGGTACTTGGTTCTCCATTAAATGTAAATGAGCCTGAAAGGATTCTTAAAATAATAATTAGGTATTTTTTCACAGTGAGAAACTACAATGGGATGGTTCAGGTCCCCATAATCTCCTCAGCTAAAATCTAGTTTTAGAAAATAAAGATTTGTCCATTTCATCTTTTTTAAATATATTTGATATTTTGGCAGAAACATCACTTTGTACATGTGAAGGTTCTCATTCATCCAGGTCATGGTATATCTGTTGTATTCAATTAGATCAACTGGACTTGAAATGTAGTTCTAGCGAACGTCTTCAAGAACTACATTTCAAGTCCAGTTGATCTAATTGAATACAACAGATATCACTTTGTACAGTTTACTGGTCTGTGTGAATTCTCCAGACTTTTAAAAGAGAAAGATACCAACTTTTAAAAGGACAATTCTGCTCACCTTTCCCACACCTAAATAGGACCAAGGTGTGGACCTAAACCACTATGTTCTCACCCGTTTGTACTTTACCGATCAGCTGTAATACTTTCATGAAGTTTCCATCACGATCCACTCTGTCCCTTGGTCAGCAATCTGGCCAATGGAAAGACATTGCAGATCTTTGCAGAGCATGTCTTCCCATTGGCTACATCACAGGCTGCAGAGACAAGCAGGAATAGGACCAGAGCAGCAAGGGAAACTTTATATAAGTATTCCAGCTGATCCATAAAGTATCCAGAAGTGAGAGCTTAGGTCTATGTCCTTACCCTGTATACTTTTAAAAGGTGGGAGAATAGGGGAGTAAGCATAATTGTCCTTTTTAATTAAAATTTATTTTGTTAAGGGAGAATTACAGTTGGAGACTTTCTCAGCATTTATAAAGTTACATTTCTAACGTTTGCCTTTTCTGAAAGTTTTAGGTTTTAACTTTATTTCTCCTTTTATTATATTTTACTCGCTAAGAATGAGAAAAAAATATTTAAAAAAAATATATATAAAAGTATTGTCTTTTATAATAATGCACCATGGCTATTCAGTGTGTAGAAACAAACTAATATTTGTGCTGGTGATGTTCCCTATTTACACTGCACACCTACAAATGTTACAGCATAGAGGGTTGCATTTTATCTTCAGGGAATAGAAGGCTTTATTTTAACAATGGTCTATGTTTGTCTAAGGACAAGGCCCACTTAAGCCTTCCGATCCACATTTCCAGTGCACTGTAATCCAATCTGTTATTGTAACACACACATGCACAAGTTTTGGTGCGTACCGTATGCGTTCCAATAATATAGGTTTTCCAGCGAAAAACGCATTGCAAAAAGTGCAATGTTTGCCGTGTGTGCAAGTAAATCCTTAAACAGATTACTGTGTGCAGTTGTGGGGGGACATTTAGTTAACGGATACATTTTTAGCTTGTGGTGAGTTTCCTTGTTATTGTTTGTTTTTTTCTTGGTAATTCTAAAGATCTCTTCCCTGTTCTTACTGAGCTAAATGTTGTGTAGTATCTACACATAATTATGGTTTGCATGCACCTTTTTTCATTTTCCTTGTACATAATGTTTATTGTACATCATCATAACTTAAGTCTCTTGCAAATTATCCCATTTAGTTGGTAGTCTAGGGAAATAAACATTCAAATTAATTTCTGTCTAGCAACCGGTTTTTGAGCTTTATAAACTTTTCTATGTAATATGTGCACATTCTGTAGATATGTAATATTAAAATCTGTACCATTTCCATATTGTTTTGTATTCATTACTGGATTGGCTATTGTGATCTTTTCCAATCTATTATCGTTTAAAGCATTTTACGAATACATTATCATAGTCAATCCAAGTATATGAGCTAGAGCCCCCTGAAACTCCTTGTATAGCGCTTGCAACATTTACAAAAGTATTTTAAAGGGGAACTGTGGTCCAAAAATTACTTTTTGCAATTAAGTCATTGGTTTTTTTGCATAGTTTTGAAGATACTTACATTTTTGTGTGTGATACGGCAGCAGCATCACCAGGTCCCCTGCACTTCCTGCTTCCTGCTCTGAAACCATGTCAGTCAATCTGCCCTGTGTCTCCTGCTCCCCTTTGCAGGCCCCCCTTGGCCCTTTCTCTTACAGCCCCATGTAGCTCCGCCCACCCGTGGGTGCATAAGCCCGTCCACACACGAGTGCATAAGCCCCGCCCACTCACGGGTGCCGAGGGCTACTCAGACTCTGCCTGAAAAGGCTGTTTTCACACAGTGAAAGAGAAGGGCTGTAGATTCCTTTACCTTCTCTGTCAGGACGTCGCACAGCAGAGAGGAGGAGGGACTTCCTGTCTCCCTCACACACTGAGGGAGTCTGAGGCTGTGCTCGCCGGCACAATCATAAAGACATACTGATAGGTTGTATGTGTCATTTATGTGCTTAGATTGTAAGCTCTTCAGGGCAGGGCCTGATGTGAATGTATACATGTAATTTGTAAAGCGATACGGAAGATGTTAGCACTATATAAATCCACAATAATAATGAGACTGTTTCCGGCTTACTATGTAGAGCCACAGTGGAAAGGGAGCCCATGTGAAGTTAAGAGGGATTCCTTTGAATCCCTCCTTTGGCACCAGGGACATCCCTAGGCCTCCCTTGTAGCTTCATTTGGTGGTCTAGTGGAGTTAATCAACTGTGATCGGCTGCTGGTCGCAGTTCAGTACCTGCAATAGTAAGCCGGGCATTGAACTACAGAATTTTTTAATGCTATTAAGCAAAGAGCGCAGATCAGTTTTTGGTGTTTAGTACTGATCACTGATCTGTGCCAAAAGAGAAAAAAAATCACTTCCCAGAAAGTATTTTCCAGGAATGGATTTCAAATTCTTAAGGGACAAACAACCAGTGACATGAGAAGTGTCCTTTAAGTTGTGTGTTTATGTCCCTGGGGATTCGGCCAAGTACATCATAGATTGGTGGGCCTTTGATTTCAAGGGGGATTTAAGGCTCATTTTCAAATGAAGGCATTAACCTAGTTGAATAGCAGTAAAAGGAAACTTGGGGCATGGCCACACTGCGCCGTACACGCAATCGCATGCGATTTTGTGTGCGATTTTGCTGTGTTCGCGCTTTTTTCTTTAGAGATAGGGAAACGCATGCAATTGCACAAAAAATGCAGATCGCAAATGCATGCACAATCGCATTGCACCCGAAAATGCATTTTGTTGCGCCAGAACTCCTGGCTCCTGATTTACATGTGAAGGATTAAACAAAAGGAACCACCGATGTATCAATCTTTTTGGGTCGGACTTCTAGGGCTTCCACCCTGTCCTATAGTGGATACAATCGTACGAAAAGGAGGTCCTTGTGTATTTTAGGTAGACCATACAAAACCGGTTTCCTGGGTTGCTCATTAAAGAGAAAATCATAAGTATTTTGGTCAATCCACGTCGCGTCAAAAGCCATGTCCAGCAAACTCTTACATTTATAAAGTGTAGTATGGGTAGGATCCTAGTCCAATTTGACATATGATCCTGATGTATTAAGATGTTCCTGCATACCACTGCTATAATACTCATAGTTAAGCAAGACTATCCCTCCCCCCTTATCCGCTGGTTTAATAATCGGCGAGGTATAATTTTTAAGATTTGCTGCCCTTTTAAGGTAAGGGCAGCATATTCATTTTGAGAAAGAAAATGTCTTTTTCTGAAATTCATGTCAGACGGAACATTATTTCTCATAAGATTGATAAAGTGGTCAATCCAACTGAAGATCCCAGGGGGTACAAATGGAGCTTTTTAAGGAAAGACCGTAGATGGTTGAATAGGTTCTTTATCTTTAAAGAATTCCTTAAGTTTCAATGCTCTTTCAAGTTTAAAAAGTTCAGTCTCAAATTTAAAGCGGTCAAACCAGCAACCATATTGAAAGGATAATCCTTTATTAAGCAAAGAAGCTTCACTCACCGTCCGAGGATGGGATGACAGATTAAGCACTCTTTGTTCCGTGGCTTTGCAGCAGAGGCCAAGTTTTTTTTTTCTTTTTGCCACGCCGGATCCCAGGCCGCCTTCTGAAAAAGGATGCTCGTTATCCCCTTGTGGCACATGTGGACCCTGCGGGCGGCAGCGCAGCCATGGAGATCGTGTAGATGCGCCTTTAGTATTGCCGGTGAGCCAGCCGTATACTGAACCTTCAGTGTAGCCATTGCAGACCCGGCGGACATTTAACCTACATGGGTGTGTGCAGGATTACCTTTGCTGCCGTTCATACATGAGTACATACCATTGTTGTGGCCCTTTAGCCAGGTTCCCTCCTTTGCCTTAAAGGGCAAGTCCACCCCCAAAACTAACTTTTTATATTTATTTGGCCCAGATAAGTGCTCCAAAACAAACTTTACAGCATGTAAATCGGTCCAGTGGTTCAAAAGTTACAGACCTTTGTAGCTGGCTTAATCCTGCAACATGGACCAATACAGCGATGAACAGTGACAGGTTACATTACCTTGCCTCTGTTCTTTTCATGTTCTTGAGCAGGTCTGTTAGCATCCAGCAGTGAGAACAGAGGAAGTTGCATCAGTAATGGTCTGACCCCTGGATTTTCCCTCTCAACCAATCACAGCTGTAAAGTTATGTGTACTGAAGAAATCCAGGATCAACAGCTGTAGCCAGCCAGCCCAGAGAGAGAGATAGAGAGAGAGACACACACAAACACAGGCAAATTTTTTTTTTTTTTCTAAGCTGCAGCTCGGGGTCATCTAAAGTGGAAGTGGAGAGGAAGTGCAGCCTGATATATATCTCATTAAATATCGGGCAAGGCAAATGATTTTGAGAAAAATGAACATGGCGTTTGAGGTTGGTGCTATTATATAAAGAACATATAAAAAGTTTATTTTTGGGTGGCCATACCCTTTAATTGTATTTATATTATTGGAGACAACCATAGATCCAATGGTCCTATCCTTCCTATAAGAAATAAGTGGGGGGAAGCGGAATTCCTCTATATTTGGTAGAGAATCCTGTGTAAGGGGCCAATGTTTATGCAGAATAGCTGCCTCCCTGTCTCCCATAGGGGTCATAAGATGTAATAAATGGCACCCTATGCCCCTTTCTGGTTTATGTGTTTAATTTAACATCCCCCTCTTGTATGCGATTTCTGGCAGTTTGCATCACTGTTTTCGGATAACCCCTTTCCTTGAACTTTCTACCCATAAGATCAAAACCAACTGATTTAATTTCTGGTTTACTCACAATGCGATATACTCGCTTAAATTGACTATACGGTTTAGACCGTTTAACATGATCTGGATGTTGGCTGATGTAAAAAAGCAATTGATTTCTATCCGTGGGTTTTTGATAGATCTCAGTGTGAAAGCGTGTGCATTTACGCACTACTCGTACCTCTAGAAAATGTACGGACGTGTCACTAATTTCCATATCAAACCTTCTATTTGGATGAATTCCATTAAGTGTCACGTGGAACCGTGATAGGGAATCCACGCCGCCCCGCCAGAGGACGAACACATCATCTATGTATCTCCACCAGGCCATACAATGGTCCTGGAAGAAATGAATGTAACCGCAGCACTCCACCAGGCTCAGATGTAGGGTTGGTGCATGCACAGGTGAGGACAACCTGCAATCCTCCAATCAATATAAAACAAAGCCATCACAAAGTAAGTAACATATACAGTATCCCGATTAACATGCAAGGTTCATACTTAATTAGTAATTACCACAAGTTCCAGATTTACAGTCACTATGCGGTTAGGACTTAGTAGCACAAAATACTGATTGAATATACATGTTAGGGAGAGGTGTGGATAGAGGAGCTAAAAGCTCCACACAGAGTATAATATGAAATAGAGCCTTCTTATAACAGACAATACCTCACAGAATCATGTTATTATAAGAGCATTGCCCTAATAATCTAACATATAAACACATATTTCTAACTTAAAGAAATGGGTGGGGACATGCAAAGTATCTTATTTATTGCCTGTCGCAAAGGCATGTGTCCAGATGTAATACAGCCTAATGGTATAGAGCAGGTGTGTTTAACTTGTGACCTTTCATGTGTTTGAAAACCACAATTCCCAGCATTCTCTGTTTGCAGTAAGTTTTTTTTTCTTAATATCCTGCAGCTAAGGCATCTGTCTAGATCTAATACAGCCTAAGCTTGTGACCTTTCACATGTTTGAAAACCACAATTCCCAGCATTCTCTGTTTTGCAGTTAGTGTCTTCTTAAAGGGCATGTCCACCCCCAAAACTATAATTCCCCCCACCACTGGCCCTACTCTGTAGTAAATATAAATCCTTACTTTACATCCAAGCTCCAAATGGTTCTCCTGTAGTCCCCTTCCCCCCGCTAAAGTTAAAAAAAAAAAAAGTGGCCACCAGGAGGATAGCAGAGTCCATATACGACTGCCTCCTGTCTCCCCTCCGGTAGAAGTTTGGCATGCGCACTGCAGCCATTCTCCCTCTCCCTCCTATTTTGGACTTCCACCCCCTAGCTTAAAATCCATTTTATATAGTGTAGGGCTTAGTCCCCCAGCCCCAACCGCTATGTTTTTAAAGCAAGAAACTTCCCCGATCTTTACTTACCTTCCCTATTTCCTCCGCCGTTCAGATCTACCGGCATCCGCATCCGTGATTGGCTGCCTCTCAGCCAATCACAGAGACGCGGCTGACGGTCCCGCCCCTCTGCTTGCATTTTCGCGCAAGCAGAGGGCCGGGCAGTGCGGCCGAGGAAAGAGGGAAGGTAAGTAATGTTTGGGGAAGTTTCTTGCATTAAAAATATAGCGGTTGGGGCTGGGGGGACTAAGCCCTACACTATATAAAAAATTTAAAAGAAGGGTGGACATACCCTTTAAATGAACTTTTCACATGTTTAAAAACTACACTTCCCAGCATTCCCTGAGGGCACGGCCACACTGCAACGCAATCACATGCATTTATTTGCGATTTTGTTGCGTTTGCACATGCGCTTTTTCATTATTGAAAAATGTATGCGGTTGCGATTTAAAATGCGGAACGCAAATTGCAACGCGGTGCGTTTTTCAATGATATGGGGAAAAAAACATGCGCAAACGCAAAAAAAAGCACAGCAGTGTGGCCTAGCCCTAACTGCACAGAATTCTGGAAAATTTATATATATATATAGTTTTCATATATCCTGGAATAAAGACATTTTCCTGACTTACAGACATTAAAAGCCCACGGTCATGCTTTAGCGCTTCCTACCCAAGGGTTTGAACATGCAAGTGATTCATCTGCCCTTCCCTTACATCCATAGCTATTAGACTATTGGATTAGGGAAGCATTATATGGGTCGAGCAGTTGGCACGACATTAAGGCTCGCTTTGCAGCGGCAGAATTATGGTAAAGTAATTTACCAGAGCCTCTTTACACGTAAGTATTTAACACCAGCTAATAGCTGGCGTTTAATACTTATGTGCGGGTGAGATTCACTCAAAATTGCGCAGCCTCTGGTAAAGCCCGTACGGGAGATTTGCCCAGAGAGCCTGTGCCTCTGAATGAATCTCCCGGTTTGTCATAAACCTTACCATATTTGCCTTCACTTCCAAATACCACCTACCTGGCAGTTCCATGAAGTCTAAAGTTTCGTACACTTGTGCGATTGCGGGTGCTGACGCACGACGTGAACGAACGGCCATTTTGGCCAATAACCGTGCTGTGTATCGACAGAGCGGCCATTTCGGCCGTTCATACACATCGTGTGTCACAGGTTGGCACCCGCGATCGCATGTTCGTACGAACCTTAAGGCTGGGTAAACGCCAGTAACAAACCAATAGTGCCATGGATCAGTCGGCTGGAAATATGTGATGGTGTGGGGCATCCAGTTGCGACCAAGTTCGGTTGCCCATATCAGACAAATGGGTCAGTTAGTAAATCATGGCCGATCATGCAGTTCCCTATGGGACCACATGATCAGTCTGTCACATGCAATGCTGGCTGCAGCCACTGTTGCTGTGACCAACAGTCATTTGTCCTGGCAGGGCTCTCACACAAAGCAGATGCTCAGTTGGGACACTTCAATCTGAACAGCACCATTGGACATCCTGAGACCCTATATAAGATACAGAATCTAGGTTTATACTTAATAGTATTTACCACAGCAAATTCCATATTTACACTCAGTATGGGGTTAGGACTTGGAAACACAGGATAATAATTAGCTTTACAAGTTATGGAGAGGTATGGATAAAGGAGCTAAAAGCTCCCCACAGAGTATAAAATTAAATACAGCCTTCTTATAGCAGAAGCTACTCCCCTAGCCATTTCTCTAAGAATGCTGGGTAGTTTCAGAAACATGCAAAGTCATTTAAACATTTACAGACACCACTTACTGTCTAGCACACAGAAACTGGATTGTCTCATTGCTTTCTATGGAGAGGGGAGGGGGGAGTATATGTGGGAGTCTGGAGAATTTTCTAATTGGCTCACATGTTTTACAAACCGCAAATAACTGGGTGTAATACAGGAACTTCCTTACACTTCCTGTCTTGTCATGTACAGTGTCTAAGAGAATTTTTTGGATTTGCTAATGGTGTAAGATCAGAACCTCTTATTGGATGTTAGTAAAATTACACTTCCTTTTAGTGTCTGCATGGAGACCCTGTAGAAATCATGGAGGTGTGGCTTAACCTATCATTTTGAGTTTTCCATTCAAACCTAGGGGTGTCCAGTAAAGTAAGTTTATTTTATTAATTGTATATCATTTGTCTTGTAATTCAGTAGTCGGTAGTAGTACTATACTTTGTACAGTGTTGTTTGTTATGGTGATTTTAATTAAATAGTGATAATTACACACATACATATAGATCTTTCCTATGTGTAATAGTGTTATATACCCCCACCTAGTTAGTTGCTCCTAAAAACTCAATGCAATCTATTTATATAATACATTTATATAATATAAGGGATATATATTGCAGGAGAACTATAGGGAGCAGAGATGTAAGGTAAGGATTTTTTTTGAACTATAAAGAGGGGCCAGTAGTGGGTTAAATTTTAGTTTGGGGGGGGGGGGGTTGGACATGCCCTTTAAGTTTGTTATCCACCAAAACTCCAAGATCCCCTTCCATCAGGGATTCACTTAACACAGAGCCATTTATAGTATAAGCAGCACAAGGATTTTTAAGTCCAAATGCATCACCTTCCATTTATCCACCTTGAATCTCATCTGCCACTTAGCAGCCCAATGTGACAATTCGAGATGGCCGAACTTTTGAAAGTTCGGTCCGTTTTCGAACTTTCAAACTATATGGAAAGTTTGACAGTTCGAAAATTTGAAAACGGACCCATTAAAGTCAGTGGGAGTCAAATAGTTCGAAAAGTTCTAATGAAATACAAATAAATTATTAATGGTATCTTAATGTAAATGGCTGTGGGACCTGGGAAATGGTCTGGGGAACATGTTCAAATATCCAGGACATTCGAAAAATCAATTTTACTCTCACTCGCGCTATTTTCGAGCTCTCGCGTTTGAACATTCGTTGTTCGCGCCTAGGTATCATGTACATTTTACTCACGGATTCGATGCTCGCGTATAGGCTTTAATGGACACTTTACTTGCATATTCAAACGGTCGAACATTCAATATTTATCGAAAGTCCAAAAATCCGGGTCCGGGATAGTTCGAGAAGTCCGAATTTGTTCGAATAGTTCGGCTCTAACTCTGGTTCGAGTTCTAGTCCATCTCTAGTGACAATCTATCTAGATCCACCATTTGCACATCCTCTGTAGCTTCCAATGGTCAACAAAGTTTTGCGTTATCTGCAAACACAGAAACCTTGCTGAGAATACCCACTTCCAAATCATTAATAAACAGGTTAAATAGAAGCAGCCCCAACACAGAACCCTGTGGCACCCCACTTATAACTTTAGTCCATGTTGATGAAGCCCCATTAACAACCACTCTCTGCATCCTATTCATCAACCAACTTTCTATCCATGTAAAAATGTACCCTTTATAAATGTCCCTTCGTTCTCTAAGGATGTCTACTGCTATGTCAGAGTACCAATTCTTCCTCATAAAAGCCAAGCAAGTTTGTTTGACAAGATCTCGTAAACATAGGTAGAGATGATGCAAATGCATCTGGAACTGGATAGTTGCAGCGTCTCTACCTATGTTTACCGCTGGAGCTCTTCTGTTAGGAACTAAGATTCCAGACGGAGCGTGGAGATGAGAGACAAACTGTTTGGTTTTGCTTGACTAGATCTATTTCTCAAAAATCAATGCTGATTACTACTTACCGTATAAGGTAAGTCCTTGAAACCTACTCCAGAATATGATCCCGTAACAAACTTTACAGTATCTTCCCCACCACTGAAGTTAACTCACGACTTCCTTTTTTTGAACATTGGCATAACCCCCACATGCAAATCGCACCCAAAGTGGTGGTTATTCACCTTTTCTTAAACCTCCAAAAGATTCACAAGCTTTGTATTGGCAAATAGACATTTGAGGTTATTATTATTATGTACATTATTTATTCTATATTTGTTGTGTTTGTTATGGATGCTGTAACCAGGAACTTGAACCACTGATACTTGGATCCCTTAATATCAGATGTACAGTCACCTAATGGAGACATTGATATAACCAAACCATGTAATTTGCTCTGAATAACAAAATAGACATTGCGTCTTATTGCACAGAAAGGAAAACACATTTATGTTTGTTGTGATTTCAATAACAAATTATATTTAGCTACTGGTTCATGATAGATCACTAGGGTGTAAAGGTTCCTACACACATGCTATTGCAGGTTCCGCGATGCACGATGTGTATACACAGCCATTACGGCCTATAATCCTGCTGTGTACGAGCACTTTGTCAGTCGAAACAGCCATTCGGTTGAAGATCTGGCCGGTCACGCACCGATCGAACTGCCGTTTTGGCTGACAGTGCCCATTTGAGGCTATTATGTACATTATTTATTCTATGTTTGTTGTTTATTATAGACAATGCTGAGTATCCAGGAACTTGTGCCAGTGCTAATTGTATCCCTTGATATCAGGTGTACAGTCACCTAATAGAGACAATGACATAACCAATTCATGTAATTTACTCTGAATAACAAAATACATATTGCGTCTTACACCTTTGTTTGTTGTGATTTCAATAACAAATTACATTTAGCTACTGGTTCATGATAGATCACAGGGGTGTTAACCTTGTAGTGGGTATATATATAGCTATACAGTTTCACTATTAGATGCTTATTTGTTTTTGTCCCTGACTAACTGGAAACCTGTGCGAACAAGATCTGTCTCTGTACACCTATCATCCTGGTACCTAACAACTTCCCCACTGCAGAGTGACTGCCATATTTGGGATTCTCGACAATCCGCCATTGGGTGAAACCTACAGGTATGTCTTACAATGTTACTTACAAAGTTACTTTTCTTTTAATGCAGTAAAACAAAGAGCTATTTTAGCAAGTTTAAATATTCACAAGTTACATTCTTTCCCCTGCTCCAACCTTTCCCATCTCTCCTACGCACTTGGTTAAAGTAAAAAAAGAAAAAGAAACACGTGCCAGTTCTGGACATATGCACAGATAAGCTGTAACTCTAGGACTGCTCACTAGTGACGCGATTATGGTTGACTTGAAAAGTCCTCATAGGTGCTAAAAGCTCCCTCGGCAGACTTAAGGCTGTTTGTTGGCCACTCATGCATAGGCAGTTACATGCACAATTACACGTGTATACTACTTTAGGGTGAGATCCCACTAGATGCAACAAGGTAATTTTTTGGACCACATCTGTTCTGGGATCTGCATGGAGAATGTGATAACACAGAAATCACTCCATTCTACATTCTTCATATTACCAATATATTTTCCAACACATGTATTTCAACTTTTGGCTGCTTTTGTGCAGTGGGATGTACAGTCAAACTGTATACACACCATCTGATATTTCAGACCAATCAAAATTTCAGTTAATCAGTACAAAATATTTTGACATGTCCAGAAATTTCATCTTAATGGCATGTTTTTGAATGGACAAAATATCAGCAGCAACACTGTTTCACAGCAGACTACCAATCAAGTTTAACATGCAGTTGTCTGTCCGATGTTAAAATTGTAAAGAATGCACAAATCCTAACAGAGCTGCATTTCCAAGAACAGCCAGTGAACTAGTTAAAGGGCAACTTTACGGATGTTGTGCCACCCCCTTGTGGCCCAGGGCCTTTACCGTATATATTCGAGTATAAACAGAGTTTTCCCCCCCCTCCAACCCACTTGGTTACTTAGATAACATTCTAGTTGGTGCTTGGGATATCAAAACTTACGATACCTCGCTATATATCACTGAGAGTCGTATCAGAATGCTACTAAAATACTAGTGCCGGACACTGATGGAAATCTACTCTTTTCCTTCAGACTCAGCAGAAACAGCACTTTGTGCAACCCCTAAATCATCCAGGTACACACTGGTAGTTACTTTATTTTTTTTTAAATTCATTTTTATTTCAACAAAGGTTTCCATAAATTAAGGCCTGTTACATTTGTTGCAGTTTTGCAATAATATTCATTATCAGCATATATTGTTCTGAAACCACTTATAACAGTGCATTGTAAATCTTTAACTTTATAGCAATAAACCTTAAACTTTTATCATATCACAGCATTATTTCTCTCTCTTATCCTCTCTCTCCTTCCATATAGATCATTTATTGTGCTGTTCTACTCATTGCGGTCGCGCGTGGCCCCGCGCGGTCCGCCAGACCCGAGGGATGTTGCCCAGCCCTTAGGCACCCAGATTATATTTGGTTTGTTTATTCAAATTGGGTTGGTAGTTGAGCCTGAGTCATACCACAGACTCCATATTTTTTGGTATTTTAATGGACACTTCCTGTGTTTATATAAAATTTGTTGATATGGTAGGTCTTTGTTAACTAGGTGTATCCATTCTTGGATTGTCGGTAAGTTAGGTGCTAGCCATTTCAGCACTATAGCTTTCCTATCGTAGAATAGTAGTTCTGTACATAGTTGTAGTTTGTATTTATCCCACATTTCTGAGTCTAAAATCCCTAATAGATATGGTTCTGGACTAAGAGATATTGTTAGTTTTAGTTGTGTTTTTTATAAACTCGTTGATATCTCTCCAGAATTGACGGGCATGTCCATAGCAAATGCCAGCTGTCTGCCTCGGGTCCCCCACATCTCGGGCAGTCCAAATCCGGCCGCCTTTTCGCTCAGTGCTGTCTTATCGGGGTTAGATACGCTTGGTTTAGAATATAGAACTGCATAAGTTTATTTTGCGCCGCTGGGGATACTAAATTATGGCAGTCTGTGACCTCTCCTGCCGTTTCTTTAGTTGTATGATTGAGTAGGAGTACCTGATATATTTTAGATACCAGACCTTTTTTAGATGTCTGTTTCAGCAGACTTAAAATAGGGTGAGGCTGGATGTTCGGTATACCTTCCGGGAATTCTGATTTAATACAGTGTCTCAATTGGAGATACCGGGAATGGAGGTTTTTATCTAGTTTGAGCTTTTCCAAAAGATTTTCAAAGGATATTATGTGCCCATTTTCGATGATCTGCCCGAACTGTGTGAGCCCTTGTTTCTCCCAGAATTCTCCAGAGTGAATAGTGCATAAATTGGGGTACTTGTTTCTGCAGATTGGCAAGTCCTTTGGTATATCTTCGAAGGTAAGTATTTTGTTGGTAATTGTCCATATCTTGGCATCCTGAGTGTGCAGTGTGGTATCTGGTCCTATAGAATGCTTGTTTGATTCATTTATATATGCTATATATTGTCCTTTTAGATATTTAGCCAGCATCCAGTTCGATTGTGTGGGTTCTTCCGTATTAAACATCCAGCACCTGAGATACTTCAATTGACCCGCTAAGTAATACAGACGGAAATTTGGGAGTGCCAGTCCACCATTTACCTTAGCTACTTGCAATTGTTTAAGACGCACTCTTGCTCTGCCATTTCCCCATAGAAAAGTTGTAATTAGACTGTTTATATTGGTAAAAAAAATTCAGGTATAAAGGCCAGAGTGTGTTGTATTATATACAAAATCTTGGGAAGAAGAAATATTTTTACTAAATTTATACGACCAATAAGATTTATCGGCAATGATTTCCACCTTGTGGTTTTTTCTGCTACAAATTTGATTAATGGTAGTAAATTATATTTAAAGAATTCTGTTCTGGATTTTGTAATTGTGATATCGAGGTATTTAAAGCTGCTCACTATTGGTACGTGTATTGATAGATCCCCTGCGTTTCTGTCCAGTGGAAGTATATATGATTTGTTCCAGTTTATAAATAGCCCGGTGTATGGACCATATCTGGTTATTTCCTGGATTGCTGCTTGCAAAGATCCGTTCAACGCATTAAGAAATAGGATCACATCATCCGCATAAAGTCCCAGCTTCTCTTCATATTGGTCTAGTTTTAGTCCTTGTATATTCGGGTTTCCTCTGATTTTCAGAGCTAATATTTCTATTACCAGCACAAATAGATATGGGGACAGGGGACACTCCTGTCTTGTCCCTCTCTGAAGATTGAAGAATTCAGAGGTTTCGCCTTGTAGGGTAATACATGCTTTCGGATTGCTGTATAGTAGCTTGAGCCAGGATATATATTGTGGGCCAAATCCATACTTCTCTAGAATCTCCCACAGGAATTCCCATTCTACAGAATCGAAGGCCTTACAAGCATCTAATGAGAGAAGGATTCTATTGCCAGTGTTATCGTGGTCGACCTGCATTTGTATGAGAACCCTTCTTAAATTAATTGATGTAGATTTTTGGGGCATGAACCCGGTTTGGTCTGGTGCTATTAGTGTTGTGATTACGGTTTGTAGTCTATTTGCTAACAGTTTTGCCAGTATCTTGTAGTCGCAGTTTAATAGCGAAATGGGTCGATATGCTTCGTGGCGGGTGGGATCTTTATCAGGTTTTGGTAATACAATTATACTTGCTTCGTTCATGGATTTTGGCATTTCTCCTCGTTGAAAGGCTTCTAAGTAGGTTTTAAGCAGGGGTTTGCATAATAGTTTGAGATACCTTTTGTAAATTTCTATAAGGATACCATCCAATCCTGGCGCTTTTCCCGAGTTTATTTGTTGAATTGTTGCCTGGATTTCTTCTTCCGTGATTTGTCTGTCCAATAGTTCGCTGTGTTCTGGCTTCAGACTTGGGGATTGAACATCTGCTAGATATGATTGAATCTCACTTAAGTTGTATTTTAGTTGCATTTTATATAGTGTTCAATGGTATTCTTTAAAGTTGTTTGCTATATCTGCTAATTCTGTCTGCACTCCCCCAGCCGAGTCATGTATTTTTATAACTGATGTTGCAGTTCGCTTCTTTTTTGCTAGATATGTTAATATTTTAGCGGACTGGTTGCCTAACTCAAAATGATTTTGACTGATAAAAAATGCTTTGCGTTGTTCTTTCTCTGTAAGTGTTGTGTTATAGGACCTTTGACATATTTGCCAGGTTTGATAATTTCCAGGTATTGGATTTAGAACATATGCGGCTTTGGCTTGTAGTACTGCCTTTTCTTCAGCAACCTCTCTTTCTCTAGTCTGTTTTTTGATATATGAAATTGTTGATATTAAGGTTCCTCTCAGATAGGCTTTCAATGTTTCCCATTGTATTGCTTGTGACATAGTGCCTTGTTCCATCTCCAGGTAATTTTCCAGTTTTTGTTGTATAAGATCAGGTTCGGGGAATAGGGAGATCCAGATAGGTATTTTAGTTTGCCATCTGCGTATTGTAGTATCGTTTTTTCGGTGGTTTTATCTCCAAATAAAGGTGCGTGGTCTGATGGACTCTTGGTAGTATTTTCATATTGTTCGTCTCTACTCGTTAACATTGGGGTTACAAATATATAGTCCACTCTTGAGAGTGTAGCATGTGTGGCTGAATGACATGTAAATCCTTGTGTAGTTGGGAACAGGAACTTCCAGGTGTCTATCCATTCTGTGATCAGTTTGAACTTATCCAGCTTAGTTCTTTACTGTGGTATATGTGGTGAGAGTCTCGTTGGAAGTCTGTCCCATGCTTCATCCATGACCATATTAAAATCTCCTAGTATCACAATTGGGAAATCTGGAAATTTGGCTATGAATTCTATGGCTTGACCAAGCAACGCATATTGGCTGTGGGGGGTTGTAGAATCCCAGAAGCAGAAGTGGTGCGCTGTCTATTTTTGTTGCTATAAAGACGAATTTTCCTGTGGTGTCTATTTTGGTTGACAGGACCCTCTCTTCTTAATGTGTTACGTAAAAATATGGAGACTCCCTCTAGCGTATGAGGAATGGCAGCTGTGGAATTGGTGCCCTATCCAGGGTTTATGTATCTGATTGGCGTCACTTTTTAGGAAGTGATTTCCTGTAAGCACAGTATGTCCGTTTATGTCTTTGTATTGTCCCAGATTATATGTTTTCTTCTGGTACTTCCCAATCCTCTTACATTCCATGATAGTATTTTCATCATGTTATCATATTGTTTGTGGGGGCACTATAAATGTATTCTCATTCCCCCGGGCCGGCTGACCACACCGCCCACCCGCCCACATACATCAATTCTATATACTGAAGTTATCATCATATTTGTTGTAGTTTTAACAGTCAGCTGTCTATTGCCATTTTTGTACTTTAAGGTTATAACAGTGGTAGAAACAACAATTTCTGTTTCGCAGTTTTAATCATTATTTCTGCATATCTGCGTTCATCCAACCGAACCCACTTATACAGTTTCCGATTTTTTATCCGTATTTTATTTGCCTCCATCCCGCTGGCTCCCTGGGCTGGAAACACCAGGACGCTCTCGTTGTATATTAATCCTACTGCCGAATACCTTGCAATACTACAACTCCTGCTTGCGCAGGCTTTTGCTTAATTTCCATGAACGTGTTATGCAGGTCCTGGTGAGTAGTTCTGGAAGAAGATTGCGACAGTGCTCTTTTTCGTATGTTAGGTAGGCATGGCTGCCCGCCTTTTCAACACCGCATCGTCTTTTTGAGTTAAGTCTCGCTATTATTAGGCCTGGACTCCTACCTGTGGTGGTGGTCTAGCTGGGAGCTATGTGCGCGCTCACAACTGCAAAAGCTGGGCTGAAATTGAATCTTTTTTGCCGAGAAGGTTATCAGCCATATTTTCAATGAACTCCAGTAGTGCTGCCCTTCTGGCCCGTTTCCGGGACACCCCCCAGGCGACAGGTTTTGGGGCGCCTTGACGATATCTCTAAGGTCTTCTGCTTGTCTTTCTAATTGCAATGCTCTTGCTTCATTCGTTATTCCTCCGGTATGGGTTTGACGATATTCTTCAACCATGCTTATCTGGTTTCTCGGTCTCGTTCACCACCTGCCTCACCTTGTGGGAGGTCCTCCGACAAACAGCCCCAACATCATACTCGGACCCTCTTCATCAGTACGTGAGGGTAGTTTTCGACTCTTGATAGCGTGTATATAAGCTGGTTTGGAGTTGTAGATATAGTTTATTCAGACATCAAATCATTGTGGGTCTTGCGCGCTCTACTAGAACGCCTCGACGCCGAGTAACGTATAGTTTCGCGCCCCCACGTGCTGATCTGGTTTCTCGTTGATCAATGCTTTTTAGCTGGTAGATAGATTCGTGGTTTCCTCTTCCTATCTTTGTCTTGTTTTTTTTTCCCCATATTAGCAGTTTGAATTGTGTGTTTTGTTCAGGATAATTTTTGATCGCGGAGGATGCTCTGCAGCGTGCGTCCACTCAGCTTACCATCCTGGCCACACCCCGGTAGTTACTATATACTTTCTTTCTTTCTACTTTGCTTGCTTTTCTACTTTATAAAGTTATCGTTAAGTGCCTCCACGGGAGGCCAATGTTTTATAAAGTGTTATATATGTTAATAGCTATGTCCCCTTTTTATGTATCCGTTGCTACAAACCCTAGAGAGACCACCATACGAAGGTCCGGACTGCAGCCCTTGGGACTACGCTTAAGATAATAAGCTGGATTTGAGAGTCCTCAACGACCGACCGCAAAGAGGTTTAGCGATATTCCCCCACACTACAATGCACTGGGGCAGACATTATCTGTTTACAGAGACCCAACCTCCGCAAAACTACCACACAATTTCTCCAGAAACCCTGGATTGGCTGGACTGTTGGCCCACCGCACAGCAATTCGCGCGTTTCCAGTTGAGTCTCCATACTTTTAACGAAACGAAGATCACTAGTACACGAAGTTAATCAGCAGCGGGGACAATACCTATGTGTGGCCCTTACTAGTGACGCAACACCCAATAAATGTTATATTGGGGAATTATGACCCCCCCACCAGCTTACTCTTACACGAAGCCTGCTTTTTCTATCTTACTACCCCATCATGCTAATTTAATCTGTCTCCGGAGATTGTTAACCTCCTTAATGGACCCAGAATATGAAGATAACCACAGGCGGTCCTGGACCTCCGGGGGCCTCCCCCCCTGTAACAACCACACTCACTAAGCTAAACTCAGAATTCACTGGGTGACAACCTGTATATTTCCTAACCCTCAACTTAGGACAAAATATCATGTCACTCTAACACACATAATTCACTATCAAGACTAAGATTAACGTCATTTGTCAATAGGAAAACTACCATGGCTGGTTAAAGCATGTACCCACCTACCAAGAAGTACATCTGACCACTCTCCTATTTTACTCACCTTCATCACCGCCACCACCTCTAACGTCTCTCTGCCCCATGTCGTCTCCAACCGTTTTGGCTTAACTATTCCCTGAACAAGCACCCATCACCGACACATTTGATTTGTATCTTCTACCTTAAACCACAATCCTACCCCATAGGACCCAATGGGATGCATTCAAAGCATCCCGTAGGACTCTACCAACCGCCATATCATATATCAAAGGACAGTGTCAACGGGACGAGCTTAGGCTATACACAGGCGCTTCAAGAAACTGAAGCAAACTATACGCAAACACCACACAACCCCCGCAAAGCAAATGGCAAACTGCACATCCCCCCCCCAATCCGAAAGTATACTTGTTGAAAAACACTCTAGAAAGACCATTCTTCAATAACAAAACGACTTTTGAATATGTCCATCAGTCCAGCTAACCTTTTAAACCCGTTTTACAAATGGCCCCTAGAGAACCAAAAGTGTGATCCTACAACTACAAGACCGCCCAACAAAGATTAGTATAACCCACTACACAGATATCTTGAGATCCTAACGACATTTTTCTCACAACAACTTTACAAACCCCAATTTAAACTTCCACGAAACACTAAACTTCTACTAGACTCCATCCATCCCTTCCCCAAACTCACACACACAGATTTATACCACACTGGCATAATGCTATACTCACTCTAATCTGAAGCTCCAAACTGCCCTATGATAAATGGACACCAATAAGACCCCAGGCCTGGACGGATTACCGCAGAAAATATACATAGTAATATGCAGAGCAAATACTCCCATTTCTGTTGAAAATGCTAAATACAACCTTCAAGGAAAATAGACTCCCAACTTTCAATGTATGCGCACAATGTCACCCACTAATACTGAAAGAAGGGGAAATAACCCTCTGGAGTGGCGGTTCATCCGTCCAATTTCCTCTTAAACATGATTACAAATTAGTAGCCAAAATTCTAGCAACCAACTCAAAAGAATACTACACAACCAAATAATACACTCAGATCCGAACCGTTTTCATGCCGGGAAAATCCACATCAGAAATTTAAACACGTAAACACTATAATCACAAATAGATCATCACACAACGCAGTTCACGAGTAATGCTATCCCTAGATGCACATAAGGCATTCGCCTCTTCTCCATCGAATGGCCCTTCCTGCAAATCCATGCCTTAATCAGATTTGTTTTTCGGACCCATCTTCAGGATTGGTGTAAACTACTATAACACCCAACCAGGCAGCCATAAGGTAATGGAACTACCTCTGCATTATTCCACTGACAAAGGCACGAGGCATGGATGCCCGCCTCCCTGTACCTCTTGCACTCGCATCGAACCACCGCTATCAACTCGCACCATCCCACATTTCACCTAGACTAATCCGGCTTTGGACAGGGCTGGAATTTCCCACTAGTCCACATCGGCCGTGCCTAGGGCGGCACACTAAAAGGGCGGCATAAAAATGGCACAACTTTTCAACCCTACCATCGCAAAGCACAATGGTACAAGCCTTACTTGTGTGTCAGTTTTTAAGTGCAGGATTGCTATTGGCTAGTGGTAGGGGGCGTGTAAGTAAGCTGGCCTAGGGGAGAGAAGTCATAAATCCGGCCCTGGGCTTGGACCTCTTATATATCTCGACTAAGTCTGTATGCGGACGAATGATATTGTATCTGGCCTACTCACACCTCCCTCCTGCTGTTCTTTGATCTCATAAACCAATTCAGCCCCTTATCAGGCCTCTACATAACGGAACAAAATCAATTCTTTTTCCTATAGACCCACTGATATCAATTTCCTCACCCTGTAAATCTATACCTGTAGTTGAATAATTTCCTTTTACCTAGGATTCAAATAACTCGAAACCTGACAACGTCTAACCACACTCAATTTAGAGCCCCCGCCTTGATTTAGTGAGAAACCAGACCTTTGACGTATTTGCCAGGTTTGGTAATTTCCAGGTATTGGATTTAGAACATATGCCGCTTTGGCTTGTAGTACTGCCTTTTCTTCAGCAACCTCTCTTTCTCTAGTCTGTTTTTTGATATATGAAATTGTTGATATTAAGGTTCCTCTCAAATAGGCTTTCAATGTTTCCCATTGTATTGCTTGTGACACAGTGCCTTGTTCCATCTCCAGGTAATTTTCCAGTTTTTGTTGTATAAGATCAGGTTCGGGGAATAGGGAGATCCAGAAGGGATTTAGTTTCCATCTGCGTATTGTAGTTATCGGTTTCGGTGGTTTTATCTCCAAATATAAAGGTGCGTGGTCTGATGGACCTCTTGGTAGTATTCTCATATTGTTCAGTCTACTCGTTAACATTGGGGTTACAAATATATAGTCCACTCTTGAGAGTGTAGCATGTGTGGCTGAATGACATGTAAATCCTTGTGTAGTTGGGAACAGGAACTTCCAGGTGTCTATCCATTCGTGATCAGTTGTGAACTTATCCAGCTTAGTTCTTTACTGTGGTATATGTGGTGAGAGTCTCGTTGGAAGTCTGTCCCATGCTTCATCCATGACCATATTAAAATCTCCTAGTATCACAATTGGGAAATCTGGAAATTTGGCTATGAATTCTATGGCTTGACCAAGCAACGCAATATTGGCTGGTGGGGGGTTGTAGAACCCCAGAAGCAGAAGCGGTGCGTTGTCTATTTTTGTTGCTATAAAGACGAATTTTCCTGTGGTGTCTATTTTGGTTGACAGGACCTCGCTTCTTAATGTGTTACGTAAAAATATGGAGACTCCCCTAGCGTATGAGGAATGGCAGCTGTGGAATTGGTGCCCTATCCAGGGTTTATGTATCTGGTTGGTGTCACTTTTTAGGAAGTGAGTTTCCTGTAAGCACAGTATGCCCGGTTTATGTCTGTGTATTATGTCCCAGATTATATGTTTCTTCTGGGTACTTCCCAATCCTCTTACATTCCATGATAGTATTTTCATCATGTTAGTCATATTGTTTGTGGGGGCACTATAAATGTATATCTCATTCCCCCGGGCCGGCTGACCACACCGCCCACCCGCCCACAGACATCAATATCTATATACTGATAGTTATACATCATATTTGTTGTAGTTTTAACAGTCAACTCTCTAGTTGCCATTTTTGTAACTTTAAGGTTATAGCAGTGGTAGAAACAACAATTTCTGTTTCGCAGTTTAATCATTATTTCTGCATATCTGAGGTAATACGAACCGTAAAAACAGTAATAACATATATACAGCGCTTCAACCTTTAGTGAAGCAGGTCTGTTTATTTTAGGAGTTGCCCTAGCAACTATTGTACCTGAAAGAGAAAATTGTGGGGGTGCATGTCAGAGCTCCTCCACTTTCTATCACACTTCACATCAGGATATCATTTTAACTTTGTTTAGTTTGCCATATTTTCCCTCTCTCTCCAGGGAGAATATACAATATATTACCCTTCATACGGACCCCACACCAGACAATAACCACATATATATTCCTGTTTAGCTGATTTACACAGTAATACATTCCCTGATCCAGCTTATTTTAACCCTTAATCTCATTACATTCGTTATCGTCTTTTGTCCTTAGAGATCTGTACACATATTCTGCTGCATATCATAACATTACTCGGTGGTGCCTAATGCATCGCCATCTGTACCATTCTCCCCTGTCTCCCCCCCTCAAACACTTGTGTTCAGTTGTTCTATTATTGGCCATCCGGGCTACCATGTGTAGGTAGGTTTGTGTCCCACCTCCTGACGTATCGGTATAGAGGATATCGCAGTTGTGGTGCATATATATATTTGTTCTAAAGTCTTATTTTCACCAACACTTTTCCCAAAACTTTCTGTATACCCCACTCACAGTATCTTGTCGCATATCTGCTCCAAGTATCTAATTGCCCGGCCCCGGCTGGTCTCCGCGTGATGTCAGGTTAAATTGGTAGGCCCCAAGCTCATCACCCTCCCAAGTGTCCAATCCCCCCCCATCCGCACAAATAACCCCCTATTACACACTTCATTTTTTACTGCCGTATTTTATTTGCCTCCATCCACTCCGTGGCCTCCGCTGGGGTCTGGAAGAACACAGACCTCTCGTTGTATATAATCCGTAGCCTGGCCGGATACTGCGTTGCATACTCAACTCCTGCTCTGCGCAGCTTTTGCTTAATTTCCATGAACGTGGCCCTTTTCTTTTGCAGGTCTGGTGAGTAGTCTGGAAAGATTGCGACAGTGTCATTTTCGTAGTGTAGGTTAGGCATGGTATGCGCCCTTTTCAACACCGCATCCATGTCTTTTGAGTTAAGGAGTCTCGCTATTATAGGCCTGGATCTTCCTCCTGGTGGTGGTGGCCTAGCTGGGACTCTATGTGCGCGCTCCACTGCAAACGCTGGGCTGAATTGATCTTTGCCGAACACGGTTATCAGCCATTTTTCAATGAACTCAGTATGCTGCCCTTCTGCCCTTTCCGGGAACCTCACCAGGCGCAGGTTTTGGCGCCTTGAGCGATTCTCTAGGTCTTCTGCCTTGTCTTTATACAATTGCAGCTCTTGCTTCATTCATCCTCCGGTATGGGTTGGACTGTATCTTCCACCATGCTTATTCTGGTCTCGGTCTCGTTCACCCTCTGCCTCACCTTGTGGAGGTCCTGCCGCAACAGCCCCACATCAACTCGGACCTCTTCAATCAGTACCGTGAGGGTAGTTTTCGACTCCTTGATAGCGTGTAATAAGCTGGTTTGGAGTTGTGGTAGAGTGAGTTAATATTCAGACTGACTCATCTGTGGGGTCTTGCGCGCTCTGGCCTACGACCGCCGAGGTAAGTATATTTCGCGCCCCCACGTTTTTCAGCTGGGGTAGATTCGGGTTTCCCTCTCCTATCTTTGTCTTTGTTTTTCCCCATATTAGCAGTTGAATTGTGTGTTTTGTCAGGATAATTCACAGGATAATGAGTTTCTGCGGAGGAGCTCTGCAGCGTGCGTCCACTCAGTTCACCATCCTGGCCACACCCCCATCATTTCAACAGATATTTAAAATTGCTCTTTACTGGAAACTATAATTCTACCCATCTATTTTCACCCTATTTAGATATCCAATCTAAACCTTCTTACATTTCAGCAGTCAATTAAGTGCCTTATTATCATAAACTCTTCTGATGTGTACAGTTTTACTTTATCTGGAATGGTGACAGTTGATATGTGTGAATTGTAAGATGGGATATTACCTCTTCAAATGTTGCCTCAAAGTGAATACTGAGCATACTTGTCCTAATAGAAGGAGGGGGGGATATTGAGCCTGAGGAAAGTACTGGATTTAATGCATGCTGCAACACACACACCTCAGAGTAAGGGCTACTTAAATGTGGTAATTTAAGGATTGAGATAAGGCAAAGTCATTTTTTCAATATAGTTGCCCTTTAAAGGGCATGTCCATCCTTATTATAAACTTTTGCCATATCATAGTATATCTTCACCCAGCCCCAACCGCTATAAAATCATTTAAGAAAGTGCCCCGATGTTTACTTACCTTCCCTCTCTCCTCCCGCCCCGCCTTCTGCTTGCAAGACACTGCAAGCAGGGGCAGGACCGCAGCCGCGTCCGTGATTGGATGAGAGGCAGCCAATCACGGACGCGGCTGCCAGCTTCTCAGAATGCCGGGGGAGAGGGGGAAGGTAAGTAGAGTTCGGGGGTCTTTCTTAAATTATTTTTTAGCGGTTGGGGCTGGGGGAAGAAATACTATGATATGGGCAGGGGTTTTATGGTAGGGGGAGGGATCGCAAAACGGGAGGGGAGAAGGGCTGCAGTACGCATGCCAAACTTCTCCCGGAGGAGAAACAGAGGCAGAGTCCTATATGGACTCTGCTATCCTCCTGGTGGCAGTTTTTGGGACTTTGGGGGGGACTACAGGAGAACCATATGGAGCTGGGATGTAGGTAAGGATTTATTACACTACATGGTGGGGCCATTAGTCGGCGCTATATAAATAAACATATACATACATACAACAATGTCTCAATAAGCCTTATTCTGACTTATCTTTATTCATTTTTATCTGGGCATTCACCAAGACAGCTGATCTAACGCTGTAGACCAAAACATTATATATGCGGAAAATGTTATTTTAATAACCAATAAACCATATTAACTGTCTCTCTTGATGACCTCTTTTTAATGTGACGTAAAAATCTAGTATTGGCTACTAACAGGTTCATCGCCATCATAAACATGTAAATTTGCAAACGTCACCTGGGTGAGGCACGTTCTAAACCTGGGTAAACATGGGCAAAAAGAATTTCAATGTATTACTTTTATAGTAGTTTGGCCAGAAGATCAGCTGATTTCCTGCTATGGGTATCACTGTTTACTCAGTGACAAACATTGGAAGCACTCAAGCTCCTTCAGTTTCATAAAGTTTTACAGTATGAAAATGTAGAAGAATTATGTATACCTTTTTCCATCACAAAATGTTCTTAAGCGGTGAATTGTCTAACTCTTCTGGAGATTTATACATGTCAAAAAAGTAATTTTTTTGTTTTTTGCTTTGCATGTTTCTATGTGCAGAAAGGTTTGTTTACACACAAAAATTTAATTGTTTCTAAAAGCTCTGATTTGTCAGAGTACAATATTCAGCTAGAGCAACTGGACTTAAAGTTTAGCCATCTTGGCTTTCTCTATTCAGAATGAGAGATTCAGTCGCATGACTAGCGAAACTTCAAGTCCAGTTGATCTAACTGAATACACAGATGTAACCTTCTTTTCTCTTCCAAGGAAAATAAAAGTAGCACTTTCACAGATAAGGAACACAATCTAAAATCTGCCCCCAAAAAGTGCTATATTTCTAGAAACTAAATACCCTTTGGTTTCTATTTGTTTGGGTAAGTTTTGATCAAAAAACAAGTTTATTCAATTCTTTTCCATAATTTCTTCTTTGTTTTACAAATATACTATATTTTCAAAACAAATGTTAAAGGTTGATTTCATGGAAGATCAAAGCAATGCAAAGATGAATGACTAACCTCACCTAATAAAAGGGTATTACACTTTCAATAATGCACTCAGAGAACAAGAAGTAGGTCTTAAGGTGTCAATGCATAATGGGCTCAAACCCCATGAAATCATATAAATTATTAATCTCCCATATGCCCTGAATAAAAAAGTAACCACTAACATCGGACTGGGTGTTGGGACTCACCACTCTTGTTCGTACTCATGTACATACCTGTTTCACTTCTCACTCATTCAAAACTTTTGAAAGTACACGTTCAGCTACACAGATGACATTCACTTATATGAGGAACTCCTGATGCTATTCTTGTGGAACTCAACTTCTTTTCCTAATAAAGATACAGCACTCCACCATAGATACCGCTGTAGATGACGCAGTTATTTAAGGAGCCCTGTGATTTCTTGTTATATACCCACTACCTTTAACTATGTAATGGTGCCATTCTTTCATGCATTCATGGTCACGTCTCTGTGCCAATGCATGTTGCATACTATTTTATTCAGAAAATGTTTTTTAAAAATGTTCGTTGGTGGCTTAAAAATGCTTTGATTCTGAATACAATACAACATGCCCTCAAACTAAAATTTAACCTTCTACTGGCCTCACTGTATAGTTTAAAAAAATCCTTAACTTACATCACTGCTCCTTATTTCTCCTGCACTGCTTGTCCAAAGTCCTAGGAAACTGAAGAATAGGAGCTGTCAAAAGGTTCCTACCTCTTCTGTAGCCCTCCGGGAGGTAGTGTGACATGTGCACGGGAGCCCTACCCCGCCCCCCTCCCTCCCACTCTCCAGATCCCTCCCTGGAGGGCCATCCACCTATCATGAAAACATTTTTCTGTAGTGTACGGCACCCCTGACCGTCCCAAATGCTGGTAGATTGTTGGTAAACGAATCGAAACTCTTCTTACAGACTTTCTCTCCAATCACTGATGCGGGTGCCGTTCGGCCCCCTGCCTTGCTACTTCCGGCAAGTAGAGAGCCGGATCAGAGCGCCACATCTAATATAGCGGTTGGTGGTGCGTAGGGATGGCCTACATTAGACCAAAATGTATTTAGAGTGATATAACCGTTTAAAACTTATATGGGATTCTAGACCATCCTCATTGTGTATTGAACAATGTCACTTTTTCTTTACAATCTTCTTCTTTGGCCATGTATTTAAAGGCAGTAATGAAAATGGGAAGAAAAAGGACAGAATGGAATAGAGAAGGGTTAATAAAAGATCAAAACAGTAGTAATTAAAGGCAATAAGAATAAGAAGGGAGCTGAATGGAATGAGAAGGATATAAAGAAATGCAAAACAAAAGTGATAAATGAGTCAGAAAGAGATATAAAAGAAAGCAAGGGGGAATAAACACAAATTGGTCATTTTGTAGAGGCTGTAAAAGGCAAGACAGTTTTTTTTTGTTTTTTTTTAGTCACCTAATGCACCAAGTGGTAATATATGTGTGCAGTGTATGTATTTTTTTTTAGCACTAATTTAAAGTACTTTGTTGAAAACCCTGGGCCCCTTAACAGTAGCTATACACTGGTACTATGTATAACAAATAGTACTGAATCTGCTGAATCAATTTGTAGTGAAGGTGGCCATACATACGAACTATAATGGGTAAATCCCATCGGCACTTCTCGGAATGACCGAGAATTTCCGTCAGTCGGTATCGGCTTCCTTTATTTAAGTAGAGGGAGCCGATCCGATCATGCGGTGTATGGCCATACGCGGTATGGGATCGGTCAGGTCCATGTGTGCTGTTCAGACAGTACGGTATGTGTCCAACAGATACCATGTGATCTGTCGGCACAACATCCATGAGTTTAGCAATCTGTACTGGTCTTTAGTAAGTGTAATATTTTTTATTAAGTATAATTATTGGGCTTATAGTTTTTCAGCTTGTGTTATTGATTGGTGGGCTCTTGCCTTCCAACCTCAGGTAGACACCATGTTCTCAGTCTGACACTGATTTCCTCTACTCCCCACCCCCCCCCCCCAGTCTTTTTGATTAAGAGTCAATTTAGTAAATCTGCACATGCTAGTTTTTGTTCAATCCTGCATGCACTTTGCAGTATCTGTTAAACTGCCTTTTCCAGCTCTGATTAGGTTGCCCAACAGGCTTTCACTTGATTACGGTTTGGGCTGCATCATTCTATTAGAACATTTGACCTTCTTTGTTGAAACCATGATTTTGTTGATTTAGATTTAAACAAAGCAATAAAGGATATAAAAATATGCCCATTGCATCAAGTTTATAAAGGTTTCACTTTCACTGTATTAATAAATTAATTGGCTTGAAAAAAGCCAAATTCCTGATCCTTTTATTTCTTCTGTTTTATTCTTCCGTCTTTTTTGGACTGTATCTCCTCCCACAGTTTTTGAGCTAAGAGACATGAAATTCTGTACAGACGGGTTCAGGGCATATAGTAGAAGTGTGCTATCTTCTAGCTAAGGAATCGGCGAAAGCGTTACAAGCGTTATCAGTGAATTTTGGGACATTTATTCCCATAGACTATAATATGGTAACTATTCTCAAATGTGGATATTTCAAAACAGTTTGTTTCATGGTCATAATACAAACGGTGATACCCCCCACACAGACACAGGTACACCCACTACTGCACTACCTTTCCACTCATGGACCCCATGGTCCCTCCAGTTGCAGGCCCCCCTTGGCCCATTCTCTTACAGCCCCATGTGGCCCCACCCACCCTTGGTGCCTAAGCCCTGTCCCACTCGCGGGTGCATAAGCCCCTCCCACTCGCAGGTGCCATGGGCCACTCAGACACCCCTCCCCCCCTACAGAAAACTGTGGAAACAGCCTTTTCAGGCAGAGTGAGAACTCTGCCTGAAAAGGTTCTTTTCACATAGTGGGAGAGAGGGCTGTAGATTCCCTTACCTTCTCTGTCAGGCTTCATCACACAGCAGAGAGAGGAGGGATTTCCTGTCTCCCTCACAACCTGAGGGAGTCGAGGCAACTGTGCAGGAGAAGCCTCAGAATGTCACAAGTTAGCCTCCCACCCATTAACTTTCTGGTCATTCATCTCTTTATATCTTGGGCTTGGAGCACTAGAGAGGTGGTTGATGGCTTGTTTTAAAGGTAGGAAACTGGCCTTTCATTAAGATTAACTTGTTTGGAGACCACAGTTACCCTTTAAATAAAATAGGGAGAGATGCTAGCCTAATTCTCTGCCTATATTATTTAATTTATAAGTGAATGATGTATTATTGGGTTAGCATGGCTTTTACACTAATTTTGCAGTGGCTGTGCTACTTCCAAACTGTTATATGGCAGCATTAAGTGGCTTTACACTAATTTGCAGTGGCTGTGCTGCTTCCAAAACTGTTATATAGGCACATAAGTTTCGTGCATAGCTTAACCTCTTTAAGATGGAGGCGCAAATTGGCACATCTTACCTGACCAAACAGTAATCTCGCACAGGATTACGCATCACGGGTCTCGGGAAAGATGCACCTCTTTGTTACTGCATCACCGTTAAGAGAATCTTTTATAAAAGAATGTAAAATGTACCTAGCATCAGTAAAGCATTAATTAGGCATTTTTTAAATGTCTTTTCATTCAGTTTTCTCCGAGTATTATAATCATTATTATATATTTTATATGCTTTGATATCATTTTTGTTTTGTTTGCACTGAATAAAGAACCTGCACTCATTTATAACCAGGTGGTACTATACTTTTTATCACACTAAAAGACATAATACCAAGAATGGTACTATAAATGAGAAACCTGGGCCTCTTGGCACTAGAACATTCCTACCCCGCTGGTCTTGGTTCCTAATCTACAATCGATGGCACCTTAACCACCCACTAGGCAAACCGTATCTATGTGGAACATGCCACTCTAATAAATTACATAAAACCCAGGCAGAACAATATGTACGTGTATACACATTAAAAATGTCTGCGTCCTCTGACATGTTCTATTGTGAACATGCCCCAGATAGTTTATTGTATGGCCCGTGGATGTACTGTATATACTCTATATAATGTCGATATTTTTCAGGCTTTAAAATTAGCTAACCTCGGCTTATACTCGGTCAAGTCCTAATTTAGATCCAAAGCTGCAATTACGGATAGCGACCAGTAGTGGCGCTGTGTTACAAAATCCTTTATCTGCATAGAAAGTTACAGAGCTGATCTGCCTTTACACTCCTTCCTGCTTCCTGTAGTCAGGCTGCTGGATTCACTCAGCACTGTCACTGCTCATCTGGAGCGTAAATCTGAATGGGTCTTCTCAGTTTGGGCAAAATGGCTGCAAGTTCAATGCAAGTACATATTTGTTGTATTCATTAGATCAACTGGACTTGATGTTTAGTTCTTGAAGACGTTTCGCTAGTCATCCGACTGGCTTTCTCATTCAGAATGACTTGTACAAGAATTTTTGGCATTATGTACCCTGGAAAATCCCAATTAACATATCAACAGCCAAGTGTTATAGGGCGTGATTGGATAGTGGCTAAAGAGGTGTTATAGGAACGCCAGTAGAAGGTGTCAAAACAGCATTGTACTGGCAGACAGTTGGTGTCTGACCACCCCACCCCTTATTTAGGCTTGGTTTCTTTATTTTCACATAAGTGGCCTCCTTAACACTCTCTTGAACCAGTCAACGTTCTTTGCCAATATTGTTAACATTACAATCTTCAAAGGTATGCAGGTACATTGCTGAGTCTGGCCCTGAGGAATTGACTCTTCTGTGGCTGGGCATACGTTGATGCGTTGCTGTTTGTCTCCCCCACATACAAACAAGCATTCTCACTGCACTGCACTGCGTATATGTGCCACCTCTTATGCCACTATCCAATCACCCCTTAACACTTGGCTGTGATATGCTAATTGGGGATTTTCCAGGGTAATACTTGCCAAAGATTGTTCTTGTACAAGTCATTCGAATTGAGAAAGCCAGTCGGAATGACTAGTGAAACGTCGTTCAAGAACTAAACTTCAAGTCTTTGATCTAATTGAATACAACAGATATACCATGACCTGGATGAATGTGAACCTTCACACATAATGCCAAGTGACAGCTGAAACTACAACTCTCAGTGACACTTTTAACTATGGGGGTTACTGGCTATTACTGTATGGGATTAATGTATGGGAATTCTCTTTCCATTTAAAGGGCAACTTAAGCCACAAAAATACAGAATCAGAAGGCAGTAGTGTCATATTTCTTTCTACCCTCACTTATCTCGAGTCAATCATTTTTACTTATTTTTCAGGTAAAAATAGGTACTTATACTGCTGATTGACTTATACTCGAGTATATACAGTATTTATACACAGTAATATCATGCCCACACAACGCCTTTTCTCTAGCGTACAAAGCACCTATCCAATCTCTTTATATTCAAGCTCCCCCATTACCCTTATTAATTAGTTGCCCTTCTCTGAACCCTTTCCATTTCAAAGATGTCCTTTTTGTACACAACATTCCAAAGTTGGCACTGCATATTCCAAATGAGCTTACCAATGATTTGTAAAGAGGGAGAATTACTCTTTCCTCCCTTGAATCCTTACTTCTCTTTATACAAGACAATACCATGCTGGCTCTGGCTGTGCTGGCCTGGCACTGCTTGCTTACTTTAAGTTTGTTTCCACCAAAACTCCAGGATCCCTTTCAACAGGGATTCACTTAACACAGGGGCCATTTATAGTATAAAAGCAGTCACAAAGATTTTTAAGTCAAAATGCATCACCATACTTTTTCACATTGAATCTCACTGCCACTTAGCAGCCCAGTGACAATCTTCTAGATCCGCTTGCAATGATTGCACATCCTCTGAGCTTTTAATGGTCGACAAAGTTTTGTCTCATCTGCAAACACAGAAACCTCGCTGACATAACTCTTTTCCAATTCCCTTTACCCTCTCTGCAATCCTATTCATCACCAATTTCTATCCATGTAGCAAATGTGCCACCCCAGCCCAACAGACCTTAGCTTATACATTAGTCGCCTTGGACTGTATCAAAAGCCTTTGTAAAGTAAACTAGCCTCTACTGATATGCCAGAGTCTAAATTTCTACTCACTTCCTCATAAAATGCCTATCAAGTTAATTTGACACAGATTTATTCCTCCTAATCCATGCTGGTTACTACTTATAAAGGTCAGTCCTTGAAAAAAAATATTTTCCCTTATTAAACTTTCCAGTATCTTCCCCAACACTAATGTTAAACTACAAGGCCTGTAATAACCCAGCTGTGATCGACTACCTTTTTTAATATTGGAATTACATCAGCTTTTTTCCCAGCCAAGGCACACAATCCGGACTGAGTGATCTGCAAAAATAAGAAACAGGCCCTAGATAAACTGACTTAGCTCCCTAAGTACCGAGGATTGTATTTTATCTGGTATCTGGAGATTTGAGATTAACCTTATTAGGTTGTTTTTGTACCATATCCTTATCCCATTTGACATGCTGAAGATCTACTTTTAACCTGGGAAATTGTGCTTTCCCGAATTTAGTCTTTTTGTTAACCCAGCGCACTTTTCCTTTCGATAACATATAATTATTTCTACATATATAAGTTTAGCAAGAAGTTCCTAAATTTCCATTTCCTGAAAAATTAGATAGTATTGTATTAGAAATTTTGTGTGGTGTATTTTGTGTAGATTTTTTCTGTCTCTAACAAAATCTGTTTAAACATACCGTGTAATACCTGTATAAAACTTTAATGTTCTTTTCTGTTCCCAGTACTGCAGCTGAGACATTTACTTCCATTATTGCTAAATGGCCTCTAACTTACTATCAAGGTAATGTCCCTTTTTACTGGATAGTTCCATTATTTTAAAAATTTGCATTGATCTGTAGCATTGAATATAAGGAGGGGTTGTGTGTATAATTGGTTTTAAAACATTTTGTAAGGACTGCACTGAAAAAACACATAATTAGCCCACAGAACGCCCACATTTTTTATTCATGGATGTAAAGATTGAATTTGCATGGAACTATCACTTGCTTTTTGCATTTATACTACACTTAACAACATAGCATTGGCAAATGGCAAACTGTGATGGGCCCCTTTTCTGCTTCATATACAGCAGTTTTCTCGGAGAAGCTTCATTTGCCATATGGAAAGTAAGAAGATGGGGGCCCCCATTGCAGTCGGCATAGTCTGCTCCCTTGAAGTTACATCTCCTGGCAAAAAAAATGCATTCTTATCAGATCATTTCTACTTCACATTTAAAACTGAGAATGCATTGGACATACAGTATATCATTTCCTATTAAGCAGAATGTTGGATGCAGAGGGTGGGGGTGGGGTGGGGATAAATGCACCCACTACTGTACATTATATTGATATGAATCACCTCGGAGTTCCGAGCCTTTATAAAAGCACTCAGCCTTTGCCTTGTGCTTTTATATGGAAATGGAACTTCCTTGTAACAGTAGGGGGTGCATATAGTCTACTATATCCTTTATATGAGCTCAAAGGACATCATAACAGTCCCTCTTTTATAGCATAGCTAAGTCTACACACTAGAATTGAACAAACGGACAGTCCACTGTTTTGTTCCCTGTTTTTTTGTCTCCGTTTCTGGACAGAATGCATACAGCACCTTTTTTTTAAATCAGTGTGGCGATAATATGATATTGTATGGCAGGCCTGAATGTGCTTGATGATATTTTCTATGTCTGTCCGGAACTGATCTAGTGTGAACGAACCCTTATTAAAACCATGTCTGTGCAGTTAAATGCCATCATCCTCCCCCATGCTATGTTGATAGTCCCCTGCTGAAATGTGATTCTTTCTGTAGTTACACATGTGCAGGTCTTCTTGAGGCCAATAATCATCTTGACTCCCATCACCATATCCTTTTATTCCCGTAAGCCAGTAGCTAAAAGTGTCTCTGTTGTCCTGGAGACCCTGCAATGAAAGAGCAGGTATTGGTAGAGACAGAGTGAGAAAGTAAAGCTTACTGTTTATGAGTTTCTGTGGAACTTCGGAGCTTCGAATATGATTGGCTTATCGCTTATTCATTATTGAATGTTTCCATATCAAACTTTTATATTCTATATTAAACATCGAATATTCTATATAAGCTTTGAATATTTGATACAGGACGCAGAAAAGTGTATCCCATTGAATTTTATGGGGTCTCTATTTATGATGACTATGGTTAAGTAATAAAAGTTATTGCACAGATATCGATATCGCAAGGATGTATAGAAAAAAGATCATCCTGGTTTGGCAACTTGGCATGACTTGCCATTACCAAGTCAAGGGGTGAGATGCCTTATTGAATGTCAGCTTTAATTGACAGCACAATGTCTCTTTTTTCCTCTCTGTGGACTTCAATGAATGCCTCTGATAGTGGAATGTTTCACTATAATCCATAGCCCCAACTCCAGTAATTACATAATGCATATTCTTAGCCCTACACCAGTACAAGCATGTGCACTGAAATTAGTTATTCCACAGGGATATGAGAGCAAAAGCTGCCAGAGAATATGAGTTGAAATGCAGAAGCAATACACACTGGGTTGTGGTTATCTAAATTAGAAATACACTTTACCCAAAAATACTAGAAAATACGTTTTCCGCAAACAAAACGCTGGGGTGCATCCCTTAGACATAAAAATATATAGGCCTCTGGATGTTTGTAAGGGCTTGGTGCCATGTATTTTGCTTTTGTTACTGGCACAGACCCCAAACATGTAGGCCAGTAAAATACATGTCTGCTGGTGACTAACCCTACATATAGCAGGCAAAGTTCTATCCCACAGTTCGATTTATTACTTGTTCCCATTTTCATATTCTCATCCACACTTGTGGCATCAGCAGCCCTTGTTCTACGCCTTTTTCTTACTAAGATCTGATGTTGATTACCAAGGGCAGGATGCCACTCTGTTGATTGATCTATTATCATCGTAATAATAGAATCCTACATTTGGAGGAGTTCATGTGTCCCCCATGTTTAAGGAGGTCCTGCTGTACCTAAACGGGCATCCCACCCAACATGGTGACATGTTGTAATCTACCAAACCAAGAAGAGAATGATCATCTAATTATCTAGTTTAAAATGTATGTAATATCTGTATAAATGGCGTTTGCAGCGGTCACAGCCTTGATTGAGCTCATGTACTACCAGCTTACTCTGCCAGAGAATGGACAATAATTATCCTTAAGGGCAACTGTGGCTCGCAAACAAGTTAGGGTTAAATGAAGCCTGCAGATTTCCTTACACTAAGCCAACAATCACATCCTGGCTGGAGCCGTCCTGTGAGAAATTACTGCTAGCATTGGGGTGAATGTTCAAACTTCCCTGCTTCCAGTAGGTTGACGGCACATCACCTTCCCTCTGTTCCTCCCGTCCTTTCCCCACCGGGGGAGAAGCATGCTCATTAAGACTATTGCTGGGAAATCACGGACAGTACCTGAGGAAAAATTGACATTTGAGGAGTGGAGGCCTATTGCATGCTTGCAGAGGCTGGTCACATGGTACAAGCTGGTCACACATGGCTAAAAAACGAGAAGAGTTTCAACGCAGGAATTACATTGCTGAGCCTTTCAGCAATAACTTTATTACAGATTGTATCTAGAGATGTGATTAGGTTTAGTTTGAAGGTATAGAGGGCTTTTTTACTAATCCTTCTAGTTTGGGAAGAATGTGCAGACCACAGTTACCCTTTATATCTACGGGAGATTCATAAAGTTCTATCGTTTAAATGTGGCTAATTTGGCCCCCAACCACATCAATCTTATTTAACGTTTGAAAGCAAATATCTGATTGGTTGGGTGCAAAAATTAGCACCATTTTAGAACGATAAGAACTTTTTCTATGAATACCCTGGTCGCTAGTTTGGTAATGCAGGGTTATTAAAGTGCTGAATATATCATTTGGGGTTAGGGCAAGTAACAGAAAAGTTTTTTTGTTTTAAGGTGGAAATGCAGTTAACTAGAAACGGAAACGTTGCTAATTAAAGGGACAGGTTCAGTGGAATTCGCATCATATTTGTTAAATTGTTAGTTGTGTAAAGCCTTCTTTATTATTCTACATATTCTCTTCCATTTGAAAAATCGTTTGATTATCATTCCCTTCGCTGTTCCCTGCGTTTTGACACCTATGAGCGGCAGTTCAGGTCTGTAACGTTCCTTCTTCCCAGATGCCCTACATATTTGGAATGTTCTACACAGTAATTTCTACCTGCATTGGTTGTTGGATGGGTCAAACATGTCTCAGATCTCTACTGAGCAACTGAACAACCCAGGGGGCGTGCTTGGTCAAGGGCAAAGCCGACGCAAACGGTCTCATAGGGGTCCTGCAAACAGGAAGTCAGTATTTTGTTTGCATTATTTTTACAGCAGACAAATGCTGAATGGCAGATAGGTCATTGGGCATGGAAAAATACGCTCTTTTTTTCTACAGCATATGTATTTCACGAACTTTCCTTTAACAAATTACGCTTTCAATCTAGGTCGCTTCCCCTCAGGTGTTTCTGTGACCCATTCACGTCATTTTGAGCTGCCCGCACTTCTTGTCTGCATCATTGATACCCCCTCAGTTCCAACGTCTAAGATTTTCAAACAGTTGGAGGAGTCTATGATCGTGTTTCCCGATGGCAACCCACAACAGATTTGAGCACTCAATTGGGGTAATACTTAGTATTTCTTGGCTTTTATATCCATTTTGTTGATACGTAATAATGCGAATCTCAAAAATGTAAATATGCAAATTTACTACATAGAGTTGTCAAAACGGAAATTTAGATTCATCATCTAAGGTTTTTACTTGGGTGAGGGAAAAGTCTTTAAACAAAAACAATGGAACTGGTACCATCTTCCAGATGAGTCTGTGAACGTCATACTGTATATTATTTACAAACTGATCCCAGGAATTTTCACCAACTGCAGGCGAATAGGAAAGCTTTGGCTTTAGTTGGTGTGACTAGGCGGATGGTAACACTATTTGTATTGCTTGTTTTAGCATGTGTGGATACCTGGCAGATGTCTTCTCAAAAGCCTTATATTAGAACGCAGCCAGTATCTGAGAAGATCGCTGAGACAAAGAAAAGGAGACTCTCTGTGTTCAACATAGCTGACTGTGTCATGACCTGGCAAGTATATTGCTACACTGTTATCTTCACACGCACCTTAACTGTATAATTACATGAGGGGACTAGATTGAAGACATTGTTTCCATTTGTTTAACTGAAAAATATTGCCGCGGCTCTTTATGTTAATATTCACTTTGAAATATCAAATTCCTATATTCATGCCCACCACAAAAACCATGCCCATCTCACCACGACTACTTGGGGGAAAGAATTCAACGTGCTTATTAGCAATTTAGCCAAAAATTGTGAATTGTTTTTAGAGGCCCTTCTTAAAATAGCTACTACATTATAAAAATATCACACTGAGGGGGTATTTTATTCAAACTATTACCCCCGATTTTTAATGAGTCATGTAATGTTTTGATACCAAAATGCAGATACCGTACTCCGCAGGCTCAGGGTTAGGGATGGCTGGTTTCGTGGATCCGAAACCGGATCGCGCCTCGATTTCTCCGTTCGCGACGGCGGATTTTTCGCGATTTTCCGCCTTCCACTTTCCGAACGGTCGGATTCCTCCCTATTTTCGAAAATTTTCGAAATTACGAGGATACTCGTAGTTTTGGGAATTTTCGAAAATACGTATTTTCGAAATTTGGGAAATACGAGATTCCTCTTATTTTCGGAAATGTCGTATTTTCGAATTTTCGAAATTAGGAGGATTTAGCTCGTATTTTCAAAAATAAGTATTTTTTTCGAATTTTTCACAAATTACGGGAAATCCTGTAGATTCGAGGAATTATTTTTCATTTAGTGGGTCCGCTCTCGTCGTATTTTTTTAAGAATTTTTTGAAACAGATGAATTTGAATTGCGGATCCTCGAGCGGACCGTGATTTTGGGCGAAGTTGGACAATCTCACTCCAGGGGTCATGTTTTTTTTTCCCTAGGATACTACAATATATATACAAAATCAGAGAATTTTTCTCTGTCACCCGGGCGCAGCTCACCAATGGGCATATCCGCTGGTCACAGGAACGCACAGTTTAAAAGTCCGCTCCCACCATCCACCTCTTTGTCTTTTTTGTGCGTTTCGCTGTGGTCGTAGGAAGCATGGTGCATTGCTTGGACGGCTCAGGGCTTACCTGCCATTATGGGTTGGTCCCGAACGCGGGAGAGTTCTCCCTGCATCTCTCTGCGCTCTGATGGCCCTCCTTTCCATTGTCAACGGTTTGTCCTTGTGACCGGGCGGGGCCTCCTGGTGTTTGGACTCTGTGGCCATTTCTTGCGCAGCATGTAACTGGATTCATGTTTTGGCGCGCTAAAGAGGGCGCGCGCGGCGGCCTATTTCCGCTCGCTCTGTCGGCCGGAACGAAGGTTCGTGCTTTGTTCGTGGAGCTCGCGCATAGCCGCGCAGTTCGTGCCTAGTACCTCGAGGTTCCGGATTGGACGGGCCGGCCAGGTGTCGTCATCTCCTGCGTCTCGTCGAAGTATTTCTCCGGGACACAGCGGGAAGTGGTTCTTCGTCCGGTTTCGAACCCGTGAAGAGTTTGAGTGCCTGCGCGGACAATAGTTTTTTTCTGCTGTCTTCCAGTAAATAATTTTTCAGTCTATCAGAGAAGTGCTTAGTATTGTGCTGGCTGTGTGGTTATTTGCGCGAGTGTTCGGCATGTGAGTACCTTTTGGCATGAGGTCTGTGTAACTGAAACTAGCTGTTTTCCCTGTTTGTATGGGAGGACATAAATATTATTAATTCAGTGTTTTTTTTCGCTGCTAGATTCTTTGATATGAGTCTAAGTCATGAGTGTATGGTCACCACAGTGTGGAACTAGGTAAGCCCCAGGTAGGGTGGTTCTAAAGAGATGAGTAGGTAATTCAGGTATTAAGCACGCCATTTTCTTTTTTTGTTTTTTGTTAGTGTCCTCAGCCTCAGAAAAGTCCACCAGTCCCAAAAAGCTCGTCCTATCAAAGGAGAAATCCTGACAGGAGGAACAGGTGCTTCATTATCAAACGGAAAAGATTATATGGCATAAATTAATGGCTTAATAAAACGGGCTGTTTCTGAGTCCGTACAACAGGAAAGTAAAAAGAAGAAGGCTAAACTAGACACCTGTTCGGATATTTCTGATTCAGACAGCATCGCAAGAAAACTCGGGATCATCAAGTACCAAGCTTGTTCTGAGATAGATGAAGAGGCGGAGTCACTTTTGATCCAGTTATAGTACCGCCATTAATTAAAGCTATTAGAGAAACATTTTTTCGCGGTTTACATCTGGGCTGGGAATTAACTAACTGGAAGAATCCCACGTGCTGCCTCAGTGGACAAGTACTTTCTCTTCTTATCAAAATACTCAGATTTTTTCCAGTTGCATAAATCCTTCAAACAGGTTTTTCCTCAGAATGGGAAAAGTTGATGAAAAGAGAGATTCTGGGTACCGTTTTTTAAGAAATACCCGGTTTCAGGTGGTTGATGCTCGGAGTCATTGGGAAGTCAGCCCTCCAAGGTTGACCGGCGGTGGTAAGATTAGCTCATAACCACTACTTTTACCTGTGGAGGCGCCGCCATTTAAGTATCCTATGGATAGGAGGTGAATTCCAATCTAAAGAAAGTCCTATATACTGCAGTGGGCATCTTGTAAGCCTCAATGGCCTTAACTTCTACCTCTAGAGCATTGAAAGTTTGGTTAGTGGACTTCACCGTGCCTTGAAATTCAAATGTGAATGAGGTCTAAACTTTCTGGATGGTCTCATGGAATGTTATATTTTTCTTTCGACAGATTTTATTTCAGAAGCGTCGTTGTTTGGTCAAACTCTTCAGTCCAGTGTCTGATGCTCTATCGGTGTCAGCTCAAGGGAAGGGCGCTTTGGTTAAAACTGGTCAGGCGATGTCACTCAAATGCTAATCCTTTCGCCAGCTTCGCATATGATGGAGATTCGTTTGGGGAGAACATTGATGATCTCATAAAACGTCTTCGGGGGTAGGAGTATATTTCTCCCTCCAGAGAACGAAGGTTTAAGAATGTTCTGTGGGGACACATTTTTTCCAAAGAGGCCGAGAGAGGTTTTTTTTCGCCCCTGCCAAGCAAAACAAGGAAGCAGGAGCCTTTCGGCAATCGAATTGGGAGGCAGACAGGAATGCAGTCACAAAGGAAGTACATCGTGGCTCATTCCCAGGTGGTTTTCCAATCAGCAATGACCAAAGATGCAGGTTTCCACCTGTGGGCATAGGAGGAAGGTTGAAACTTTTGCACAGAGGTGGGCCGAGTCGTTTCGGATTCTTGGGTAGTGTCTTCTATCCCGGAAGGATACAGATAGTTTTATAAGAGAGCCTCGTTTTCCCATTTTTTTTCCCGAAAGAAATCTTGGGATACTCAAGGAAAGAAATTATTGTCCCCATTCATATAAATCATTATTTACTCTGGATCACGGGCAGGAAGTTCCAAGTAGAGAAGAGCGGAAAGGATTCTATTCCCCGCTTTTATGGTCCAAAGTCCTCCAGGTGAATTAAGACCGTGTTAAACCTGCAAAAATTAACAAATTTTTAAAGGCTCAGGATTCAATGGAGTCATTACAAACAATAGTGCAAGCAATAACAAGAGGACTATGTGGTAACCATAGATTTAAAGGACGCTTATTTTCCACACGTTCCTAGACACAAGAATCATCTTGGAATTCTGAGTGTTCGTTGCCAACGAATTCATCTGGAGTTCAAATGTCTACCCTTTGCCTAAATCAATCCACGCAGGGTATTTACACAAGATCCTATGTCCATGGGGGCCGAGATGATACGAGAAAAAAGGAATTCAAATTTTTTCATTACCTTGGACGACATTCTTTTGGTGGCAGCTCGCAGGAAATAGGGCAGTCTTTCATACGTCCCGAGGTAATAAACATCCTTTCAAGTTTTGGTTGGGTGATAACAAGAAAAATCCATTGCTCCGTCATCAAACAGGTTTTTTTTGGGAGCTCTCTTGGCAAACAGCAAAAATTTAATGTTGTTACAGAAGACAAGATACAGTCCCATAACTCGGAAGTGACAAACTCTTAGATCAAAACAGATTCAGTGGGCACTGTCATGGTCATTTTTAGTCTAATGACGTCTTGTATTCCATGTGGAATGGCAATGGTGGATATGAAATATTGCAAAACCATCTGTTGTCATCAATCAAAGATCCTCAAGCTAAATCTCTCGAAATTGATCTTAATCCCAGAATGGGAGTACGACGTTCTCTATTGGTGGTGGATCAAAGTCGGAAAGCTCAAAAGGAAGATTAATAAGAACCAACAAGAGTAGAAATCACCATCAGAGCAGCATCCGAAGTAGGATGGGGTGCACATTGTCCAGCACAGTTTGCTGCAGGAACTTGGAAGTCTCAAGGGAAACAAACGCAAACGTGCTAAGAGCTTGAAAGCAGTGGGGAAAGCGATTCATTTTTTTCTCCGGGCCAACAAGTTCTCAGGAAACATTTAAAAATTGTTTTCGGACATCTAGCGTGTAGTTACATAAGAGAAGCAAGGAGGGACAAAAGTTTCAAGTCTCTATTGAGAGAGGTAGGCTCCAATTCTTTCTAAATGGGCAGAAAAAACTTGAAAATATTTCGTGCGTACATTTGCCTGGCCTCAAAACGAGTTAGCGGACTTTCTAAGCAGTAAATCACTTCAGCCGAGGAGAGTGGAGTTTCACGACATATATTTCAGACTATTTGCAGAAAATGGGGGACTCCTACATAGACCTGCTTATGTCCACAGAGACGCAAACTTCAAAATGTCGGAAATTCTTCTTCAGGGTTCACAGCTATCAGGCATCAGGGACGATGCCTGCTTATTCAGTGATTGGTCAAAGAGCTTCTATTCTTCTTCCCTCCGATTCGATGATCTGGAGGTTCTCCAAACGATAAAGAAGAAGGGGCCTTGGTCATAGCAATTATTCCTCTTTGGCCGAAGGAGAAAAAGGGTTCCGTCTCCTAATTCCTTAGCTTTCGGAGAAACCCTGAAAAATCCCTATATTTCCAGGTGTGGTTGAGTTCAGGACCAGTGAAATCCACGAGAGCAACAGTCTGAACTGTGGCTTGGAAATTGAAAGGCATAGTTGGCGGCCGCTAGGCTGCAAAGCAAGTGGTGGCAGATGCTCTTGATCCCGAGAAGAACTCATCTTCAAAAGCAGTACTATAGATTCTTGGACCAGTTTGTAAGATTTTCCAGGATGTCAATTTTCATCCCGTTGTAATCTAATGCTTCTTTAATTGTCAGTTTCTTTTTGCAGGTTACAAATTGATGATTAATTCAGTAGCCCTTAAAAGGACAAGTATCCGCGCTCTCTCTCATTCTAGACTATCCTTGGGGCCACGAATCTCTAGTCTCTCGGTTTCTATAAGGCTCTTATTAGGGTAAAACTACCCCTTCAAAGTCACATGTCCGTCGGAGTCTTCCACGGTTCTAAGACAGTGACTGATGTCACCATTTGAGCCTAGGAACAAGCTCGGACTGGATGTCTAACACTCAAACATTCTGCTGTCGCTATCACGTCCGCCTTGTAGAGTGTCAGGTTGGCAGCTTCTCATCGGAAAGAACCAGACCTACTATTTTCGCATACTAAGAGTTAGAAATTAAACCTGCTTTTGACTTCTTGGCCAATAGGTGGTTCTCTCTTTCAGTTTACAAATGGAATCAATTTGCCCGTTTCTGTCCAATCCAAAAGTCTGAAAAGGAAGAAACTTCATTCCTTAGATTTAGTAAGACTTTTGACTTACTACTTAAAAAGGAGAGTCATGGAGAAGTCGGACAGGCTCTTTGTAATCCCTAGGGGGTTCAAAGAGGGGAATGCTCCATCAAAAGAACCTTACGCGTTCTGGCTCACTGCAACCATTGCAAGGCTATACAAATAGAGGTGCGGCATGTCCAGTTTTTTGTTGGGTTAAAGGCCGCCTAACTAGAGGGCAGTATCTACCTCGTGTGGCTCTAGATTCGCAAGGTTCTTTGGAAAAAATATGTAAGCATGGCTAAGTTGGTCACTGGAAACTTTTGTGCGACATTATCGCCTATGATGTTTCACTACTACCGCAAGACCAAGTTCGTCGGAGGGTGTGAAGCTGTTATTCACAGTAAAAAAAAAAAAAAAAAAAGAGTAGGTTTTGTTGTTTCCCTCCTGCTTTTTAGCATTGGTGAATGTCCCAGTCTGGTGAGATGTGCTGCCACTGGGGTTACCGAGAAACACGAAATTGTTTACAACATACCGTCATTTCTGTTCTTTGTCACCTTCCATGGCACGATTCACAGGGATTTCGCCTCCCTTTATTGCGTTGCTATTGATTAATATGTTTGATTATGTTTCCTATTAAGCTTATAATAAAGACAAGATGTGGATGGTGGGAGGTACATTTTAAACTGTGCGTTTCCTGTAGCCGGGATATCCCAGTCGGGTGCAATTCTGTCCATGGAAGGTGACAAGAACAGAAATACGGTCTGTTGTAAAGCAATTTCGTGTTTTTCAGAATACCTAGGCTAAAAGCAGAAATATGGAAGCCTAAACTCTACTCTCTGATAAAAAAATCATGCCACTTGCATGGGTAGATACAGGAACATGGCCACCAACTAAAGCCCCAAACTCAACACCGCAAGCTATGTAACGAGCTTGGTACTGTGCCCTTTGTCGCATATATGACATGCAACATTTCAGACTTTTTTTAGTATAAGGTACTCTTTAGGATGATTTGTGAAAAAACAATCTTCAAAGGTAGACATTTTGCCCAACACTCTGTTTTTAACATGCCCTGATCAATGTACGGCCACATGGCAAACTAAATAGGCCTTTCTCTCTACTTCTCTCAGGGTTGTCCTGCATAGGTGTATGCTGTCATAGAAAAGTTTGGGGTCTCCCTGCTATTGCAGGGGCTGCACCAAGAACTGGTTCAGTCCCCATTGACCATATTGGAACTATAATACTGTATATACTTTTTGGTTAATCTGGGACGCAACACATGTCAAACACAAGGCCCTCTTCCAAATCCCGGCCCGCCCAGGCCTGCAATTGCCCCACCGCGCTGCATACTGCAGCTACCGTGCGTTCGCATCACAATGACGGCGGTGACATAGGAGGACTTGTGATCTCGCCGCCGTACTTGCTATTATTACTGCGCATTGTCACGCGGGATTTCAGGAGGCGGACCTATAGTCCGGCACTCCGGATGTGGTTGTGCGGGTGCAGAGCAGAGGAAGAGTGAGTGTGTGCGGCATTAAAAAATACAGGCAGCAGAAGGCTGCCAGTTTCCTGGCAAAAGTGCAGGCATAAAATTCGATTGTACCGAGGCGCACGGCATTTATTGACCTGACTTTTTTTTCATTCAACACTCCATCTGCCAAATCAAGCTAATCCTGTGGCGGTTTTCAACTTTTCTCTCTAACGCAGATTTCCAATAAACTAAACTCATTTTACTGCCAATATTGTCGAAAATGTCCAAGAAAAAAACGTGACGGTGAAGGCATACAATTAATGACACAAATGGGAAAATGAATATAGTTTTGTGCTATAGAGAGGCAAAACCAGTGTGTATATTGTGTTATGAGAAGTGTCTGATGAAAGAGTAGCAATATACCGTCACATTTTGGACACCAAACATAATGTTTAAGTAGGGCTGAAATATACTTTGGAAGAAAAGCAGTAAAATTTTAAAGACTAAAAGTCCAAACCAATCAAACAAGCACGAAATGTTACAAAGCTACAGTGAAAATGCTGCTGCAGTGAATAGGCAAGCTTTATGAGTGGCTGAAGAAATTGCCGTACGTTCAAGGTGTTTTTTCATGAGGTGGCCTTTTTGAAGTCGCAATGCAGTCTAAAAGTGTGTGAGCACGTATGCCAGATAGCAGTGTCTCAGTTTGTCAAAAACACCATTGCAGACAGGAGTTCAAGAACTCGCAGGAATCTATCACAGCTGGCCGAACAGGCGCATGCAGTTATTCGGTCTTTTCACTTGCTATCGATGAAAGCACAGACAATGACTGATACCTAAAGCGCAGCTGTCCATCTTTATAACGTGGCTACGAAAGACCGACCTCTCTGTCCCTGAGGAACTTGGATGTATTCTGGCCATGCATGGTGAGCACGACTGGTATAGATTATTTGAGTGTGGAGCAGAATCTTATAAATAATTTTAAATTAGTCCTGGGAAAGTTGGTGGGGCTACTACCGATGCGGCACCCCTGAAATGTGTGGAGAAAATAAGAGTTTGCGCTGGACTAATGAAGGAAAAATGCAAAAAAGTCACTGCCACACACCCTTGATTACTTTCATTGCATTATCCACCACAGAGGCTATGTGTGGAAAAGTTCTGGACATGATGCAGTTTTTGTTGTATAAGATCAGGTTCGGGGAATAGGGAGATCCAGAAGGGATTTAGTTTCCATCTGCGTATTGTATTTATCGGTTTTGGTGGTTTTATCTCCAAATATAAAGGTGTGTGGTCTGATGGAGCTCTTGGTAGTATTTTCATATTGTCAGTCTACTCGTTAACATTGGGGTTACAAATATATAGTCCACTCTTGAGAGTGTAGCATGTGTGGCTGAATGACATGTAAATCCTTGTGTAGTTGGGAACAGGAACTTCCAGGTGTCTATCCATTCGTGATCAGTTGTGAACTTATCCAGCTTAGTTCTTGCCTGTGGTATATGTGGTGAGAGTCTCGTTGGGAGTCTGTCCCACGCTTCATCCATGACCATATTAAAATCTCCTAGTATCACAATTGGGAAGTCTGGAAATTTGGCTATGAATTCTATGGCTTGACCAAGCAACGCAATATTGGCTGGTGGGGGGTTGTAGAATCCCAGAAGCAGAAGTGGTGCGCTGTCTATTTTTGTTGCTATAAAGACGAATTTTCCTGTGGTGTCTATTTTGGTTGACAGGACCTCGCTTCTTAATGTGTTACGTAAAAATATGGAGACTCCCCTAGCGTATGAGGAATGGCAGCTGTGGAATTGGTGCCCTATCCAGGGTTTATGTATCTGATTGGCGTCACTTTTTAAGAAGTAAGTTTCCTGTAAGCACAGTATGTCCGGTTTATGTCTGTGTATTATGTCCCAGGTTATATGTTTCTTCTGGGTACTTCCCAATCCTCTTACATTCCATGATAGTATTTTCATCATATTAGTCATATTGTTTGTGGGGGCACTATAAATGTATATCTCATTCCCCCGGGCCGGCCGACCGCACCGCCCACCCGAACACATACATCAATATCTATATACTGATAGTTATACATCATATTTGTTGTAGTTTTAACAGTCATCTGTCTAGTTGCCATTTTTGTACCTTTAAGGTTATAACAGTGGTAGAAACAACAATTTCTGATTCGCGGTTTACTCATTATTTCTGCATATCTGAGGTAATACAAACGAACCACCTCTATATCAGTTGCCGTATTTTTATATTTTATTTGCCTCCTCCGCTGGGGTCTGGAAGAACACCGACCTCTCGTTGTATATAATCCGTAGCATTGCATACTCAACTCCTGCTCTGCGCAGCTTTTGCTTAATTTCCATGAACGTGCAGGTCTGGTGAGTAGTCTGGAAAGATTGCAACAGTGACATTTTCGTAGTGTAGGTTAGGCATGGTACGCGCCCTTTTCAACACCGCATCCCTGTCTTTTGAGTTAAGGAGTCTCGCTTTTATAGGCCTGGATCTTCCTCCTGGTGGTGGTGGTCTAGCTGGGACTCTATGTGCGCGCTCCACTGCAAAAGCTGGGCTGAATTGATCTTTTGCCGAAGACAGTTATCAGCCATTTTTCAATGAACTCTTCAGTGTGCTGCCCTTCTGCCCTTTCCGGGAACCCCACCAGGCACAGGTTTTGGCGCCTTGAGCGATTCTCTAGGTCTTCTGCCTTGTCTTTATACAATTGCAGCTCTTGCTTCATTCTGCTTATTTCCTCCGGTATGGGTTGGACTGTATCTTCCACCATGCTTATTCTGGTCTCGGTCTCGTTCACCCTCTGCCTCACCTTGTGGAGGTCCTGCTACAACAGCCCCACATCAACTCGGACCTCTTCAATCAGTACCGTGAGAGTAGTTTTCGACTCCTTGATAGCGTGTTATAAGCTGGTTTGGAGTTGTGGTAGAGTTCACATTCAGACTCAAAATCATCTGTGGGGTCTTGCGCGCTCTAGCCTCCGACCGCCGAGGTAAGTATATTTTGCGCCCCCACGTGCTGATCTGGTTCGTCTTCGGTTTGCATTGGCAAACTTGCTAAGTTTTTCAGCTGGAGTGGATTCGGGTTTCCCTCTCCTATCTTTGTCTTTGTTTTTCCCCATATTAGCAGTTGGATTGTGTGTTTTGTCAGGATATTTCACAGGATATTGCTCTGCAGCGTGCGTCCACTCAGTTCAGCATCCTGGCCACACACCCCGGTAGTTACTTTATTACTTTCTTCTTTTCTACCTTTTATAAAGTTAATGTTAAGTGCCTCACTAGGAGGCCAATGTTATACAGTTTATACATGTTAATAGCTATGCTTATTGTATTCGTGCTACAAGACCCTAGAGAGAACCACCATACGAAGGTCCCGGACTGCAGCCGTGGGTACTACGCTTAAGATAATAAGCTGGAATTTGAGAGGCCTCAACGACCCCGCAAAGAGGTTAGCGATATTCACCCAACTACATGCACTGAGGGCAGACATTATCTGTTTACAAGAGACACACCTCCTCAAAACTACTACACAATTTCTCCAGAAACCCTGGATTGGCTGGACTGCCCACAGCACACATTCGGCCTATTCCAGTGGAGTCTCCATACTTTTAAACAGACAACTAAGATACACTATACACGAAGTTAAATCAGACAGACGGGGACAATACCTATGTGTGGCCCTTACTATTGACACAACCCAATATGTTATATTGGGAATATATGACCCCCCACCAGCTTACTCTTACAAGAAGCACTGCTTTTTCTATCTTACTACCCTCATGCTAATTTAATCTGTCTCGGAGATTTTAACTCCTTAATGGACCCAGAATATGACAGATACCGCGGGCCTGGACCTCCGGGGGCCTCCCCCCCTGGAACAACCACACTCAATAAGCTAAACTCAGAATTCAACTGGGTGGACACCTGGAGATTCCTAAACCCACAACTTAGACAATATACATGTCACTCTAAAACACATAATTCACTATCAAGACTAGATTACGTCTTTGTCAATAGGAAAACTAACATGCTGGTTAAAGATGTAACACACCTACCAAGAAGTACATCTGACCACTCTCCTATTTTACTCACCTTACATCACCCCACACACCTCCAACGTCTCTGCCCATGGCGTCTCCACCCGTTTTGGCTTAAACTATTCCCTGAACAAGACCCCATCACCGAACACATTGATTTGTATCTAAATTTAAACCACAATCCTACACCCATAGGAACCCAATGGGATGCATTCAAAGCAGTCCCGAGAGGACATCTACAAAACGCCATATCATATATCAAAAGGACAGTGTCACGGGACGAGCTTAGGCTAGCACAGGCGCTTCAAGAAACTGAAGCAAACTATATAGCAACACCCACACCCCAGACTAAAGCCAAATGGCAAACTGCACAATCCCAATCCGAAAGTATACTTGTTGAAAAACACTCTAGAAAGCAATTCTTCAATAAACAAAACGACTTTGAATATGGCCATCAGTCAGCTAAACTTTTAACCCGTTTAGCAAATGGCCCCAGAGACCAAAATGTGATCCTACAACTACAAGACCCCAACAAAGAATTAGTAACCACTACACCAGATATCTTGAGATGCCTAACTGAATTCTACACAACACTTTACAAAACACAATTTAAAACTTCCCAGGAAACACTAAACTGCTATCTAGACTCCATCCCATTCCCCAAACTCACACACACAGATTTAACCACACTGGATAATGCTATAACTCTATCTGAGCTCCAAACTGCCCTAGGAGAAATGGAAACAAATAAGACCCCAGGCCTGGACGGATTACCGACAGAAATATATAGTAAATATGCAGAGCAAATACTCCCATTTCTGTTAGAAATGCTAAATACAACCTTTCAGGAAAATAGACTCCCACTTTCAATGTATGAAGCACATGTCACCCTAATACTGAAAGAAGGGAAATACCCTCTGGAGTGCGGTTCATACCGTCCAATTTCCCTCTTAAACACTGATTACAAATTAGTAGCCAAAATTCTAGCAAACAGACTCAAAAGAATAATCACCACAATAATACACTCAGATCAAACCGGTTTCATGCCGGGAAAATCCACATCCAGAAATTTACGTAAAACACTAATAAATACACAAATAGATCACGACAACGCAGGTTCACGAGTAATGCTATCCCTAGATGCACAGAAGGCATTCGACTCCATCGAATGGCCCTTCCTGCAATCATGCCTAATCAGATTTGGTTTCGGACCCATCTTCAGGAAATGGGTTAAACTACTATACACCCAACCCATGGCAGCCATAAAGGTAAATGGAACTAACTCTGCATTATTCCCACTGACAAGAGGCACGAGGCAGGGATGCCCGCTCTCCCTGTACCTCTTTGCACTCGCAATCGAACCACTCGCTATCAAACTCCGCACCTCACCACATGTCACCAGACTACGGCTTGGACAGGGCTGGATTTCCCACTAGGCCACATAGGCCGTGGCCTAGGGCGGCACACTAAAAAGGGGCGGCATAAAAATGGCACCACTTTCACCCTTACACATAGCAAAGCAGCAATGTACAGAGCCTTACTTGTGTGTCCAGTTTTAAGTGCAGGATTGCTGATTGGCTAGGGGTAGGGGGGCAGTGTAAGTAAGCTGGCCTAGGGGAGAAGAAAGTATAAATCCGGCCCTGGGCTTGGACCTTATATATCTCTACTAAGTCTGTATGCGGACGACATGATATTGTATCTGGCAGACTCACACACATCCCTTCCTGCTGTTCATGATCTCATAAACCAATTCAGCCCCTTATCAGGCCTCTACATAAACTGGAACAAATCAATTCTTTTTCCTATAGACCCACTGATATCAATTCCATCACCCATGGTAAATCTACTACCTGTAGTTGATAATTTCCGTTACCTAGGAATTCAAATAACTCGAACACATGACAACTTCTACACACTCAATTTAGCCCCCCTCCTTGAATTAGTGAGAAACAAGACTAAACTTTGGAAAAATGTACCTATTAACCTGATGGGCCGGATAAATTTAATCAAAATCATAATACTACCCAAAATCCTATATGTACTACAACACAGTCTAACTCATGTCCCAGAAGTCTTTTTCACCACATTAGATACCACTACTGACTTTCTTGTGGGGTTCGGGGAGATCGCGGGTAAGACTCAAAACTCTACAGAGACCCAAACAATCAGCGGGATTGGCCATGCCAGACTTCCGCCTATATTATTTGGCAGGGCAACTTAAATATTTTAAACCCTGGTGTCAGCCGCGGCCCCCAGACCCCCAAGAACAAGACAATCATACCCTATATGACACTAAACACCTACTACATACATACCTCCCCTCCCACCCACTATCATTCTTGAATGCGAGACGAAATAATATCCCTCTTGGTGGCACCTCACTGCATGTGCAGCAATTCAAAATTTGGAAAAAAACTATATCAATCCTCAAATTCACAGATATTGCAGAGTAAACCCCTCTCTGGCACAATCCGACATATCCCAATCTAGCTGCTTTAACCTCAGCTGACTTCTGGATATCAAAGGGAGTTACACTCTTTATGCATATCATCAAAAATAGGAGGCCAGTCACATTCGAAGAAATGAAAAACAAATACAATCTACCAGGCTCCGCCTGCTTTAAATATCTTCAGATTAGATATTGCCTATTGACAGAATTCCAGGGTATGGTAGGGGGAGGGATCGCAAAACGGGAGGGGGAGAAGGGCTGCAGTACGCATGCCAAACTTCTCCCGGAGGAGAAACAGGAGGCAGAGTCCTATATGGACTCTGCTATCCTCCTGGTGGGCAGTTTTTGGGACTTTGGGGGGGGACTACAGGAGAACCATATGGAGCTGGGATGTAAGGTAAGGATTTTATTACACTACATGGTGGGGCCATTAGTCGGCGCTATATAAATAAACATATACATACATACAACAATGTCTCAATAAGCCTTATTCTGACTTATCTTTATTCATTTTTATCTGGGCATTCACCAAGACAGCTGATCTAACGCTGTAGACCAAAACATTATATATGCGAAGAAATGTTATTTTAATAACCAATAAACCATATTAACTGTCTCTCTTGATGACCTCTTTTTAATGTGACGTAAAAATCTAGTATTGGCTACTAAACAGGTTCATCGCCATCATAACATGTAAAATTTGCAAACGTCACCTGGGTGAGGCACGTTCTAAACCTGGGTAAACATGGGCAAAAAGAATTTCAATGTATTACTTTTATAGTAGTTGGCCAAGAAGATCAGCTGATTTCCTGCTATGGGTAGCACTGTTTACTCAGTGACAAACATTGGAAGCACTCAAGCTCCTTCAGTTTCATAAAGTTTTACAGTATGAAAATGTAGAAGAATTATGTATACCTTTTTCCATCACAAAATGTTCTTAAGCGTGAATTGTCTAACTCTTCTGGAGATTTATACATGTCAAAAAAGTAATATTTTTTGTTTTTGCTTTGCATGTTTCTATGTGCAGAAAAGGTTTGTTTACACACAAAAATTTAATTGTTTCTAAAAGCTCTGATTTGTCAGAGTACAATATTCAGCTAGAGCAACTGGACTTAAAGTTTAGCCATCTTGGCTTTCTCTATTCAGAAATGAGAGATTCAGTCGCATGACTAGCGAAACTTCAAGTCCAGTTGATCTAACTGAATAACACAGATGTAACCTTCTTTTCTTCCCAGGAAAATGAAAAGTAGCACTTTCACAGATAAGGAACACAATCTAAAATCTGCCCCCAAAAAGTGCTATATTTCTAGAAACTAAATACCCTTTGGTTTCTATTTGTTTGGGTAAGTTTTGATCAAAAAACAAGTTTATTCAGATTCTTTTCCATAATTTCTTTGTTTTACAAAATATACTATATATTTCAAAACAAATGTTAAAGGTTGATTTCAGTGGAAGATCAAAGCCAATGCAAAGATGAATGACTAACCTCACCTAAATAAAAGGGTATTACACTTTCAATAATGCACTCAGAGACAGCAAGAAAGTAGGTCTTAAGGGTGTCAATGCATAATGGGCTCAAACCCCATGAAATCATATAAATTATTAATCTCCCATATGCCCTGAATAAAAAAGTAACCACTAACATCGGACTGGGTTGTTGGGACTCACCACTCTTGTTCGTACTCATGTACATACCTGTTTCACTTCTCACTCATTCAAAACTTTTGGAAAGTACACGTTCAGCTACACAGATGACATTCACTTATATGAGGAACTCCTGATGCTATTCTTTGTGGAACTCAACTTCTTTTCCTAATAAAGATACAGCACTCCACCATAGATACCGCTGTAGATGACGCAGTTATTTAAGGAGCCCTGTGATTTCTTGTTATACCCACTACCTTTTAACTATGTAATGGTGCCATTCTTTCATGCATTCATGGTCACGTCTCTGTGCACCAATGCATGTTGCATACTATTTTATTCAGAAAATGTTTTTTAAAATGTTCGTTGGTGGCTTAAAAATGCTTTGATTCTGAATACAATAAACATGCCCTCAAACTAAAATTTAACCTTCTACTGGCCTCACTGTATAGTTTAAAAAAATCCTTAACTTACATCACTGCTCCTTATGGTTCTCCTGCACTGCTTGTCCAAAGTCCAGGAAACTGAAGAATAGGAGCTGTCAAAAGGTTCCTACCTCTTCTGTAGCCTCCGGGAGGTAGTGTGACATGTGCACGGGAGCCCTACCCCGCCCCCCTCCCTCCCACTCTCCAGATCCCTCCCTGGAGGGCCATCCACCTATCATGAAAACATTTTTCTGTAGTGTACGGCACCCCTGACCGTCCCAAATGCTGGGTAAGATTGTTGGTAAACGAATCGAAACTCTTCTTACAGACTTTCTCTCCAATCACTGATGCGGGTGCCGTTCGGGCCCCTGCTTGCTACTTCCGGCAAGTAGAGAGCCGGATCAGAGCGCCACAATCTAATATAGCGGTTGGTGGTGCGTAGGGATGGCCTACATTAGACCAAAAATGTATTTAGAGTGGAGATACCGTTTAAAACTTATATGGGATTCTAGACCATCCTCATTGTGTATTGAACAATGTCACTTTTTCTTTTACAATCTTCTTCTTTTGCCATGTATTTAAAGGCAGTAATGAAAATGGGAAGAAAAAGGACAGAATGGAATAGAGAGAAGGGTTAATAAAAGATCAGAAAGCAGTAGTAATTAAAGGCAATAAGAATAAGAAGGGAGCTGAATGGAATGAGAAGGATATAAAGAAATGCAAAACAAAAGTGATAAATGAGTCAGAAAAGAGATATAAAAGAAAGCAAGGGGGAATAAAACACAAATTGGTCATTTTGTAGAGGCTGTAAAAGGCAAGACAGGTTTTTTTTGTTTTTTTTAGTCACCTATGCACCAAGTGGTAATATATGTGTGCAGTGTATGTATTTTTTTTTAGCACTAATTTAAAGTACTTTGTTGAAACCCATGGGCCCTCTTAACAGTAGCTATACACTGGTACTATGTATAACAAATAGTACTGAATCTGCTGAATCAATTTGTATGTGAAGGTGGCCATACATACGAACTATAATGGGTAAATCCCATCGGCACTTCTCGGGAATGACCGAGAATTTCCGTCAGTCGGTATCGGCTTCCTTTAATTTAAGTAGAGGGAGCCGATCCGATCATGCGGTGTATGGCCATACGCGGTATGGGGATCGGTCAGGTCCATGTGTGCTGTTCAGACAGTACGGTATGTGTGCCAACAGATACCAATGTGATCTGTCGGCACACATCCATGAGTTAGCAATCGTACTGGTCTTTAGTAAGTGTAATATTTTTTTATTAAGTATAATTATTGGGCTTATAGTTTTTCAGCTTGTGTTATTGATTGGTGGGCTCTTAGCCTTCCAACCCTCAGGTAGACACCATGTTCTCAGTCTGACACTGATTATTCCTCTACCCCCCCCCCCCCAGTCTTTTTGATTAAGAGTCAATTTAGTAAATCTGCACATGCTAGTTTTTGTTCAATCCTGCATGCAAACATTTGCAGTATCTGTCAAACTGCCTTTTCCAGCTCTGATTAGGTTGCCCAACAGGCTTTCAACTTGATTACGGTTTGGGCTGCATCATTCTAGAACATTTGACCTTTCTTTGTTGAAACCATGATTTTGTTGATTTAGATTTAAACAAAGCAATAAAGGATAATAAAAATATGCCCATTGCATCAAGTTTATAAAGGTTTCACTTTCACTGTATTATAATTAATTTGGCTTGAAAAAAGCCAAATTCCTGATCCTTTTTATTTCTTCTGTTTTATTCTTCCGCTTTTTTGGACTGTATCTCCTCCCACAGTTTTTGAGCTAGAGACATGAAATTCTGTACAGACGTGCAGGGCATATAGTAGAAGTGTGCTATCTTCTAGCTAAGGAATCGGCGAAAGCGTTACAGCGTTATCAGTGAATTTTGGGACATTTATTCCCATAGACTATATAATGGTAACTATTCTCAAATGTGGATATTTCAAAACAGTTTGTTTCATGGTCATGAATACAAACGGTGATACCCCCAACACAGACACAGGTACACCCACCTACTGCACTACCTTTCCACTCATGGACCCCATGGTCCCTCCAGTTGCAGGCCCCCCTTGGCCCATTCTCTTACAGCCCCATGTGGCCCCACCCACCCGTGGGTGCCTAAGCCCTGTCCACTCGCGGGTGCATAAGCCCCTCCCACTCGCAGGTGCCATGGGCCACTCAGACACCCCTCCCCCCCCTACAGAAAACTGTGGAAACAGCCTTTTCAGGCAGAGTGAGAACTCTGCCTGAAAAGGTTCTTTTCACATAGTGGGAGAGAAGGGCTGTAGATTCCCTTACCTTCTCTGTCAGGCCTTCACACAGCAGAGAGGAGGAGGGATTTCCTGTCTCCCTCACACACTGAGGGAGTCGAGGCACTGTGCAGGAGAAGCCTCAGGAATGTCACAAGTTAGCCTCCCACCCATTAACTTTCTGGTCAGTCATCTCTTTATATCTTGGGCTGTGGAGCACTTAGAGAGGTGGTTGATGGCTTGTTTTAAAGGTAGGAAACTGGCCTTTCATTTAAGATTAACTTGTTTGGAGACCACAGTTACCCTTTAAATAAAATAGGGAGAGATGCTAAGCCTAATTCTCTGCCTATATTATTTAATTTATAAGTGAATGATGTATTATTGGGTTAGCATGGCTTTTACACTAATTTTGCAGTGGCTGTGCTACTTCCAAAACTGTTATATAGGCAGCATTAAGTGGCTTTTACACTAATTTTGCAGTGGCTGTGCTGCTTCCAAAACTGTTATATAGGCAGCATTAAGTTTCGTGCATAGCTTAACCTCTTTAAGATGGAGGCGCAAATTGGCACATCTTACCTGACCAAAACAGTAAATCTCGCAACAGGATTTACAGCATCACGGGATCTCGGGAAAGATGCACCTCTTTTGTTACTGCATCACCGTAAGAGAATCTTTTATAAAAGAATGTAAAAATGTACCTAGCATCAGTAAAGCAGTAATTAGGCATTTTTTAAATGTCTTTTCATTCAGTTTTCTCCGGAGTATTATAATCATTATATATAATTTTATATGCTTTGATATCATTTTTGTTTTGTTTGCACTGAATAAAGACACCTGCACTCATTTATACCAGGTGGTACTATACTTTTTATCACACTAAAAGACATTAATACCAAGAAGTGGTACTATAAATGAGAAACCTGGGGCCTCTTGGCACTAGAACATTCCTACCGCTGGTCTTGGTTCCTAATCTCACAATCGATGGCACTCTTAACCACCCACTAGGCAACCGTATCTATGTGGAACATGCCACTCTAATAAATTACATAAAACCCAAGGCAGAACAATTATGTACGTGTATACACATTAAAAATGTCTGCGTGTCCTCTGACATGTTCTATTGGTGAACAATGCCCCAGATAGTTTATTGTATGGCCCGTGGATGTACTGTATATACTCGAATATAAGTCGAGATTTTCAGGCTTTAAAATTAGCTAACCTCGGCTTATACTCGGGTCAAGTCCTAATTTAGATCCAAATGCTGCAATTACGGATAGCGACCAGTAGGTGGCGCTGTGTTACAAAATCCTTTATCTGCATAGAAAGTTACAGGAGCTGATCTGCCTTTACACTCCTTCCTGCTTCCTGTAGTCAGGCTGCTGGATTCACTCAGCACTGTCACTGCTCATCTGGAGGCTGTAAATCTGATGGGTCTTCTCAGTTTGGGGCAAAATGGCTGCAAGTTCAATGCAAGTGACATATTTGTTGTATTCAATTAGATCAACTGGACTTGATGTTTAGTTCTTGAAGACGTTTCGCTAGTCATCCGACTGGCTTTCTCAATTCAGAATGACTTGTACAAGAATTTTTGGCAATTATGTACCCTGGAAAATCCCAATTAACATATCACAGCCAAGTGTTAAGGGCGTGATTGGATAGTGGCTAAGAGGTGTTATAGGAACGCCCAGAGTAAGGTGTCAAAACAGCATTGTACATGGCAGACAGTTGGTGTCGAACCCCCCACCTCTATTTAGGCTTGGTTTCTTTATTTTCACATAAGTGGCCTCCTTAACACCTCTCTTGAACCAGTCACGTTCCTTTGCCAATATGTTAACATTACAATCTTCAAAGGTATGCAGGTACATGGCTGAGTCCTGGCCCTGAGGAATTGACTCTTCTGTGCTGGGCCATACGTTGATGCAGTTGCTGTTTGGTCTCCCCCACATACAAATCAGAGCATTCTTCACTGCACTGCACTGCGTATATGTGCACCTCTTAGCCACTATCCAATCACGCCCTTAACACTTGGCTGTGATATGCTAATTGGGATTTTCCAGGGTACATAATTGCCAAAGATTCTTGTACAAGTCATTCTGAATTGAGAAAGCCAGTCGGATGACTAGTGAAACGTCTTCAAGAACTAAACTTCAAGTCCAGTTGATCTAATTGAATACAACAGATATACCATGACCTGGATGAATGTGAACCTTCACAAGCATAATGCAAGTGACAGCTTGAAACTACAACTCTCAGGTGACACTTTTAACTATTGGGGGTTACTGGCTATTACTGTATGGGATTAATGTATGGGAATTCTGCTGTCCATTTAAAGGGCAACTTAAGCCACAAAATAATACAGAATCAGAAGGCAGTAGTGGTCATAATTTCTACCCTCAACTTATACTCGAGTCAATCAGTTTTTACTTATTTTTCAGGTAAAAATAGGTACTTATACTCTGATTGACTTATACTCGAGTATATACAGTATTTATACACAGTAATCATATGCCCACACAAACGCCTTTTCTCTAGCGTACAAAGCACCTTATCCAATCTCTTTATATTCAAGCTCCCCCATTACCCTTATTAATTTAGTTGCCCTTCTCTGAACCCTTTCCATTTCAAAGATGTCCTTTTTGTACACAACATTCCAAATTTGCACTGCATATTCCAAATGAGGCCTTACCAATGATTTGTAAAGAGGGAGAATAACTCTTTCCTCCCTTGAATCCTTACTTCTCTTTATACAAGACAATACCATGCTGGCTCTGGCTGTTGCTGCCTGGCACTGCTTGCTTACTTTAAGTTTGTTATCCACCAAAACTCCAGGATCCCTTTTCAACAGGGATTCACTTAACACAGGGCCATTTATAGTATAAGCAGCACAAAGATTTTTAAGTCCAAAATGCATCACCATACATTTTTCAACATTGAATCTCATCTGCCACTTAGCAGCCCAATGTGACAATCTATCTAGATCCGCTTGCAATGATTGCACATCCTCTGAAGCTTTTAATGGTCGACAAAGTTTTGTCTCATCTGCAAACACAGAAACCTCGCTGACAATACTCTTTTCCAATTCCCTTTACCCTCTCTGCATCCTATTCATCAACCAATTTTCTATCCATGTACAAATGTGCCACCCCAGCCCAACAGACCTTAGCTTATACATTAGTCGCCTTTTGGACTGTATCAAAAGCCTTTGTAAAGTAAACTACATCTACTGATATGCCAGAGTCTAAATTTCTACTCACTTCCTCATAAAAGCCTATCAAGTTAATTTGACAAGATTTATTCCTCCTAAATCCATGCTGGTTACTACTTATAAGGTCAGTCCTTGAAAAAAAATATTTTCCCTTATTAAACTTTCCAGTATCTTCCCCAACACTAATGTTAAACTTACAGGCCTGTAATAACCCAGCTGTGATCGACTACCTTTTTTAAATATTGGAATTACATCAGCTTTTTTCCAGTCCAGAGGCACACATCCGGACCTGAGTGAATCTGCAAAAATAAGAAACAATGGCCTAGATAAAACTGAACTTAGCTCCCTAAGTACCGAGGATGTATTTTATCTGGTATCTGGAGATTTGAGATTAACCTTATTTAGTTGTTTTTGTACCATATCCTTATCCCAGTTGACATGCTGAAGATCTACTTTTAACCTGGGAAAATTTGCTTTCCCGAATTTAGTCTTTTTGTTAACCCAGCGCACTTTTCCTTTCGATAACATATAAATTATTTCTAATAATATAAGTTGTAGCAAGAAGTTCCTAAAATTTCCATTTCCTGAAAAATTAGATAGTAATTGTATTAGAAATTTTGTGTGGTGTATTTTGTGTAGATTTTTTCTGTCTCTAACAAAATCTGTTTAAACATACCGTGTAATACCTGTATAAAACTTTAATGTTCTTTTCTGTTCCCAGTACTGCAGCTGAGACATTTACTTCATTATTTGCTAAATGGCCTCTAACTTACTATCAAAGGTATGTCCCTTTTACTGGATAGTTCATTATTTTAAAAATTTGCATTGATCTGTAGCATTGAATATAAAGGAGGGGTTTGTGTATAATTGGTTTTAAAACATTTTGTAAGGACAGTGCACTGAAAAAAACACATAATTAGCCCACAGAACGCCCACATTTTATATTCATGGGATGTAAAGAATTGAATTTGCATGGAACTATCACTTGCTTTTTGCATTATAATACACTTACCAACATAGCATTGGCAAATGGCAAACTGTGATGGGGCCCCTTTTCCTGCTTCATATACAGCAGTTTTCTCGGAGAAGGCTTCATTTGCCATATGGAAAGTAAGAAGATGGGGGCCCCCATTGCAGTCGCATAGTCTGCTCCCTTGGAAGTTACATCTCCTGGGCAAATGCATTATTATCAGATCATTTCTACTTCACATTTAAAACTGAGAAGCATTGGACATACAGTATATCATTTCCTATTAAGCAGAATGTTGGATGCAGAGGGTGGGTGGGGGTGGGGATAATGCACCCACTACTGTAAATTATATTGATATGAGATCACCTCGGAGTTCCGAGCCATTTATAAAAGCACTCAGCCTTTGGCCTTGTGCTTTTATATGGAAATGGAACTCCTCTGTAACAGTAGGGGGTGCATAGTCTACTATATCCTTTATATGAGCTCAAAAGGACATCATAACAGTCCCTCTTTTTATAGCATAGCATAAGTCTACACACTAGAAATTGAACAAAACGGACAGTCCATGTTTTGTCTGTTTTTTAGTGCTCCGTTTCTGGACAGAAATGCATACAGCACCTTTTTTTTAAATCAGTGTGCAGATAATATGATATTGTATGCAGCCTAGGAATGTGCATTGATGATATTTTCTATGTCTGTCCGGAAACTGATCTAGTGTGAACGAACCCTTATTAAAACCATGTCTGTGCAGTTAAATGCCATCATCCCCCAATGCTATGTTGATAGTCCCCTGCTGAAATGTGATTCTTTCTGTAGTTACACATGTGCAGGTCTTCTTGGAGGGCCAATATCATCTTGACTCCCAATCACCATATCCTTTTATTCCCGTAAGCCAGTAGCTAAAAGTGTCTCTGTTGTCCTGGAGACCCTTGCAATGAAAGAGCAGGTATTGGTAGAGACTAGAGTGAGAAAGTAAAGCTTAACTGTTTATGAGTTTCTGTGGAACTTTCGGAGCTTCGAATATGAGATGGGCTTATCGATTATTCAGTATTGAATGTTCCATATCAAACTTTTAATATTCTATATTAAACATCGAATATTCTATATAAGCTTTGAATATTTGATACAGGACGCAGAAAAGTGTATCCCATTGAATTTTATGGGGGTCTCTATTTATGATGACTATGGTTAGTAATAAAAGTTATTGCACAGGATATCATATCGCAAGGATGTATAGAAAAAAAGATCATCCTGGTTGGCAACTTGGCATGACTTGCATTACCAAGTCAAGGGGTGGAGATGCCTTATGTGAATGCAGCTTTAATTGACAGCACAATGTCTCTTTTTTTCCTCTCTGGTGGACTTCATGAATGACTCTGATAGTGGAATGTTTCACTATAATCCATAGCCCCAACTCCAGTAATTACAATAAATGCATATGCTTAGCCCTACACAGTACAGCATGTGCACTGAAATTAGTTATTCCACAGGGATATGAGAAGCAAAAGCTGCCAGAGAATATGCAGTTGAAATTGCAGAAGCAATACAACACTGGGTTTGGTTATCTAAATTAGAAAATACACTTTACCCAAAAAAATACTAGAAAATACTTTTCCCAAACCAAAAGCTGGGGGTTGCATCCCTTAGAAGCTAAAAAATATAGGCCTCTGCATGTTTGTAAGGGCTTGGTGCCAGTATTTTTGCTTTTTGTTACTGGCACAGACCCCAAACAGGTAGGCCAGTAAAATACAGTCCTGGTGACAACCCTACATAGAGCAGGCAAAGTTCATATCCCAGCAGTTCGATTTACTTACTTGTCCCAGTTTCATATTCTTCATCCAAATTGCATCAGCAGCCCTTGTTCTAGCCTTTTTCTTACTAAGATCTGATGTTTAGTTACAAGGGCAGGATCCACTCTTGTTGATTGATCTATTAATCATCCAGTAATAATAGAATCCTACATTTGGAGGAGTTCATGTGATCCCCCATGTTAGGAGGTCCTGCTGTACACTAAAAGGGCATGCCCACCAAACAAAGGTGACATGTTAGTAATCTACCAGAACAAAAGAGAAATGATCATTAATTATCTAGTTACAAATGTATGTAATTATCTGGTAAAAATAGCGTTTGCAGCGGTCACAGCCTTGATTGACTACATTGTAGCTACCAGCTTACTCTGCCAGAATGGACAATAATTATCCTTAAAGGGCAACTGTGGTCTCAAAACAAGTTAGGGTTAAATGAAAGCCTGCAGTATTTCCTTTACACTAAGCCAACAATCACATCTCTGGCTGGAGCCTGTCCTGTGAGAAATTACTGTACATTGGGGTGAATGTTCAAACTTCCTGCTTCCAGTAGGTTGAGCGACATCACCTTCCCTCTGCCGTCCCTTTTCCCCCCGGGGGAGAAGCATGCTCAGTTAAGACTTATTGCTGGGGAAATCAGGAAGTACCTGAGGAAAAAATTGACAGTTGAGGAGGGGAGCCTATTGATGCAGGCAGAGGCTGGTCACATGGCTACAAGCTGGTCACATGGCTAAAAACAGGAAGAGTTCAACCAGGAAGTTACATTGCTGAACCTTTCCAGCAATAACTTATCACAAATTGTATCTAGAGATGTGATTTAGGTTTTATTTTGAAGGTATGAGGGAAGGCTTTTTATATAATCCTTACTAGTTTGGAAGAATTTGAGACCACAGTTACCCTTTAAATATCTACAGGGAGATTCAATAAAAGTTCTAATCGTTTAAAATGGTGCTAATTTTGCCCCAACCAATCAGATCTTATTTAACGTTTGAAAGCAAATATCTGATTGGTTGGGGCAAAATTAGCACCATTTTAAACGATAAGAACTTTTATTGAATAACCCTGCTAGTTTGTAATGCAGGTGATTAAAGTGCTGAATATATCATTTGGGGTTAGGGGCAAGTAACAGAAAAGTTTTTTTGTTTTAAGGGTGGAAATGCAGTTTAACTAAAACGGAAACAGTTGCTAAATTAAAGGGACAGTTCAGTGGAAATTATCAATATTTGTTAAATTGTTAGTTTGTGTAAAGCCTTCTTAGTTATTCTACATATTCTCTTCCATTTTGAAAAATCGTTTGATTTCATTCCCTTCGCTGTTCCCTGCTGTTGACATTAGTGAGCTGGCAGTTCAGGTTCTGTAACGTTCCTTCTTCCCAGAATGCACTACATATTTGGAATGTTCCTAACAGTAATTTCTACTGATTGGTTGTTGGATGGGTCAAACATGCTCAGATCTCTACTGAGCAACTGAATCAACCCAGGCGCTTGGTCAAGGGCAAGACCATAACGGTCTCTATTAGGGGTCCTGCAAACAGGAAGTCAGTATTTTGTTTGCATTAATTTTTACACAGACAAAATGCTGAATTGGCAGATTAAGGTCATTGGGATGGAAAAATACTGCTCTTTTTTTCTGAAAAGCATATGTATTTGCACTGAACTTTCCCTTTAACAAATTAACAGCTTTCAATCTATCGGTCCTTCCCCCTCAGGTGTTCTGTGACCCAGTTCACGGTCATTTTGAGCTGCCCGCACTTCTTGTCTGCATCATTGATACCCCTCAGTTCCAACGTCTAAGATTTATCAAACAGTTGGGAGGAGTCTCATACGTGTTTCCCGGAGCAACCCACAACAGATTTGAGCACTCAATGGGGTAAGACTTAGTATTTCTTGGCTTTTATCCATTTTGTTGATACGTAATAATGCAGATCATCAAAAATGTAAATATGCAAATTTACTACATAGATTGTCAAAACGGAAATGAGATTCATTCATTAAGGTTTTATACTTGGGTGAGGGAAAAGTTCTTTAAAACAAAAACAATGGAACTGGTACCATCTTCCAGATGAGTCTGTGAACGTTCAATACTGTAATTAAGTTACAAACTGATCCAGGGAATTTCACCAACTGCAGCGAAGAGGGAAAGCTTTGGGCTTTATATGGTGTGACTAGGCGGATGGTAACACTATTTGTATTGCTTTGTTTTACAGTGTGGGATACCTGGCAGGATGTCTTCTCAAAGCCTTATATGAGAAGCAGCCAGATCTTGAGAAAGATCCTGAGAAAAAGAAAAGAGACATTCTCTGTGTTCAAATAGCTGGACTGTGTCATGACCTGGGCAAGTATATGTGCTAACACTGTGTATCTTCACACGCAACCTTAAATGTATAATATACATGGAGGGGACTAGATTGGAAGACAATTTTTCCAATTTGTTTAACTGAAGAAATATTGCCCGCTTTTATGTTAATTATTCACTTTGAAATATCAAATATCCATATGTCCATGCCCACCACAGAAAACCATGCCCATCTCACCACAGCTACTTGGGGGAAAGATTCAAACCGTGCTTAGTAGAATTTTACAAAAAAATTGTGAATTGTTTTAGCCCTTCTTAAAATAGCTACTACATTATAAAAATATCACACTTGAGGGGGTATTTTAGTCAAACTATTTACCCCCAGATTTTTATGAGTCATGTAAGTTTTGATCAAAATGCAGATACCCACTCCAGGACTCAGGGTTAGGGATGGCTGGTTCGTGGATCCGAAACCGGATCCGCCGCGGATTTATCCCGTTCGCGAACGGCGGATTTTTCCGGATTTTCCGCCTTCCGAACTTCCGAACCGCGGATTTCCCGTATTTTCGAAAATTTTCGAAATTACGAGGATTACTCGTATTTTTGGGAATTTTCGAAAATACGTATTTTCGAAAATTTGGGAAAATACGAGGATTCCTCTTATTTTCGGAAATGCGTATTTTCGAAAATTTTCGAAATTAGGAGGATTACTCGTATTTTCAAAAAATAAGTATTTTCGAAATTTTTCAAAATTACGGGAAATCTCGTAATTTCGAGGATATTTTTCATTTTAGTGGGTCCGCTCGCGGATTTTTGAATTTTTTCGAAAAATTTGCGGATCCTCGAGCGGACCGGATTTTGCGAAGTTCGGACATCTCTACTCAGGGTGTCATGTTTTCTTTTTTCCCTAGGATATAAAATATATAGACAAAATCAGAGAATTTTTCTCTGTCACCCCAGTGGCAGCACTTCACCAGACTGGGATATCATAGCAGTCTTTCATACGTCCGAGGTAATAAACATCCTTTCAAGTTTTGGTTGGGTGATAAACAAAGAGAAAAGCCAATTGGCTCCGTCACAAAAGCCACTGGGGTGACAGAGAAAACACGAAATTGTTTACAACATACCGTCATTTCTGTTTCTTGTCACCTTCCATGGCAGCATTCACCAGGGGATTTGCTATCGATGAAAGCACAGACAAGACTGATACAGCGCAGCTGTCCATCTTTATACGTGCTACGAAGACCGACCTCTCTGTCACTGAGGAACTTTTGGATGTAGCTGCCATGCATGGGACGACGACTGGTAGAGATATATTTGAGGCTGTGGAGAAATCTATAAATAATTTTAAATTAGCCTGGGAAAAGTTGGTGGGGCTAACTACCGATGGCGCACCTGAAATGTGTGGAGAAAAGAAAGGTTTGGCTGGACTAATGAAGGAAAGAATGCAAAAAAGTCACTGCCACACACCCTTGATTACTTATCATTGCATTATCCACCAAGAGGCTATGTGTGGAAAAGTTCTGGACATGTATGACATAATGACAACAGTCATTAAAACTATTAACTTTATACGGGCACGTGGACTGAATCATCGCCAGTTCCAGCAGTTTTTACAGGAGGTGGGTGCAGAGCATGGAGACGTGCCATACCACACAGAAGTAAGATGGCTGAGCAAGAGCGCAGTCCTCAAAAGATTTTTTGAGCTCAGAGAACAAATTGCTCTTTTCATGGAAAGTAAAGGAAAGCCCTTGCCTGAACTGTCGGATCCCGCCTGGCTATGTGTTTTTGCTATGATGTGTGAAATATGCGAGCATCTCGCCCAACTGAATCTGAAGCTGCAGGGACGCAAACAAGTCATCACGAAGATGTCTGACATGATCACAGCATTCCAGCGTAAACTTTAACTATGGAAGGAAGTCCCAACTGGAACAGGACAATCTTGCCCACTTTCCCGTTTATTTGAGTATCTCAACCACTATTTCTGGTACTTTTCCTTGCAGTCGGCTGGCTATCAAAGTTAGCCGTTTACTAAGTGAATTTGAGCGGCGCTTCTCTGACTTTAGAACACAGCACTCAGGCTTTGACATCTTTGCCAATCCTTTTACAGTTGATGTCAACAATGTGCCCCATCACCTTCAGATGGAGATAATCGAGCTTCAGTCTGACAGTGGCCTGAAATCAAGGTTTCAGGATGTTGAAATTGAGAACTTCTACCCTCTAGTGCCCCCTGACTCAATGCCAGAGCTCTGACTTCATGCTGCCCGTATTCTATCCATGTTCGGGAACACCTATCTTTGTGAACAGATGTTTTCAATAATGAATCTGAACAAAAACCAGCACAGATCACGCATTACCGATGACAACCTCCATGCTGTTTTGCGGGTTGCTACAGCCCAAGAAATAAAACCGTTCATTGACTCATTGATCCGGGGAAAACGGTGTCAGACATCTAGCCAGAAAACAAAACAATGAGCATTTTAGGTACATTCCAATATTAATGTTTTGCTTGATACCAATATTACTGTTTTGCTTGATACCAATATTACTGTTTTGCTTGATACCAATATTACTGTTTTGCTTGATACCAATAATACTGTTTTGCTTGATACCAATATTACTGTTTTGCTTGATAGCATGTGAGTTGGTTAACAGCACTGTTAAGAAAAAGATTGTTCCACTCATTTTAAATTCACATTTCTCGTTAACATTGTCAGTTTATGACTGTTCAGTAAACCATTCGGCCCGCGATTTAGGCTGGATTTTAGATTTTGGCCCCTTCTCTGATTGAGTTCGACACCCCTGATCTGGACCCTATTTCTTTAGATATCCAATCTCTTCTGCTATGAGCAGTTTTGCTATGGCTGGAATGGTGATAAAGTTTTGACATTTGGTTCGTGGGAAATTCCCTTTACCAGTGCTGCCTAAAAGTGATTACTGAGCATGCTTCCCCCTCATAAAATAGTCTGGTCAGATGGAAGGGGAGTGGTTAAAAGAGGGAGGAGGGATAACGAGCCTGAGCAAAACAAGTACTAGATTGAAGACATGCAGCAAAACACACATACAGAGAAAGTGCTACTTACACAAATTTATTAATAGATTAAAATGAGGAAAAAGTCATTTTTCTCATTAAAGCTGTCCTTTTAGCATTACAATAGTCCCTCTGCACAAATAAGGAACGTGAATTTTCCATCCAATCTGATATTCATATGGAAAGGTACATGACAGGGCTTCCTACTTTCCTCCCTACTCTCTGCCCTCTTGTCAACAAATATTAGATGCTCTTAAAGGAATAGTTCACTGCAATAGTGAACTATCCTTTTTTTACATTGATTGAAGCTAGGGAGGTTAAGGAGCTATGTCTTACCTCCTGTTCTTCAATCAATGTTTAGATAGCCAGGAACAAACTTCAGAAGATCTTACCTTTTACGCGATCCAGCGGGGCCGCTCTGAAATTCCCGACTGCTTCTGTTACACTATAACGCGCATTATCGGGCATGCGCGTTATAGCGTAACGGAAGCAGTCGGGAACTGTCAGAGCGGCCCCACTGGATTGTGTGAAAGGTAAGATCTTCTGAAGTTCGTTCTTGGCTATCTAAACATTAATTGAAGAACAGGAGGTAGGGCATAGCTGCTTTACCTCCCGGGCTTCAATCAATGTAGAAAAGGAATAGTTCACTATTGAAGTGAACTTTTTCTTTAAGATATTAAATGAAAGCGAGAATATTGAATCTCAGATATTACTCTTTGCTAATTACAGTCTCCTCTCTTTCACTCACTCTTCACATACATCTAGCTTGTTTTGGTGAAATTTCTGGATTCCTGGTGCAGCTAGGAGTTTACTTGCTGCTACTTGGAAGGGACCACCATCAAGAGAAATACTTAATAAATTATGGTGCAGGAACTCAAAATACAACCCCTACAAACTGACCCCATTGAAAGATTCTGTTCCTTGTGGACTGGTAATAGAAATTCTATTCACAATTTTTATAATACTACTGCTTTTATTATTTCTTAAACATCCCCTTCACTTAAAGCACTTACCAACTTTTACCAATATATGGACATGCTCATTGCACCTTTTGGAAGATTTATTACGAATATTTATATCTCTATTAGAAATTGGTGCAACACGTTGTATTTTTGTTTATTTTAAGGTTTTACAGCTTTCTTATGGGTTGCAGAAGTCACTCACAGCCGTGATGGAGACATTACGGCCAATGACTGGCTCTGCATTTGGCCCCAGTCTTGCGTGTCTCCTCTGAAAAAGCTCTCCGAGCTTTAAAGGACTGGGGAGGAGAAGAGCAGTGGGGCAACTTTGAATGGAAAAAGGTAGGCTCTGGAGAGGCTTAGGGAAACAAGAAATATGCCAAAGGTATTTTTAAAGCTGCAGCTTCCAAGTGACCCTAACTTAATGTTACAGTCTACTTCTCCTTTAAGGTTCAGGGCTAACTGTAAATCAATATACTTTTGATTGATATGTTTTATTTATTAGGTCATGGTCCATTTTCTCATTTGTTTGAAAGACATTTCATGTCTCGTATTGAACCACAGGAAGAGTTTAAGGTGAGTGTTGCTGCTTATTTTAAGCATACAGCATATTTGCAGTGGAACGCATTGTACTCAAAAAAACTTGTTTTCAACATGGCACTGCTACTGCACGCTACCAGTTACGATATACTTGTGCTCTGCTGGTCCTGCTCTGGTCAACCATTTTTTCTTTTATAATCAGGGTCAGACTGTCCCACCAGGATAAAGGGGAAACCGTTTGTGTGCCCACAGTCCATTCATTAATAAAAAAAGGAATTGTTAAAATTAAGCTAGAGAGGCAAAGGTAATATAAGAAATGTTAATAAACCTAAAGAGTTTGGAGGATCAAGACGGACATGTTTAAGAATAAAGTTTCATACACACGCTCAATTTACGAGCGAGAGACGAACGGCCATTTCACCGAGAATCGTCCATGTGTATGTGTTCGGCCTGGCGGATCGGCAAATGGACATGTCCTTTAAACAAGAGGATGGGGGGTGGACATGCCCTTTAAACAAGATAAACCAGTTCTGATTACATTTAACAGTAGGTATTGCAATGATTTAATAACAAACAGTTTTCCCACATAACATTATTGTGTATTTTGTGTGTCCTTGTAAGTTGGTGTACACTTATCTGTTGCCTCAGAGTTTGTATCCAAGGTAACCTGTCTGTCCAGTGATCTGTCCTTCCAACAGGTGGTAACAGGATCTGTGGCTGAGGCCACACTGTACCACGCAGGATGAAGCTGGCATTTGCGCAAACATTTCCGCATTGGCATATGCTTGCCAATCACCAAGTGATTCGCAATCGGACCACATGCGATTGCGCACAAAAATGCGGAACGCATGCACTGAGATTTACGAATCTTTACCCTAAACACTACAATGGCTTTATACATCTGTGTATGTGAAAAATACACATTGATAAACAGGTGTTCTTTTAAGCGCAATCCGACTGCTAGTGTAAGGCAACGGGGCTAGCCACATTAGTTGGTTGTGCTGGGATCTGCTTTTTTGTGCAATGGCATGTGCTCCCACAGCGCAATATTGGAAAAGTTGCAGAAACAACGCGCAACACCGCACCCGAAACACGTAAAAATGTATGTTTATTTCTTTTTAATTTCTGTGGGTTAGGCTAACTCAGATCAGCCCAGATTGCAAGGGAAAGTGGGGGAAAAAAGGATAGAAGGTTGTACAGAAAGCTATGCAGGGCACATCTGTGTATGGGGCTGTGTATTGGACTTTCTATGGAGCTGTGTATTGGACTTTCTATGGAGCTGTGTATAGGACTTTCTATGGGGCTGTGTATAGGACTTTCTATGGAGCTGTGTATGGGACTTTCTATGGAGCTGTGTATAGGACTTTCTATGGGACTGTGTATAGGACTTTCTATGGAGCTGTGTATAGGACTTTCTATGGGGCTGTGTATAGGACTTTCTATGGAGCTGTGTATGGGACTTTCTATGGAGCTGTGTATAGGACTTTCTATGGGACTGTGTATAGGACTTTCTATGGGGTTGTGTATAGGACTTTCTATGGGGTTGTGTCATAGGACTTTCTATGGGGCTGTGTATAGGACTTTCTATGGGGCTGTGTATAGGACTTTCTATGGGGCTTTGTATAGGACTTTCTATGGGGCTGTGTATAGGACTTTCTATGGGACTGTGTATAGGACATTCTATGGGACTGTGTATAGGACATTCTATGGGGCTGTGTATAGGACTGTGTATAGGGCTTTCTATGGCACTGTGTATAGGGCTTTCTATGGAGCTGTGTATAGGACATTCTATGGAGCTGTGTATAGGACATTCTATGGAGCTGTGTATAGGACTTTCTATGGGACTGTGTATAGGACATTCTATGGAGCTGTGTATAGGACTTTCTATGGGGCTGTGTATAGGACTTTCTATGGGGCTGTGTATGGGACTTTCTATGGGGCTGTGTATGGGACTTTCTATGGGACTGTGTATGGGACTTTCTATGGAGCTGTGTATGGGACTTTCTATGGGACTGTGTATAGGACTTTCTATGGAGCTGTGTATAGGACTTTGTATGGGACTGTGTATAGGACTTTCTATGGGGCTGTGTATAGGACTTTCTATGGGGCTGTGTATAGGACTTTCTATGGGGCTGTGTATAGGACTTTCTATGGGACTGTGTATAGGACATTCTATGGGACTGTGTATAGGACATTCTATGGGGCTGTGTATAGGACTGTGTATAGGGCTTTCTATGGCACTGTGTATAGGGCTTTCTATGGAGCTGTGTATAGGGCTTTCTATGGAGCTGTGTATAGGACATTCTATGGAGCTGTGTATAGGACATTCTATGGAGCTGTGTATAGGACATTCTATGGGACTGTGTATAGGACATTCTATGGGACTGTGTATAGGACATTCTATGGGGCTGTGTATTGGACTTTCTATGGGACTGTGTAAGGGACTTTCTATGGGACTTTCTATGGGATTGTGTATAGGACTTTCAATGGGGCTGTGTATTGGACTTTCTATAGGACTTTCTATGGGGCTGTGTATTGGACTTTCTATGGGGCTGTGTATTGGACTTTCTATGGGGCTGTGTATTGTACTTTCTATGGGACTGTGTATAGGACTTTCTATGGAGTTGTGTATGGGACTTTCTATGGAGCTGTGTATAGGACTTTCTATGGAGTTGTGTATGGGACTTTCTATGGAGCTGTGTATGGGACTTTCTATGGAGCTGTGTATAGGACTTTCTATGGGCTGTGTATTGGACTTTCTATGGGGCTGTGTATGGGGATGTTTATGAGGCTTTCTATAGGACTGTCTGTGGAACTATCTATGGGAGTCAACACTCAGCTTATACTCGAGTTAATCAGTTTTACTAGTTTTTCAGGTAAAAATAAGTACCTCTGCTTAAACGTAGATGGGCTTATACTCGAGTATATATGTTATGTTTGAAATATACTTGGTATGGGGTTAACATTGGCACGGGGTGGGGTTGTGTTAATAGAGTAAACAAATTTAGTTCCACAGCGCACATCAGTCTTAATCAAATAAGTGATTTATTCACACACGTGACGTTTTTCGGCTGGCTCACATGCACCTTCACCAGACGTTGAAGGTGCTATGTGTGCACCGAAACGTCACGTGTGTGAATAAATCACTTATTTGATTAAGACTGATGTGCGCTGTGGAACTAATTTGATTACTCTGTGATATACACCACTGGCCAAGATGGACCAGCAGCACTTTGCAACAAAAAGTTTAAACAATTCTGGAATGGAGAGGTGTGCGGGGTTATACTGATTATACTGTGGGTTGTGTTAATACTCCTGAGGACAGCTCCGTGAGAGGTAGCTATGTTCTAAATTTAATGCACCTAGTGTGGGCACAACAATTGGCCTTTTTAATATGTTTTAGGATTGCATATTAATAGCTCCCTATCATTTATTGCATATGCGCAATTTGCTTTTTAAAAACGGCTGATTGTGGGCCTTCTTGGTCCCAGTAATTACACAACTGGTGTCTTGCACAGCTTGTATAAACCAATGGGTTAGAGATAGATAAAGATTATATATAATGGCTATAATATTCACCAATCAGATTCTCCATCCAATTAATATAATACCAATATTGAAACCAAAGAATGGTTATACCAATGGGCACACTAACCATAGTGTCATAAGGCTGCGACTATGGTGTTTAAATATCTGATCTCTTGCGATACTGGGTCTGTTAATCGCATGTAGAGTATAGATTACTACGCAATTTACAACATAAATGATACAAGGCCATCTTTAAATTGGGAAATTTGATACTTTTGATAATGTGAACTATTTCATTGCCCTATTACCATTTAATTTTATACATATAAAAATATATAATCATATAAATAGACAAATATATGTGCACATGATTAGCATATAGTAATCCATATGCAATCAAAAGTCTCAAATCGAGGAAAACCTTCAGGTGAAGTATATTGTGGTATGGATCAATCCACGTTGTTCCAAATTCAATGATGTGGATATCCAAATTTATTAAATGTAAGTTCATCTGTGACTAATTTGTACTTCCTTAAAAGAGAACTGTGGTCCAAAAATGACTTTAGGTAAATTGATAGGAATTGCTCCCCTGAGAATTTTTACAATTTATTTCCATTATTTATTTTGCATAGTTTTGAAGATATTTACATTTTTGTGTGTTATGGCAGCAGAATCACCAGATCCCCTTCACTTCCTGCTTCGAAACTGTCAGTCAATCTGTCCTGTGTCTCCTCCTCCCCTTTGTGGCCCCCCATGGCCCATTATCTTACAGCCCCATGTGGCCCTGCCCACTCGCTGGTGTCTAAGCCCCTCCCACTCACAGGTGCCGTGGGTTACTCAGACCCCCCCCCCCTTACAGAAAACTCTGTGGAATCAGCCTTTTCAGGCAGAGTGAGAACTATGCCTGAAAAGGTTCTTTTCACATAGTGGGAGAGAAGGGCTGTAGATTCCCTTACCTTCTCTGTCAGGCCTTCACACAGCAGAGAGGAGGAGGGATTTCCTGTCTCCCTCACACACTGAGGGAGTCTGAGACTGTGCTCGCCGGCAGCACAGGAGAAGCCTCAGGAATGCCACAAGTCCGCATCCCACACATTAACTTTCTGGTCAGTAATTTCTGCCTTTCATCTTCAACTCAACTTGTTTGGAGACCACAGTTCCCCTTTAATCTATATGCTCCCACAAAGTTGTCCTCCATAATTGCAGAATTCAGCACCATATGTTGCGAACATTTCAAAAATCAGATACATAGATCCAAGATAGATATACAGGGAGATTCAATAACAGTTCTTATTGTTAAAAATGGTTGCACCAATGGTAGCAACATTTTGCCTCAACCAATCAGATGTTAGCTTTTAAATGTTAAATAAGATCTGATTGGTTGGGTGTAAAATTAGCACCATTTTTAGCGATAAGAACTTTTATTGAATCTCCCTGATAGTGCCTTACAATATGATATTTTACTTGTCCATTTGGGTTGTATTCTTAAATGCAACAAAAAATCCATTTGATTTTTCAAGACTTTTTCATGGTTAAAACCTAAATAAAGGGCACTAAAGCCAGTTCTGCATTCAGACATAAAGGTGAGACAGTATGAAGATTAAATATCCAATTTGTTTCTATACAGATATTGTTTAACGTCTCGCCCTCTCACATTGTGCCTCACGCTGTCAATGACTTGACATTTTAGTGACAAGTTTAGAGGATCCCTGGTGAACCTTGACAAAACAATCTGCCACACTGCTCATAGTCTTGCCCTTGCTCAAATCAGATTTTTTGTTTCGTACGTTTGATAGATGGGATGAAAGTCTTTCTTTCACCCTTTGGGTGGTCATCCCTATGTAGCTGTTTGGAAAAGGGCAAGTTAGGAGGTAAACAACATTAGTGTTGTTGTTATAATCATTTTTAATAGCCAATGGTGTTTTGCATAGCGGTGACCCTCATTGGAATTCACAATTTTTTGTGAGTGGAAAGCAATAGTGATAGTAATTTCACAGCACTAGTTGTGTAAGCGTAAACTAGGTGTATTTGGTTTGCATGTTTTGACACTTTAGAAATGAATTCCTTGCCTGAAGAGCTTACAATTTTATCTATTTGTTTTTCAGCACGAATCCTTATCTGCACAAATGTTTGAATACCTCATTGAAGATAATAATTTGATTCCATTCATGGCAAATAATGATTTAAATGAGGTTGACATAACATTTATCAAGGAGTTAATTCTAGGCCTGCCGAAATCTCAGGAGGGTGAAGTAAGTATTCACTCCAATGATGTTCCTAGTATAGAAGGTTTTCTATATATGAATTTAAATAATATTCCCCTCATTTATTTCCATGTTTACAGTGAGTAAATAGGTATATTTAAAATGCCTTAGAGCTGTTTTGTGTACATTATTGTACCAAATGAAAAACACTTTCCATTTGTTTCTACGCAGTGGACATGTAGCGGACGACCAGTAGAAAAAAGCTTTCTCTATGAAATTGTGTCCAACAAAAAAAATGGCATTGATGTGGACAAATTTGACTATTTCGCCAGGTACGGTCTGAAGACCATGAGAAACAATTAGCTTAAGAATATTATAATTTCTGTAGAATAGAATAAGACTGATGCAGTAAAAGGTGCTAAACCTTGCCCATGCTATTCATTTGCTGCCACCAATCAGATGTTACCTAACTGCAGTAAAAAGCTAACATCTGATTGGCTGCTGCAAATAAATAGCATTGTCAAATGTATGCACCTTTTATTGCATGAGCCTCTAAATTTTAAAACATTTTGCAGCCTAAATGAGTGTAAGTTACTAAACTCTATTTAAAAGTCCCCGTAGACAGAAGCCACTGACTTTTTCACTGGAAGAATAGTTTTAGCTGCAAGGGACTCCAGCAAGTGCACACGAGCGCTAGCGCAGGCATGCAGGAGAAAAAAAGACAAGGTTGTCAAACGCCGGCCGCGCCCTCCACGTACATCTATTTCCTTCCCCCAGCACTGAGTAATGTTGCCTAATGCATTACAGGGGCGCACCATGAACTTGAAAAAAAATGGTAAAAATAACCCATGTCACAAAAATGACCCCGTACTAACTAATCTACTAATAAGCTAAAGGAAATAAGAAATGCAAATGAAATATTCTGCCTCCAGACTAGAGCTTTTTATACGTTGGGTTTAAGTGCACTACTGCTGAACATGTGATCACTTACCCAACGGGGACTTATCTAGGAAAATAAATTTAAAAATGGATTATAGGAATGATAAAATGAAAATGGCTTTCACAAAAAGAGGCAGCTGAGGAGACTTGGGTAATATATATATATAAATAACTCATTAGATTACATTATTTTTTACATCCTTACCGTTCAACGGGGACTGTTTCCAATTGGGCATTCAGAATAATTTTGACTATAAGAGGTTCATCCATTTTGCCCGAGTTTGTACAGTTGAAGGACGAAGTCACATTTGTGCCAGAGACAAGGTAAATGTTTTAGACTTTAGACAAATTAGCAGCAAAGCTTTAATTCATTAAAAAATATAAATAACTTTTCTGTATTCTGAATAAATATTTAAAATGTGTTTTACTTCTTCTTATTTACTAGGATGTAGGAAAGGGTCAGGCTGGCATCTGTTAGGCTGGGTACACACTAGCAGATTTTTATTTTATTTGATATTTCAAATAAAAGTCCATAGTTCATATGGTTACAATGTCCACAAATATTTCCACCGGTTCTTCTTATCCAAGGGAAGTTCCTAAAAAGTGAAACACACATCGATGCCCAAGTGCTATACAATAGAACATATAATAAAAACATAATCATCTTTAAGACTATGTTCCTCTCTATGGACTATTGACTATGGACTATTATTTGAAATATCTAAGTTTATTGTATTATATCACTAGTGTGGATGAGCTCTGTACTGGAGTTGGACCTCACTGGGTCTATTTAAAGGGTTTTGGTATTGTGGTATGTAGGTACCTGATGAAGGGAGCAAAGCGTTCCCCGAAACATTGTTTTTTGTGATGCAGAAATAAAAGGAATTTCCTGATTACAGTGTGCACCCTAGTCCTATTTTTTCTTCTGCTATGTATATACTGTTACCAATTTTTTGCTTACCAAAGCCCATATTAGGAATGAAATATCAGATCGACATTGATTTTAAAAGCGAAAAAAACACAATCCTTCACTAATATGGAAAGTTCAGTGGAAATAATATATTTTTTTTTAATTCTTAGTTTATATTCTGTATTTAGACAAGTAGTGAAAATCAGTTTCTTGTGCCAGTGTTCGTGTAGTAGAACACCAAAAATTATTTTCACTTCAAAGAACAGAATTCAGATTTTGATTCCTGAGGAAGCTGCACACAGAGCTTAGCAGCGAAATGCGTTGAATCCCTCTCTTTGACACACCTAAGCAGGGCCACTTGCATATGGGTAGCCAGTGTGTGGTCCAAAGAAAATTATTTAAAGGCACATTACACCTTAAAGAATCTTTTAAGATTCAGACACATTATATTAAGTGTTACAAACTCTGTAAACCATCTTATCCGCTAATAAAATTAATGTTTATATTCCTTTTTAGGAAATCTGGAATTTGTATGATATGTTTCACACCCGTTACTGTCTCCATCGCACTGCATTAAGACACAGGGTTGTGAATGTCGTTGAGAGAATGTAAGGAATGATATTGTTTACTAATGTTGTAATTGACCGACAACTACTTTCCTGTGTCATATTCATACTTTATGTACCTGTACCCAGTGTAAGGCCCTAAAGTGCTGAGTCCTTGGGAATTAAAGGGTCACTTTACTCACTCAAATAACTTTACATTTTGAGAGAAGTAAAATGGTGGTACACACATTTATCTGTGCTTGCTTTGTCATTAAATTATTAATGTTTAGTAAGTGCTTCTAATTCCCCCACCCTCCCTTACTCACTGCCTCCTTGTAATGTCTGCGACACTTATAAGTTCTGCACAGCCCCACCATAGACCCTGCTCTGCTTACACATCTCCCCATCCCTCCCCCTGCCTTTTTTTTTCTCTGCTGATTCTCTTAATTGTTATAGAAAATGTGCTGGCAGGCAGTCAAAGAGCCTAGTAAGAGGTCAGTGATGGGGCACATGATGATATAATATTTGCTTCTGGAGTTACAGGTCTTTCACTGTAAATGTTGTAATTTCAAATGATGATTTCTCAGAATCTACAGCTCAGATTTAAAATCTGAAACGTTTGAGTAGTAGGATCCAATTTGTTAGAATTTCTTTTTATTATAGATAGACTTTAAACAGAGGAGGGTATCTCTTACCCCAGAGATTCAGCTATTGTCTGGTCTTCAATGGGCAGGAAAACCCCTGAAAAAGTTACTCTTCAAGAAGTAACCCCTCTTACCATTGTTAGTGCTAGCGTTAGTGCAAGTAGTGGCTAAACCCTCCAGAGGAGAGGGAAGGAGCTGCGATTCTGGGGGTAAGATCCTAACGTGTTTGAATTAACACACTAGATTTGAAACAAATTCATGCTGTGGGTGCAATCCTCTCCTTCCCTTGTCATCTGCAAGGGTTAGCAGAATGGCAATAGTCACCTGACAAATGGGTGGCCTGATCATTATTTATATTGTACCTCATTCTCATTAAAGGACAATTATACTCCCCTCCCCCTCGTTCCATTCCACCTTATTCCTGCAAAGTACCCAGGCCCCAGTGAGGGCCTAATATGCTAAGTCCTCACCTCTGGGTACTTTACAAAAGTCCTGCACTACTTACTTGTAATCTCCCTCAGCGCTGCAGTCTGGCACTTTGAGTGTGAAGCAGCCAATGGGAAGACACTCTGCAAGGAGGCGTGTCTTCCCATTGGCTGCCTCCCAGACTGTCACTGTCACTGACAGTGCCAGTGGAGAGGATCTGACCGGAGCAACGAGGGAGATTAAAGTAAGTGTTGAAGGACTTTTGTAAAGTGAGGTCTTTGTAGGTGAGGACTTTGCGTTTTAAGTCCCCACCCTGGGTACTTTGCAGGAATGGATTGGGAAAATAGTGAGTATAACTGTCCTTTAAAAATTGTTCCTTGATTGTGGATCTAGTAGTTATACATAAACAATTTATATCATGGGATGTTGATGCCATATGAAGCATTGAAAAAATTGAATTTTTACTTTAAATAAGACACCATGGAAATGGCTCTTTTTGCTCAGTAACAGGTCATTGTATGTTAGATTTTTTCTTACTACAGTTATTATAATTTACAGGATTGGTGAAGCTTTTATAGCAGCAAATGAACATATCCAAATAGAAGGTGCAGGTGGAAATCTGTATTCCATCTCTGGTGCAGTGGATGACATGGTGGCTTATACAAAACTGACAGGTGGGTGAACACAGCTGCCTGGGCTTATAACCCTTTAATGTTTCACTTAAACCATTCAATGAATGGGACTTGTAAATACACAAACACAGTTGTTTAACATTTCTAAAATTTTAATTTTTTTATGCTATATTTTCAGAAACTCTAAACATGCACCTTATATACTAGAGTATAATCCGAGGTTTTCAGGCTTTAAAAATAGCCTGAAAACCTGACCTCGGCTTATACTTGGGTCACGGTAACAGATTGTACGTATCTGCAGCAGATGTTGGGGGGGGGGGGTTTACAATACCTTACTGTGACTTACCTCTCTTTGAATGTAAGTACTTACCTCACTCACTGAACTTGGGGGGCTCTCTAAGGGGGGATGCTTTGGGACTTTCCTGGGGGGGGTGCGTCCATAAAAAAAACTCATTCCTTGGCACTGCAGGTGTTTGGAAACTACAACTCCCAGCTACTAAAGCTTGCTGGGAGTTGTACTTTCCAAACATCTGGAGTGCCAAGGAATGAGGCTTTTTTATGGACAGCAGAGTTCCCATACAGTAAAAGCCATACTGGATTTGACTATTACTGTATGGGACTACTACTACTGTCCATTTAAAGGGCAACTGAATACAGTATTAGAAGTCGGTAGTGGTCATAATTTCAACCCTAGTCTTATACTCGAGTCAATGAGGTTTTCTTATTTTTTGAGGTAAAAATAGGTACCTCGGCTTATACTCGGGTCGTTTTATACTCCAGTATATGTAAGTAAATGTGCCCAGAACCCATTTGTTTAGACGTTTTACTGCCACTCTGCATCTCTCCCTCTTCCTGCCTTACTGCAAAGTAGAGGGTCAAGTCGGGAGATTCAGACAAGGAACTTTACTCCCTGACCTGCAAAAATATTTACAGTAGAAGGATTGTGGAAGCACACCTAATGCCAAATTACAACTACATTTTGCGGAAGTGCTACTGATCTGGTCAAACATTTATACAAACATATATCACATGAATGAAAAGCCTTCCAACCACGTCAATATACACATATCGCCCTTAGGCCGAGCTCTCGTCAATCTCCACCGTTCTATTTCTGGAGTATTTAATTTGTTAAAGGATGCATGTTGTCTTCATTCAAGTGCCCTCTCCTACCTGTCAAACTAGCCTTGAATGATGTCTCTAGCTTCTCTGGAAATTGTTATAGGCTTGGATCAATCTTTTCTGAAGCTAGTTACAGACCTGAAAACATTCTTTGGATACATTAGGGAGAGGAAAAACAATAAATAAAATAAAAAAATAAATTATTTTTCTCTGAAGCCGAAGGGGGGGGCCCAGGCACAGCAGGGGCTAAGTACTCCACCTCCAGGAGCGGACACTTGAAAATTTGATGACTTAACATGCTCAGGTGCTCCTCCCCTTAGACAGCGAAGGAGAGTAAGTAAAAAAGAAACCGTATAACTTTTTGTCAACAAGCCCCAAACTTGAAACTAAGTAACTACACTAATCAAAAAATAGTTTAACTAACTTAAGGAAGGGTCGTGCCTGGGTCCCCTTCGGCTTCAGAGAAATAGATTTTACAGGTAAGAACAAAATCTATTTTTCTCTTTCAGCCTAGGGGGACCCAGGCACAGCAGGGGACGTCCCAAAGTCCCGACCAGTACAGGGTGGGCACAAGATGTAAACACATCCAGTCTGTAGACTTTTATGAATGTGTTAATAGAAGACCATGTGGTGGCCTTGCAAATCTGATCTATGGAGGCCCCATGCCGAGCTGCCCAAGAAGCACCTAGTGTTCTTTTCTAATGAGCCGCAACCCGCAATGGAGGAGCAGATCCTGCATAGCAAAGCAGGATGAGATTACGGATCCATCTGGCTAGGGTCTGAGAAGACTCTCCTGAGAGGAACTGTCAAGAGGATGAACAGGGAATTGGAAGAATGAATAGATTCCGTTCTAGAAACTTATATCCAAAGAGCTCTGACAACATCCAGGGAGTGCAACCATTGTTCCTTGGGAGAAGTTGGTTGAGGATACAAAGCTGGGACGACGATATCCTAATTCAGGTGGAAGGAGGTATGACCTTGGGTAGGAAAGCTGGATGAGGTCAAAGGGCCGCTTTATCTTTATGAAAAGATAAACACGATGTTTCCACAGAGAGAGCTGCTCGTTCAGATGCTCTTCAAATAGAAGAGATAGCCAGTAGAAATAGTCTTCCAGGATAGCAGTGATAGCGCTATGGATGTTAGAGGTTCAAAAGGAGGGCCTTGGAGAACCTGGAGGACTAGTGATAGGTCCCATGGTTGGACAGATTGTTTGCGAGGCGGATGAAGGTGGGCCACCCCTTGCAAGAACGTCTGAACATCCTTATGCATGACTAGTCTTTGATGAAAATAGATTGAAAGGGCTGAGATTTGAACCTTAAGTGCACTAAGAGAGAGCTCTTTATTCAATCCCAACTGTAGGAATCGCAAAAGTCTGGATAGAACAAAAGTGCGAGAAGAAAACTCTCCCAGGTTGCATATCTTCACCAGATTCAATGATATATCTTAGAGGAAGATGGTTTTCGTGCCACCAACATGGTGAGCATGACTGACTATGGACTCTTTTATTTACCTCCCATCTTTAAGATGGAAGATTCAATCGCCATGACGTCAAACTGAGCCATTTGAGATCTGGATGGAATAACGGGCCATGGGAGATGAGGTCTAGATGAAGATGTAGAAGCCACGGATCCTCCACTGACATTTTTTAGTAGATCCGTGAACCAAGACCTATCGAAAGGAAAGGCATATACCAACCAGAATCTCCATGGAAGTACTAGTGCGTCCACTAGGTATGCCTGGGGGTCTCGTGTTCTTGAGCAGAAGAGGGCGAACTCCGCGTGCCCCCCTGGTGGTTGATGTATGGCACCGCGGTGGCGTTGTCCGACTAAATCCTGACAAACTTTTTTTTGTCAGGGATGTGGTCCAACGAGAAGTTCTACGACATTGATTGGGAGGCAAGATTCTTCCGGAGACCAAGTACCTTGAGTCGTCTGAAACCCATACACTGCCCCCCACCCTGACAGACTTGCATCTGTAGAGACCACCGTCCACTGAGGGAGAAAGAGGGAGTTTCCCTTTTGGAGATTGGCATTCTCCGTCCACCAAAACCGAGAACGTCTGACTGGAGGGGGCAGGGAGATTCTGTAATCTAGGGATTCCAGTCACCTGTTCCATGCTGCTAATAAGTGGTGTAGGAGAGGCCGTAAGTGGAACATCGCGTATGGGACTGCCTTGATGGCTGATACCATCTTCCCAACCAGCCTCATAGCTTAGGGGTTTGGAGATGGCCTGAAGAGCAAGACGCTTGAGTGCTTTTCTCTTTTCAGGCGAGAGAAATATGCTTTCTAGGGAAGTGTCGAACAACATTCCCGAAAATGTCATGCGGGGGTTGGGAAGGAGGGATGGCTTGCGTGGATTGACTATCCAGCCGAAGGAAGTTGCTATATGCAGACATGAGTTGACATGAGTTGAGGCCAGGTGAAAGGAGGGGGCCTTGAAGTCCTGAAATTGTCCAGGTATGGAAGAAGAAAAAATGCCTAAGATTACAGATCTTAGGGACTCCATTTTAAAATGAGATTGTTTAATATATTGATTTAGTTCCTTTAGATCTAAAACTGGGCAGAATGAGCCGTCCTTTTTCGGCACTAGGAAAAGGTTGGAGTAAAAACCCCGAAATCTGTTGTCTGTTGGAACTGGAACTATAACTTTTGCTACTAGGAGTGAGTTTATGGCTTTTTGGAGGGATTTGCGTCTGAGTGGTGACCTGAAAGATTGGAAAAAAAGAAGTGGTTTGGTGAGATGGATGAAAATTCTATGTGGTATCTGTGAGATATGATGTTTAGGGTCCAGGTGTCCGTGGACCTAAGCTACCCAGGCTGAGGCGAAGGTGGGGTGTAGTGCGGCTCCTCAGGCTGAAAAGGATATTTTTAGGAAGGCCTCAATGCAACGATCATTTTGATCTTTGAATGTTGCCGCTTTGGAAAAGGGGATAGTAGAATTAATAAAATTATTCATTAGTTTGGGGAGGGGGCTAATGATGCAGCTGATGATACAAGTGCGCACGCTCAAACCCGAGTTGGGGGCAAAACAATGGTGCAGGTGATGTCACAGCTCACAATGCTAGCAGGAAAAACACCCTTTATACTGCTGTAATTTTGCATAGACTGTAAGCTAGAAGCATGATACTGGAGTCATTTTAAAGGTAGGAATGTGTTCTTTTTAATAAAGGCCCCTTGTATGGAGGCCACAGTTCCTCTTTTTAATAAAAAATAAATAATTGTAAGTCTGAAACATGCAATTAAACAAGTGACTTTTATTTCTATGTAGTTCCCTGATGTGTCAATGATTACATTTTTTCATGGCTTCTAGGGAATTAAGCACCGAGGTAAACCCAACGCTATTGAGCATGTCTATAAGTGAAAAATTAAGTGTGACTTCATGCTCACATGCTCATGCTCACTATGAAACTGCGACTGTGTATTTAGGTAGGGCATCAAGCATTATGTAGAAGAACATTATTTTTAATGTTTTAGCAAAACAACGGACTACATTATAGGTTATTCATAGAAAAAAGTCATTATTGTAGCTTATACAGCAGAAATTAGCTGATAGACAGACTCCATTTTGTCTAGCGATCAACAACCAACGTTATCTCCTTGCAGAGGCAAAGAATCTAAGCAGATTACAGATTGTTGATAACGGACATCAAATTAGTCATAACAACATGGGTTTATAGCAATTAAAAGGGGAAATTAATGATGATACCTCATTAACCTTCGCTGTTAATTCTGCATTATTATGGGTGCAGGTAAAACATGTTTAGCAATGTTTATAATGGAAATATAGTGACTGATAAAGAGAAGTAATTCCATATGTTCCTTTCAGACAACATCTACCATCAGATCCTTAATTCGACAGAAGGCGGACTGAACGAGGCCAGAAATATTTTACAGGACATAGTAAACCGTAAACTCTACAAGTGTTTGGGAGAGGCGCATATTAAAACATTGACATTTGTAAGCCAAAAATATTTTGTAAACCATCCGACATTAGTAGACATTTAGCTGTAAATAGTGACTAGTAATATAGTACAATGGTTGGTACATATAACTCATTATTTAACTTGTTCTCCCATACACATATACACTCCATTTTACTCCTCTTTTTCTCTATCCCACATTATAAAACACAAACCGGCAGATTCAATAAAAGTTCTTATTGTTAAAAATGGTGGTAATTTTGCACCAACCAATCAGATGTTAGCTTTCAAATGTTAAGTAAAGCTGGGTACACACGATGAGATATTTCGGTCTGATCGACCGATAGTTCAGTGTATTGGTCGATCGGACCGAAATGATCGCATCCGAATGCAGCCATGTCTGACCGATCGTTCGTCCGGATCGGACGAAAGGACGATCGGACATGGTGGAAAACCTCGTCCGATCGTGCGGTCCTCTATGGCCCGCACGATCGGTCGCGGTAACTGTCGGACGCGGCTGCTTTTGCCGCGACCGACAGTCCTTCCTCCTGGCCGACCGGTCGAAAGGATCGATCGGTCGGTCAGGAGGAAAAATCGCTAGGTGTGTACCTAGCTTAAGATCTGATTGGTTGAGGGAAAATAAGCACCATTTTTGTATTCAGCAATTACTTTCATTTACTAACACATATACAACTGAAACTCCCATTGTACTTACCAAGAGTTTATTTTCCTGGCCATAGCTCCAGGCAGCAGTCACCAATGATTAAGCTTTCTTAGGTGCCAGAAGAAAAAAAAAACACACCTCAAACAATGACGGACAAATGTTTTCCTGGTTAGACATGGTGGTAAATTTCACCCAATTGTGTGTTCCTCAATGGGCCACACAGTTGGTCTCTTTGAAATTCAGAATGCAGTCCGACCAATGATATTTCAGCCCTGCCGACCGGTCATAAGCCTGTTTGTACCCAGCTTTAGCTTTAAAGCTCAAAAATGAGAAGAAAGGGATGGATAGTTGGCCAAAGATGATCCTCAGGCAGTCACTAAATGGTTAATACCCAAGTAATAATATGTGTGGGATTAAAGAAGAACACTACACAAATAAGAAATATGCTACATACAGTTTAATGAATTCACTGCACTGGCCACATATTTTAGCACTTTGTGGCAAAAGGTCCCCTCTAAAGCTACCCTCAAAAGGGCAGTGCTCCATGCGCTGATTCAATATAGCAATAGTGGCTCTTGGTAAATTAGCTTCTGTTTGCTTAAGACCAACAACAAGCTTAAAGGGCAACTGTGGTCTCCAAACAAGTTAGGGTTAAATGAAAGCCTGCAGTATTTCCTTTATAATGAGCCGACAATCACATCTCTGGCTTCACCCTGTGAGAATTGATATAGAGGTGATGTTCAACTTCCTGCTTCCAGTAGGTTGTGACCTCACCTTACCTCTGCCCGCCCCTCTGCCCTGGGGAAGAAGCATGCTAAGTTGAGACTTAATGCTGGGGAAAAAATTGACTGTTGAGAAGGCGAAACTATTAATGCAGACAGGCAGGCAGGAAGTAGCTGAACCTTTACAAAATAATTCTCACAATTGTATCTAGAGATGTGATTTAGGTTTTATTTTGAAGGTGTGTGGAAGGATTTTTATATACCCCTTACTAGTTTGGAAGAATTTGAGACCACAATTACCCTTTAAAGTTGGTGTTAATACTGAGTTTGCTACCAGTATGGAATACTGTGCCTCTGTGTCATTAATTTGTGTATCTCTGTCTACACCTCTGTCTATTTCTCTGTCTTTCTATTTATAACTTTCTTGCTGTGCATCTATCTCTTGGTTTGTCTGTTTGTCTCTCAGTCTATCTCTATTAAATATCTAGTGGGTGAGGCTTAATTGGGACGGAAAAGAGGGGTGGCCTAAAAAATGTCCACGGCACATGGGGTGCCCAGAAGTGCCCCTGATCTTCTCAGACCCTAGATACGCCCCTGTATCAAATGAAATCACTTTAGGTAAGAATTGTCAATTAGGCTAAATGATAATTGCCTGAGATTTAACGCCTTCAATGCCAGACAGTTTTGCCATTTGACAACCTTTTTTTTTTGGCACTCTTATGTTTACCGTTTTGTTGCGGTATAAAAACCCAGAAAAAACAGAGGTTACATATTATCCTTTTTTTCAAGCACAGACTTTAAATAAACAACAAACAGTCTGAACTTTCTGGAGATTTGACTGACTTATTGGGTGAAAAAGTTGAAAAGGGTAAAATGTCTTTTTTTTTTTTTTTTTTTTGCCATTATTTGGCAAAATAAGAATTATTTTTAGGTTTACACACAACATCTTCAGGTTTCTAAAAGCTCTGATTCTCTAGAGTACAGCAATACCAGATAATGTATGGGTACCACACATTTCCTGTCCAGGAGACCCCCTGAGACTAAAACAGCACAGAATTTTACACCAAATTGAAACTTATAAGCCCTTCTAACTGTCAATGAAGAATAATTACCAAATTAACTAATACCCCTACAAGTGAGAGATTTTTAGCAACTACATACCCTTCGGTTTGATAGTGGTGTAATTATTTTTTATCAGAATGCAGAGACCTGGACAAAGGTGTTCATCAAATTGCAAGTTTTTTCTCAAATAAAAAATCATCAACAGTCAAACAGAAGAACTGCAGCCGAAAGTTCGAAACAAATGCAAATATGAAAGCTTAACCCCTCCTGAATAGAGATGGGATCCAGGTTCGACACGGAACCCCTCGGTTCCCAAATCCAAAAGATTTGTTCGAATCCAGATGGATCTTCCAAATTTGGGTACTTCGGAAGACCTTTTCGAATGTTTTCCAAAACAGCCTCGAACATTCGAAAATCTTCAAAAAAAAATGGTTGGAAACTCGAAAATGGTTTCCAAAAATTATCGAAAATAGCCCAGTAACAGATCTTTTGCCATATTGAAAATTGTTTGGATTTTCTCCTGAGGTTGAAACATTTAAAAGTGTTGACAAAGTTACTTCATTGTTTTTTCCTCTGACCTTGCCACTAAAAAAGGTCATCTAAATAATGGTACAATTTTATGTCTTTTCATCTGCAGAATTGCAATAATAACTTTCAGGACCTCGGGAAGTTTTTGGGAAAGTTGGGGGCCAGAGGATGTATTGAAAATCTTCCCTTTTTTGTGATGGAAATCTGTTGTAAGATCTTTTTTGCTGTTCTTGAAAACTATGAAAATGTTGAGGGAAAATGAAGTTTTTCTCCATTGGTTTGGTTATAATCCAGTTTAAATTTTCTACAAAAAGTCACCCTTGTTTAAAGTAAATCTTAGATAGCATAACATCATTCCAGACATAAAATCATTATGCCCTTCTAGCTGGCACAGAAAGGGCTGTAACTTGGGAAGATTAATTGCCGACTAAATCAAGAAATTGGCTCCCAATCAAAAGTCTGGGATTCTTTTACGTACAGTAGGTGCTCTCTTCTGGTAAGAATGTACAGTGAGGATCGCACTCTATGGTGTAATTCGAAATTTATTTGAATATTTGAAACCAAACATCAAAAAACACAACATTTCGGGGGGTAGTGTGCAGCCTTTGCTCATCCGTCGCAGGTCCCGACGGACTCTGTCTTCTATGCGCATAGAATACTAAAGAATACATAGAATACTAAAGGGGGAGTGAGTACCTTACCTTCTCTCCTAGCTCCTGCAGGTTTTATTGAAGAATGGGAGGTTAGACACAGCTGCTTTACCTCCAGTTCTTCTATAAAACTAAATGGAAGAAAAAAAATATTTCCAGTGGAGATACCCTTTAAAGGACAATTCCAGCCTCATAAGAACATCTTTTAGAATGTATGGCCTCTTTAAAATATGTTGATATATTGTACTTTGTCCTCTGAATTCATTACTGTATGCCTGCTATGGTTCTGAATGCATCATTGAAACTGAGCAATTTAGAAACCTGTACTGAGCCTGGGCATGCTCAGACGAGGCAGCGGATTAGCATTCAGTCATTGGCTGTGATGTCAACTGTCAAATCCATAACTGACAGTTACTAACTGAAGCAGAAACAGGGGAAACAGGGCATTGTGCAGGATTTCAGGTTTCAAACTATTACAGTTTAGGGTTTTGGGGGGTGATTTACCTGTATGTAAGTTTTCATTTTAGGGCTGGACTTGCCCTTTAAATTTGGTCAAAACCTTTTAGGAACTCCCCTTGACTTCTATTTGGTCCATTTTTCAGATTTTCAAAACTCTCTGGTTTCAAACATATCTAGTTCCAAGCAGAAATCTGCCAAAATCGATGTTGCAATCACCATTGTGCATCACCATTGTGCAGACATCTACAATGGATGGCTGACTCTAAGATCTGCAACCCTTTCTATCCTGCAGTTCTCACACACAATCTGTAAGGGGGGCAATTAACAAACACAGATTGGGAAGGATTGTACAGGCCAACATTGTTAATCACATATACAAATAAGTCTATAAATTAAGTTATGTGTAGTAAAGTGGAATAACATAAGGAAAAAATATTGAACACGTGAACCAATAGAGAAGAAAAAAAGCATCGAAAGGCTTAGCAAGACTTGCTTTTTTTGTCTCTGAGGAAGTGTTGGGATGCGGTGAAATGCGCTAGACCTCCCCTTAGTACACCTGTGCTATATATGTATGTGTATGTTTGAATAACCTATCTTTCTTATCTCATACCTTTCAATCCTAGGATGATGTCTAGCTGTTGTCAATACAAAGTTACAGGGCTGAAAAATCTCTTCCTAATCTGTACTGTTTCTGTGTCCAGTGACATAAATATTTATAAGCTGTGTCAGAAGCCCCTCCCTTAAAAAAACTATTTTTTTTCTAAAACTAGTTACGGTGGGTACACACCAGCAGAGTTTTTGTCCCAACTGAACGTTTGGTCCTATAGGAAACCGCACCATCAGCCGATATTCTCAGGCTGCCCCACCCACACAAGATATTTCCAGCCGACCAACCACTACACCTCACTATCGGTTGGTCAGTCGGACAATTTAGTGGAGAGAGAAACCAGAATATCCCCACAGTCACAATATCAAAAAAGTTCCCCAAGCTAAACCTAACTTAATGGTGATTTGCTGCTACATAGCATGTGTCCTGTCATCTAAATGTCTTGTTGATTGTACTGTTATACTCTGAGTGTTTATATTGGGTAAAACATATGGGGAACTTTATTACCTTCCAGTAGACAGAGCTACTAACCTCTAGCTAGCCTATACCATCTCACTTAGGGGGATTTCTCTTCTACAGGTGTAAGTAACTCACTTAAATTTTATGTTTACAAATACGTATTTCCAGCTAGTTTCCTATGCTATACTGTATTTAATCCTTCTTACTGTATATAATAAATACTCCTCACAACCTCCATTATATCAATCTATACACAAGGTACCCCCTATTTCCATTAAACTTACAATTACGGTAACTTTATACAGTAAGATATAAGTATGTTATATTTCTTTCACAGAATGCTGAAATGTTTGCAGTGATGCTGTCTGTGGCAGTTGCACATAACCTCGTTATTAAGGGGACTCCGGATGATTTTAGAATTAATGTAAGTATTTCTACAGTATGTTTGAATTGCGTTATAATATTAATAACAAGTATACCTACATGATAATTCCCATCCTACATTATAATTCCTTTCTCATTTCCCTGACTGACCTAAACATTTTCCTATTATTAAGCAGTATCAGTGTCTACCTCTAATAGAGAATAAAGGTTTTGAAACTCCCCTTTCAGCAATATGCAAATAAGGAATAAAGACTTCTGGGAATTTACCATGTTTCCATGAGTGCAATTAGGAAAGCTATGTCTTTAAAAAGACTTTTACAGCATTCCACAAGCTAAATGCAAAACCAGAGCGCCAACTACAGACCGGCTTCCATGGAAACATGGTAATTACCCAGAAATCTTTGTTCCTTATTTGCATATTGCCTCTAATTTGGCATCTTTAATTCTTTTAATCTAACATATGGCTAAGGACACCAACATATGAGTGTAAGGAATGTTTCTTACCTTGCCTGTTTTTCCAAATCTACCAAGATTTGTAACCGGGAACAGTAGCGTGAAAAATTATTTTCCTGCTATAATGCCTTTTCTGTGTAGTTTTCCTGGGTGTGATTTTTATTCTTGTTGGATTCTGGACTTTGACTTCTGGCTCCTGGACTTAGATACCTGCTGCCTATCTTGACCTTGTGTCTGTTCCAGGATCGTAACTGCCGCATGTCCCGACCTCTGGCTGTTACTGATTTTGCCTTGCCTTCCCCCTTTTAATTTAACACTTTGGTCATTTGCTTCATCCTTGGTCCAGATGTCTTCTTGGCCTTTAATCAGGTATCAATTGTTACATTATGATTGGGCCACGGACCCTCTAGCTCTGGTTGTCTGTCTCTCTAGCTCTGTCTATCTAGCTCAGTCTGTCTGTCTGTCTGTCTCTCTAGCTCTGTCTGTCTGTCTGTCTCTCTAGCTCTGTCTGACTTTGTAGCTCTGTAGGTCTGTTTCTCTAGCTCAGTCTTTCTCTCTAGCTCAATCTATCTGTTTTTCTCCTTACGTGTATCTCTCTTTCTGTCTCTCTACCTAGCTATTTCTGTGTGTCTGTCTATCCATTAAAAGTGGGTCTGGCCTTTGTGAAAGTTGGGGTGTGGCTAAAACTTGCAGTGGCATGCAACAATTTTTAAAATGTGTCCCTAGAGTTTTTTTAAGAATGTTGGCAACTATTCTCACTGACCAGTTTTCTCATCAATTTTGGAGGGAGGACATGGATGATCCATATTTTCTTTACTTATCAATAACTGTCTTCTTGTGCTCCGTAGGTTATTCAATGCTTTAGATTACATACGTGTGCACAGTTACAGAGTGAATGTACAGTACATTTTGTTATGGAGGCACTTATAAACGGCTAACATAAAGGTTGCCTGTACTGGTGATTGGAGCCCTTGTACCAACTATTTTGCTATATTTGCCCAACACTAAACATTATTATTGTACTTGCATCACCTCTGTGCAATTTATATTGGGTAAAACACCTTACAGTAGGAAGGGCTACTAACCTCTAGCTAGCCAATACCATCTTACTAACCTCTAGCTAGCCAATACCATCTTACTAACCTCTAGCTAGCCAATACCATCTTACTAACCTCTAGCTAGCCAATACCATCTTACTAACCTCTAGCTAGCCAAACCATTACTAACCTCTAGCTAGCCAATACCATCTTACTAACCTCTAGCTAGCCAATACCATCTTACTAACCTCTAGCTAGCCAATACCATCTTACTAACCTCTAGCTAGCCAACACCATCTACTAACCTCTAGCTAGCCAATACCATCTTGCTAACCTCTAGCTAGCCAATACCATCTTGCTAACCTCTAGCTAGCCAATACCATCTTGCTAACCTCTAGCTAGCCAATACCATCTTACTAACCTCTAGCTAGCCAACACCATCTTACTAACCTCTAGCTAGCCAATACCATTTTACTAACCTCTAAGCCAATACCATTTTACTAACCTCTAGCGCCAATACATCTTACTAACCTCTAGCTAGCCAATACCATTTTACTAACCTCTAGCTAGCCAATACCATCTTACTAACCTCTAGCTAGCCAATACCATCTTACTAACCTCTAGCTAGCCAATACCATCTTAGGGAGATTTCTCTGTTACAGCTAGAAATAACTTACTTAATTTTTATATTTACAAATACGTATCTCCAACTAGTTTCCTATCCTATATTTATTCCTACTTATATAATAATCAATACTCCTTACAACCTCCATTACACCAATCTATACACAAGATACCTGCTATACCTGCACCATATTTCATAAATACATAAGAATTTGCTATATTTCTTTTACAGAATAAAGACAAGTTTGCAGCAATGCTGACCAGGACAGCTGAAGATGACCCCAATATCACGTGTACTCCTGATGATTTTTTCATTGATGTAAGTATTTCATGTTTGAACCAAGATTTTTTCAACAGTTATACCAATAGGAGAGATCTGGTGTTTTATATCTAATGTAATTAAAACATGGAGAACATCATAATAGGCCAGACAATTCTAACAATCAGAGTAATTTTTGAAACCGTGATATCCAAAGAAAAATCTGTTAAGTTATTTCCTGGCAATTGTTCAGGGTTACATTGACTCACAGGAACCATACGATGTCCCTGAGAGACTAATGGCTCCCACCCTACTTGACAATCCCTTTCTCATTTCCTTGACCGACCTAAAAACAATTTGTATTGTTCCAATCCAGCGGGATGTGCCGCTGGATGGGAAAAAAGCCAATGTAATACCAATATTCTAAAAAGGTAGTTGTTCCCAGCCTGGTAACTATATACCTGTAAGCCTAACATCAGTGGTAGGGAAGGTGCTGGAAACTTTGTTACAGGATCATATCCTTGACTGTGTCTCCAGAGCTCATCTTATTAGTAGTAGTCGGCATGGATTTATGGAAAATAGATCATGCCCGACAAATTTAATCATTTTTTATGAAGAAGCTAGTAAGTATTTAAATTCAGGCACAGCAGTGGATGCGGTATACTTGGATTTTAGCTTTTGATGCTGAGCCACATAGGCGACTAATGTATGAACTGAGGACTGTTGGCCTAGAAGAAAACATTTGTACATGAATAGAGAATTGGTTATTGGATCGCAAACAGAGAGTGGTGGTAAATGGAACCACATCTATGTGGGCTAAAGTTCTAAGCGGAGTGCCTCAGGGTTCTGTACTGGGGCCGCTTCTGTTTAATCTGTTTATAAATGACTTAGAAGGGGCATTGAGAGCAAGGTCTCTGTGTTTGCTGATGACACTAAATTATGCAGAGCTTTGGAAACTTCCAATGATGTGCAAGTGCTGCAAGCAGACCTAGATAGATTATCAAAATGGGCAGCAGAATGGCAGATGAGATTCAATGTTGATAAATGTAAGGTGATGCATTTAGGATTTAATAATCCCTGTGCCACCTACACCATAAATAACTCTGTGTTAAGTGCATCTGAAATGGAAAAAGATTTGGGGTTCTGGTAGATAACAGACTGTAGCAAACAATGCTAGGCAGCAATGGCTAGAGCCAGGGCCGCCATCAGAATTACATACAAGGTAAATTACAGGGCCCCCCACCCGATATCGCGATTGCCTCCAAGGTGCATATATCGTTTCATTCCCCACATCACACCCCCATTCACCCTGTCCTGCACCACCCCCGTTCCCCTGTTTAGTAAAAATCTTTGGCCAAAAGATTTGTAAGCCCTGCCACCACATCATAGTAGACTCTTTCAGCAGGGCCCTAACTAATCTATCTAACCTAACCAAATCTATCTAAAGCTAACCTACTAAGTTCCAAATAAAATTGTTTTGCAATGGAAATTACTGCAAGGCAATTTAAACGCTGTTCACTTATTGTTGAACGCAGGTAGTTCTTAATCAAGGACAGTTTACTAAATGCCCTTTCTTCTTCAGCCACTGACAATGGAAGAGTTGTGAATATTCTTAGAGCAATGCATATCTCACCAAAGATTCCCTGAAGCTTTAGGTTATAAATTGCATTTAGCAGATCCAATGGCTGAAGGTCTTCTGAAAAAGTTGCTTCATACACTTTACAAGATGCTGCAGTTCTCCCAGTAAGGTGTCCGTAAAGTCATGCGGGTATGCAGAGATCAATTTGCGAGAGAAATTTGAGTTCTTCATTTGAAAGCTTTCTTAATTTCTAGACCGGAGCAATTAACTTGCAGACATCTTCCGTGGATTGAAACCATCGATGAAGATCAGAAATGATTGTATCTAATGTTAATAAGAACACGTTGACTTTACATTTTTGCTGTGCATCTTCTTTTCATGTTCTGGTTTGTCGGAGCTGCTGTGTGTTCATTAGCTCTGTGGGAATATCCAAATTATTCCCTGCCACAGTAACTTCTGAAAGTAGAGATGGCCAGTTTTCACAAAGTGACTGCATTTCTTCAGTTAGAGTCTTGATCTTGGCAGCAGCAATATCAATAGATACAGATCTTGATTGAAGGATTTTATTACTCTGCAGGACCTTTACCCAGAATGTTCTCAAAAAGAGTGACCTGAAAGAAGAGAAATATTCATACAGTCCTTGTGCATCAGAATGTGCTGCTGTTGTTAGTTTTCCAGATGTAATAATCTTCTCTAGTGCTATGTGAATGAGTGGAAGTCTTCAGGCAAAGGGATGCACAGCTTTGATTCTTGCACTCCATCTGGTTTCACCGTGTAAAGAACTGCCAACTTCCTTAGTCAAGGTGTTCCATCTTTCAGGGCTGCTGCTAAAAAGAGTATACACTCGGCCCTCACTTCCAAAAAAGTTTTCATTTTTGGACAGCATGCTGCAGCATGTACTCCCACTAGATTTAAGGGTATGTCCAGCAAAAATGTAAGTTTGTTTCTAACTGATTTACTGAAGAACAGGAGGTAAATACACTATCTCTTACCTCCTGTTCTTCAGTAAATCTTACAGGAGAGGAGGTGACACTTACCCGCCGACCCGCTCCAGCGCCGAAATCACCGACTTCACGGACAGCCTCCAACGCATCCCCAGTCCTTTGCACTGTGCGCGCTGACTGTCAGTTAAGTCGGGGATTTCGGGTCTGGAGCGGGTCCACGGGTAAGTGTCTCCTCCTCTCCTGGAAGATTTACTGAAGAACGGGACGTAAGAGAGAGTGCATTTACCGCCTGTTCTTCAGTAAATCAGTTAGAAACAAACATACATTTTTGCTGGACATACCCTTTAAGTGTGTGAGCAGCACAAGGGCAATATATTGCTTCAGGGTATTTCTCCTTGATTCTGGCTTGCACTCCTTTAATTGTGCCAGACATATTTGCTCCATTATCATATCCATGACCTCTGCAATCACTGAGATCAAGTCCAAAGTTACTTAATCTTGACATTATCATTTCAGCAATTTCTTCCCGTCTTCTTAAAGAAATCAAAAAACTCAAGGAACCTCTCTTCAATATTACAAATTCATTTTCAGGAATCCCTGTGAACATATCTTATAACTGTTACATTCTGCTCCATATGAGAAAGGTCTGGTGTAGCATCACATATGATGGCAAAATATATTGCTTCTTTTCTTTCAGAAACAATAGCATCCAGAATATGGTTTCCACAAATGTCAATAAATTCATTTTGAGTAGCCCAAGACGGATAACGAGCTGGTAATTTCTTTCCTTTCTCTTGACTAGCCTTAACCTTTTCTAAATAGTCATAAAGCAATGTGTCATATTGTGACAGCAATTCAAGAGTTCCGAGAAAATGTCCATTTTTTAGATTGTCCAATTTTCTGTGTGGTCCCCCTAAATGCCAAATTCCTTGAGGCCAAGTACAAAATTAAACCCAGGAGTCTTTGGAGCAAAAGAGTAAACTTTTCGGGTTTCCTTGATAAATTCATTTTTACTTCGGCATCGATACCTTGCCCACCAATGGATTTCTGAAGGGTTCTCCAACTCCAATAATGTTTTCTATGCTGAGACGATTGTTCATGCTCTGGTAATCGCACGTACAGCTTTTGCCACTTGTTTTTTGCTGGTTCAAATCCTTCCTTTCTGCAGAGGAAACTTGCACCCTTGCTGCTGTAGTCAGTGGAAAATGCGAAGCAAGTTATGCAATATAAGGTTTGTTTGCTATTGCTCCACCTGAGCCAATCTCTTAAAATCTTCTCTCTTCAATTTGATGATTTTGCATAAAGAAGAAATTCCTAAACGAGCGTCCATCTGCATCTTTAGTCATAGACTGCACCATTTCTTTTAACTCATCTTCTGTCTTTAATCCAGAGCATACAATCTTTTCTCTGTCTTTGTCTTTAAGGGTTTCTGGCCACAATGCGGGATACTTCCATTCTACAGCTTTTAAATGTTTTTTTCAGAAGGTTCGCTGGGAACTGTAGAAGGGTAAACTGTGACTGATTCACTGCTTCAACATGGTTCTTTAGGCTCTGAAGGTACAGAGGCAATGTCTTCTGACACACTGAGAGGAGCATCTTCAATCATTTCAGAAGCAGCTGTACTCGACTTGCCCCTTGACATGCGGCATGTCTTCTTCACAAACCATTAATGTTTTTGTAGAACAAGAAGGCAAAACTGCTTCAGGAGATGTACAAGTGTCAGCAGCTTGTTGGGTGCTTTTGGGTGGAAAGTACTTGAAGATTGATTGCTTCTTTTTTAATCTTTCCTCTTCATGCTCTCACTCCTTTCTTTCTTTACGCTTTTGAAAGCCAGACTTGTGGGGATACATTTTTGCAAATGTAACAATATCTGTTAACAAAGTGAAAACCGTATTGATATATAAAAGTTATTAGAAAGTGCAAAAGTAAACTGTAAACAGTTGGTTTATAAATAACCTATAAAGTGGAATCAAAACAACTATAGAAATACCATAATAATAACACGCAAAATGAACTTTGTTTATTAAAATAAACTATGAACGGAGATCTTTTCTGGAAAGGGACTGAAAAAGGTGCAATGAAACTGCCACAAAATTGACCAAACAGGTGACAAAACAACTATAGAACGCCTCACATAACTGTTTATACTTACCTGGTGCTGTCTTCTCTACTTACCCAGTGCAGTCTTCTCTTTAGCAAGGGGCATCAAGCCACTCCCATTGCTACTGTATTTTTTCATATCTGCAAGTATCCTTCATTATCAAAGAAAAACAAGCCAGGTCCAATTAAAGAGGCTCAATTGTGTAAAGGGTTCATCAATGACTTACAGCTTCCAAGATACAAAAAATTGTTTCACACAAGAGCCAAAAGTCCGTGCTAAGGCTGGGTACACACAACGGATTAATTGTCCCGAGCGCTCAGCCATCCGCGGCCGAATTTGCATACGATCAATTGTGCTGTCCCATAGGGAACCGCACGATTGATCATAATTTACCGACATGTCTGATTGGACGATCGAGGCCGGCCGCCCCACACCAGCAGATATTTTTGTCCGACTGACTAAAAGTGCTCTGAACCCCCCCCTGTAATGTCCATACTTACCTTTCTCCTGGGAATACCTAATTAATATTACCTTACAGTCCTCTATGTGAGCTTGTGCAGTCGTCAAAAGTCATTGGCCGTCGGCTGGTACCCAGAAGATCCAGGAGAGCGAGGGAGGAGAAAAGGTAGTATTGTGAAAACTGGGTTGGGTGTGCTTTGCTATGTTTAAAGAGTGTTTGAAGAGGGTAAACATGCCCTTTAAGAGGTGTTTTGTTTGAAAATTGGTGCATTAACTGCAATGTCCATGCATAGTGTAAACATTCAGGACAGGTAAGGCTTTCAAGCACTCTGGGCAAATCTCCTGTAGCGGATTTACCAGAGGCTGCACGACTCTTGGTGAACCTCATCCGCACATAAGTATTTAATGCCAGCTATCTGTCAGCCGCACAGCCTCTGGTAAATAGGCATGGGATGGCTGCATGAGGATCCCTTCCAGTTCTCGCGCAGCCGCTGCAAAACAAGACATGAAGTTGCACTAAGCAATCGTAAATCGGTTAGCGCGACTTTAAGAGAAGGAGACAGCTCTTCATGGCAGCTGCACTCCCAGGTAAATGAGGCCATAAGACTTTTGTCTTGGAAATTTGAAAACTTTATTAATTTGTATTTATTTTATACATACTTCACCCAAACACCCAATCGAAATGCTAAACCTAAATGAGTGCAAAGGTCAGACACTGAATGCAGGAAAAGTGTGCTGACATTGAAAGAGTTATATGCCTATGTACAAGTGCTATATTACTGTACAATTCTCCTTACTGTTAGTACATTGTACTGATAATTCGATTTTACAGACTTTTGTTTTTTGTTTTACCAATGTAGGAATTTACTATGGATTATGGAATGAAGGGTAAGAATCCTATAGACTTTGTTTACTTTTATAGTAAACAAAATCCAGAAGAAGCTAGAGTAATCACAGAAGATAAGGTAAGGCCACACACAAAAGCAGGGTATCCATGTCTGACACATTCCACTAAAAAAAAACTAGATGGTCTCAACAAAGCAGAACCACTGCTGGGAAAGCCAATACAGAAATACAAACATCTGTTAACTTATAAAGCCTCACATAGATAGGCTTTACATTCTCATTTGTTTTACAAGATCAGAGGGGAATTTCATGAAGGCAGCTCAGTACGAAACGGACACTGATCAGGGTGATGCAATAAAGGCCACTAACTGGCCAAATAACTGTGAAACCTACTGTACCCCATATTATATTGGGCTAGAGTGAGCTTTACACTAAAGTAGCGAGACCTGTACCATTTCCATTAACGGGCCAGCACCCAATGCAATAAGTAAAATATTCACTTTTGTGCTATCTAGCGCAAGCGTAAGCCAGTGCACCTTATCTGTGATCCCGCTAATCTTGCAAAGGGATTATTTCATCACAGGATCTAGGACAGGTAAGTAACACGACTTGCGTATATTGTATCTCCCTGTATAATATGTAATACTCAAGAGTCTTAACATTTTGCCAACATATTTAGAGCATTTGTACTTACAACTTTAAATAGGAAGAGAAGTGGGAATGTAATATGCAGTTATTTAGGGACCAGAGGAATAAGTAAGATACTGTACCTTAAAGGGGAAGTTCAGTGTAAATACATATACGTTTAAGGAAATAAACTGTATTTTTCCATCCTAATGACCTTAACCTGCCCTTTCAGCATTTTGTCTGTGTATAAATAAATACTGACTTTCTGTTTGCAGGACCCCTTATAGAGACCATTATGGTTTTGCCCTTGACCCAGTGCCTGGGTTGATTCAGTTGCTCAGTAGAGATCTGAGCATATTTGACCCATCCAACAGCCAATCAGTAGAAATTACTGTTAGGAACATTCCAAGGGAGTGGTGCATTCTGGGAAGAAGGACAGTTACAGAACCTGAAATGTCAGCTCACTTCTGTGGGCCAGGGTAGCTAGAGAAGGATTGTGTAAATGCAGATCTGCAAACTGGATTCTGTGATTGTCTGAGAGGCAGCCAATCACAGACGCGGCTGCTTTCAATGGAGACACTGTGGGAGAGAAGGGTCTGTAAGTATCGATCTAAATATTTTTTTGAAAAAATATTTTGGCGGTTGTGGATGGGCAGGGGTAACCTACCTTATGTCCAAAGGGTTTTACTCTAGGTGTCACGGCTGCATAGAATGGATCCGAAGGGGGGAGGGCTCCCCTGCGCATGTCACAGTCCTTGTTGAGGTTAGGGAAGCTGCAGGGACCGGATGACTCACTGACAGCTTCTACTCTTAACTTTCCTGGACTTCGAATAGACATTGCAGGAGAACCTTAAGGAGCAGATGTGTAAAGTAAGGATATTTTTAAACTACACAGTGGGGCCAGTATGGGGTTAAATTTTAGTTTTGGGATTGGACATGCCCCTCAAAACAAACAACCTTAGAATTAAATTTCAATTCTAGATACATTAAGGTTATTTAATGAAGCTTTTGTAAAATTGTCTGTTAAAAATGACAGCACCTGTTCAACACAATCATCTTTATTAATCCATAAATGGGGCCCAGAAAAATGATATAGCTCTGTGGTATTCCACTTTTGGTATGTGTATGTGACATGATAGTTAACAGGTACATTATTTATCCACTAAAAATAGAACTCCTGTTATAATAGAGAAAGTGTATAAAACAAGTTCTCACCCCCTCACCACCACAAACACACCCCAAAGCTGTAAATATAGCGGTGTGCACAGTCTACCTAGAGCCAATCACTTATGTTCCATCAAGAGCACCTAGAACCATGTTACAGGAATTTGTCTCTCAAAGGGCCTTCAGGATTTCTGTTCTAGTTTATTTTTATTTTTTTAACCTTTTGTGGGCTTTGGGGAATGTTTTTTCTCAGCCATTGACACAGTAATTTTAATATATAGCAAAATAAAAGTCAACAAAATGACATGGTTAACAAATGTAATTGTTATCTACTATTCTACACAAAACGTAGAAAATCAGATTATTGCTATGCTGCTTTATCCAGATATATTTTAGCGTTGCTGTTTTCCAGTTAATCTGTACACATTATATATAACTACACCATCTCCTTGTCTCTCAGGTTTCAAGGCTTCTGCCTAGAAATTATTCCGAGAAGATTGTCCGAGCTTACTACAAAAAAACTGAAGAAAATGTCCTGAATTCTGCAAAGGAGAAGTTTGCAGATTTGTGCAAGATTTATGGCTACCAGGTTTGTGTTTTTGCTGTGATTTAAGATTACGTGCATCCTTCCTTCTTTCCAAATTAAGATACCAGTTCCCATGATGTACGGCTGCCAAATGGGAACCACTGTCTTTAGGATTCTTTTTGAAGAGAGGTGTTAAAGGATAAGTACACTCAAAAAACAAATAAAGTGTAAATGGAAGCTGTAGCTTTAACTAACCATCTCCCTTTTTTTTCCCTTTTAGGTCCCTTCTGGGCCTACCTGTGCTCCTGTAAAGTTCAGGACATCTTGGATCATGTTTGCAGTCACCTAAGCTCCGCCCCCCGAGAGTTCCCGGATCTCCTTCCAGAGTGTGTCAAAGAATCCATGGTCCGTTTGCTCAGCCCCCTGCAATGTAACGTCAGTGTGCGCACGGAGCTAACTGACCGTGGATTCTTGGACACATTCTGGAAGGAGATCCAGGAATTCTCAGGGGGCGGAGCTTAGGTGACTGCAAACATGATCCAAGATGTCCTAAACTTTACAGTAGCACAGGTAGGCCCAGAAGGGACCTAAAAGGAACTTCTGTACTTATCCTTTAATTTTATTACATTCTGTTGCCGTGTATCTTGGATTCACCTTCTAGATACTATTATTCTGGTTTTGATAACTATTAGAGTGTGCTCCCAAATATAATCACCCCTAAGGCATAGATGCCAACAGTCCCGTATTAACTGGGACAGTCCCAGACTTTAAGAAGCAGTCCCGCATTAATACACTCCCGGGAAATGTCTCGAGATGCCTGTATGATAAATGTGTAGCTGGTGCCGGCACTGTCTGCAACTCTGAGCTTCTGTTTCGAATAGCAGGGAGATTAGTTGACACTGTCTGACAGCCTCTCAGCACGTACTGTGCACGTTAGGAAGGGGGAAGAGTTGTAAATCGTTCTGGGTACGATCTATGCTGAACACGCTGCCTGCCAGCTATAAAGGAAACTTTCTAATTAACTCCACTAATAAATAGGAGTTTGAGGGCTGTACTGTTGGTGTTTTAAAAGATTCTATATTTCTCTCTGTCACTTTCTACCTATTTATCTCTGTCTGGCTATATCTATCTATCTGTCTGTCTGTATCTATCTATCAAATCAAAAAGCGCTTTATTGGCAGGATCAATTTACATTTGACATTGCCAAAGCAAACAAAAATAAAACACATTAGAGGGGTTCACAGTAAGGGGGTAATGGGTATCAATGGATAAGTAATGTATGGACAGTACTATAAGGGGTATATTGGGTTTCAGCCCTGGGATATAACCATTGGGGAAGGATAAAGGGATAACTGGGCAAGTAGTCCATGGACATTGCCGTTACATAGTGTACCCCAATATTTACTGTGGTTCCTCCTCTCCCAGCAGGATATAGAGTTTTCTCTCTCCATCTAAGCAGTTGAAGTCTGGGATAAAGTCCGACAGAATCTTGAAATGGGGGTCCTGTATTACTTTGTATTTGGGGCAGTGTAGAAGGAAGTGGGTCTCCTCTTCTAAGGTACCCTGGTCACAGTGCTGGCACAGTCTGTTCTCTCTTGGTTTATATGTTTGTGTCTCTGTTGGCCAGATTCCATTTCTAGGCTGTGGGCACTCAGTCTGTAGAGACTCAGGACTTGTCTCTCTTTAGGGTTTTTGATATTCTCCAGGTAGGGGCCAGTTTGTAGTCTTCTGTCCAGTGCCTGGTATATAGTTAGTTTCTGGGACTTTTTTTATTCCATTCATCCACCTAATCCAATTGGCTCTTGGTATGGCTGCTGTGATTTGAGGTTTGACAGGCTCTGTGGATGTGGGTTTGATGTTAGTAGGGAGCTGAGTAGTTGTTTCTGTGAACATGGCTTTTCTTGGTCTTTGTTGTGTAGTGAGGCTTTATGATGGTAAGAGTTGGGGCTACTGTTTTGTAGGTGAGCCCAGGTGAGCTCAAGCAGTTATTGGAATCTGCCAAGCTCAGCCCGACAAGCGCTGTTTGATGTACTGCGATGGACTTGGAGGGGGTGCATACAGAATTCGAGATGGAGTATTTCTGGTGGGCCAGATTCCCATTTTGATTGGTCTGAATAGGAGACAGGGCCCCATACTTCACTGCCATAGAGTATGATTGGGGAGATGACACTGTCGGAGACTTTTACTGGTGGTTTGAGGGTATCCAGTTGTTTTCTTATACCATAGAAGGTTCGGAGGCTTTTGCTTCCAAAGTCTCTATAGCTGCCCTAAAGCTCCCATAATAGTTGATGCAGCACACCAGCGCCATTTTGTCAGTGTGTTTGGTGGAGACCTGACCGTGTGGATTAGCACATGTTAACCACCCATGTATTTACACATTTTGAGACCCAAAAGTCCTTTTAAGGACTAACCCACCTATAACTCCTTTGGACAAATTTTGTTAGGCCTTTTAGAGGTCTATGTGTCTTGTTTTTGTTTCTGTATCTGTGTCGTCCGTGTTTCTGTGTAGCTGTCAGTGCTGTCTTTTAGCAGCAATCGGCAGCATTTGCGGTCTGATTTGCTCTATAGCTGTGCTGGCAGCTGTGTCTGTCTTCTGTGTGCTTTTGTTAGTGTAAAAAAAACCCAACCTTTTTAATGATTGATCAAAATTTCATTTTTTACTTTAGTTACCCTTTAAACAGGGCTGTGGAATGTTACCCTGTAAAAAGTTTGACTGGCTAACACGGTCAAAAAAACCCGGCTTGTCTTAAACTGACAATGTTATGTTGTGTGAGGCAAGTAATGATTCTCTTATTAGAATGCTGTTATACAGTTTTCCCAGTACACTGCTCACACAGACGCCTCTGTATTTGGCTGGATCATAAGTCTCCACTTTTGTGGATTGGTGTCATCAGACCTTGGTTCCAGACTTCAGAAAAGAGCCCAACATTTAGGACTAGGTTGTATTGTTTTGATATCTATCTATCTATCTATCTATCTAAAGTCCTGAGTTCGATTCTACCCTTGGACACATCTGCAAGGATGACATACGCAAAATCATAAAGACATACGTTATGTTCTCCCTGTGCTTGCGTGGGTTTTCTCCGGGCACTCCGGTTTCCCTCAAAATCATAAAGACATACTAATAGGTTGTATGTGTCAAATAAATGTGCTTAGATTGTAAACCCTTCGGGGCAGGGCCTGATGTGAATGTATACATGTCATTGTAAAGCGCTATGGAAGATGTTGGCGCTATATATACCTATATATATATCTATATAGGTATATATAGCGCCTAAATATATATACCTATATATATCTATCTATCTACCTATATCTATCTATCTATCTATCTACCTACCGCTATCAATATCTATCGATCTACCTATATCTATCTGTCTATATCTATCTACCTATATATATCTGTCTATCTACCTACACCTCTGTCTGTCTGTCTCTCATATATCCCCTATTTACTGTATCTATCTACAGTATATGTCTTTCTATCTGTCTAGAAACAAAAAAACCCCCTTTTTTTTTTTAAAGTTGGAGTGTTGACTTTTTGAAAGTGGGAGTGGCTACAATTTGTGGCGGTGTACAAGTTTCTGAAATGTGTCCCTGGAACTTTTTGGAGAATGTTGGCAACTATGCTAAGGTCAATCAGGCAAGTTGGAATGTTTCCATATTAGCATGTGGACACAAGATCTGTCCACATGCTGATAAGGAACAACAGGAAGAGACTCCAACTAAAATCAACAAGGTTAACAGGGATCACAATGGTTTTGATAGTGGTGACTGGGAATAATGCATGATAATAAAGGGACACTAAACTGAAATGACTTGCCTTTATAGTTTTCTATATTTTTAGTGCTGTCAGGTACTTGATCCCTTTTTGCTCTCAGTGCTCCCTGTCACTAGATCTCCTCATGTCTTGTTCAGCTCACTCCTAGTTAGTATGCATGTCTCCTCTCTGTCTCCACCCCTCCCAAAACTGAGGCACAGCTAGAGAGTGGAGCATGTGCAGTGGGGATGATCTGTGCCTCACTACAGCCAATAGCATTCACCCAGTGATTTTGTGCTATAGTAAAACTGCTTTGCTATGGGAAGGTAATTAGCACTGGGAGCTGTAATCACTGATTGAATCAAGTAAGATTTTCTTTTAGCTGTAGGAGTTTGAAGGTGTGTTTGTGGGGGGGCACTTTGTAATTGTGCTACATACATTGGTAACACAGACAGCAGCTACCTGCAGGATTAAGTTTATCTGCACCGAAAGAGCACAGAGTAACAGATAATGCTTATTCCTCTTCCTGGTCTTAATGCTGAATCAATTAGCCAGTGATAGAATAAGCTTAACTTTTATAGAATGAATAGTTTCTACATGTAGTGCGACAGGGGAGGGGCTATGTGACTGACAGTTCTTTACTGGCTAGGTGTGCCCCGTCCTCTTTAAAAAGTAAAATTCCCAGAGAAGAAAAAAGCAGATTTAAAGGGCTTGTCCACCCCTTTTACAAAAATGTAGTATCTAACAGAACACAAAGAGCTAAGATCCCTTTTACTTACAGTTTGCAAAGATGCTCCCACGTGGTGTAAGAAGCCTTACAAACCACCAATACATACGCTTCAGCTCACAGCTACTTCGTGGTATTGGTCGACAGTCATGCCCGTGGCAGTGACGTCACACAATGGTTGATACCCATTACCGAAGGAGCCTCTGCTACTGCTGGTCGAACACGTAAAGGGCACGTGGACTAAGCAGCGCTTGATCGGTGATTTGTAAGGCTTCTTACACAGCATGGAAGCATATTTGCAAACTAAGTAAAACAGATCTTAGCTTTTGGGGGGTGCTCTGTTAGATACTAAACTTTTGTAAGAGGTTTGGTGGTAATTAATCCTAATTACTGTGTAATTAAAAAATGATTGGCCGCAGTTTACATGACATTTAAATTTCAAGTAGAAAGTCTATTCCTTCTTGCGATCTCCGCTGGTCCGCTCAGTTGCCAGTCACAGCCAATGAATTATTGTTGCTTAGTAATACGCCTACTCTGCTGCTGTGTGAGCTCACAAAGAACTCATTGAGCTTACAGAGAATGCATAAAGCTGCTGTTGGATATAAGGAAGAATAGCATTGGTCAGTATCATGGTCTCTGGGTTTGGGAGGGTCCTTCAACCCTGTATAGAAAGCAATGCTGTGTTGCCTGAGCATTAAAAAGAACATTTCATTCAAATAATTACCTAGTAAAAATACAAAGGTAGCTATAAGATTCCTTATTCAACAAGATTATAGGGCAATTCAACAAGTTTCCAATGGTAGGTATGTCCGAATACAGTAAACCTGCATGCAGCTCAGAGCACCTTTAACATTAGTTCATTGAATCAGCCCCATTTTGCACATTCATTAGTTTTTGTTCTCATATATATACATATTACAGAAAAATTAATGGAAAAGAAAATATATTTTGTAGGTTTCTACTGCATTTGAAGAACGTGACGAAGATGATGACACCAGTGATGCAGATGATGATAAAGACTAAATATAGTCCAAGTCTCACCCTGAGATAAATATTCCATTTCATATAATCAGCCTCTAATGAAAACTTAAGTATCACATTTGATAACACTAATTTTATGGATATATTATAATAATAATAATAATGTAATACAGATGTCTCCACAACAAAATGGAAGTCCATTTCTGCCCAATATAGTCTGTTTACCCTCCACTATAAGTATATTTGGGCGTGGTTCCGGGTGTGGCCTATGGTAAAGGGCGGAGTTAAGCATGACATCATTTTTGTGCCTATGGGCTATTGAAATGTAAATCCGCCCTGCCAAGGACATTAAGCCTGGAGAGGAACATTTATGTCACCGAATCTGATTTTATTGGTAAAAAAATGCTAAGGTCACCTTTGGGAAAAACTAACTTGGAAAATTCTATTAAAATGCAATGTATTTCATTCCATATCTTTAGGCGTTAATAAAGGTGGTAGGGTAGGTGGCCAAACAAGACTAAAATGGATTGTATTAAATTGAATTCAGATTGTTCAGCAAACAGAACAACCCACATCATGGGAAATGGAGGAGTACAGGCCCTACACATCCACGGTGGCCAATATTACATTATTATCCATCAACTTTAGTGTCTTTAACATAGGATGACACAATGTATATCAACATATTTACTCGACCTTTCAGTGGGACCATCAATATCTGAAACTATAGGTCTTCCCAGAGGGCGTTGTCTATTTTTGGTGATTTTGGGAAGTTAATAGACTGTTGAAATTCACATTAATTACACTTTTCTAAGGCCTTGTTCACAACTGAATTTTGCTTTTAATAGCATCCATTGGATTCTTTTCCAATCTTTTAGAAGTCTCACTGATTCTTAAACATATAATGCATAATAATCCATAAACACCAGGTTACTACACTTGTCCACATTACGAATTATGTCCTCAAGTTTCTTTACATAAGGCCTTATCTGTGGAAATTATTAAAGATATTAGTGTCTTTTTTCACTACTTTTATGAAAATGTCAACCTTCGGACAAGCTGACAATGGGGGAAACCAACTTGACTTATCCTTTAAACCTGAAAACCCCACATGTTCAGGTATTTGAGTATCCTTCCCTTGATCCAAATTTTTCAACACCTCCAAATTTTGTCTATCGTGGAAAGTTAACACAATTTCTTGCTGGGATTTGCACAACTTTTATAAAACACTTTTTAATAAACAAATTCAAATCCTTAATTACTTTTTTTTTTTTTTAAAAAAATTTTTTATTTGTTTTTCAATAAATCAAGATATAATAACAATCATATAAACCGTATATAACATATATATAAAAGAAAATAAATATGGTTCTGGTTTCGACAGTGAATAAATAACATTTACATACATTATATATTTCAAAATATACAGAACATCGATTATAATTGTCAAATATACTCTGTGGTCTGAACAGAGGAAAAATTCCGCAAATATGCTGATGAATTAAACAGAAAATCGGGGTATTTTTTTTTTTTTTTTAGGAAATAGAGTATCAAAGGAAGCAGATTATAGCGTTTCTTTCAAAATGTACATAACAAAAGTATTGAGTTCTATGGAATTAGGGTTCCTCACCTCGGGGATTTGATGTTTGCGTACCATATATTCTGCTTGGCGGCTGCATGCCAAGCTCCCAGAACACCCAGACCTGAGTCCAGTTCTTCATAGAGTTTTGTGCTGTATGTGTGAGATATTCGTTTGAGTAGCTCTGCCAGATTCTATTGATCAGTTCGGGTCTGGTGGGGGGTTGGGATTTCCATGTAGCTGCTAGTAAGTCTCTTGCTGCAGAGCATATATGTGATATTAGTCTATTTGCCGGAGTGTTTATAGAGTCTATTGGCATGTTGTATAGGGCGGATGTTAGGGTAAGAGTTAGATGTTTTGTGGAGGAATTCAGGAGTAGTATACCAATCGTATAATATTTTGAAGGTGCGTTCTCTGGTAATATTAGATGAGCTTTTGTAAGAACGTAAATAAATTGATGTCCATTTTTGCTTACTGTATTCTGCTTGAAATCTATCTTCCCATTTGGTGACATTATGAGATTTTGGCGATTGTGATTCGTACCATATAATGGCATAGATAGCCGAGATCAATCCGGTAGTAGAATTTTTGTTGCCACATAATTTCTCAAATGGTGAGATTTGTTTGTTTGTACAATTCTGCAGTGTTTTATGTGCAAAGTGGTAGATCCTCGTGCAAGCGTACCATAGATGAGGTGGAATTTTGAACGCATCAGCTGCCTCCTCCCAAGTTAAATTCTTATTATTTACTGATAGGATGTCCATGGTGGTGGAAATTTAAGGATTTCCAGGTAGACACCTCCCTTTCAGAGAGACCCTCAGGGGAGAGAGGTGAGTGGAGCAGAGGTGACCTGAGTGAGGGGTAGGGGACAGATGGTGTTTCTTGTTGCAAATTTCCCACACTTTAAAAAGATGAGGTCATTGCGGGGGTGTAAGATGTGTTGTAGATTTCCTAACATCATTAGGTATCCAAAAGATAGATGTATAATGTAGTGGAGCTAAGAGCTCGTTTTCAATATCCACCCATGCTGTTTTGTTGGCTCCGTTAATAATAATAATAAAGTATAATCTGCGTGATTCTAGCTGCTTTAAAGTATGCTGAGAATATTGGCAGCGAGAATCCACCATTGGTTTTATGTCTTGCGAGGTTTGCATACTTAATACGAGCTCTTTTCCCTCGCCAAATGAAGTTCCTAACCTCTGAATGAAGTTTGGTTAAATCTGCCTGTTTGATTTTTGGGAGTGTCATCATCTTAAAGGGCATGTCCACCCCCAAAACTATAATGCCCCCAACTACTGGCCCCACCATGTAGTGTAATAAAATCCTTACCTCACATCCCAGCTCCATAAGGTTCTCCTGTAGTCCCCCCCCCCCCCAAAGTCCCAAAAACTGGCCCACCAGGAGGATAGCAGAGTCCATATAGGACTCTGCCTCCTACCTGGCCTCCGGGAGAAGTTTGGCATGTGTACTGCAGCCCTTCTCCCCCTCCCTCTCCCTCCATCTCAGGATTCCCTCCCCCTAGCTTAAAACCCTTTAGTTATGAAAGCTCCCCAAACTTTACTTACCTTCCCTCTTTCCCCCGCCGAAATGAACTCCTGGCAGCCACGTCCGTGAGTGGCTGCCGCTCAGCCAATCAGACGCGACTGCAGGTCCAGCCCCTCTGCTTGCATTTTCTCGCAAGCAGAGGGCCGGCAGCGCGGCGGAGGAAAGAGGGGAGGTAAGTAAAGTTTGGGGCACTTTCTAAAAGAATAAATATAGCGGTTGGGGCTGGGGGGACGGGCAATCATAACAAAAATTAATTTTTAGGGTGGACATACACTTTATTAGCATTTATCCTACCAACAAGTGACGGGATATGATGTCCAAAGTTTTAGTTGCTTTATCAGTTCTGGTAAGAACATATCGTAGTTGTATTTATAGAGAGATGTGTGGTTAGGATTTAGTTAACTACCTAGATATTTAAGTGATTGCAGGTTCCATTTGAAATGGAATTTATCGTGTAGGGTGTCGCGGATATTGGGGGGCAAATGTAGTGGGAAAGCTGTCGATTTGGAGTGGTTTATTTTGAAACCTGATAGAGAGCCGAATACTGTTAGTGTGTTATATATATTTGGGAGGGAGATGACGGGATTGGTTATGTAGATCCGGGTGTCGTCGGCAAACAGTGACAGCTTGGACTGTATGTGCCCTACTGTTATACCTGAGATATCTGGGTGTGCTCTTATTTTAGCCGCCAGAGGTTCTATACAATGGGCAAATAAAAGTGGAGATAGTGGGCAACCCGGCCTGGTACCCTTCATAATTTGAAATCTGTCTGAGGGGTAGCCCATATTACAAACAATTGCGTGTGGTTTATTGTATAAGCTAAAGATCCCTTTAACAAAATTATCTGGAAAACCAACTTAACCAGTACTCTCTCCAGATAGGTCCAGTCCACTCTGTCAAAGGCCTTTTCTATGTCCAGAGATAGCAATACGGAGGGTATAGAGTGGGAATCGGCATATTGCATTAATGTTATAGCTTTTCTTATGTTATCGGTTGGGGATGAATCTGGTTTGATCGTAGTGAATAAAACTGGGGAGGATCTTATTGAGTCTGTTCGCTAGTATTTTCGCTATGATTTTAACATCCGTATTTATTAAGGAGATCGGGCGATAGTTGGAGGGGTGAGTGGAATCTCTGTTTGGTTTGGGGATTACTACGATATGGGCTTCGAGCATATCTGGAGGTAAGTTGGATTGGCTATCCATTATGCTATTACATAGTGTGAGGATATGTGGGGTAAGTATTGATTGAAATTTTTTATGGTATGAGGCTGTAAATCCGTCAGGACCAGGAAATTTCTTTGATTTTAGTTTTTTATGACATTTGAGACTTCGTCTGCAGAGATTTCAGACTGGATTGTCTGCAGTTGTGTTTGAGACCCTGGGGAGGTGAATCTCGCTCAGGAAGGTGTCTATTGTTGAAGTGAAGGTTGAGGTTTTATTTGTGGAAGTGCCGTTGTAGAGCGCTTGGTAAAATTTGGTGAATGTGTTGGTGATGTAATTCGGGTCGTATTCTAAGTGTTCGTTCGGGTGTCTTAATGGGAGGAATCTGTTTTGGGTCATTTTTTGATTACGTTTGTTTGCCCACATTGTGTCCGGTTTATTGCTTTTGGAATAGAATTTGTGATTGGTGAATCTTAGAGCTTTTTCCGCTCTGGTTGTTAGAAGGACATTTAGTTCTTTTCGGGCCTCAGATAGAGTTGCTTCTACTGCGTCGCTGTGTGTTACTGCTAGATGTCTCTCCTGTTTCCTTATTTGTTCTGTTAGTTGGTTAATTCTTTTACTTCATTGTTTTTTATCATTAGCTGTGATTTGGATTAAGTGACCTCTTATAACGGCTTTATGTGCCACCCACAGAGTGCTGCAGCTTGTCTCTTCTGATTGATTTTCTATGAAGTCATTTTGGAGATGTTTATTTAGTGAGTCGACGTGTTGTTTGTTGGTTAAAGTGGATTTGTTTAGATGCCACAGGGGTCTGCGGCGGTTTGTGGTGATATTGTGGATGGCTATAGTGATATGGGCGTGGTCTGACCAAGTTATCTCGGTTATTTTGGGGTTTTTGACGTTTGATAAGAGCTGAGGTGATTTTGTACTGGAGAATAGAAGGTGTGTTCTTTGGTGAAAGGATTTGCTAGTCTCCAAACGTCTAGCAAATTGCATGTTTTAAGCAGATATGTTAAATGTTTTGGTGAGGGTGAACCTGATAGAGAAGTTGCTGGTTTGGATCTGTCCAACTTGGGGTTCATTGTGACATTGAAGTCTCCTGCCATAAGGATAGGTCCCTGTGATAGTTACGATCTTGTTTTTAAGTTCCTGGAAGAATGTTCTGTGGGCTGTATTAGGGGCGTATATGTTGATCAGTGTGATTTTCTAGGTGTGTATATGGCCATTGAGGATTATAAATCTCCCCTGTGGGTCTCTGTGGCAAGAAGCCTCTGTAAATGGGAGATTGTTTATGAGGATAGCAACTCCCCCTTTGCCCGATGCTGAGGAGGCAGTATAGTGCGTTAGTGCATGTTCAATTTCCCCCCCCCAGTATTTTGGTTCTTTGTTTTTCGTAAAATGTGTTTCCTGCAGCATGAGGGTGTCTGTATGTAATCTGTTATAGTGTTGTAGGGCCAACCTCCTCTTAGTTGGGGAGTTGATGCCTTTGGTGTTATGTGAAAGTACCTGTATTGATGAGTCCATATTTACGTCAGTCCAGGTGGGAGAGCCCAACTTGCAGCGCCCGAGGCCAGGTGCCTCTTTGTTATAGAGGTATAACATAGGCGATGATTGAATGTCCCTCGAGGTGAGGAGAGTTCCTCTTGAGCATTTTCGATAATACGATGGGTATTACTGTTAATAGAGATCATAGTTATTAATCCTGAGATGGGGTGAAACCAGAGTAATATAACAAAAAAAAGGTAAACAGTTAACATATTCAACTTCAACAGGTTAGGGGTGGGGGAAAATCCCCTTGGAGAGTGGATTATGAGGGGGGATGTAATCCACTGGGTAAGGCCCTTTTATCCTTACAAACTGTGTAGGTAGGACTTAAAGGTCCTTCTGATGGTGGTGGGGGGAGGCTAACCAATTGGTTATCCGAGGTGTGAGAGTATTCCCGATCACAGTCTCACTGCACTTGGCTTAAAAATATTTTTGTTTTATTGCTATAGGGACAGGAGATCTATTAATAATGTGGGATTGTAGGGTATAAAATAAAGGGTAGTGGGTCCAATGGAGTCCCATACATTTGAATATCCTCAGAACCTATGAGGGTCGTTGGGATTATTCCTGCCTCGTTGTATCATCATCGGTTCTGTATGTGACTTGCCATAGTGTGAATTTGGGTATGCTAGTCCATATGGCGGGGGCAACCTAAAGGAATGAGTAGATGTAATGAATGCGATGTTATCAGGTTGTTTATATTATCAACATATTAATAAAAGTTTTAACATTTTCTATACATAAATATACTAAAAAATAGACATTTGATTCCGCTATTTCCCAATAGGGAAATCACGACTCAAAATAAACTTTCAGGGATATTCAACAAAAGTTCTTATCGTTTAAAATGGTGCTAATTTTGCTCCAACCAATCAGATGTTAGCTTTCAAATGTTAAATAAGATCTGATTGGTTGGGGCAAAGTTAGCACTATTTTTAACGATAAGAACCTTTGTTGAATCTCCCTGTCAGCGTCTTGTTAAAGGAAAAGGCATGGATGGTATAGGTAGGGGATTAAGATAGCGGTTAAAGCTGTTGGTGTTAAGATATCGACAGTGTTTTGTTTTCCCCCTTTTTTCATTCCCCCTCCCTTTCTTGCTCTGTTATCATATAGGTGTAGTTGGCTTGGAACAGAGACCTTTATTTTGCAAACAAAACCATCCACATGGACCATATGTTGCCCGCTATACAGAAAAGCAAGTCTTTTGTATTGAACTTTGTAGACATATATAAGTCGTATTAAATCAGTCTAGAATGGGTAAGTTCCGCAAGTCCAGATATGTTCGAAGACATTGGGTTCAATTCAGGTTTATAAGTTATCTGAGCTCAACAGATGTCCAGAACTTCAAATTATAGAAATGAAACCAAAGTTGGGATCTTTATGGGGTTTATAGAATATACTGTATAAACCGAGTTTTTCAGGCTGTAAAATCAGCCTGAAAAACCAAACTCTGTTTATACTACGAGTCAGTTTACCTTAAATTGAAATCCAGAACTTCCGCAGTACATCCAGGCAGCCGCTCGCTCCCACGCTCCCTATACTGGCGCGCCGGCTGATGTCACTGCCCGTCGCCGAGTAGTGACGTCAGCCGGCGACGGGTATAGGGGCGTTGGAGCGAGCGGCTGCCTGGATTGTACTGCGAAGCTGCCACAAAAGGTACACACTGAACTGGGGGGAAGGGTGAGGGGTCATAAGTTCTACCCTCGAGTCAATCACACAAAAATAGGTACCTCGGTTTATAATCGGGACGGTTTATACTCGAGTATATACGGTACATGTTAAAGATATAGCTATTGTGGGTCTATATAAAGGCAACACCTTTTTCCAAGCATAACCAACATTTCAGTTATATCTATGATACACATCTTAAGCATATAGTATTTTTGAAAGTTTTGGTGTTTACGGAACTGTTTTGCACATATTTCTAAAGGGGTTATAGAAAAAGATAGGGGAATGGGTAAGGTTGGAGATAGAGGTAGGTGAAAGGAAGGAAGAATGGGAAATTCCCACCTAGAGGTATCCCTGTGTATCTCTGTATGGCATCAAAAGATAAAAAGCAGTAAGAGGAGCTTAATCACTCGAAGTATTAAACTATTGACGCATTTGAACCTTATACCAACAAGCAGTACAATTATACATTAACATAGTGGGAGAGGGTTCGGTACTTTGCCGGTTTGTTGAGGAAAGAGGCAGGGTACTGGGTTTTAAGGAGGCTTTGTCCGGTGGGAAGGGGCTCCGGCTATTTTGGCTTAACGATAGATCCATTGGGGGATCATAACCGTAAAAAGGCATTTACGGTTAGAAAGCGTTTTTTTCCCGAGGATTGGGAGTCGCTGGTGGGTTAGAGGTTCCAGTCGGAGGGAAATTGTTCAGTGATATCCCATTGTGCAGTAGTATTAGGGTTAGAGTTTATTATACTTGCGTAGGTTCTCATGGAGGTTGAAACCTCGAATCCGAGATGGTAGATCCTACACGGAAAAAACGACCCAGAACTTGAAGTTTGTATCAGAAACTCTAATGCCAATGTAGTTGTATCTGTAGTGTTCTCGCATCTATTGTGCAACCAAGTGAAACCCAATCGGGCTGTGAGGAGGTAGACTTCCATAATGGCCTAGGAGGTTGTATTTTCCCCAAGAAGGGCTGCGTCCGGTGTTGGTTGAGTCGTGTTGTATACCCAGCCTCTTGAGGATTCCGACTTTTATCCTCCATCGATGAGATGGAGACTGGGCGCCCATTGTGCAGTGTTGTGAGTTTGAATGGAAAGCCCCATCTATATTTTATTTAGTGGTGCAGAAGGATGTCAGAGGTTTGAAGTCCCTTCTTTTGGAGAGGGTCGTCGGTGACAAGTCTTGGAATAGACTGATCTGTTACTGTCCTAGTCCAGGGACTTCAGGTTTCTGGAGGCCTGCATAATTAGTTCCTTAGTGTGAAAGTAGTGTAACTTACATATTACATCTCTCGGCGGGTCCCATGTGAACTGTTTTGGCGCGCATAGCGCGGTGTGCTCTGTCTGTGAGGAACTGTTCCACTGGGGTATTTGGGAGAATTGAGGAAAAGAGACCATCGAGGTAGGGCTGTAGGTCCGTTATATCTTCTGGGATACCGCGGATCCTCAGGTTGTCTCTACGAGCTCGGTTTTCTGCATCCTCTTGTTGGTCCCTTAATATGTAGATGTCCTGGCGAACTTCCTTGAGTTAGATATCAACTTGCTGGCAATATGTAGAAAGCTGGTCGTGTGAGTTCTCCAGCGTAGAGACTCTTTTGCCAAGGTGTGCTATATCCTGTATAGTCTCTTCTATATTGATATATAGATTATTCAGATCTGACCTGGTGCATGGCGCGGTTTCTGCGGAAGTGGTTCTCGCGCCATCTTGGGAGGCTTTGGCCTGCTCCGTTCTGAGCCATTCCTCCATGTCACCTTTATGTTGGCTAGGTTTATTTTTAGCTGGTTGCGGTGAAACATTTATTAAAGTGAAAACATTTATTGTGACAGATACAAAAAGAGGGAAAAGACAACCCTCCAAAACCAAGCCCCCACATAAAGGCACTGCTACACATCACTCAAACAAATGCAAAAGCGTTTATTGGTGATTATATGCAACCACAAATATCATAAATTACCCTAAAGTGCTAGTACCAACCCTTCGCCCTTCCATATCTTCCCACCTAGAAAGGTTAGGTGTAAAATGATGTTACTTACATGTGTGTCTGTGCCTGTTTTGTTAGTGCATTTTCAATGTTTAGTAACTGCTCCTAGCTGCCCCCACCTCCCTTAGTCACTGCCCACTTGTAAGCCAGCCGACACTGGATACATTAATTTACATAATAAAGAGCCTTCACAGCCCGGCACTATAGAGCTCATTAACATCTTCCTGACACTGCTGTGAGTGGGTGTGGCTGCTACTGTGTTAGACACTTCTCCCTTCTAACATGCTGGGGGGGCTCCTGTAAGTGACCGGGACGGGGCCAATCATAACAAAAAATTATTTTTAGGGGGACATACACTTTATTAGCATTTATCCTACCAACAAGTGACGGGATATGATGTCCAAAGTTTTAGTTGCTTTATCAGTTCTGGAAGAACATATCGTAGTTGTATTATAGAGAGATGTGGGTTTAGGATTTAGTTAAACCTAGATATTAAGTGATTGCAGGTGTCCATTTGAAATGGAATTTATCGTGTAGGGTGTCGCGGATATTGGGGGCAAATGTAGTGGGAAAGCTGTCGATTTGGAGTGGTTTATTGAAACCTGATAGAGAGCCGAATATGTTAGTGTGTATATATATTTGGGAGGGAGATGACGGGATTGGTTATGTAGATCCGGGTGTCGTCGGCAAACAGTGACAGCTTGGACTGTATGTGCCCTACTGTTATACCTGAGATTCTGGGTGTTGCTCTTATTTTAGCCGCCAGAGGTTCTATACAATGGGCAAATAAAAGTGGGAGATAGTGGGCAACCCGGCCTGGTTACCCTATAATTTGAAATCTGTCTGAGGGGTAGCCCATATTACAAACAATTGCGTGTTGTTATTGTATAAGCTAAAGATCCCTTAACAAAATTATCTGGAAAACCAACTCTTAACCAGTACTCTCTCCAGATAGGTCCCAGTCCACTCTGTCAAAGCTTTTCTATGTCCAGAGATAGCAATACGGGAGGGTTATAGAGTGGGAATCGGCATATTGCATTAATGTTATAGCTTTTCTATGTTATCGGTTGGGGATGAATCTGTGTGATCGTAGTGAAATAAAACTGGGGGGGATCTTATTGAGTCTGTTCGCTAGTTTTTCGCTATGATTTTAACATCGTATTTATTAAGGAGATCGGGCGATAGTTGGAGGGGTGAGTGAATCTCTGTTTTGTTTGGGGATACTACGATATGGGCTTCGAGCATATGGAGGTAAGTTGGATTGGCTATCCATTATGATATTACATAGTGTGAGGATATGTGGGGTAAGTATTGATTGAATTTTTTATGGGATGAGGGCTGTAAATCCGTCAGGACCAGGAAATTTCTTGTGATTTTAGTTTTTTATGACATGAGACTTCGTCTGCAGAGATTTCAGATGGATTGTCTGCCGTTGTGTTTGAGACCCTGGGGAGGGAATCTCGCTCAGGAAGGTGTCTATTGTTGAGTGAAGGTTGAGGTTTATTTGGAAGTTGCCGTTGTAGAGCGCTGGTAAAATTTGGTGAATGTGTTGGTGATGTAATTCGGGTCGTATTCTAAGTGTTCGGTCGGTGTGTCTTAATGGGAGGAATCGTTTTGGGTCATTTTTGATTACGTTTGTTTGCCCACATTGTGTCCGGGGTATTGCTTTTGGAATAGAATTTGTGATTGGTGAATCTTAGAGCTTTTTCCGCTCTGGTGTTAGAAGGACATTTAGTTCTTTTCGGGCTCAGATAGAGTTGCTTCTACTGCGTCGCTGTGTGTCCTGTAGATGTCTCTTGTTTCCTTATTTGTTTCTGTTAGGTGGTTAATTCTTTTTACTTCATTGTTTTTTATATTAGCTGTGATTGGGAAGTGACCTTATAACGGCTTTATGTGCCACCCACAGAGTGCTGCAGCTTGTTTCTTCTGATGTTTCTATGAAGTCATTTGGAGATGTTTATTAGTGAGTCGAGTGTTGTTTGTTGGTTAAAGTGGATTTGTTAGATGCCACAGGGGTCTGCGGCGGTTTGTGGTGATAATGTGGATGGCTATAGTGATATGGGCGTTGGCTGACCAAGTATCTCGGTTATTTTGGTGGTGTTTTGACGTTTGATAAGAGCTGAGGTGATTTGTACTGGAGAAATAGAAGGTGTGTTTTTGGTGAGAAGGATTGCTAGTCTCCAAACGTCTAGCAAATTGCATGTTTTAAGCAGATTAAATGTTTTGGTGAGGGTGAACCTGATAGAGAAGTTGCGGTTTGGATCTGTCCAACTGGGGTTCATTGTGCATTGAAGTCTCTGCCATAAGGATAGGTCCCTGTGGATAGTTACGATCTTGTTTTTAAGTTCCTGGAAGAATGTTCTGTGGGTGTATAGGGGCGTATATGTTGATCAGTGTGATTTTCTAGGTGTGTATATGGCATTGAGGATTATAATCTCCCCTGTGGGTCTCTGTGGCAAGAAGCCTCTGTAAATGGGAGATTGTTTATGAGGATAGCAACTCCCCCTTTGCCCGATGCTGAGGAGGCAGTATAGTGCGTTAGTGCATGTTCAATTCCCCCCCCCAGGATTTTGGGTTCTTTGTTTTTTCGTAAAATGTGTTTCCTGCAGCATGAGGGTTGTAGTTGTAACTGTTATAGTGTTGTAGGGCCAACCTCCTCTTAGTTGGGGAGTTGATGCCTTGGTGTTATGTGAAGTACCTGTATTGATGAGTCCATATTTACGTCAGTCCAGGTGGGAGAGCCCAACTTGCAGCGCCCGAGGCCAGGTGCCTTCTGTTATAGAGGTATAACATAGGCGATGATTGAATGTCCCTCGAGGTGAGGAGAGTTCCTCTTGAGCATTTTCGATAATAAGATGGGTATTACTGTTAATAGAGATCAAGTTATTAATCCTGAGATGGGGTGAAACCAGAGTAATATAACAAAAAAAAGGTAAACAGTTAACATATTCAACTTCAACAGGTTAGGGGTGGGGAAAATCCCCTGGAGAGTGGATTATGGGGGGGATGTAATCCACTGGGTAAGGCCCTTTTATCCTTACAACTGTGTAGGTAGGACTTAAAGGTCCTTCTGATGGTGGTGGGGGGAGGCAACCAATGGTTATCCGAGGTGTGTGAGTATTCCCGATCACAGCTCACTGCACTTGGCGCTAAAAATATTTTGTTTTATTGCTATAGGGACAGGAGATCTATTAATAATGTGGGATTGTAGGGTATAAAATAAAGGGTAGTGGGTCCAATGGAGTCCCATACATTTGAATATCCTCAGAACCCCATGAGGGTCGTTGGGATTATTCTGCCTCGTTGTATCATCATCGGTTCTGGTATGTGACTGCCATAGTGTGAATTTGGGTATGCTAGTCCATATGCGGGGGCAACCTAAAGGAATGAGTAGATGTAATGAATGCGATGTTATCAGGTTGTTTATATTATCAACATATTAATAAAGTTTTTAACATTTTCTATACATAAATATACTAAAAAATAGACATTTGATTCCGCTATTTCCAATAGGGAAATCACGACTCAAAAAAACTTTCAGGGTTATTCAATTAAAGTTCTTATCGTTTAAAATGGTGCTAATTTGCTCCAACCAATCAGATGTTAGCTTTCAAATGTTAAATAAGATCTGATTGGTTGGGGCAAAGTTAGCACTATTTTTAACGATAAGAACCTTTGTTGAATCTCCCTGTCAGCGTCTTGTTAAAGGAAAAGGCATGGATGGTATAGGTAGGGGATTAAGATAGCGGTTAAAGCTTGTGGTGTTAAGATTCGACAGTGTTTTGTTTCCCCCTTTTTTCATTCCCCCCCTTCTTGCTTGTTATCATATAGGTGTAGTTGGCTTGGAACAGAGACCTTTATTTTGCAAACAAAACCATCCAATAGACCATATGTTGCCCGCTATACAGAAAAGCAAGTCTTTGTATGAACTTTGTAGACATAAGTCGTATTAAATCAGTCTAGAATGGGTAAGTTCCGCAAGTCCAGATATGTTGGAGACATTGGGTTCAATTCAGGTTTATAAGTTATCTGAGCTCAACAGATGTCCAGAACTTCAAATTATAGAAATGAAACCAAAGTTGGGATCTTATGGGGTTTATAGAATATACTGTATAAACCGAGTTTTTCAGGCTGTAAAATCAGCCTGAAAAACCAAACTTGTTTTATACTCGAGTCAGTTACCTTACAATTGAAATCCAGAAGCTTCCGCAGTACAATCCAGGCAGCCGCTCGCTCCCACGCTCCCTATACTGGCGCGCCGGCTGATGTCACTGGCCGTGCCGATAGTAGTGACGTCGCCGGCGACGGGTATAGGGAGCGTTGGAGCGAGCGGCTGCCTGGATTGTTAATTGGGATAAGTAGAGTTTGGGGGGCTTTCTGAAGATACAAGTATAGCGGTTGGGGCTGGGAGCCCTTGGGGAAACTTATATAAAAAAATATATTTGTGGGTGGACATAGCCTTTAAGTCAGCCCTCCAGTTCACCAGTCATTTTAAGTCAGCCCACCATACCCACCTCCACAAGCCACGGCTATGTTCCATGATGAAGCCACACCCACTTCATGTGTCGCCCCCCCCCCCCCTCTGTTGATAGGCAGCATTGAAATGTTGTTTCAGGTGTCAAAAACTATAGGAACACCCCTGTCCACTCTGAATAATAATCCCTACAACGTTTACTTTTACTGTGGGATATCCTTGGACCTCTCCATATCCATACAAAATGATAGTTTTAGGACTGTGGATTACAGGAAACCTGAGGCCACAAACTCAGTTTTAAAAGAGCGGGCTCAAATCATCCTCCATACCTTATGGACAATACCTGAGGATGAGGAGAAAATGTTCCATTTAAAAAGCTTTTCAGGAAGCCTCAGATAAACTAACAGGTAGATTTATACAAAGAGGATATAAGGTTAAAACTATAGACAACCTATAAAATAGTGAAATAGACTGATAGGAAACCACTCCTTCTTCAAGGGAAAAGTAAACAGAAAGATAAATTCAAGGGAGTGTACTTTACTACTGTGTACAGCTCCCAATATAAAAATATAGTTAAAATCATAAGAAATATATATCTCTCTTAGAACAAGACCAGGAATTAAAACTAGTCCTGAAGAAAGGGTTCTAGTTTGTCCCCAGGAGAGCACGCACACTGGGAGATATATTATCACCCAGCACTGTAGTCCCAGAAACAAAGACACATGGATGAAATATAAGGGCATTTCCCACAAGTGGAGCAAAAAGGTGTATAACCTGTAATTATATACAGAGATGAGACGCCTGTACAAGTACGAGCAATGGCAATGTGTCGCCTGTACAAGTACGAGCAATGGCAATGTGTTTAAAATCAAACAGTACATCAATTGGAAATCGGACCATGTGGTATATATCCTAACATGCAATGGATGTAGTATCCAGTATGTTGGATGCAACACAAGGCCTTTAAAAAATAAGAGTTAGAGAACATCTCCTAGATAGAAAAAATAACAATAGAAAGAGTCCCGTAGCTAGACACATACACGGATGCAGAGAAACTACGAGTACATTGCCCAACTAAGGACCGACTAACCCCCTTATTGAAAGCTGAAGCCAAAAGGATTTTCCATATGGGCACTAGGGGGCATATTTATAAAGGGCCGTTATTACCGCCCAAAAATTACAATAACTTTATTTTTGCCATATTTATAAAGGCCATCCACATCGCAGCGAAAAGCATTACCGGCAATGTGCGGCAGTAATTTAAACTCCCTTAGCAATGTGCTAAGTACAGTATCGCCCCGATGGGATTTTAAATCCTGACGTATGGAGCAGGGGGCTGGGTGGGGCTGCTGGGAAAGGATCGCACCACGGGTGGCCGCATCCGCCATTACATGGGCGGGTGGGGTGTACCACACAACCCCTTCCCAGCCCCCTGCCCCGTACTCTCACGGAGAGGGGAAGGGAGGGACCCGCTAGGAGTGGACTGGAGCTCGAACCGGGGACCCCCCTCCCCTTACGGCACTGAGAAGTGCCTTTGTTTGGGGACCCGCAGCTTGAACTGGGACCCCCGTCGGCTCTTAAAAGAGCCCTTGGGTGGCATCTTCTTTCTTCCATCTGGTGACACCAACTCCGCTGAGGCCACCAACCCCGGGAAGTACCCCTGCAGCCGCCAGGGGCACCTCCGGCGCTGGTGGCCTCAATGAGCCAAATTTACCGGGTTTTTGATCTGACAGATCTTTGTTTGTCTTTTCACAGCCAGAACAACCAACACCACTGAAGTCGCCGATGCCAGGCAAGCTCACTGCGGCCGCCCGTGAGCCCACTGACACTGCCGCTTCAATAGAGCCGATGTGCTGGCCTCTTCTTTCTTCTGCCATCTAATGTGATGACTTCTAAGCTCGCAGAGGTTTGACAGCTCTTTATATAGGTTTGCAGAAAGTCCTAATCCAATCTGATTGGTCAATTTTTCAATGCTTGGAATCACATGGTTATACAGTACCCAAACATATTCCTGAAATACCCCCAAACGCTGTGTTTATATGTAAAAAAAAAAAAAACAATCAATATTACCTACTTTCCTTCACTCCCCCGGCGCTGTAATCTCGGCCCTCTGCTTGTGGAACCCTCTAATCCAAAATGTTTTTTAAAAATGGACAATATAATGTGCATGGGGGAACGTATTTTCTCTCTCAGGAGCAGTAAGAATAAGTTAGTCAGTAGCTGGTCTACCTAGACACTCCTCACCCCATGGCTGACCTCTCTACTTCATTACTTAAAGGGAAAGTTCAGTGTAAAATATCAATATTTAAAAATTATTAGTTTATATTATGTATACCAGTTATTCTAGATATTCTCTTCATTTTAAAAAATCAGTGATTTATTACCCTTTGCTATTCCCTGCTTTTTGACATTAGTGAGCTGACATTTTCAGGTTCTGTAACGTCCTTTTTCCAGGATGCACCACTTCTTGGAATGTCCTAACAGTAATTTTATGATTGGCTGTTGTGAGGGGTCAAACATGCTCAGATCTCTATGAGCAATGAATCAACAGGCGCTGGTGGTCACGGGCAACAAAACCATAACGGTCTCTACTAGGGGTCCTGCAAACAGGAAGTCAATATTTCAGAAGCATTTATTTATACACAGAGAAAATGCTGAATGGGCAGTGTAAGGTCATTGGAATGGAAAAATACTGCTCTTTTTTCTTAAAAGCATATATATTTATACTGAACTTCCCCTTTAATAACAGGTTTGTATTGAGAACACTACCGCTCAAACAATGCACCCTTTACTACCCCTGTAGGAAGTGAATAGCACCAATATAATCTTTTTATCCTTCTTCAACTTTACATTCTGAATTTCCCTCTGCCATACCACCTTCTTCCTGAAATCCCTTCAAATCGGTGAACACAAAAAGGAAGGCTAACCATAAAGGTTCAAGCTAACCATAAAGGTTCATACACATGTGCGAATTGCGGGTCCCGACCCGCGACGCATGATGTGAATGAATGAACGTTTTGCCCGATAATCGATCCGTGTGTAGGTGCTTTATCGTCCGAAACAGTCATTCGGAAATCCGCTAAAGTCGGTTGTTCAACGATCCCCGAACGAACTACCATTTCACCCGATAAAGTGCCCACACAGGGGCCGAAACATTTGTTCGTACACATCATGCGTCGTGGGTCAGGACCTACAATCGCACGTGTACGAACCTTAACAGTGTCTGGTTGATATAAAGGGACACAAACTGAAATGACTTGCTTTATAGTTTCTATATTTTTAGTGCTGTCAGTACATTGATCCCTTTTGCTCTCAGTGCTCCCTGTCACTAGATCTCCTCATGTCTTGTTCAGCTCACTCCTAGTTAGTATGCATGTCTCCTCTTCGTCCCACCCCTCCCAAAACTGAGGCACAGCTAGAGAGTGGAGCATGGCAGTGGGGATGATCTGCTTGCCCTCACTACAGCCAATAGCATTCACCCAGTGATTTGTGCTATAGTAAAACTGCTTGCTATGGGAAGGTAATTAGCACTGGAGCTGTATCACTGATTGAATCAACGTAAGATTTTCTTTTAGCTGTAGGAGTTTGAAGGTGTGTTTGGGGGGGGCACTTTGTAAGTGCTACATACATTGGTAACACAGACAGCGCTGACCTGCAGGGATTAATTATCTGCACCGAAAGAGCACAGAGTAACAGATAATGCTTATTCCTCTCCTGGCTTAATGCGAATCAATTAGCCAGTGATAGAATAAGCTAAATTTTATAGAATGATAGTTTCTACATGTAGTGCGACAGGGGAGGGGCTATGTGACTGACAGTTCTTTTTACTGGCGAGTGTGCCCGTCCTCTTTAAAGTAAAATTCCCAGAGAAGAAAAAAGCAGATTTTTAAAGGGCTTGTCACCCCTTTAAAAAAAGATTAGTATCTAACAGAACACAAGAGCTAAGATCCCTTTTACTTACAGTTTGCAAAGATGCTCCCACGTGGTGTAAGAAGCTACAACCACCAATATACGCTTCAGCTCACAGCTACTTCGTGGTATGGTCGACAGTCTAGCCCGTGGGCAGTGACGTCACACAATGGGTTGATACCCATTACCGAAGGAGCCTCTGCTACTGCTGGTCGAACACGTTTAAGGGCACGTGTGGACATAAGCAGCGCTTGATCGGTTGATTGTAAGGCTTCTTACACAGCATGGAAGCATATTTGCCAAACTAAGTAAAACAGATCTTAGCTTTTGGGGGGTGTGTGCTCTGTTAGATACTAAACTTTGTAAGAGGTTTGGTGGTAATTAATCCTAATTACTGTGTAATTAAAAAATGATTGGCCGCAGTTTACATGACATTAAATTTCAAGTAGAAGGTCTATTCCTTTTGCGATCTCCGCTGGGCCGCTCAGTTGCCAGTCACAGCCAATGATTATTGTTGCTTAGTAATACGCCTACTGCTGCTGTGTGAGCTCACAAAGAACTCATTGAGCTTACAGAGAAATGCATATAAAGCTGCTGTTGGATATAAGGAAGAATAGCATTGGTCAGTATCATGGTCTCTGCGGTTTGGGAGGGCCTTCAACCCTGTATAGAAAGCAATGTGTGTGCCGGAGTTAAAAAGAACATTTCATTCAAATAATTACCTAGTACATACAAAGGTAGCTATAGATTCCTTATTCAACAAGATTATAGGGCAATTCAACAAGTTTCCCAATGGTAGGTTGTCCAGAATACAGTAAACCTGCATGCAGCTAAGAGCACCTTAACATTAGTTCATTGAATCAGCCCGCTCTCATTAGTTTTGTTCTCATCATAGACATATACAGAAAAAATTAATGGAAAAGAAAATATATTTGTAGGTTTCTACTGCATTGAAGAACGTGACGAAGATGATGACACCAGTGATGCAGATGATGATAAGACTAAATATAGTCCAAGTCTCACCCTGAGATAAATATTCCATTTCATATATCAGCCTCTAATGAAAACTTAAGTATCACATTGTAAACACTAATTTTTGGATCTATTATAATAATAATAATAATAATTAATACAGATGTCTCCACAACAAAATGGAAGTCATTTCTGCCCAATATAGTCTGTTTACCCTCACTATAAGTATATTGGGCGTGGTTCCGGGTGGGGCCTATGGTAAAGGGCGGAGTTAAGCATGACATCATTTTTGCTGCTATGGGCTATTGAAATGTAAATCCGCCCCTGCCAAGGACATTAAGCTGGAAGGAACATTATGTCACCGAATCTGATTTTATTGGTAAAAAAAATGCTTAAGGTCACCTTTGGGAAAAACTAACTGGAAAATTCTATTGAAAATGCAATGTATTCATTCCATATCTTTAGGCGTTTAATAAAGGTGGTAGGGTGGTGGCCCAAACAAGACTAAAATGATTGTATTAAATTGAATTCAGATTGTTCAGCAAACAGAACAACCCACATCATGGGAAATGGAGGAGTACAGGCCCTACACATCCACGGTGGCCAAATTACATATTATCCATCAACTTTAGTGTCTTTAACATAGGATGACACAATGTATATCACATATTTACTCGACCCTTTTCAGTGGGACCATCAATATCTGAAACTATAGGTCTTCCCAGAGGCGTTGTCTATTTTGGGTGATTTGGGGAATTTAATAGACTGTTGAATTCACATTAATTACACCTTCTAAGGCCTTGTTCACAACTGAATTTTGCTTTTAATAGCATCCATGGATTCTTTTCCAAACTTTAGAAGTCTCACGATTCTTAAACATAATAATGCATAAAATCCATACACACCAGGTTACTACACTTGTCCACCATTACGAATTATGTCCTCAAGTTTCTTTACATAAGGCCTTATCTGTGGAAATATAAAAGTATTAGTGTCTTTTTTCACTCTTTATGAAAAATGTCAACCTTCGGACAAGTGACAATGGGGGGAAACCAACTGACTTATCCTTTAAACCTGAAAACCCCACATGTTCGGTATTTGAGTATCCTTCCCTTGATCCAAATTTTTCACACCTCCAAATTTTGTCTATCGTGGGAAAGTTAACCAATTTCTGCTGGGATTTGCACAACTTTTATAAAACACTTTTTAATAAACAAATTCCAAATCCTTAATTACTTTTTTTTTTGTTCAAATAAATTTTTATTTGTTTTTCAATAAATCAGATATAATAACAATCATATTAAACCGTTATCAACATATATATTAAAGAAATAAATATGGTTCTGTGTCGACAGTGAATAAATAAAAACATTTACATACATTATATATTTCAAAATATACAGAACATCGATTTATAATTGTCAATATACTCTGTGGTCTGAACAGAGGAAAATTCCGCAAATATATGCTGATGAATTAAACAGAAAATCGGGGTATTTTTTTTTTTTTTTAGGAAATAGAGTATCAAAGGAAGCAGATTATAGCGTTCTTTCAAAATGTACATAACAAAAGTATTGAGTTCTATGGAATTAGGGTTCCTCACCTCGGGGATTTGGATGTTTGCGTACCATATATTCTGCTTGGCGGCGGCATGCCAAGCTCCCAGAAACACCCAGACCTGAGTCCCAGTTCTTAAAGAGTTTGTGCGGTATGTGTGTAGATATTCGTTTGAGTAGCTCGTGCAGATTCTATTGATCAGTTCGGGTCTGGTGGGGGGGTTGGGATTTCCATGGTAGCTGTAGTAGTCTTCTTGCTGAGAGAATATATGTGATATTAGTCTATTTGCCGGAGTAGTTTATAGAGTCTATTGGCATTGTATGTATAGGGCGGATGTTAGGGTAAGAGTTAGATGTTTGTGAGGAATTCAGGAGTAGTATACCAATCGTATAATATTTTGAAGGTGCGTTCTCTGGTAATATTAGATGAAGCTTTGTAAGAACGTGAATAAATTGATGTCCATTTTTGCTTACTGTATTCTGCTTGAAATCTATCTTCCCATTTGGTGCATTATGAGATTTTGGCGATTGTGATTCGTACCATAAATGGCATAGATAGCCGAGATCAATCCGGTAGTAGAATTTTTTGTTGCCACATAATTCTCAATGGTGAGATTGTGTTGTTGTACAATTCTGCAGAGTGTTTATGTGCAAAGTGGTAGATCCTCGTGCAAGCGTAACCATAGATGAGGTGGAATTTTGAACGCATCAGCTGCCTCCTCCCAAGTTAAATTCTTATTATTTACTGATAGGATGTCCATGGTGGTGGAAATTTAAGGATTTCCAGGTAGACCCTCCCTTCAGAGAGACCCTAGGCGAGAGGAGAGGTGAGTGGAGCGAGGGTGACCTGATGAGGGGTAGGGGACAGATGGTGTTTCTTGTTGCAATTTCCCACACTTTAAAAAGATGAGGTTCATTGCGGGGAGGTGGTGTAAGATGTGTTGTAGATTTCCTAACATCATTAGGTATCCAAAAGATAGATGTATACTGTGGTGGAGCTAAGAGCTCGTTTTTCAATATCCACCCATGCTTGTTTGTTGGCCTCCTTATTAAAATAATAAGTTAATCTAGCGTAGAATTCAAATATGTAGCTAGCATGCTTAAAGTAGCTGAGATATATGGCAGCGAGAATCCACCATTGGTTTTATGTCTTGCGAGGTTTTGCATATTAATACGAGTCTTTTCCCTCGCCCAAATGAAGTTCCTAACCTCTGAATGAAGTTTGGTTAAATCTGCCTGTTTGATTTTTGGGAGTGTCATCATCTTAAAGGGCATGTCCACCCCCAAAACTATAATCCCCAATAAGGCCCCACCATGTAGTGTAAAAACAATCCTACCTCACATCCCAGCCTCATAAGGTTCTCCTGTGTACGTCCCCCCAAAAGTCCCAAAAACTGGCCCCACACCAGGAGGATAGCAGAGTCCCAATAGGACTATGCCTCCTACCTGCCTCCGGGAGAAGTTTGGCATGTGTACTGCAGCCTTCTCCCCCTCCTCTCCCTCCATCTCAGGATTCCTCCCCTAGCTTTAAAACCCTGTAGTTATGAAAGCTCCCAAACTTTACTACCTTCCCTCTTTCCCCGCCGAAAGAAACTCCTGGGCAGCCACGTCCGTGAGTGGCCTGGCCGCTCAGCCAATCAGACGCGAGGCAGGTCCAGCCTCTGCTTGCATTTTCTCGCAAGCAGAGGGCCGGCAGCGCGGCGGAGGAAAGAGGGGAGGTAAGTAAAGTTTGGGGCACTTCTAAAAGAATAAATATAGCGGTTGGGGCTGGGGGGACGGGGCAATCATACCAATTATTTTTAGGGGGACATACACTTTTTAGCATTTATCTACCAACAAGTGACGGGATATGATGTCCAAGTTTTAGTTGCTTTATCAATGTTCTGGGAAGAAATATCGTAGTTGTATTTAGAGAGATGTGGGGTTTAGGATTTAGTTAAATCCTAGATATTTAAGTGATTGCAGGGTCCATTTGAAATGGAATTTATCGTGTAGGGTGTCGCGGATATTGGGGGCAAATGTAGTGGGAAAGCTGTCGATTTGGAGTGTTTATTGAACCTGATAGGAAGCGCAATACTGTTAGTGTGTATATTATTTGGGAGGGAAGATGACGGGATTGGTTATGTAGATCCGGGTGTCGTGGCAAACAGTGACAGCTTGGACTGTATGTGCCCTACTGTTATACCTGAGATATCTGGGTGTTGCTCTTATTTTAGCCGCAGAGGTTTCTATACAATGGGCAAATAAAAGTGGAGATAGTGGGCAACCCGGCCTGGTTACCCTATAATTTGAAATCTGTCTGAGGGGTAGCCCATATTACAACAATTGCGTGTGTGTATTGTATAAGCTAAAGATCCCTTAACAAAATTATCTGGAAAACCAACTTCTTAACCCAGTACTCTACTCCAGATAGGTCCAGTCCACTCTGTCAAAGATTTTCTATGTCCAGAGATAGCAATACGGGAGGGTTATAGAGTGGGAATCGGCATATTGCATTAATGTTATAGCCTTTCTATGTATCGGTTGGGGATGAATCTGTGTGATCGTAGTGAAATAAAACTGGGGGGGATCTTATTGAGTCTGTTCGCTAGTCTTTTCGCTATGATTTTAACATCGTATTTATTAAGGAGGATCGGGCGATTAGTTGGGAGGGGTGAGTGAATCTCTGTTTTGTTTGGGGATACTACGATATGGGCTTCGAGCATATGGAGGTAAGTTGGATTGGCTATCCATTATGATATTTACATAGTGTGAGGATATGTGGGGTAAGTATTGATTGAATTTTTTATGGGATGAGGGCTGTAAATCCGTCAGGACCAGGAAATTTCTTGTGATTTTGTTTTTTATGACATGAGACTTCGTCTGCAGAGATTTCAGACTGGATTGTCGCGTTGTGTTTGAGACCCTGGGGAGGGGAATCTCCGTCAGGAAGTTGTCTATTGTTGAAGTGAAGGTTGAGGTTTATTGTGGAAGTTGCCGTTGTAGAGCGCTGGTAAAATTTGGTGAAGTGTTGGTGATGTAATTCGGGTCGTATTCTAAGTGTTCGGTCGGTTTCGTGTCTTAATGGGAGGAATCTTTTGGGTTCATTTTTTGATTACGTTTGTTTGCCCACATGTGTCCGGGTATTGCTTTTGGAATAGAATTTGTGATTGGTGAATCTTAGAGCTTTTTCCGCTCTGGTTTAGAAGGACATTTAGTTCTTTTCGGGCTCAGATAGAGTGCTTCTACTGCGTCGCTGTGTGTCACTGTAGATGTCTCCTTGTTTCCTTATTTGTTTCTGTTAGGTTGGTTAATTCTTTTTTACTTCATTGTTTTTTATATTAGCTGTGATTGGATTAGTGACCTTATTAAACGGCTTTATGTGCCACCCACAGAGTTGCTGCAGTTGTTTCTTCTGATGAATTTCTATGAAGTCATTTGAGATGTTTATTAGTGAGTCGAGTGTTGTTTGTTGGTTAAGTGGATTTGTTAGATGCCACCAGGGGTCTGCGGCGGTTTGTGGTGATAATGTGGAGGCTATAGTGATATGGGCGTTGCGCTGACCAAGGTATCTGGTTATTTGGTTTTTGGTGGTTTTGAACGTTTGATAAGAGCTGAGGTGATTTTTGTACTGGAGAAATAGAAGGTGTGTTTTTGGTGGAAGGACTTGCTAGTCTCCAAACGTCTAGCAAATTGCATGTTTTAAGCAGATTAGAATGTTTTGGGAGGGTGAACCTGATAGAGAAGTTGCGGTTTGGATCTGTCCAAACTGGGGGTTCATTGTGCATTGAAGCTCTGCCATAAGGATAGGTCCCTGGGATAGTTACGATCTTGTTTTTAAGTTCCTGGAAAGAATGTTCTGTGGGTGTATGAGGGGCCTATATGTTGATCAGTGTGATTTTCTAGTGTGTATATGGCATTGAGGATTATTAATCTCCCCTGTGGGTCTCTGTGGCAAGAAGCCTCTGTAAATGGGAGATGTTTATGAGGATAGCAACTCCCCTTTGCCCGATGCTGAGGAGGCAGTATAGTGCGTTAGTGCATGTTCAATTCCCCCCCCCAGGATTTGGTTCTTTGTTTTTTCGTAAAATGTGTTTCCTGCAGCATGAGGGTTGTAGTTGTAACTGTTATAGTGTTGTAGGGCCAACCTCCTCTTAGTTGGGGAGTTGATGCCTTTGGGTGGTTATGTGAAAGTACCTGATGAGAGTCCATATTTACGTCAGTCCAGGTGGAGAGCCCAACTTGCAGCAGCCCGAGGCCAGGTGCCTTCTGTTATAGAGGTATAACATAGGCGATGATTGAATGTCCCTCGAGGTTGAGGAGAGTTCCCTTGAGCATTTTCGATAATAAGATGGGTATTACTGTAATAGAGATCAAGTTATTAATCCTGAGATGGGGGTGAAACCAGAGTAATATAACAAAAAAAGGTAAACAGTTAACATATTCAACTTCAACAGGTTAGGTGGTGGGGAAAATCCCCTGGAGAGTGGATTATGGGGGGGATGTAATCCACTGGGTAAGGCCCTTTATCCTTACAACTGTGTAGGTGGACTTAAAGGTCCTTCTGATGGTTGGTGGGGGGAGGCAACCAAGTGGTTATCCGAGGTGTGTGAGTATTCCCGATCACAGTCTCACTGCACTTGGCGCTAAAAATATTTTGTTTTATTCTATAGGGACAGGAGGATCTATTAATAATGTGGGATGTAGGGTATAAAATAAAGGGTAGTGGGTCCAATGGAGTCCATACATTTGAATATCCTCAGAACCCCATGAGGGTCGTTGGGGATTATCCATGCCTCGTTGTATCATCATCGGTTCTGGATGTGACTGCACATAGTGGAATTTGGGTATGCTAGTCCATATGGCGGGGGCAACCTAAAGGAATGAGTAGATGTAATGAATGCGATGTTATCAGGTTGTTTATATTATCAAACATATTAATATAAGTGTTTTTAACATTTTCTATACATAAAATATACTAAAAAATAGACATTTGATTCCGCATTTCCAATAGGGAAATCACGACTCAAAAAAACTTTCAGGTTATTCAATTAAAGTTCTTATCGTTTAAAATGGTGCTAATTTGCTCCAACCAATCAGATGTTAGCTTTCAAATGTTAAATAAATCTGATTGGTTGGGGCAAAGTTAGCACTATTTTTAACGATAAGAACCTTTGTTGAATCTCCCTGTCAGCGTCTTGTTAAAGGAAAAGGCAGGATGGTATAGGTAGGGGATTAAGATAGCGGTAAAGCTTGTGGTGTTAAGATTCGACAGTGTTTGTTTCCCCCTTTTTTCATTCCCCCCCTTCTTGCTTGTTATCATATAGGTGTAGTTGGCTTGGAACAGAGACCTTTATTTGCAAACAAAACCATCCAATAGACCATATGTTGCCCGCTATACAGAAAAGCAAGTCTTTGTATGAACTTTGTAGACATAAGTCGTATTAATCAGTCTAGAATGGGTAAGTTCCGCAAGTCCAGATATGTTCGGAGACATTGGGTTCAATTCAGGTTTATAAGTATCTGAGCTCAACAGATGTCCAGAACTTCCAAATTATAGAAATGAAACCAAAGTTGGGATCTTATGGGGTTTATAGAATATACTGTATAAACCGAGTTTTTCAGGCTGTAAAATCAGCCTGAAAAACCAAACTTGTTTTATACTCGAGTCAGTTACCTATTACAATTGAAATCCAGAAGCTTCCGCGTACAATCAGGCAGCCGCTGCTCCACGCTCCCTATACTGGCGCGCCGGCTGATGTCACTGGCCGTGCCGATAGTGAGTGACGTCCGCCGGCGACGGGTATAGGGAGCGTTGGAGCGAGCGGCTGCCTGGATTGTACTGGGAAGCTGCCAAAAAGGTAACACTGAACTGGGGGGAAGGGTGAGGGGTCATAAGTTCTACCCTCGAGTCAAATCACACAAAATAGGTACCTCGGTTTATAATCGGGACGGTTATACTCGAGTATATACGGGGTACATGTTAAAGATATAGCTATGTGGGTCTAATAAAGGCAACACTTTTTCCAAGCATAACCAACATTTCAGTTAATTATGATACACATTAAGCATATAGTATTTGAAAGTTTGTTGTTTACGGAACTGTTTTGCACCATATTCTAAGGGGTTATAGAAAAAGATAGGGGAATGGGTAAGGTTGGAGATAGAGGTAGGTGAAAGGAAGGAAGAATGGGAAATTCCACCCTAGAGGTATCCCTGTGTATCTCTGTATGGCATCAAAAGATAAAAAGCAGTAAGAGGAGCTTAATCACTCAAGTATAAACTATGACGCATTTGAACCTTATACCAACAAGCGACAACTTATACAAACATAGTGGGGAGAGGGTTCGGTACTTTGCCGGTTTGTTGAGGAAAGAGGCGGGTACTGGGTTTTTAAGGAGGCTTGGTCGGTGGGAAGGGCGGCTCCGGCTTATTTTGGCTAATAGATAGATCATGGGGGATCATAACCGTAAAAAGGGCATTTACGGTTAGAAAGCGTTTTTTTTCCCGAGGATTGGGAGTCGCTGGTGGGTTAGAGGTTCCAGTCGGAAGGGAAATTGTTCAGTGATCATCCCATTGTGCAGTAGTATTAGGGTTAGAGTTTTATTATACTTGCGTAGGTTCTCATGGAGGTTGAAACCTCGAAATCCGAGATGGTAGATCCTACACGGAAAAACGACCCAGACTTGAAGTTTGTATCCAGAAACTCTAATGCCAATGAGTTGTATCTGTGTGTTCTAGCATTATTGGCAAACCAGTGAAAACCCAATCGGGCTGTGAGGGAGGTAGGAGGTAGACTCTTCCATAATGGCCTAGGAGGTTGTATTTTCCGCAAGAAGGCTGAGTCCGGTGTTTGTGGTGTAGTCGTGTTGTATACCCAGCCTCTTGAGGAATTGACTTTATCCTCCAGCGATGAGATGGAGACTGGGCCGCCATTGGCAGTGTTGTGAGTTGAATGGAAAGCCCCATCTATATTTTATTTAGGGTGCAGAAGGATGTCAGAGGTTTGAAGTCCCTTCTTTTGGAGAGGGTCGTCGGTGACAAGTCTTGGAATAGACTGATCTGTTACGTGTCCAGTCCAGGGACTTCAGGTTCTGAGGCCTGCATAATTAGGCTTAGTGTGGAAAGTAGTGTAACTTACATTTACATACTCTCGGCGGGGTCCATGTGGAACTGTTTTGGCGCGCAGAGCGCGGTGTGCTCTGTCTGTGAGGAAATGTTCCACTGGGGTATTGGGAGAATTGAGGAAAGAGGACCATCGAGGTAGGGCTGTAGGTCCGTTATATCTTCTGGGATACAGCGGATCCTCAGGTTGTCTCTACGAGCTCGGTTTCTGCATCCTCTTGTTGGTCCCTTAATATGTAGATGCCTGGCGAACTTCCTTAGTTAGATATCACACTTGCTGGCAATAGTGTAGAAAGCTGGTCGTGTGAGTTCTCCAGAGTAGAGACTCTTTTGCCAAGGTGTGATATATCCTGTATAGTCTTTCTATTTAATTGATATATAGATTATTCAGATCTGACCTGGTGCCATGGCGCGGTTTCTGCGGAAGTGGTTCTCGCGCATCTTGGGAGGCTTTTGCCTGCTCCGTTCTGAGCCATTCCTCCAGTCACCTATGTTGGCTAGGTTTATTTTTAGCTGGTTGCGGTGAAACATTATTAAAGTGAAAACATTTATTGTGACAGATACAAAAAGAGGGAAAAGACAACCTCCAAACCAAGCCCCCACATAAAGGCACTGCACATCCAGCCACCTCAAACAAATGCAAAAAGGTTTTTTGGTGATTATAGCAACCACAAATATCATAAATACCCTAAGTGGCTAGTACACCAACCCTTGCCCTTCCATATCTTCCCACCAGAAAGGTAGGTGTAAATGATGTTACTTACATGTGTGTGTCTGTGCCTGTTTGTTGAGTGCATTTAATGTTTTTAGTAACGCTCCTAGCTGCCCCCCTCCATTCACGTCATCTGCCCACTTGTAAGCCAGCCGACACTGGATACATTAATTTACTAATAAAGAGCCTTACAGCCCGGCACTATAGAGCTCATTAACATCTCCTGACACTGCTGTGAGTGTGGCTCTCGTGCACTCGCTCTGGTAGACACTTCTCCTCTACATGCTGGGGGGCTCCTGTAAGTGACCTATTGTGGCACACTCCTGTAGATAGATAGAGACAAGATACAGACAGGCAGATAAATAGACAGATACAGATAGACAGTTACTGAAGGTGTAATGGTGGGCTTAATAGAATCTAAAGCACAGTGTTTCTTTTAACCTCTACCCTAAGATTCCAGTGTTATTTAGCTCCTAAAATACATAAACCTGACCGCCCTCCCAAAGGTCTCCCTATTGTGGCGGGCATACAGTCCTTGAATGAAGGTTTATCCCAACTTATAGACCTCATATTGCAACCATTTGTTTTAAGACTATACTCATATCTTAAAAACACCACACAAGTTTTACAACTCTTTGAGGATTACCAATGTAGTACCCATGCATTCTGGCGATGGCAGACTTTGTATCCCTATATTTCAGTATCCCCAAGGATATGGCATAGAGGCGATCTCCAATAACATCTAAGTACACAGCACCTATACGTTGTATCAACACGAGTTTATAAAAGATTCTGTAAAAAAAAAAATTACTTACTTATAACTTTTTCAATTTTTTTTACCTCCAGTTGTGGGGGGCATCACACCCACATATGCGAATCTGTTTATGGGGTGGTGGGAAGAATCTACCCTCTTCCACCACCCCGAGTTCCAGTCCACTACACCTAGAGTGGCCATCTATCGACAATTTATAGATGACTTACTTTGGCTTTGGACAGGTACGGATGTGGAGTTTGAGAACTGGATGTCCACCTCCAGGGGTGCCCCACCATGAAGCAAACAAACATTTGTCCAGGAGCGGCCCTGCGGAAACGCTAAAAGCGCCATTAAGAAAATCCTCCTTCCTGCAATACCACATTTCAGCATCAGTCCACCACCAATCAGTGTTAAGTCAGCCCTCCAGTTCACCACCGTCATTTTAAGTCAGCCCACCATCACCACCCTCCACAAGCCACGGCTTGTTCCATGATGAAGCCCACACGCACTTCATGTGTCGCCCCCTCCCCCCTTCTGTTGATAGGCAGCATTGAAAATGTTGTTTCAGGTGTCAAAAAAACTATAGGAAACACCCCTGTCCACTTGATAATAATCCCTACAACGTTTACTTTTACTGTGGGAATCCTTGGACCCTCCATATCCATTACAAAATGATAGTTTTAGGACTGTGGATTACAGGAAACCTGGGGCCCACAACTCAGTTTTAAAAGGCGGGCTCAAATCATCCTCGACATCCTCTATACCTTATGGGCAATACCTGAGGATGAGGAGAAATGTTCCATTTTTAAAAAGCTTTTCAGGAAGCCTCAGATAAACTAACAGGTAGATTATACAAAGAGGATATAAGGTTAAAACTTAGACAACCTATAAAATAGTGAAATAGACTGCTAGGAAAACCACTCCTTCTTCAAGGGAAAAGAAAACAGAAAGATAAATTCAAGGGAGTGTACTTTACTACTGTGTACAGCTCCAATATAAAAATTATAGTTAAAATCATTACGAAAATATATCTCTCTTAGAACAAGACCAGGAATTAAAAACTAGTCCTGAAGAAAGTTTAGTTTGTCCCCGGAGAGCACGCACCACTGGAGATATATTATCCCCCAGCACTGTGTCCCAGAAACAAAGACACATGGATGAAATATAAGGCATTTTCCCAAGTGGAGCAAAAGGTGTTATAACCTGTTAATTATATATACAGAGAGGAGAAGGCCCTGTACAAGTACGAGCAATGGCATGTGTCGCCTGTACAAGTACGAGCATGGCAATGTGTTTAAAATCAAACAGTACATCAATGGAAATCGGACCATGTGGTTATATCCTAAACATGCAATGGATGTAGTATCCAGTATGTTGGATGCAACACAAGCCTTTAAAAAATAAGAGTTAGAGAACATCTCCTAGATAGAAAAAAACAATAGAAAGAGTCCCCGTAGCTAGACACATACACGGATGCAGAGAAACTACGGTACATTGCCCAACTAAGGACCGACTAAACACCCTTATTGAAGCTGAAGCCAAAAGGATTTTCCATATGGGCACTAGGGGGCATATTTAAAAGGGCCGTTTATTCACGCCCAAAAATTACAAAAAACTTATTTGCCATATTATAAAGGGGGCCATCCAACATTGCAGCGAAAAGCATTACGGCAATGTGCGGCAGTAATTTAACCCTTAGCATGTGCTAGTACAGTATCCCCACGATGGATTTTAAATCCTGACGTATGAGCATGGCTGGGTGGGGCTCTGAGAAAGGATAGCACCACGCGCTAGTCATGCTGGGCTAAGTGACATCCCTTCGCGCTCCATCTTTCTGAGTTGGGCAGGTGGGTGGGGTTTTGTTGTCGACCCAGCACAATGTGGGGTACCACACAACCCCTTCCCAGCCCCTGCCCCGTACTCTCCGGAGAGGGGAGGGAGGACCCGCTAGGAGTGGATGAGGCTCGAACCGGGGACCCCCCTCCCCTTACGGCACTGAGAAGTGCCTTTGTTTGGGGACCCGCAGCAGCTTGAACTGGGGACCCCCGTCGGCTCTTAAAGATGCCCTGGGTGGCATCTTCCTTTCTTCCATCTGGTGAAACCAACTCCGCTGAGGCCACGAAACCCCGGGAAGTACCCCTGCAGCCGCCAGGGGCACCTCCGGCGCTGGTGGCCTCAATGAGGCCAAAGTTACCGGCGTTTTGATCTGACATCTTTGTTCTTCACAGCCAGCAACACCAACACCACTGAAGTCGCCGATGCCAGGCAAGCTCACTGCGGCCGCCAGTGAGCCCACTGACACTGCCGGCTTCAATAGAGCCGATGTTGCTGGCCTTCTTCTTCTTTATGCCATCTACTGTGATGACTTCTAAGCTCCGCAGAGGTTGGCAGCTCTTTATAAGGTTTGCAGAAAGTCCTAATCCAATCTGATTGGTCAATTTTTCAATGCTTATGGAATCAAATGGTTATACAGACACCCAAAACATATTCTGAAATACCACCAAACGCTGTGTTTATATGTAAAAAAAAAAAAACAATCTAAATATTACCTACTTTCCTTCCCCTCTCCGGCGCTGTAATCTCGGCCCTCTGCTTGTGGAAACCTAATCCAAATGTTTTTTAAAAATGGACAATATAAGTGCAGGGGGAACGTATTTTCCTCTCAGGAGCAGTAAGAATAAGGTAGTCAGTAGCTGGTTACTAGACACTCCTCACCCCCTGTGACCTCTTACTTCATACTTAAAGGGAAAGTCAGTGTAAAATATCAATATTTTAAAAATTATTAGTTTTATATGTAGACTCTAGTTTTTCAGATATTCTCTTCCCATTTAAAAAATCAGTGATTTTATTACCTTTGCTATTCCCTGCTTTTTGACATTAGTGAGCTGACATTTTCCAGGTTCTGTAACCGTCCTTTCCACGGATGCACACTTCCTTGGAATGTTCCTAACAGTAATTTCTAATGATTGGCTGTTGGATGGTCATCAACACATGCTCAGATCTCTTACTGAGCAACGAATCAACAGGCGCTGGGTCACAAGGGACAAAACCATAACGGTATCTACTAGGGGTCCTGCAAACAGGAAGTCAATATTCAGAAGCATTTATTATACACAGAGAAATGCTGAATGGGAGTGTAACGTCATTGGAATGGAAAAATACTGCTCTTTTTCTTAAAGCATATATATTTATACTGAACTTCCCCTTTAATAACAGGTTTGTATTGAGAACACTACCGCTCAAACAAATGCACCCTTACTACCCTTGTGGAAAACCCGAGTGGAAAGCACCAATAATCTTTTTATCCTCTTCAAACTTTACATCTGAATTTCCCTCTGCATACCACACTTCCTCCTGAAATCCCTTTCAAATCGGTGAACACAAAAAGGAGGAAAGGCTAACCATAAAGGTTTCAGCTAACCATAAGGTTCATACACATGTGCGAATTGCGGGTCCCGACCGACGACGCATGATGGAATGAATGAAACGTTTTGCCACCGTAATCGATCCGTGTGTAGGTGCTTTATTGTCCGAAAACAGTCATTCGGAAACCGCTAAGTCGGTGTTCAACGATCCCCGAACGAACTACCATTTCACCCGTAAAGTGCCCACAAGGGCCGCACGAAACATGTTGCGTACACATCATGCGTCGTGGGTCAGGACCTACAATCGACGTGTACGAAAATTAACATGTCTGGTTAACAGGGAGTGGTAAGAGCTGCCTGTCCGGCAGAAGTAACATGTTCTAGGAAAGGAGTGCCGGCCCGTAACAAGCTGGTTAAAAGGACTGTCTATCCATACAAAGTGGTAAAGGCAGGCGGCGTGCAGCAGGGCTGGTAAAAGGCTTGCCAGCCAAAACAGGGCCCCTGATGGTAGGGATGTTGGGCTCCAGGTCACGGTCCCAAAGAAAAGTAACTGTCCCAGAACAAGGGGGGCATTGGAGAGCCGGTACACAAATTACTTTGGTACAGCGAGACAAAGTCATGGAATGTATCTCACAAGTCAGAGGTACAAACCAGAAGGCTGAAACAGCACCAATATGATGGATCGGAGCAACGTGCGCTAGTGCAATGCCATTGGTGTGTCAAATCTCGCCATAGGACACGTGACAAACCATGAATAAATACTCGAGATTTTAATGGCAATCTGTCAAAACCGCAGGGCCGGATTTACACCTCAGGAGCCTATGGGCCCAAATAGCCTGGCGCGCTTAGCCCACCCCTAAACACAGACCACACCGCTAAACCACACCCACTTTCTCTTTTTGGGGGAAGAAAATAGACTATAATGGGGTTGGATTGGTGGGAGTCGTCCCTCCAACCTCAGGCGCCCCAAGTGCCTAATGGGAAATCCAGCCCTGCTACCCATCATTGGCTATACTACACTACCAGTCAACAGGGGAGGAGACTGGGACTTTTTGACCTAGGGGGCAAATAAAGCCAAGTATCCCTTACAGGAAATAACTTGACCATGCCCACTTTGCCAAGGCCACACCAACTTTATTGAAGTTATGTCCGTTTCTAAGACTAAGAACACTATTCCCATTTTACAAGTGTACAATGTGGTTAAGGTAACAGTAACAGACTAAGAAAGAGGACTGCTAACTAATACCAGCTAATGAACTGGAGGGCTGACAATACTGGCTAATGAACTGGAGGGCTGACTGCTTATGAACTGGAGGGTTAACTAAAAGGTTAACTAAAACTGGCTAATCTGGAGGGCTGACAATACTGTGTAAAGACCTGGAGGACTGACTAACATTGCTAATGATCTGGAGGGCTGACAATAATGGGTAATTAACTGGATGGCTGACAATGCGGTGTGTGAACTGGATGGCTGACAATCCTGTGTAATTATCTGGAGGGCTGACAATCCTGTGTAATTATCTGGAGGGCTGACAATGCTGGATAATGATCTGGAGGGCTGACAATACTTTGTAATGAACTGGAGGGCTGACAATTTTGGTAATTAACTTGAGGGCTGACAATACTAGGTAAGGAACTGGAGAGCTGACTAACACTGGCTAATGATCTGTAGGGCCAACAATTCTGGGTATTGAATAAAGCCTTCCCAATATCTTTCTTTGGCACACAAAGCGTGCCTGCCGAAAAAGTGGGTGTGGCTGGTGAACTGTAGGGCTGACTTTACACTTGCTGGTGAATTGGAGGACGGCCTCATTACTCCTATACCCAGCAGCAGACTTGTAAATATAAAATGCCCCAACCCATGCCCAGCCTAATATATAATATGCCCCAATCTATGCCCAGCACACAGACTAATATATAATATTCCCCAACCCATGCCCAGCCTAATATATAATATGCCCCAATCTATGCCCAGCACACAGACTAATATATAATATGCCCCAATCCATGCCCAGCACACAGACTAATATATATGCCCCAATCCATGCCCAGCACACAGACTAATATATATGCCCCAATCCATGCCCAGCACAAAGACTAATATATAATATGCCCTAATCCATGCCCAGCACAAAGACTAATATATAATATGCCCCAGCTCATGCCCAGCACACAGACTAATATATAATATGCCCCAACCCATGCCCAGCACACAGACTAATATATAATATGCCCCAACCCATGCCCATCACAGACTAATATATAATATGCCCCAATCCATGCCCTGCACACAGACTAATATATAATATTCCCCAATCCATGCCCATCACAGACTAATATATAATATGCCCAAACCCATGCCCAGTACACATACTAATATATAATATGCCCCAGCCCATGCCCAGCACACAGACTAATATATAATATTCCCCAATCCATGCCCGACACAGACTAATATAATAATTTCTCCAATCCATGCCCATCACACAGACTAATATATAATATCTCCATCCTGCCCATCACACAGACTACATATATAATATTCCCCCCATCCATGCCCACCACAACTATATATATAATATTCTCCTCCATGCCATCACACAGACTATTTATAATTTCTCCAATCCATGCCCATCACACAGACTAATTATATATGCCCAAATCCATGCCCATCACACTAGACGATATATTAATATGCCCACAGCCCATGCCCAGCACACAGACTAATATATAATATTCCCCAATCCATGCCCATCACACAGACTAATATATATATTCTCCAATCCATGCCCATCACACAGACTAATATATAATATTCTCCAATCCATGCCCATCACACAGACTAATATATAATATTCTCCAATCCCGCCCATCACACAGACTAATATTAATATGCCCAAATCCATGCTCACACACAGACTAATATATAATATGCCCAAATCCATGCCCATCACACAGACTAATATATATATCGCCCAAATCCATGCTCAGCACACAGACTAATATATAATATGCCCAAACCCATGCTCAGCACACAGACTATATAAATATGCCCAAATCCATGCCCATCACACAGACTAATATATAATATGCCCAAACCCATGCTCAGCACACAGACTAATATATAATATGCCCAAATCCATGCCCATCACACAGACTAATATATAATATGCCAAATCCATGCCCATCACACAGACTAATATATAATATGCCCAATCCATGCTCAGCACACAGACTAATATATAATATGCCCAAATCCATGCCCATCACACAGACTAATATATAATATGCCCCAATCCATGCCCAATCACAACAGACTAATATATAATATGCCCAAATCCATGCTCAGCGACCAGACTATTATAATATGCCCAAACCATGCTCAAGCACAGACTATTATAATAGCCCCAATCCATGCCCATCACACAGACTAAATAAATATGCCCCCATCCATGCTCAGTCACACAGACTAATATATAATATGCCCAAATCACAGCCTCAGCACACAGACTAATATATATATGCCCAAATCCATGCTCAGCACGACTATCTATAATCCCAATCCATGCCACCAACTATATATATATGCCCCAATCCACCCATCACACAGACTAATATAATATGCCCAAATCCATGCTCACACACAACTTAATATAATATGCCAAATCCATGCTCATCACACAGACATATATAATATGGCCCAAATCCATGCCCATCACACAGACTAATAATATATTAGATGCCCATCCATGCCCATCACACAGACTAATATATAATATGCCCAAATCCATGCTCAGCACACAGACTAATATATAATTGCCCAAATCCATGCTCAGCACACAGACTAATATATAATATGCCCAAATCCATGCCCATCACACAGACTAATATATATGCCCAATCCATGCTCGCCACAGACTATATATAATATGCCCAAATCCATGCTCAGCACACTGACTAATAATAATATGCCCAATCCATGCCCATCACACAGACTAATATATAAATGCCCAAATCCATGCCCATCCACAGACTAATATATTCATGCCCCAAATCCATGCTCAGCACACAGCTAATATATAATATGCCCAAACCCATGCTCAGCACACAGACTAATATATAATATGCCCAAATCCCATGCCCATCACACAGACTAATATATAATATGCCCCAATCCATGCTCAGCACACAGACTAATATAATATGCCCAATCCATGCTCAGCACACAGACTAATATATAATATGCCCAAATCCATGCTCAGCACACAGACTAATATATAATATGCCCAAATCCATGCCCATCACACAGACTAATATATAAATGCCCCATCCTCCCATCACACAGACTAATATATAATAGGCCCAATCCATGCCCAGCACACAGACTATATATAATATGCCCCATCCATGCCCAGCACAGACTAATATATATAGCCCCAATCCATGCCCACACGACTAATAATATCCCACCAGCCCAGCACAGACTAATATATAATATGCCCCAACCCATGCCTCCATCCGCACCAGACTAATATATATGCCCCAATCCTCCAGTGCCCAGCACAGACTAATATATAATATGCCCCAATCCATGCCCAGCACAGACTAATATATAATATGCCCCAATCCATGCCCAGCACAGACTAATATATAATATGCCCCAATCCATGCCCAGCACAGACTAATATATAATATGCCCCAACCCATGCCCACCACACATAATATATTCAACAAGGGAATATAATCTCTCCCTTAATATTTAAGGTAATACAATTAAGAACACAGGGTGATGCCGTGGATCCCAATCAGACCATCAACTCGCTCCAAAAGGAGCCTCTAAAAAGGTAACCAAAAGACCCTTAGAGAAAAAATACACCCACAAACCCAGCAACAAAGTTTACTGGAAAGAGGAAAATTACAGTTTTTATCCTAACCATTAAGTATTATAATTCAACTATATATAAATTACTTTCTCTTACATCCAATTTTATTCAAAACCAATACTCAATAATTAGAACATCAGCTCTAAAATAACCTATTTATAAACACAATTATATACCATCCATAAAATAACTAACCTATTATAGCAAACCATTTATGCCCATAAAAACCTGGCTGCCAGCCCATACTGTTAAAAAAAAACCATTTAAGCCACTATAATCCTGTGAAATAACAATTAGGATTCAGTCCAGTAACTTAATCTACTTGTACTATTGTTGCATTAAAGGATATGTAACTTAAGTTCTGTCACTGGAGCCACTCTACAGTTGAATTTACAATTTGCATCTGTCATAGGTTCCTGGTGATTTTGTTATGTGGCAGCAAATAAGCAGTAGAAGACAGTTTTGGAGACTGCTGTAATACTTATCAGGTCTGTCGCTTGTCCTCTCTCAACATCACAACACGTTCCGAGGGGCGGCGCCCCTTGGGTCCCGACCGTGGGCAGGTAAAGTGTGGATAAGTTTTTAAAAAACTGAACTTTTTTTTTAAGCTTTATTTATACAGAACTGGAACACTGCCAGACCCACCTGCCCACCACCCCAGTCCCGGCCCTGCCATTCAAGATCGCCGAACTGTGCGGAAAACACGATGATTCCTCGCTGAAAACTAACACCTAAGCAAGCCGAATTATGATTTGCAAAGACCAAACAACGAGAATTCATAGGTAACCTGCGATCTCTTATAACATGAAATTTTGGGATTTTTCTGCTTTCCCCCCCGCTGGCCAATCACATCCGCCGCCTTGTCTTTCTAGCGTTACAAACCGCAACTCAAAACGACCCGCCCCTGTCCCGCACGCTGAACAGCAGAGTCGTGGCAGCTGTCAAACGTGGTCAGTAAGGCGGGGTCTCTGTTGTCATACGCATGGAACTGGGCGGGGCAAACGATGGTGGGATGGACCTATGTTAATACGGCTACAAGTCGGTGGGCGTGTTTGGTGGGAGGAGCGATCTTTGTTCACATGGACGCGTCGTATGGGAGGGGCTTTGGCATGAGAGTTGGTTTGAATAAGACACAATGCAGCGCAGTCCGGAAAACTATGGGAGAGGGGAAGTTAAGAGGGTGACACCGGTCTTATGGAGGAAAGAGGGGGACACATGGTCATTAGGGGAAGGTAAGATAGGGACCCCGGGTCATTAGGGGAAGGTAAGAGGGGGGACACCGGGTCCTTAGGGAAGGTAAAAGGGGACCCTGGTCATTGGGGGAAGGTAGAGGGGGACACTGTCCAGTGGGGGACGGTAAGAGGGGGACCCTGGGTCTTGGGTGAGAAGAGGGACCTGATCATTGGTGGACGGTAAGAGGGGGACCTGGGTCGTTAGGGGAATGAAAGGGGGACACCGTGTCGTAGGGGGAAGTAATAGTGGGACACGGCTCGGTTATTGGAAGGTAAGAGGGGGGACCCCGGTCATTAAGGGGAAGGTAGAGGGGGGACCCGGGTCATTAGGGGAAGTGAAGAGGGTGGACAAAACCGGTCATTAGGTGAAGTATAAGAGGGGGACCCCGGGTCGTTCGGGAAGGTAAAGAGGGGACACCGTGTCGTTATGGGTAAGGTAAAAGGGGGACAAACCGGGCGTTAGAGGAAGGTAAAAGGGGGACCCCATGGTCATATAGGGAAGGTAAGAGGGACCCCGTCATTAGGGAAGGGTAAGAGGGGGACACCGGGTCATTAGGGAAGGTAAGAGGGGACCCCGGGTCGTTAGGGAAGGTAAGAGGGGGACCCCGGGTCATTAGGGGAAGGTAAGAGGGGGGACACCGGGTCGTTAGGGGAAGGTAAGAGGGGGACCCCGGGTCATTAGGGGAAGGTAAAAAAGGGGGACAAACCGTGTCATTAGGGTAAGTAAAAGGGGGGACCCCGCAGGGTCATTAGGGGAAGGGTAAAAGGGGGGCACCCCACGTCATTGGGGGAAGTAAGAGGGGACACTGGGTCATTGGGGGAAGGTAAGAGGGGGACACTGGTCATTAGGGGAAGGTAAGAGGGGGACACTGGGTCATTGGGGGAAGGTAAGAGGGGGACACTGGGTCGTTAGGGGAAGGTAAGAGGGGGACACCGGGTCGTTAGGGGAAGGTAAGAGGGGACAGCTGGTCGTTCGGGGATGTAAGGGGGGGACACCGGGTCGTAGGGGGAAGGTAAGAGGGGGATCAGAGAGAGACAGAGGTGTCTCAGGATTTTGGTAGTAGAATATTTTAATACCATGTATAAAATCCCTTTTGTGTTTTTTTTCTATAACTCAAAATATATATTAATGTACAATTTACAACAGCATCAATGTGGTGTGACTTTACCTACATTAATTTGAATACAAAATACAAAAACCCTAAATGTGCATAAATATGGGTAATTACAAATTTTAAGAAGTCCAACATTAGAAAAATGGTCGTGCCTCGCGAAAATTTGCAATTGCCAATGCACCAGGGGCTGAAAAAGTTTTTGAAACCACTTGGTCATAAATACAATATCCCTGTATCCGATTGGGACAGACCTGTTTGGAGCATTTCATTCAGGGACATGATACTCCCTCCAATCAGATACTTTGTGTAGACCTTTCTGTGTGTGTAACTGGTATCCTTACTGTGTATGTGGTAAAGCTGGTACACACACAAAGATTCTTGGAAAATGAATCTGCAAATCCTGTCTGTCATTTTTCAAAGATCATGCTACACACCGTCCTGAGCTTTCTTCTCTTACACAGCATATTACAACCCATAGGTAGAACGCTCAGAACCCTGTTGTTGTTCACCATAGGGAGTCTACTTCGTCTCGGGATATTTCCCTTTACCAATGAGCGCTCGGAACAACCACGAACGTTCACAGCGGCCGCATGCTCGCTCTGAAAGCACGGTACACACAGTAACAGATAAAGCCCATAGTCCAATCCAGCGTATCGGGGCTTTATCGTACTGTGTGTTACCCAGCTTAAGTGCTAGGCCACAGTGAGCGCTTTTAAAGTGTGATCCAATTCGCGCTTTAAAAGCACACACGAGTGTGCGACTGTCTCTGCACGTGTGATTTTTCATCAGAGTGAATGCATACTGATTTTTTTGCAAAGTTGTACACCGCCATTGAGAAACATAGGGTGATCGCAACTGTGCTCCACAGCAATGCAGTTCTCGGCACCAAACATAGTGTGGCCTCAGCCTACTGTGTTTTTACATTGTGTATCCTTACTGTGTATGTTACTGTGTTATAAGGATGTTGATGACCAGTAATAACACAGGGACCATGTTTACTGTCTCTGCAGCCCTGAGGGTCCCAAAGAGGACCATTCATTCAGGAGAGGAAATCCTCTTCCAATCAGAATACTTGTTTATATCTTACTGTGTATATCTTAGTAGTGATGGGGTTTAATCATAGATCGTGCTGTGTTGGACTGAGAGACATTGTGCCTGTTTCTGGTTTAATTTGAATCGTGGTGAGCAAGATCACAAAAACGTAATCCGCCATGAACAACATTCTGGTAACCAGCGGCACTTCACAACAGCCTCTTCCTTGAAGTTGAGTGGGTTTGTGACCCCTTAGAAGCGTGTGAAGCACAGAATGTGATCGGGGCACTGCCCATTACAAGGACTGGGAATGTGGAAAGGTTTTGGCCCCTGTTCCCCTTGGAATTCAGGGTGTCTTGGATACCTGCAGGGGAATCTTCAGAGGTAAGTGTTTTAATCACTGACTGGTTTTTGTGTTTAAATGAGTAGACTACTATACTAATGTGATTAGATTTAGACATAAGATAGAACTATGTCTGCTGCCTTGTCTTCCCAGCTGCAGAATCTTTACTGGGGCCAGAAATCCAAGCAGTTAGCAGGTTCTTAAGCAAATACACGGTTATCTAGCAGTTTCTCTTCTGTTTTGTTCCTTTCTGACATTGTATATGGCTCTAATGGACAACTGTTTATACACGATCTGATAGTTATATAGACTTTCATACTGCAACTATTACCACCTACCTAAACTACTTTCAGCTGACCACCATGACTGGCCGGCCTTATCGGCATTTAATTTGTGCAGTAAGAAGGTTATAGGATTTTCTTTGTCCTCTAATCTGTTTCCTATGGCAGCCTCTGTTTGACATATCTATGTACTCATTTGCCTATAGCTATCCATTGTGCTCTTTGTAGTGAACCCTATAGGCATTATTTTATTCAGCAGCAAGGTAGCAGGCAGAGCCCTGCTAGCCTCCTGGTGGACTGTTTTTGGGACTTTAGGGGGGGTCTACAGGAGAACCCTATGGAGCTGGGATGTGAGGTAAGGATTACACTACACTACATGGAGGGGCCATTACTGGGGGGGATTATAGTTTTGGGGGTGGACATGCCCTTTAATGTGCCCCAGTCCATGCCCAGCACACAGGTCAATATATATTGTGCCCCAATTCATGCCCAGCACACAGACTAATATATAATGTGCCACAGTCTATGCCCAGCACACAGACTAATATATAATATGCCCCAACCCATGCCCAGCACACACTAATATATAATATGCCCCAATCCATGCCCAGCACACAGACTAATATATAATATGCCCCAACCCATGCCCATGACAGACTAATATATAATATGCCCAAATCCATGCCCATCACACAGACTAATATATATGCCCAATCCATGCCCAGCACAGACTAATATATAATATTCTCCAATCCATGCCCAGCACACAAACTAATACGTATATAATATGCCCCAACCCATGCCCATCACACAGACTAATATATATAATTTAATAAGAAAGTAAGAGCCACAGGGTGATCGCCTGGATCCAATCAGACATCAACTGCTCCAAAAGGAGCCTCTAAAAAGGTAACCAAAAGACCCTTAGAGAAAAACACCACAAACCCAGAACAAAGTTTACTGGAAGAGGAAAAATTACAGTTTATTCCTGACCATTAAGGATTGTAATCAAAGCTATATATCAAAGCAATACTTTCCGCCATGACGCTAATCACTTTTATCAGAAACCAATACTCAATTATTAGAACATCAGCTCTAAAATAACCTATTTATAAACACAATTATATATCCATAAAATAACCTAATTATAAGCACAATTTATATGCCCATAAAAATCCTGGCTGGCCAGCCCATACTGTTAAAAACCATTTAAGCACTATAATCCTGTGAAATAAACATTAGGATTCAGTCCCAGTAACTTAATCTACTTGTAACAATTGTTGCAATTAAATGGATATGTAACTTAGTTCTGTCACTGGAGTCCACTCTACAGTGAATTGTAACAATTGCAATCTGTCAATGTTCCTGGTGATTATTTGTTATGTGGCAGACAAATAAGCAGTAGAGAGACACAGTTTTGCAGACTTGCTGTAATACTTATCAGGTCTGTCGCTTGTCTCTCCAACACACTGTCCGAGGGGCGCGCCCCTTGGGTCCGACCGTGCAGTGTAAAATGTGGATAAAGTTTTTTAAACTGAACTTTTTTTTTTAAGCTTTATTTATACAGAACTTGACACTGCACAGACCCACCTGCCCACCGACCCAGTCCGCCCCTGCCATTCAAGATCGCCGAACTGTGCGGAAAACACGATGATTCCTCGCTGAACTAACACTAGCAGCCGAATGATGATTTGCAAAGACCAAACACCGAGACTTCATAGGTAAACTGCGATCTCTTATAACCATGATAATTTTGGGATTTCTGCTTTCCCGCTGGCCAATCACATCCGCCGCTTTTCTATCGTTACAACCGGCACGCAAACACGACCCGCCCCCTTCCAGCACGCGGAACAGCAGAGGCGTGGCAGCATGTCAAACGTGGGTCAGTAGGCGGGGTCTCGTTGTCATACGCATGGAACTGGGCGGGGCACGGATTGGTGGGATGGACCTACCTTAATACGCTACAGATCGGTGGGCGTGTTGGTGGGAGGAGCGATCTTTGTTCACATGGACCGTCGTAGGGGAGGGGCTTTGGCATGAGAGTTGGTTTGAATAAGATCACAAGTGCGAGCGGCAGTCCGGAAACTACTGGGAGAGGGGAAGGTAAGAGGGGGACACCGGGTCATTAGGGGAAGGAAAAAGGGGGACACCGGATCATTAGGGGAAGGAAAGAGGGGGACACATGGTCATTAGGGGAAGGTAAAAGGGGGGGCCCGGGTCATTAGGGGAAGGTAAGATAGGGACCCCGGGTCATTGGGGAGGTTATAGGGGGACACTGTGTCATGGGGAAGGTAAGAGGGGGGACACTGGGTCATGTGGAAGGTAGAGAGGGGGACACTGGATCATTTGGGGAAGGTAGATGGGACACTGGGTCGTTAGGGAAGGTAAAGGGGGAGACCCGTGGGTCGTTAGGGAAGGTAAAGGGGGACACGTGGCCGTTAGGGGAAGGTAAGAGGGGGGGACCCCGGTCATTAGGGGAAGGTAAGTGGGGGACAAAACCGGTCATTAGTGTAAGGTAAGGAGGTGGACACCGGGTCATTAGGGGAAGGTAAGAGGGGGACCCCGGGTCATTAGGGGAAGGTAAGAGGGGGGACACCGGGTCGTTAGGGGAATGAAAAGTGGACACCAGGGGTCGGTATGGGAAGGTAACAGGGGGGACCCATGGTCATAGGGAGGTAAATGAAGGGACCCCCGTCTTAGGGGAAGGTAAGAGGGGGGACACCGGGTCATTAGGGGAAGGTAGAGGGGGTGACCCCGGGTCATTAGTGAAGTACGAGGGGGACACACCGGGTCATTAGGGAAGGTAAGAGGGGGACAAACCGGGTCATTAGGGAAGGTAAGGGGGGGACACCGGGTCTAGGGAAGGTAAAAGGGGGGACACCGGGTCGTTAGGGGAAGGTAAAAGGGGGGACACCGGGTCATTAGGGGAAGGTAAAAGGGGGGACCCCATGGTCATTGGGGGAAGGTAAGAGGGGGACACAGGGTCATTAGGGGAAGGTAAGAGGGGGACACTGGGTCATTATGGGAAGGTAAGAGGGGGTACACCGGGTCATTATGGGAAGGTAAGAGGGGACACTGGGTCGTTAGGGGAAGGTAAGAGGGGGAACACCGGACGTCAGGAAAAGACTGGTCGTTAGGTGGAAGGTAAGAGGGGGACACGGGGTCGTTAGGGGAAGGTAAGAGGGGACACCGGGTTCGTTTATGGGAACGTAAGAGGGGGACAGAGAGAGACAGAGGTGTCTCAGGATTTTGGTAGTAGAAATATTTTTACCAGTATAAAATCCATTTTGTTTTTTTCTAAACTCAAAATATATATTATGATACAATTACAACACAGTCAATGTGGTGTGACTTTACACTACATTAATTTGAATACAAAATACACCGTAAAGTGCATAAAATATGGGTAATTACAAATTTAAGTCCAACATTAGAAAAATTTGCATTGCCAAATGCACCAGGGTCTGAAAAAGTTTGAGAACCACTGGTATAAAATACTAATATCCCCTGTATCCTAGTGGGACAGACCTGTTTGGAGCATTTCATTCAGGGACAGGATAATCCGCTCCAATCAGATACTTTGTGTACCTTTCTGTGTGTGTAACTGTGTATCTTACTGTGTATGTGTAAAGCTGGTACACACAGCAAAGATTCTTGGAAAATGAATCTGCAAGAGCCTGTCTGTCATTTTTCAAAGATCATGCTACACACAGTCCTAGCTTCTCCCTATGACAAAGCAATATACACCGCATAGGCGAGAACGATCAGAACTGTGTGTTTCCCAATAGGGAGTCACTCTACTGCGTCCGAGGGATATTTTCCCTTTACCAAATGAGCGCTCGGACAACCCGAACGTTCCGAGGCCGCATGCCTCGCTTGGAAAGCAAGGTACACACAGTACAGATAAAGCTCCGATAGTCAAATCCAGCGGTATCGGGGCTTTATCGTTACTGTGTGTACCCAGCTTAAGTGCTAGGCCACAGTGATGCGCTTTAAAGTGTGATCCAATCGCGCTTTTAAAAGCACACACTAGTGTGCGACTGTGCTCTGCACGTGTGATTTGTTAATCAGAGTGAATGCAATACTGAATTTTTTTGCACAGTTGTACACGCTCCGATTGAGAACATAGGGTGATCGCAAATGTGCGCACACAGCAATGCATTCTCGTGCACCAAACATTTGTGGCCTCAGCTATTACTGTGTATTTTACATTGTGGTATCTTACTTTGTGTATGTTACTGTGTGTATAAGGATGTTGGATGACCCAGTAATAACACAGGGACCATGTTACTGTCTCTGCAGCCCTGAGGGTCCCAAGAGAGGACCATTCATTCAGGGAGAGGAAAATCCTCTGTCCAATCAGATACTGTTTATATCTTACTGTGTATATCTTAGTAGTGATGGGGTTTAAATCATAGATCTGCTGTGTTGGACTGAGAGACATTGTGCCTGTTCTGGTTTAATTTGAACTCGTGGTGCAGCAAGATCACAAACGTTAATGCCATGAACAACATTAATGGGACCAAGCGAGCACGGCACAACAGCTCTCCTATGACAGTGGATGGGTTTGTGACCCCTGAGAAGCGGGTGAAGCACAGAAGTGGTGATCGGGGCACTGCCCATTACAAGGACTGGGATGTGGAAATGGTTTGCCTGTTCCTGGAGAGTCAGGGGCTTGGAGACCTGCAGGGGATCTTCAGAGGTAAGTGTTTTATCAATAACTGGTTTTGTGTTTAAATGAGTAGACTATACTTATATGTGATATAGATGTATACATAAAGATAGAACTATGTCTGCCTTGTCTCCCAGCTGCAGAAATCTGTACTGCAGAATATTCCAAGCAGTGAGCAAGGTTCTTAAGCAAAATACGGTTATCTAGCAAGTGTCTCATTCTGTTTGGTCTTTCTGACATTGTATTAATGGCTCTAATGACAACTGTTTATACACGATCTGATAGTTATATAGACTATTCAGTACTGCAAACTATTACCTACCTAAACTACTTTCAGCCTTACCACCATGACTGCCGGCCTTATCAGGCAATTTATATTGTGCAGTAGAAAGGTTATAGGATTTCTTTGTCCTCTAATCTGTTCCTCAGTGGCAGCCTCTGTTGACATATCTATGTACTATTTGCCTATGCTATCATTGTGCTCTTTGTAGTGAACACTATAGGCATTATTTTATTCAGCAATAAAATGATTTTTTATTTTTTTTTTCTAAACAGAAAATAAAATTAAGGGCAAGATATTGGAATATCTCACAGAATCTCATTTGGAACAGCTTAAAATAAGGTAATCACGGTAATAATTTGCTCTTATTATTTCATATTACTCCACGGACGTCTGATGTGTCCACATTTATATACATTGTTTAATCTAAAGGCATTAAGTTATTTTAATATTTTCCTGCTTATGTGTTTATATTCTGGTCTGTTTATTAAGTCTAGTACACATTGCTAGAGCAACCAACGACCACTGAGAGAGCGTCCATAATCACGCAATCTTCAGGCGGAGCACGCGGTCGGCTCTTCGGCATCCCACCCGGGAATAATTCCATGTGAACGTAGCTTTAAACCTTGGACTGCTTGCAAGAAGTAGTTTGAAACAGAAACCAGATAACTATTAAAGGACCAGTAAACTGTGCTAAATCATTTTCCAGCTAATTGCACAGCAATAATTAATTAGCACCAATCTTAAATCTGCTTTTTATTCTCTGACCTTTCTATACCTGGGCACAGCTAGTCAGTAAAGAACTGTCAATCACCCAGCCCCTCCCCTGGCACACTACATGTAGAAACTATTCATTCTATTTCTCTGCCACTGCATGGCTAATTGATCCAGCTTTAAGACCAGGAAAAGGAATTAACGTTATCTGTTGCTCTGTGCTCTTGCAGTTTGCTGCTGTCTGTGTTATTGAAGTTCCAGTGTAGCACTGTAAACCAATGCTATTGGCTGTATAAGGGCACAGATCATGTCCACTGCACATGCTCCACACTCCATTTGTGCCTCAGTTTTGGGAGGGGGTGGAGACATAGAGAGGAGACATGCATACTAACTAGGAGTGAGCTGAACAGGACATGAGGAGATCTAGTGACAGGGGAGCACTAAGAGCAAAAAGGGATCAAGTTCCTAGCAGCACTAAAAATATAAAAAAGGATAAAAGCAAGTCATTTTTTCCACTTTAGTGTCCCTTTAAAGTTCAAGTCTAAAGATCCGCAGCACAAAGTGCTAAATAAAAAAGGTTCATTTGGTCGAAGAAAGTTGTCTAACCTAAAACAGATCCACATAGTATCCAATGTATTTCAGTTATTTAGACTGTACACTATTGGGTCACACATATTAATGAACAAAACCTCATCATAACTAGTCACAATCTGCACATTTCTATATGTAGATGTCTCCAGCAAATGTGGCTTAACGTTTGGAATAAAGCATGCCATACATGGGGGACGATTTCCCCCACCCCCGAATATTCATCTAATTACTTTCAAGGTGTGAAAAATGCTTGAAAAGACTTGATAGGTGACCAAGTGACTGTGTGGGGCCAACCAAGCAAACTTGCTATCCGTGCAATGTATTGATGGTATAATTACGGAGACAGATGGGATCAGCCAGTCACGTGGGCTGTGTCTGTAGTTAGATTTATGGTATAGTAATGCATTACTAGTGGATTGGTACAGTGAAGGAGAAATAATGGCACTTACTGCTCCAACTTTCCCAATGCTTTTAATTATCAAATCATAAACCTTTAAATATTAAACCATCAGCATTTGGGGTAGTTGCAAACAATTCATTTGTAGCTTCACATTCTGATTTTGCCAACCCCTCTACTTCATTACTGCAATGTCAATCATGGTAAAACCTTTCATTCAAATTCTGCAAATGGTATGTGTAAATTATTATAATTCGTGCAGTTGAATATTAACACAAGATCCTTTTTTTAGTTCCGTAGTTCGGAGACTGGAATTGCTCAACTGCTTAAAAACGCTGTGCCGGAATTCTCCCAGTGAAATGAAGGTAAGAGACGTCTGGTAATCGCACCAACAATTTGAGACCTTAAAGGGGAACTGTGGTCCAAAAATGACTTGAGGTAAATTGATAGGAATTGATCCCCTGAGAATTTTTACAATTTACTTACATTGTTTATTTTACATAGTTTTGAAGATAGTTACATTTTTGTGTGTGATATGGCAGCAGCATCACCAGGTCCCCTGCACTTCCTGCTCTGAAACTGTCAGTCAGTTGCAGGCCCCCCATGGCCCATTATCTTGTGGCCCCACCCACTCGCGGGTGCCGTGGGTTACTCAGATTTAACGTTTTCTCAGATTTTAACGTTTCTATACGGTGTCATTGTTATAAGATGAAAATAAAACTCAAGACCATACCTGTAGCCAAGGACCAAATGTTTCTCCAGATTTCTTCTCGTAGCTTTACCTGTAAAACAGGGAACTTTGGGAATGCTCGTGGCTTCAGTATTTAGCTCTGGATGGTTGGAACTGCCCGCCTTCTGGATGGTTGGAACTGCCCGCCTTCTGGATGGTTGGAACTGCAGTACCTTGGTTATTTTGACATTTCACAACCTTTTGACATCCTGATAACCTTTTCTACATAAAATATGGTTTGGCTTGTAGGCTTTTTTTTGCATAGAGAAGGTAGCCAAATGGAATCCTGTTTAGGGGATTAGCTTTGCTTTATTTACAGCAAGGAGAGAACTTGTCTCATTTTACCAACAACCGGCAAATAGCAGTGGGCCTTTGTGTGCATTGTTAGTAAGCATGCCAGGTGGGTGTGGATAGAAGTAGGGGGACTGCTCCCTGATATATTGTTTTTTATTAACATTAAAGGGTAACTCCATACAAGAGTCCTCTCTTATACCATTTAAACTAGCCAAGTATGACTTCACTAGCTTCTCTGGTTCCTAAGTTAGGGCTAGACCACACTTGCACGATTTTCCTGCGTTTGTGCGTGCGATTTTTGCATTGCATAGAAATCCGCATTTTTTGCACGATTGCATGCATTGTCATATTGCATGTGGGTAAATCGCAAGTGCGATAACGTGTGCGATTCCGGTGAGATGCAGTGTGACTGTGCCCTTAAGGCTCTTTAAATTACACTCAAGCAGTCAGGATAAACAAGGAAGTGTGTGACAGCCACATGATGGGCTGTGTAAGAAGCATGACCCTGGAGTCTCTTAATAAAGGTCACTTGTATGGAGACCACAGTTGCCCTTTAACACAGATACAAGAACCTTTCAATACTTCTTTGGTATATTCTGTATGTTTATTTCATTTGCTCCTTTGAATTTGTCCAGGTGTTTAATGACCCAATACACGGTCATATTGAACTTCATCCCCTTCTCATTCGCATCATTGACACACCCGAGTTTCAGCGTCTGAGATACATCAAACAGCTTGGAGGGACCTACTATGTTTTTGCCGGTGCGTCTCACAACCGATTCGAACACTCCATTGGGTATGGGAATATTTATCTTCCTTTCATTTTATTATTACAGTACGGGGGCAAAAAGGAATTTGTACAAAGGGTTAATCCCTTTTATAGGGATGATCGGGCAAGTTTCATCCGATTGCGCAGTCTTTAATGGGCCAAGTAAAGATCGCACGATCAGCCGCATGGTCCTTTCGTGTTCGGCCCGGACGATCGGGTTGAAATGTCCTGTGTTTACCCAGCTTTATATACTCAATAACGTGCGTGAAATGCGCAAAAATAATGTTGCGTTTTGTGTGCGATGGTTGTGTTGGCAATGCGATTTCAGTAATAGACTGTAATCAGAGCACATGCGATTCGCAAAAAAATGGGGATCAAATGCACTCTAAAAACGCATCGCAGTGCAGACTGTGTTAGTCTGGCATGTTTCTCACACGCTAACGGGTCGCAAAACATGGTTTTATCTTCACCCTCCCTGTTTGTCATGATCTGCAATAAAAGTAAAATGTTTCCACCTGCAACTACAAAAACATTCTTTGTGTTGGATATCAGAACATTGCAGGCTAGGGCGCTTCTTAATATGTTCCATATATTAATATATATAACTCAGAACCAATGATTTATCTGTGCGTGATCAATAAAATGGTTTTCTGCAGCAAGTCCTGCAGCTACTTTATTCTCACCTCCCCCTTCCCTTAGGTAGTTTGTCCCACACTATCGGTAGCAGTATTGTCTTATTCTCTGACCATGGTGGAAAATAACGTTGTGGTTGGAAAATATGGATATCGACTGAAATTTTAACAGCCATGTCATTATTTTTTTCCCCTACATGTGGTATGATAAAGGTCTGGTCTATAACTGAGCATTTTTGGTATTTTGCGTTATCGCTTTTATATAAATACTGCTCATGGTCTCCGACTTGGTTTATTTCAGGCTAGAATCCAACTAGTAATAAGTCTTAAAAAAAAACAAACAAAAAACCTTGTTTGTTCTGATGCATGTGAGTTGTGTAAGAAGATTCCCTCAAGGTCTCCCGTGCTGACTTGTTAAAACTAAAGCAGGGTTACGTGTTCTACAAGAGGCATTATCTTCTCGGCAACCTCTCGCTGTGTGTTACTAGAGGTTGGCTAGGCAAACTTTGTAAACTTTGACAAATCACATGAAAAAAGTTCACCGTGAATCATGCAATTTTGTTTTCTTAAACATATCATTAGTACACCATACACCCCAGAATTAAAGGAGAACTAAACCCAATTTTTTATACTCCAGAATCTGAAAACAGCCTCCCCAGAAAACACCAATAAGCTATAAAGTCCCACTCCAGTAAATTGTATTAAAGTAAATGTAAGCCTGTTAAGAACTGGATGAAGTATCTGTGTGTATGTGCGGTGTCAGGCCACACCTCCTGACCTCAGTCACATGATTCCTTGCTTTATCTGTCCTGTAAAAGGATTGGCTAGAGATTATAAATGGGTGTGACCAACTGTAACAAGTTTCTGCCATAGCTAAGGACTGAGCATGTGCAGAACATAATGGTCGTTGACCAAACTGTGTGATACTAGAATGCTGTGAAGTAAAGCACAAACCATATGTTATTTAGGTAAATTTCCCAGCACCCGTATCATAATGAGAGGTAAGACACAGATTACTGGTTTTATATCAAGGTGCTCCGTCTTCTGGTTCAGTGTTGTTCTGAGGCTTTAGTTGTCCTTTAACTATTTTGCACTGAAGGCATAAGTGTATGTGAGGTTGGAGCAAGTCCTACCTCTTATTTTGCAGTCATAAAAAGTAGAACTATAGTATGTATAATGGATCAGGGAGGTAGGATTGTTAATTTCTACCTCCCAATATTGTTTCTGTGAGGAGCTTCCTCCTTGCTTCAGCACTATCCTTAATACAGGAATGTTAAAGGGCATCTATAGTGAGAAAATGAACTTTTTTTTCTTTCTTTCCATGTGTTCTATAATTCCCCACAACCCCCAGAGTGTCTTCACTTTGTTCAGACTCCCTCTCTGTCCTGAGATACACCAGTTAGAAGAATACGTGATTGCATTCCTCTACTCCAGGGATAGGCAACCAGTAGATCTCCAGATGTTTGAAAACTACAACTCCCAGCATTCCTTTACAAGAACTCTGTAATTAGGGAATGCTGGGAGTTGTAGTTTTCAAACATCTGGAGATCTACTGGTTGCCTATCCCTGCTCTACTCCTACTTGGACTGTCAATCAAATCCCTGAGATGTGATCCCCCTCCCTGCTCTGGAATAAACATAGAGATAAGAGCATTAGCAGGGGGAGAGAGGTAGCTTTGATGGTAGATATAAGGCTGCACTTGACCCCCCTTCTTGATAGACTTCACTGATTGATGATGAGTCACAAAGAGAGAGATCGTAAACTGTACTGTTCTCCTTCTTCCGTGTCTCCAGGATAGCTTGCTTTCTATTGGCCACTGTGCGTGGGTGTGTTTTTCAGGATGTTGAACTTTTAACTCCTACTGCACATGATAAGCTTGTCGGTTAGCCAAAGTTGAGACATGGAGGAGGTAACAGAGGGGAGGGGGAAGGGGGGAGTGCTGCACACAGATCTGACACCATGGTTAAACAGAGTCACTGACAGAGATAGGATTAAGGCAGCACAGAGTACATGAATTTAACTTTGCAAAGGGGCAATGTGTTTTTTTCATTATAGATGCCCTTTAAGGACACAAACCTGGCAGATAGAAACTGTATGTGCTGTAGCTCCTTCACACAACTAAATTGGGTATTGGGAATATTCAACCCTACCTCCCTGCCCCAGGTACTTTTAATTTGTAACCAGGTAGTTGTCCTTAAAAGGATCAGTGTGCTGGTTTTTTTTACTCTTTTATACATTGAAATCTACATTTTGGTAGGAGATAAGGGAGCTCACCTACCTGCCGTTATTAAAGAAAGACGCTGCTTGAGCAGTGGGAACCCACTGGAGAGCTTGGTTCTCATTTAGCTCTATAAAAAAGGAAAAGCAAAAGGTAGAAATTCTTGCTCCTGCCTTCCATACATTTATAGATTGAGAGGCGTAGAAGTTAATTTGGGGGTTTAGTGTTCTTTGGGGGTTTCCCCTTGAATGGAATTTAAAGGGCATCTATACTGAAAAAAAATGAGACAAAATATTTATCTCTAATAACATATATGTAACTTGTTGCATACCTTCAATCAGTACTTGTTTTGCTCAGTCTTGTTTTTCCCCTCACTCGCCGACTCCTTCTTTCATCTGACCTGACGTTCTGTGATGTCAAGCATGCTCAGTAATCACTATGAGGCAGAGCTGGGAGAGAAAATTTCCCACCATGCAATTCATACATAACTATTACCATTCCAGTTACAGCAGAAGGGTTTATGATAATGACGTATGAAAGGTAACGTGTTTCAGATTTGTAAAGAAATATAGGACAGATTAAATAGTGATAGCTGAAAGTTAGTTTCCAGTAATGGGCAAGTTAATATCCTTTAAGAATATATGTAAAAGACACAGATATAAAGAAAATGATTTGTAGTATTTTAGACGTACTGAATTCGCCTTTGTTTAATTAAGTATTTGAACTCCTTGGTGCTTTATCTGGTTGTCCACTAGAGAGAAGAAACTTTCTATTTGCAGGTTAAAGAACTTTCTAATACCTCCCTTCAATGTTGTAATGTATGTAAATGTTTATTGATATAGAGCTGTACAATATTGTAATACAAGGGGGACAAATATCTAAATACATTAACAAGTATGCAAGTACTTGTACCATGTAACACGAGGAAAGAGGTTCCTGGCCCGTAGAGCTTACAATCTAGTTAGGTGGATAACATACAGGTACATAAGGAAGGGTAGAAGTAGCCACATTAGAGCAGGTTTTATGCCAAGTAAATGCTGAAGCGACCAGTTACATTTTGTCATTTTCATTTCCTCTTCCTTCTAATGGTGTTATTCTGTTTGACCTGGAAGTAATTTACTGACCTATCGAAATAATAAACACTGCTGCCTAATAACCATTTTTTATAACAGTTGCTGACATCCTGATTGCAGAGCATTAAATTACAATGCGATAAGGAGGAGACACTGAAACAAAATTGAAATGTTGTTGAATTCCCAAGAGGCCCAGTCTGTGCTGTAACTTATCTTGTTATCATGTTTTGCTAGGATGGTGGCAGACGGATTGTGTGGACAGCCGCACACTCATTTCACATAACAAATTGCTGTTATAGTTTCAGTGTTCAGTGTCTAACCTTAGTTATACACTGTAGTACACTGCTCGTTCTTCTAGTGTCATGTAGGACTCTCTCCAAGCCTATCACCATTAAATACAGATTGGAGGTGTGGGGAAGTCCGCATTCTTGTTTGTGTCTGTCTCTGAGAGCCGCTATTATCTTTACCCTACAAGATGATGATTGCAACTCAATTGGAATGTGCCATTTGGAGTCAGGAGATTCTTCCGGACTCCAAACAGCAATCAGAAAGTCTCCCTGGATCAACCAAAACTACAGTATATGTATTAATACCAGTAATCCTCAATATTATATAGTATCCCCGTACCAACCAGAAATACAGTATATGTATTAATACCAGTAATACCTCAATATTATATAGTATACCTGTACCAACCCAGAACTACTTATATGTATATACCAGTAATTCTCATATTATATAGATCCCTGTCAACCAGAACTACAGTATATGTATTAATACCAAGTTTCTCAATATTATATAGTATCCCTGTACCACCAGAACGACAGTATATGTATTAAATACCAGTAATTCTCAATATTATATAGTATCCGTAACCAGTACTATATGTATTAATACCAGTAATTCTCAATATTATATAGTATCCCTTTACCAACCAAACTACAGTAATGTATTTACCAGTAATTCTCTATTATATAAGTACCCTTACCACCAGAACTACATTATATTATTTAATACCAGTAATCCTCAATATATATAGTATCCTGTACAACCAGAACTACAGTATTGTTTAAATACCAGTAATTCTCAATATTATATAGTATCCCTGTACCAACCAGAACTACAGTTATGTATTAATACCAGTCAATTCCTCATATTATATAGTAATCCCTGTACCAACCAGAACTACAGTATATGTATTAATCCCAGTAATTCTCAATATTATATAGTATCCTGTACCAACCAGAACTACAGTATATGTATTAATACCATAATTCTCAATATTATATAGAATCCCGTACCAACCAGAACTCTACAGTATATTTATTATACCAGTATTCTCAATATTGTATAGTATCCCGTTCAACCAGAACTACATTATAGGTATTTTTTTTTTTTTTTTTTTATTGATACCAGTAATTCTCATATTATAATATCTCCCTGTACCAACCAGAACTAAAATATATGTATTAATACCAGTAATTCTCTATATTATATAGTAACCCTGTACCAACCGAACTACAGTATATGTATTAATCCCAGTAATTCCTCAATATTTATAGTATCCCTGTACAACCCCAGAACTACAGTATATGTATTGAATACCAGTAATTCTCAATATTATATTATCCCTGTACCAACCAGAACTAAACATATATTGTATTAATACCAGTATCTATTCTCATATTATTAGTACCCTTACAAACCAGAACTACAGTTATGTATTATACCAGTAATTTCTCTTATATTATATAGTAACCCTGTACCAACCAGAACTCCAGTATATGTATTAATACCAGTAATTCTCAATATATATAGTACCCTGTACCAACCAGAACTACAGTATATGTATTAATACCAGTAATCCTCAATTTTATAAGTATACTCCGTACAACCAGAATACGTATTGTATTGATACCAGTAATTCTCAATATATATAGAATCCCTGTACCAACCAGAACTACAAGGTATATGTATTAATACCAGTAATTCTCAATATTGTATAGTATCCCCGTACCAACCAGAACTACAGTATATGTATTAATACCAGTAATTCTCATTATTATATAGTATACCTGTACCAACCAGAAATACAGTATATGTATTAATACCAGTAATTCTCAATATTATATAGTATCCCTGTACCAACCAGAACTACAGTATATGTATTAATACCAGTAATTCTCAATATTGTATAGTATCCCCGTACAAACCAGAACTACAGTATATGTATTGATACCAGTAATTCTCATTATTGTATAGTATCCCTGTACCAACCAGAACTAAAATATATGTATTAATACCAGTAATTCTCTATATTATATAGTCATAAAAACCGTACCAACCAATCATTATAGGTATTAAATACCAGTAATCCTCATATTATTATATACCTGTCCCCACCAGAACTACAGTTATATGTATTAATACCATAAATCTCAATATATATAGTGTACCCGTACAACCAGAAACTACAGTAAATATGTATATACCAGTATTCTCAATATTATATAGTAATCCCTGTACCACCAGACTACAGTATATGTATACATACCATAATTCTCATATATATAGTATCCCTGTACCAACCAAACTACAGTATATGTATTAATACCAGTAATTATTCCTCATATAGTATATATCGTCTGTAACCAACCAGAATCTATATGTAAATACCATGTAATTCTCAATATTAGTATCCCTTTACAACCAAACTACGTATGTATTAATCCAGTAATTCTCATATTATATAGTAATCCCTGTACCAACCAAACTACAGTAATATGTATTAATACCAGTAATCTCAATATTATATATAAATCCCTGTTACCACCAGAACTACAGTATATGTATTAATACCAGTAATTCTCATATTATATAGTATCCCTGTACCAACCAGAACTACAGTATATGTATTAATACCAGTAATTCTCAATATTATATAGTATCCCTGTACCAACCAGAACTACAGTATATGTATTAATCAGTAAATTCTCAATATATATATACGAAATCCCTGTACAACCAGACTAACAGTAATATGTATTAATACCAGTAATTCTCAATATTGTATAGTAAATCCCCGTACAAACCAAACAACAGTATATGTATTGAATACCAGTAATTATCAATATTATAATAGTATCCCGTACCAACCAGAACTAAAAATATATGTATTAAATACCAGTATTCTCTAATTATATAGTAACCCTGTACCAACCAGAACTACATATAATGTTTAATACCAGTAATTCTCAATATTGTATAGTATCCCCCGTACAACCCAGAACTACAGTATATGTTTATACCAGTAATTCCTCAATATTATATAGTATCCCTGTCCCAACCAGAACTAAATAATTGTATTAATACCAGTAATTCTCTATATTATATAGTAACCCTGTACCAAACCAGAACTACAGTATATGTATTAATACCAGTAATTCTCAATATGTATAGTCTCCCTGTACAACCAGAAACTACAGTATATGTATTAATACCAGTAATTCTCAATATGTATAGTATCCCCGTACCAAACCAGAACTACAGTATATGTATTATACCAGTAATTATCAATATATATAGTATCCCTGTACCAACCAGAACTAAAATATATGTATTAATACCAGTAAATTCTCTATATTATATAGTAACCCTGTTACCAACCAAAAATACAGTATATGTAATTAATACCAGTAATTCTCAATATTTATATATCCCTGTACAACCGAACTAAAAATATATGTATAATACCAGTAATTCTCTAATATTATAGTACCCTGTACCAACCAGAACTACAAGTATATATTAATTAATACTAGTAAATTAATTTCTCAATATTATATAGTAATCCCTTACCAACCAGAACTACAGTATATGTTTAAGACCATTAATCCTCAATATTTATATTATCCTTACCAACCAGAAACTACAGTATATGTATTTAATACCATATCTCAATATATATATGAGCCCTGTACAACCAGAACTACAGTATGTAATTAATACCAGTAATTCTCAATATGTATAGTATCCCCGTTACAACCCCAGAACTACAGTATAGGTATTATCCAGTAATTATCATATTATAAATAGTATCCCTGTACCAACCAGAACAAAATATATGTATTAATACCAGTATTTCTATATTATATAGTAACCCTGTACCAACCAGAACTAACAGTATATGTATTAATCCCAGTAATTCAATATTTTAGTATCCCTTTACCAACCAGAACTACAGTAATATGTTATATACCAGTAATTCTCATATATTATATAGTATCCCTGTACAAAACCAGAAACTACAGTATAATGTATAATACCAGTACTATACTCCTATATTTAGATATAACCCTGTATAACCCCCAGAACTACAGTATTATTAATACCATATTCTCAATATTATATAGTTACCTGTACCAACCAGAACACGTATATGTATTAATACCAGTATTCTCAAATTTGTATAGTACCCCGTACAAACAAGAACTACAGTATATGTATTGATACCAGTAATTTCCATATTATTAGTATCCCTGTACCAACAGAACTAAAATATATGTAATATACCAGTAATTCTCTAATATTATATAGTAAACCCTGTACCAACCAGAACTACAGTATATGTATTAATACCAGTATTATTCTCATATTTTAGTATTATCCTTAGCCAACCAGAACTCCATACTATGTAATTAATACCAGTAAATACCTCAACCTTATATGTCCTCCCCGTGTCCCAACCAGAACTACAGTCTATGTATTATACCAGTAATTCTCATTTATTATATAGTATCCCTGTACCAACCAGAATCGTAATAATGTATATATGCCAGTAATTGTCAATATATATAGTATCCCTACCAACCAGAACTCGTATATGTTTTAATCCAGTATTCCAATTTTTTTAGTTTTTAGAACTTATCTCTAGGCCCCTTTTAATACTATTCAGTTAACTTTCCATTACCACATCTCCTGGAAGACCGTTCCACAGTTTCTCACTGTAAAGAAACCTACAGTCACCACTGGTTGTTTGTTGGCCATGGTATTGTTCGTTTTGCTGCCACTCTGTGTCCCCCCTGCTTTAAGGAGCCCATCCACATTGACGATATTCAGTAAATCCTGTAGGATGCTGATGAGCTACCGCCGTCGGCATTGTGACCTATCAGGCCCAATGGAAAATTTCTGTTGGATCATTCCCGGCTCATTATGCTAAAGCATATGGCGCCAATAGCGATCGTGTGCGTCTATGACTCGAACGGACGAAAATGCGGCATAAATAATACACGGTACGATCGTTCTTTTGTATTGCCACATCGGCAAAATCATGATCTTATTCTGTTGAAACACATAATGAATCTTTCGTTGTTTATTCCACAGGGTGGGCTACTTGGCAGGATGTCTTGTTCAGGCTTTACACGAGAGACAGCCAGAACTGCAGATTAACCACAGAGACATGCTTTGTGTTCAGATCGCTGGACTTTGTCACGACCTTGGTAAATATCATTGCCAACAATTGTATCGTAGGATTATGTTTATGTACAGGGATCATGGTTTGTGAATGGATGTTTTGGTTTGTTTGCATTTAAAAAGAAAACACATTTTGTTGTGTTGTACTTCACTTGCTACAACCTAATAAACAGATTGTTCTGACTTGCTGGGAAACTTTCCTATTTATGTGATTCTTAGACAAACATCTACCAGCGCCAGTAAAAACTTTTCACTACAGCCTATAAGTGCCAGAGCCTTGCCACAAGAGGAAAGTAGGTCCCGGTTCGGTAGAGCTTACAATCTAGTTAGGAGGGTAACCTACAGATACAAAGGAAAGGGTAGAAGTGCACTAGTGAGACTTGTGCAGTGCAATCATATACTGTACTGATTACCAGATAGGTCACAACCAGCACCCAGTAGGTACAGCCATGCTCGGTATGTGCTTCTCTGTGTATAAGAGAGAAAGGAGGCACAGGATATTTTTGCAAGAAGCAATGAAATAGGAAAATGATCAGTTTCTGTGCTGTAAATCAGGTAAATAAATTGTTTTATCCTGTAGGTCTTGTTTTATTCTAATACATCAACAGCCTCTTCCTCTTGTGTTGTCCAAGACATTGTGTGAATAAAGTGATTTTATTGGCTAACCAAACTTCTTCAGGCACTATGCAATACTAAATCAGGCAAAGAAAACTTGTTTATTTATTGGTACGATTTAGCCACACCCATATACGGTACAAAAATACCATGTTTACAAAGAGATACACCATGGTAGATAAGGCATACCATTTCACAAGTATTTACATCACTGTAAGACAAATATTGCAGATTTCCATGTACGTTGTTTGAGGCAAGTGGTGGCCATCCAAAGGAGGATTTTTGTTCTTCTGGCACAGAACAATACTTCTCTCGGTAAAATCAGTTGGTTCGTGTTCCAGGTATTCACTTCCTAGTAGGCACAGTTTAGGGTCTGAGGGTATAAAGAAGGGAAGTATGCCAGATTAGTAATGAAGAACTCTAGGGCATGCCCAAATCGTGTCAGAAGTCTGCGCCCCATGACATTGGGACATTCAGATGCTAAATGTGGGGTGATTTAAATTTGGTGTAGTATATAAAATTGCATGAGTTTATTTGGAGCTGAAGGGACACCCTAAGATGGGGTTTTGGCTAAATTGTCCCAGTCATCATTGGTCAGTGTAGGAATATAGCACAACCAGCCGAAATATAGGATGTTGGGAAATGGGTGTCCTAGAGCCTTGACATTCCGATAACCGGCTGAGCTGTAAATATTGAAACATGAAAGCTACCCAGAAGTCTCACCCTGTAAAAGAATGGAGCAGAACCTTCTTATAACGTCTTTCAAAGACATACTAAAACCAGCCACATTCCTGCAAAGGTTAAAATAACATCCAGCACAATTAATTGTACTCTTGCTTCCACGTCTGGTACGGACTGTCCTGAATAGCTATTACACCGCAGGGACCACAAAGTGCAATAAATAAAATTAGCAGGTTAGGAAGGTTAGAAACCGTGCCCAGACACAGCATTACGGTGTTACAAACACTTGCTGACTGTTTTGTAATGTGAACGAGCCCCAACACTACAATTCTCTATCTATGTACAAGACTTTTCTTTTTGGACATGGTTAATGTTTGTTTTCTGTTTCAGGCCACGGACCATTTTCCCATATGTTTGATGGAAGGTTCATGCCCCTTGCTCGCCGCCAAAAAAAGTTTAAAGTGAGTCATCTCTGTTTCTGTTTTGGCAAAAAATTATTTTTCTAAACATCTGTTATTTGGGCACGTGATTTGTGCAAGAGACTCTCCGAGACAGAGAGGCTGTCTCCCACCTCAAGTCTTAGGCCTTAGGGTCACCTTAATGCCACTTTTAAATCTCTACCCTGGCTACTAAATGGTCAACTCTCTCACTCTAGCTACCAAAGGGTAAAGCTGGGTACACACAGTACCGATAAAGCCTTTACTGTGTGTACCTTGCTTTCCTGAACGAGCACACGGCAGTCAAGCTATCGGGTCAGCCCAATGCTCGTTCGGGGAAGAGGGAAACACAGTCCTGAGCGGCTTGGGACCTGTGTATATGCTGTGCATAGGGGGAGCGCTTGGGACTGTGTATATGCTGTGCATAGGGGGAGTGCTTGGGACTGTGTGTAGCCCTATCTTTGAAAAATAACAGACAGGATCTTCAATGTGCAGTCGGCTTTAATCGGCATTACAAGGACACACTTTCCTGCCATCCCACACCGAGTCAATTAAACTTCCCCCTGCCATCTGCAATGTAGGAGTACAGATTTACAACCTGTCGTAAAACATTCAACCCCACTTCCAGTAATACAATCACATTTAACTTGGCTTTGAACAATGTGTGGGACCACCAACCAGATATTATTTACTTAATATCAAGCATGACTAACATCTGACATATTGTTATAGAGATATTCATATCTCTCGCAGTTATTAACACCAGCATACTTGGTATTGGCTGGATGTTCTGGATTTGACCTTTTTATAAATTTCCCTGTCCTCTGAACCATCCTCCATGAGGAATACCAGTCCCTGATCTGGTCTGGGCAAGATCATGAATTCCTGCTTTGATCAAATCTAAGGCTTGGCTCCAAAATGTCTGTGAACAGTAAAGTATTGTTGTCTAAAGCAGTACATACAATTAACATGGTTGCACAATGGTGCAGGGGATTGAGAATCTGTTACTACTGCCCAGCAGCCTGTTTTGATCTATGAAGAGGGGAGAGGGAGCATTCCCGATGCCTCTGTGAGTATCTGTAGGGATGGACCACTAAACAGTATACAACGGGAGTCACCATACATAGATTGTCAGCCATTTTTCCAATGTGTATACAAGTGGCGCAAGGTGTCGGTAAGTAGTGCTTACCTAACTTTCGTTCCTTTCCCGCACGAGCGTTCGGTTCCGACCCGATCGTTTGGGCGGCCGCCGCTCGTTCGGGCAGCTAAGCGTACACACGTAACGATTAAGCCCGATAATACACGGTCGGATTACGACGGTATCGGGGCTTAATCCGTTAATTTTGTACCCATCTTTTAGCTAGTACACACAGTACAAACGATTTCTGAAATGACAGACAGGATCTGCAAGATCCGTCTGCCATCTTTCAAAGATCTATACACACATCCCGAGCGTTCTCCCTATAGTGATAACCTCGGACTGTGTGTTTTCCATCGGGCCGCGGCTAGACTCCTACGGGGAACGAACGTACACACAGTACGATAAATCCCCATAATTAACCTAACCGTCGGATCCGCCGGTATCGAGGCTTTAATCGTTACTGTGTGTACCCAGCTTTAGAATGGGCATAATGCATCTGTAAACATGTTCGACCACCTTATAAACGCCAATGATTTAGGAGAAGTAATGAAGGATTATGGTCTGTACATCCCCGAGGACTTAAACTTTATCAAAGAACAAATTGCTGGTCCCTTGTCTTCTGAAGTGGAGAAGCGGTTGAATGCCAGGGATAAGAACTCTATGGTAACTCGGCAGGAAATTGTCAGGTTCCTTTTCTGCATAGGTGTGGTACACGTGATTAATCTGGAAAATAGTCAGCCGATTGTCCCATATGGCTAGTCCGTTTTATTGCAAGGTTCATACCAGGTTTATATGGGATTACCGATTAATAAACAGTGTTGCCTGTCGGATGGAAATTTACATGATTCATCCATTTTTCACCTGATTCTTTTGAAATTTTTTCACCAATATATTTCACTGGTCAGTCTGCCAAAATGTCAACCTGTGTGTATATAAAGCAGTACTCTCTCCCTTCTCACTATTACAGATAAAGAAGGAAGGGCACAAGGAAAGACCTTTGTGTAGCAATTTCCTAACAGGAAGTGCCCTGGGACTGTAACAACTATAGACAGTTTGCGGGTGAGGAGATTAAGCCAAATTACTGTAAAAGGCCCTATCTAGTGGGCACAGCTGTGGCAGCAGAATCTGCAATATGGTCCATCTATGTTTACTTAGAATTCTGGATTGTTTTCAAATAAATGCATGGGCGATCATGCAAATCAATTTTAAATAGACCTCATACCTTATAACAGGAGAAGTGAGGGGCAAAAACTTGTTTGAGATACCAATACGAGGGCCCCTGAAGGAACTTCTGGTGTGATGGGATTGGCCGTGATTGAAGACCTAGATGGCATCCACGTGAAGAATCTCATAGTCCTCATTATTATGCCCACAGAGCATTGCCCTTAACTCCATTTCAAACTTTATGAGATTTGTGTCAAGTATAGTAATTAAGTTCTTACTCAGAGTATCAATGTCACTGCTAAACTGACTCATTTTGACGAACCTCCCTCTACACATACTTAGACGGTGATCCAATTATTTTGTATATATGTGCGGTAACATTATATTGTGTCGATGCCAACGAAAACAACATTTTACGTATAACAATTGTAGCCACAAATACGGCAATAGACTGATAATGCGAGTGCCAGTAAATCTGTCGCAACTTGTTGTTCTTACGGACAGATAGGGTTCCTTTTTTTCACCAGTCTTTTTATATTAGGCCAGGAAAATATTGGTCTCAGACTTACTTTCTAGAGCACACGACCATTCCCACCTTTTCTACTTCATTGCCAACCTTTTTATCTCTTTTCTAATGCCATACCGTTATCGGGTTCAGGTGCACAATCTGTTATCGGGGCACACACACACACTTTATCTACACAAACCATGGTGCACATACCTGATTAGCAGGTTATCGAGGGCACAACCGTTCTATAGCACCGCACTGTTATCTAGTCCCATACCGTTTAGCTCCTAGTGCACATACACCTGGGATCCATTCATATCCAGTGCACATCCTGTTTCAGTGCACAACCCTGTTCTAGTTTATCTCGTGCAACCTACCTTTCCAGTTATCTAGTGCACAATTACTGTTATCTATTTTATCTATGCACTACCTGTTATCTCGTTTCCTCTGTGCCACTACCGTTATCAGTGCCCCTACTGGTATCTCGTATACCTAGTGCCATACTTTTTATCTAGTTCATCTCGTGCCCACCCTGTTTATCTTCTTGCACATACTGTTATCCTAGTTTTGTCTATGCACTACTGTTTTCTCTGTTTATCCGTCCCATACCGGGGGAGTCTAGGGCCGACCTGGATATAAGCTAGGGGAGGCGAGTGCACATACCATGGTAGCTTTTTCTAGTGCCATAAATACCTTTAGCTAGGGGGCGTGCAGACTGTTTAGGCTTAGGTGCACCATACCGTGGATCTATGGGCTCCAATCCCGGTTGAAGCGTAGTGTAGCACAATATCCTGTATCTAGTGCACCATGCGCCGTGTTATCTAGTGCACATACCTGTGACTAGTGCACATAACCTGGTTACTAATTTCTCGAAGCACACTAACCGTGTCGCTAGAATTCATCCTATGCAGACAGAACCGCTTTATCATCGTTATCGTAGTGCACGTACCTGGATCTAGTGGAGCTCGTGCAACAGCACGGATGGTACTAGTGCACAGACACTGATATATTCTCGTTTTGTATCACTTACCGGTTATCTAGTTTATTTATGCACTGTGACCTGGTATCTGCTGTGGGTATCTAGTGGCACATACCTGTTATCTGTTATCTAGTGCACTGACATGCTCAGTATAGTGTGTTGGTTTCAAATAACTATATCTTAATAACAGTAATGTGCACTAGACTAAACTAGATAACAGGTATTGTGCCTCAATCAAAAATCGTGATAGGGTCAACGTCTGTTGCACACATAAATCTAGATAACAGGTATGTGTGCACTACATAAACTAATAACAGGTAGTCTGGTCACTTCATATTCTAAGATAACAGTAGAGTGCATCTACAGAAACTAGATAACAGGTATGTGGCACTTAGATAACGGGTATTATTAAGGGGTAAGGTGCCACTAGATAACCAAGGTAGTGCACTAGATAAAACAGAGTAACAGGTATGGTTCAGACTAGATAAACTGTATAAACAGTATGGTTGCATACGATAGAATAAATAACACGAACAGGTATGGGTGTGCACTAGATCAAACTAATAACAGTTATGTGCACTACATAACTTGAGATAACAGGTATAGTGCACTACATAAACTAGATAACAGGTATGGTGCCACTAATAAACTTAGATAACAGGTATAAAATGCACTATATAAAACTAGATAACAGGTATGTGCACTGATAAAATAGATAACAGTATGCTGCACTAGATAAAACTTCAGAAACATGTATTGTGCACTAGATAAACTAGTACAATAAAGTGGTGCGGTATGTTGCCCTATAGATAACACAAAAAAATACTAATCTGCACTAAGTACAGAGTAGTGCCTAATAACAGTCATGTGCACTAGAATATCTAGATACCGGGTATGTGGCACTATCAGTGTAATCTAGATACACAGGTATTGACACTAGATACAGGTATGTCGCACTAGATAACATGTAGGTGCACTAGATAACGGAAGTATGTGCACTAGATAAACAGGTTATGTGCTCCTAGTCTAACAACAGTAGTGCACTAGATAAAGGGGGCGTGCTGATAACAGGTATGGGTGTGCACGAGAATCAGCAGATACCAGGTGAGTGGTGTGCACAGGGCGGGGGGGGGGGTACACAGTAAACTAGATAAACCGGTAGTGCACTAGATAAACTATAAACAAGATACCAGGTAGTGCCTAGATAACGAGATAACAGGTATGTGCACTAAGATAACCGTTAATTGCGAACGTAGAGAAACGATAGAGATAACAGGTAGGCACTAGATAAACTAGATAACAGGTATGTGCACAGAATACAGGTATTGCACTAGATAACCTGTATGGTGGCATAGATAACATGTAAATGTGCACTAGATAACAGTATGTGCCTAGATACGTATGTCATCTAGATAACAGGTATGTGCACTATATAAAGCAGATCTCATGTATGCGCACTAGATACCAGATGTGGGTGAACTGTTCAAGGTGGCTCTGCAAGTAAGGTTTTCCAATATTGTTACCTGGGGCAATAACAGGAGGTCGGATTTTTGAAAAAGTGAACCTATCTGTATTAAACAAAATGGTTTCCAGACCTTACCGTGGCAAAATAAGTCCGCATTTATCCCCGTCTATTGCCATTTATTTCTTTTGTTGGCTACAACTCGTATAGAAAACTTTTGTCTTCTGGTCGAGCCACAACTACTGCCACTGAAAAGACAATTTGGAACATTCAAGGCAGCATGGTTGGTCAAACAACACGACTAGTTAATTCTCATTTGTAAATTATTAGAACCTTTTTTATTCATCACTACTTTATTGATCTACAATCCTCCATCCATGTTTGAAAACAACCCGGATCTTTAGAGAGTCAATGCTCTTTAGACACTAAGTAACAATATTACGCTATTGCAGACCCATCTGCTGCCACATTGCTTGTGCCTCACTAGATAGGGCCTTTTAATACAGTAATTTTGGCTTAATCCCTCACTCCGCAAACTGTCCTATAGTTGTTACTAGTCTCCAGGGCAGCTCCTTTAGGAAATTGCTACACAAAGGCTTTTCCTTGTGCCCTTTCCTTCTTTATCTGTATAGTGAGAAGGGAGAGAGTACTGCTTTATATACACACAGGTTGCATTTTGGCAGACTGCCATTGAAATATAGTTGGGAAAAAATTTCAAAAGAATCAGGTGAAAAATGGATGACTCATGTAAATTTCATCCGAGCAGGGCACACCGTTTGTATTACCTCGTAATCCGCATATAAACTGGCTAGAAACCTTGGCACTAACCGACTAGCCATATGGGACAATCGGCTGACTATTTTCGCATGATAATCACGTGTACGCTACACCTATGGCAGAAAAGAACCTGACATTTCTGCCGCGTTACCATAGAAGTTCTACCTCTCCTGGCCTTCAACCGCTTCTCCACTTTTCAGAAGACATGGATCCAGCAATTTGATTTCTTTTGATAAATTTTTAAGTCCTCGGGGATGTAGCAGACCATAATCCTCTCATTACTTTCTCCTAAATCCATATGCGTATTTAAAGGTGGTCTTCTACAATGGTTTACGATGCTGGATTCAGTGCTGGGGTGAGAAATAAATAACACGTCCTGCTAAGATCAGGACATTGCAGAATAACGTACACATTGTTAATAATGGGGGTGGGGGACACAAGGAAGACACATTTATTTCACACCTATTTTGTCAAAGTAGTTTTTTTTGACCAATCAATTTGTACTTAGAATTTGTCTTGCAAATCAGTAAGTTAAAGGACCACCAGCAATCAACCAAATGGTGCGAATGTGTAGCTTAAAAGTGTATGGAAAGGCCTACAGGTTTAATTTAAAACACATCCATTTCCCCCATCGGTTAGACATAAAAAAAACAGATCACACTACTAGTCTTAATCTAGGTACCACTGGTCAGATTTTCTGAATAGACAGTACAAGGAGCTCTGCAAGATCCTGTCTTCCATCGTTTCAAAGATCTGGCAAACACACAGTCCCGAGCGTTCTCCTACTTTTCCGCGGCCTTTCCCGAACGAGCGTTCGGGTATATTGTGGGAGCCGATCCCGATCATGTTTGGCGTCCGGCGCGCTTCGTTCGGGAAACGTAACGTACACACGTAACATTAAGGCCTCCGATACCGTCGTGATCCGTAACGGTTATTCGGGGCTTAATCGTTAATGTGTGTTACCACTTGAATAGTACACCAGTAAAACGATTTCTTGAATTGACAGACAGGATCTGTCAAGATCTGTCTGCATCTTTCAACTGAATCTGCATCACACATGTCCTCTGAGCCGTCACCTATAGGGCGAACGCGGCGGGACTGGTGTGTTTCCATCGGCGCGGCCGGCTAGAACTTCCCTATATGGGGAAACGAACGTACCCACTAGTAACGATTAATGGCCCCGATACAGTCGGATTCCGACGGTTATCGGGCTTTATCGTTACTGTCGTACCCGCTTTATAAATGGTGGCATAAGCCCTACTTACGGTCTCACTGACCCTTGGCGCCATTGATTCCCACATTGGAAAAAGCTGACATCTATTGTATGGTGTACTTCCGACGTTGTTATACTGTCTTAGTGGTCCGCCGCTCATGGCCCTAACGATAACTCACAGAGTGACAATTCGGGAAAGTGCTCCCTCTCCTCCTCTTCATAGATCCACAACAGGCTGCTGGACAGTAGTAACACGATTCTCAATCCCCTTGCACCGTCCTGTTTGGCAACCATGTTTCATTGTAATGTTACTTTTGCTTTAGACACAACAATACTTTCTGTTCAAGACATTAGTTTTTGGAGGACCAAGCCTTAGTTGATCACAGTCAGGAAGTTCATGATCTTGCCCAGACACAGATCATGGACTGGTATTCCTCATGGATGATGTTTCAGAGGACAGTAAATTTTATAAAAAGGAGTCAAATCCAGAACATCCAGTCCAATACCAATATGCTCTGGTGTTATAACTGCGAGAGATTGAATATCTCTATAACAGATATTCCTATGTGTTAGTCATGGCTTGCTATTAGTAAATAAATCTGGTTGGTGGGTCCCACACATTGTTCAAACAGCCAATTATGTCAGTGTGATTGTTATTACTGGAAGTGGGGATGAATGTTTACGACAGGTTAAATCTGTACCCACAAGCGATTTCAGGATGGCGGGTGGAAGTTTACTATTTGACTCAGTGTGGTGCTGGCAGGAAGTGTGGTCCTTTGTAATGCCGATTAAAGTCCGACTTCACATTGAGATTCTTGTCTGTTATTTTTCAAAAGATGGGCTCAACAGTCCCAAGCGGCTCCCCCTATGCACAGCATGACACAGGTCCCGCGCTCCCCCCTATGCACGCATATACACAGGTCCCAAGCCCTCCCCCTAATGCAGGGGCATACAGCATATTACACATGATCCCATGCGCCTCCCCCTATCCCAGCAATATGACACAAAGTCCCAAGCGCTCCCCCTATGCACAGCATATACACAGGTCCCAAGCGCTCCCCCTATGCACAGCATATACATCAGGTCCCAAGCCCTCCCCCTATGCACAGCATATACACAGGTCCCAAGCCCTCCCCCTATGCACAGCATATACACAGGTCCCAAGCGCTCCCCCTATGCACAGCATACTACACGGTCCCAAGCCATCCCCCCTATGCACAGCATTATACATACATACAGAGTCTACCAACGCTCCCCCTAATCAGCAGCAATATACACGGTCCCAAGCCCTCCCCCTATGCACAGCATATACAACAGGGTCCCCAAGGCTCTCCCCTAGTGCACAGGCATATATCACAGTCCCCAAGCCGCTCCCCCTCTGCATCATCATATACACAGGTCCCACGCTCCCCTATGCACAACACATTACACAGGCTCCCATGCGCTTCCCCCTATGCACAGCATTACACAGGTCCCATACGCTCCCCCTATCACGCATATACAACACAGGAATCCCAGCAACTCCCCCTATTCACAGCATATCACATGTCCAAGCGCTCCCCCATATGGCATCAGGGCAGTATACACAGGTCCCAAGCGCTCCCTTCCTATCACACATATACACAGGTCGCCCACGCGCCGCTGTGGGTTTTTAACCTCAAAGCAGTTGGGACCTGTGAAAGGAGGCAGCGTGCCCACGGGCATGGGTATGTTTTACAATATGCATTGGCCATATGTTGGCCACACACGGATCCATTTGTTTTTGTGTGTTTTTTTGATTCATCTGTTAACTTTGATCAAATTGGTCAAAATGAATGAATACCCACAAGCAATTTATTATTATTGTGGATTTATATAGCGCCAACATCTTCCGTGGTGCTTAACAGTTGCATTAATATACATAAGGAAAACATACATGTTACATACAAGGGTAGTGCAAGTAATACAAAGTGCAATTAATTTAAGCGCTGGTCCAGCAGCATCCAGTGTGATAAGTTACAGCATTACTGCGGTACAATAGGAAGTAGTTTATCCATCAGAAGGTGATTGGACAACCGATCAATACATGTGTGACTACCACATATCTGCCCATTAAAACACTTTTATGGGAATTGCCAGCTACATCTATAATTTTATTTTCAATACATTAGCATTGTTATCCTATGGTCAGAGATGTTAACATCTAGTCCTATGGCTCTTTACTACCTTCAGCAAAGGATTCTGGGAAACATGGCTTAAAATCCACTGTGGCTCTGCATTGGAATCCCTACCCTAGGTCACCTCAGTGTCACAAATACTAAAGATTTTTTAAACACCAACCTTAACACTTCTCTTCACCTATACAGTGGACTCAAGACTTTGGCTGTTTGGGTTCGTATGGTCACAGATTTAAGGACAATATAAAAGCAAAGTGACAATGTTTAACACATTAACAGATGATTCAGTTTAGGATTAGGAACAATGTCACACAGTGACCTCAATGGGCTATTTACAACCTTCCATCATCACCATTCATTACCTTTATTATCTTCTCATCACCATTTATCACTGCCTGTTCTATCCTAGTTCACAGCTAGGAGTCTGGCTTTCTGAATTTCTTCTTCCTGTAATACTGTCTCTGCACTTGGCCGAAACTAGATCAATTTGTTCTCATGATTGTCTAATCGATCAAATATTAGGGCGCCCCTGCGGCTATTTCGGCTGACGTGGCCCCTATCATTTATTCATCATAATATTTATTACAAAATGGTCCAGGACTGAATAAGGTCCAGTGGGGATCTTTAGGCTGCTGATATTTACATTGCAGATTCATCACAGCAGCCTGAGAAGTTATTGGCACTTCACAGCTATTGGAAGCCCCAGTGACGTGTCACGTGGTGGTTCCCTATTGGTTAATAAGTGTTATGTACCAGCAACCTTAGATGTGGTGCTCTAAGTGGCCACAGGCTGCCTCAGCATTCGAAACACATGGCCTAAAATACTCTTCAGCATTTATATGTAAATTCGCCTGATGAAGGATCCTCAGTTCCTGGAATATGCAGCTGTGGAATTTGTTTGATATCCTAGTTTCATCTTGGTTGAATACAATAAAATAGAAGCCTAATGCACATTCAATTGAATTGCTTACATTTTGCATTAACATTGTTTTGTGACTTAAAAAAGCCTGCCCTTCTCTCTGGATAAATTAAAGTAATTAAAAAGTTCTTCTCGTTAAAAATGGTGCTAATTTTGCCCCAACTAATCAGATCTTATTTAACGTGCATGGGAAACACCTTTAAGCATATCCAGGAAATTTTTATGGTATTATAGTACACCAGATTATGTTCAGCTGACACAAATCGAGTGTTCGAAGACAGGTTTTATTCTTGTCTTTATTCGTATTTGTGCAAGTCTTTCTGCAACATGGGCTGAGGGTGAATTGTAAAAGAGGTGACGTTGTTACGTTGCCATGATCATTGGAGATATCACCAAAAACATGAACCAGAAGGCCGAGGGCGTTACACAATACCTAAAAGAAAAATGGCCTCTGTTCTCAGACCTTGCACACCTGAGCAACATGGATCTTTTGTGTACTTATTACAGTGCAGAAACATCTCAAATCTTCCGGTGTTTTGTTCATCATCATTAGTGGGCAGATTAAATACGGGAAGAGCATAAAAGCATCAAGAAAAAAATCTATGCATTGTTTTCGTGAAACACTTTTTCAGTGTTCCAATATATCAGTTCTCGAGGGAAAAAATGTTTTAAAAAAGGATGGGGGGGGGGGGAGGGGGATTTATTTAAGACTTACCGGTTCGTTTATGGTTAGACACTGCACAACTAGATGGGTTTGTAGCAGCGCTTCTAAGTAAAGAATTGGGTTGCTGTGACAAAATGAGCAGTTGACCTTAAGTTTGTTGTTAGAATTATTGTGTGTCCTGAGATGAAATTGCCAGGCTACTGAAATAACCAAGACCTGAAATTTACGGCAAAATACACGTGGAAAGGGTCATTGGTTAGTGATAGATGTAGTACATTTTTGATTAAAAAATTGGCGTTCCCCACATGAGGTCCGTGATAAGTGATGTATATATGATTGCACAGTTTTCTGAAACAGAATAACATTTTAGAATCCTTAATTTCTTCCACAAACATCCCGACAAACTTTTACCCGAAAACCCTTTTTTCACAATTACTTTGCTCCTGGCATTCCTGAAAAATAAGATATGTACGGCCCCTTACCCCATGTGCGCATCTCCTTTAAGGACTATTTAAACCATGCTTGCACATGCAGCAAGGAGGTGGGCATATGCATCTGTTGTCAGTTCTTACACCTGTGAGACCCATCAGAACTGCGCGAACGTAGGGACCGGGCGGACTTCGGTTCATCTCCTAGGTTCTTTCAGAATTGCCACGAGAGTGCCAAGAGAGAAAGGGAAGGGTGCAAAGTAGGGTTTAGTGCGTACTAATAAGTTGAAATGCCCTTTTAGACACTGTGGTTCTGCTTTAATCGACAGTTTCACTGGATTGTTGAAAGGCTATGATAATACGAGCGAGACGCAGACTTGAATGCAAATTAAAAGGTTTTTTGCTTAGTCTATTTAACATTTAAACAGGTTTAAAAATACATTGCAACCATCTAGATTGTAAACCATCATATAATTTAGCAAGGTCAAAAATCTGCAGCAAGCAAATGGTGTAAAACGCTTTAATTTAAAGAAAAACTTTTAAGAATAGAGAGATGGATCGTCTCTCCAGTGGGTTTAAACATTCATGATTCCAATAGGACTGTCATCTTGTTTACTTTTTACACTGATGTGCTCCTTTAATTGTCTAAATTGGGATATGTACAATGTGCATAAACGTAAACAGTATCTTTTGACATATTAGATTTTGGCATACATTTGTCACCATTTACATTTGTCTGGCGGATTAGTAAAGATATCCAAATATATATAAGGATTATATGTGATTATACAGAATCATAACACTGGAGTGCTTACATTACATACATATATCGTTTACATTGTGTCTTTGGTATTTTACCTTAGGGTGAGTGATTTATAACGAAGCCATACACAGCGGGTAACACTGGATGTTGCTGTAGATTTTGCGAAACAAGAATAATGGCGGGTGAGTGGTTGAAAAACAACACTCTTGATTAAAGAAGAACTATAGTGCATCCAGGATTGGTAGTACAATTTTCTTGAGAAGCAGCCTATTGGAAAGAAAATTTTGCCGGGCTTCCTCAATGCTTTAGCATATCTTTAATGGAATCTCCCCCCCCCCCATGCGACACTTATGTAGATCTAGAGCATACACTCCCACACCCAACCACTAGTTGAAAAGACTCAAAAACGATTTCCTAACCTACTTATCACATCCTGAGATTCCAGTGTCACTCTTGCCAAATATGAGGGGGTAAAATTTGTTTGATGGGGGGGGGGCTCCTCTGTTGATCAACTGTTATGTGTAGGGTTTAAAAAGGAGGTGAATGAAAAAAGTTGAAGTCTTGATGGGACGTAGTATGGTGATTCAGACCTCATGTTACCCATCTCCACACTAAAAAACCGCCATGTTAGATTAGCTTAAAGTACACACACGTACTTACAGCCATTTCAACTCCCGCAGGCTAAAAGCTATTCTGTCTGCCGGAGGGAAGGGGATTCCTTGTAACAAATAAAGGCGTTTTATATAATCCAAACGACAAGTGAAGGATATAAAGTACCTACAAACAAGATTTGCAGAAAATTTACACCATTTATGAACTACTTTGCTAGCTTGAACCGAAAAATGTTATAAACCATCGGTGACCATCCCGCGTGTGTTCGCCGTTAAAAATTGGGGCCTGTGCCGTGCAACTGCTCGGGTGGGTTGACATGGTTGCCATGGTGCGGTAGCAGTTTTGAGGTTGGAGGGCATGGAACTGACTGGGGTGGAGCTAGGAAATCCTTAGACACCGCCCCCCCCAGTTTTGGGTTCTCCTTGTATAACAAGCCAACCGGTGAAGAGAAACATCTCAAAATTTACATAGCTGGGCGATGTAATTTTGCTCTAACAAGGCACATGCTGGCAGTTGGGAGTTGTAGGTGTAAACATTTAGAGCGCAAACGTTTCGACATCACTGCCCTTTACAGTAAGAGATGTCCTGCAGCTCCACCATATGTGATACATACAAACCCAGAGGACCCCTTATAGGCTGGCAGCCCCCACTGACGTATTGTGATCCGCGCTCCTGTGAGGATTCCCCATCAACAGCTCTTGAACGTCCTTCTACCGGACACAATCCGTCACCTAGACCATTTTGGGGCGAAACCTGTGGGCTTCGTCCCGCTCCGAGCCTCCGATCAGGCCAAATCGCCTTTAGACGTTAAAGTGCAAGGTCAGTTTTATAGTGGAAGGCAAGTGGGAGGGGCGGCTTTGTTCACGTTCGACAGTGGTCGTGGTAGGATGGTCAGGTGGCGTTTAGGTGGCAGGGCTTGTTGCTTCACATCTGCGAATGAAAGATCTGGTCGGTGAACAGAGACGGGAGACCGAGTATATAGGTACCGGAAAGCTGTAGGGAATCGGGAAGTGGAGAGGGATAGGGGGATTCGGTTCCTTGTCCGGGCATTAATTAACCTGAATCCAGTTCCGGTGCCACGGAGAGCGACCGTTACATCGGAGGGGAACCGGGAATGTCTGTGTCACTGATCCAGGCCACAGTTGCAGCCTGATGTGACTGACAGCCTGGTTAATATGGCTACTGCTCCTTCTACCTCCAGTACTTAATCCAGTGTGTATCCTCCGGTCTACGGTCAGTTATGTGGGCTAGATTCCTTGACACTTCCTATGGTTTGAGAAACTTACAACTCCCAGCGTGCCTTGTTCAATCATGAGGGTATGGGGTGACCAGTGATGTGGAACCTTGACAGATTCCTATGGTTTGTGGGAAACTACAATCCCAGCATGCCTTGTTCATCCAGAGGGTATGGGCGGTGACAGTGATGGGGAACTATGTTGATACCATGTGATTAGCTCACAGGTAACGTATCCACTTATTACCTCGGCTGTCGCTGTCGCTGTAAGTTACATTTTTGAAGGGGGCTGCAATATTGAATATTTTGCATATTACAGTAGAGCGCATTGCAAATGTTGTCAAAAAATCGGCTGGATAGCATCTAGCTCCAAAAACGGATTGCTGCACAGAGCATTTCAGATGACCCAAACCAATGTCAGATGCCCGTTGGATCATGTAATGCCCATGCAGATCATGTGGGTCTCCTATGCGACCGCCCAAGTCTGGTAGATAGTGGTGTAAAGTTTTAGGACTTAGAATCCTGTTTGTGGTTACCCAACTTAAAGGCATGGGGACAGGACTGCGGGCCATAGTGGATAGTAACTATGGCCTCTGACAATCTGTACATTTTAATTTTAACTCAAAGATTTTTGGATTCCCTATCCTCTCCAGACGTCCACTGTGCAGAGCTGTTACTGCTCCTAGTTAAAAAGTTATGAAAAAATCTTTGTTTTAGTCACCCATAAGTGAGTCTCTCTAAGCAACGTTTCAGTGTGACCTCCACCCGTTATCAAGCTTGATAAAGGGTGCGAAGGTCCACCCGAAACGTTTTGATTGAGAGATCTCCATATGGCGTTATAAAACAGAGAGATTGTTTCAAAACAACTTTGCGAGCGTCCAGGTGCTTGTGCATACTTTTTAATTTTAATCCATGTCATTTCACTGTACAGATGGAGAAATCTCAAGAAAATATAAACAGAATGTAGTTCCCACGGCAATCTAATTTCAGATAGTAAGCAATTTACATCTTTATTGATAATTTAATGGGGTGGTATTTTGTGGAAGCATGGTATGGCCTTATAACCTTCTGATTGTCGGCCATAAATTTGGACGTTTTTTAACTGGAATGTCCACCACTCTCCATAAAAATCTATGTATTGCTAGGATTGACCCCCCAAAAGGCGGAGATCGTGTTATAGTAGAAAATGTTTTTAAAGGGCCATGTCCAACCTTTTTACAAACTTTTTCACCTGCAGGGGATACTGCTCACACAACCCCACAACTTCAAAGATCGCCTTCCCTTCCCTTTTTACTTACCAACCTCACAGATCCTGCCCCGTGATCTGGTCCAGCTCCTCTGCTCACCGGACACTGCAAGCGGGGGGGCTGGACCGGCTTTAATGAAAACGGCGCTGGACTCACGAGGAGGTGTTGTAAGTAAAGAGGCGAAGCGATTCTGAAGTTATGAATAGAGCGGTTGGTTGGGGGGGGGGTGGAGGGTAAGCCCTGCATGGTGGCAAAGATTTTTAAAGCTATCTAGCCTGCCAGCCACAGAGGAAATGGGAGGGGGGAGGGAGGAGGGAGAGAGGGGGCGAAATAAAGGGATTCTACTGAGCATGCCTCATACCTTGATGTGAGCCAAGATACAGGCACAGGATGAGGCACTGAATGACAGCCTCCTACCAGCAGATTCCGCCACTTGAAGGCAGAGAGACCATACAGGAAAACCACAAGGAGCAGGGATTGGAGGTAAGGATTTATTTTTATTGTAAAGTGGGGCCAGAGTGGGAAACCATTTTAGTTGGGGGGTGCGACATGCCTTTAAATCGGCTCACAGACAGAGTTAGTATACTTACATGACTTCTCCTCGATCCTCCGCCCACAGCTCTGCACTTTCCCAGGTAAGGCAGTCCAGGGTCAGCCAATCACTGACTGCCATTACCTGGAGGCAGTCTCCACGACGGATGGCTCAAGAACAGAAAAAAGAAAACAGAGACGGCCATAGTGGAGGACTGAGTGAGAGGGACCGGAAGAGTGCGGGGGATAGAGGAGCCTTGTTAGCATAATAACTCTGGTTGGAGCCCATTTAAACATTTCTTATAAAAACGATCTCCTGTGCTTTTGGGGGGTGGTAATTTATATATACAGATGTTCTAGAGAGGGGTGGACAGTCCTTTAAGCCATAAACCTTTTTAAATCTAAACAAATTGGGCTTGGAAACCTCAATTTTTGCATCCTTTGGCTTCAACAAAACATCCGGCATTCCCTGGCTGAAAAACGACAGAAATACGTTTTGCTTTTTTACGGATTTAGAATTTCTGTCTTGTGGATTTGCCCCCATATGGACCAGTAAAATGAGGGAATGGATAAATTGAAGAGACCCTTTCCTAACGTAACTTCATTTTTTTTTGTTTTATATTGGCAAAATAAAAACATTCTTTGACACTTTGTTTCTAAGTTACAATTGTTTTGTTTTTTCTGTTTACTTCTAGAATTTATTTGGTTTGATTATCACACGTATTATTCTCACAGTGTATTATATTATAGTATTATTATCACCAGTATTATTATGTATATGGTTGATTATCACACCAGTATTAGATATTGGAGAGTTTCGGTAGAAAGAGGTAATGAAATGTCTAATTCCTGTAGCCCCATCATTTAGCTGCTTTATGGAGTCGCTGTTCTGGAAGCAGACAGATCAACCCATTCAACGATAATAAAAACATACCAACAATAATATTCCATATTAGCAGAACTAAGTCCAGGTACACAGGCCGATATTTCAGCTGACCGGCGATTTTGGTATTTCAGCCACCCAAACGCCATGATGCTTGAATGTTGTGCGCGATGTTATGGAAGCAAGCACAATTTTTTCGCAGTTGCTCGCACAAGGTCGATAATGGCGCGGCCCGGCCTAAAATAGCTGCCCAGAGATGTGCCACCTGACTAAAAGTATATTAATAAAAAAACAAAACTGGTGTTGTGGGTTTTTTGTTTGCACTCTGATGCTGTGAATGACTATAATATCAAAATTTAAGAAGTCAAGGTCTGAGTGCCAATCATTTTTCTGGTGTGATGGTGGATTTGTTTTGTTGATCGATGTTCAGTGCATAATAGACAGGTTATCGTTGGTAGTCCTGGGCAGGTGGTGACTCAAGACAGGGACTATTATCAGAAAAATAAAAAACTTTCTTGAAAATTCTAGATCAATAGAACTAACACACATACTATTAAAATGCATTGTTTTAGCCTTTACCTTACATTTTTGTGATGTTCCTGCTTTTATTCCCGGTATTGTTGAAAAGTGGCTGGCCCCATATCTGTGGTCACCTAATTATCCACTTCAAGAGAGTTAGATCTTCCATTGTCCACACACACTTTGATACCATAGTTAAAATATGTACTCATCAATGTAAATCTCTTCCCTAAAAAAATGTTATTTTTAACATTACTAAAAAAGCTAAGTAATCTATCAAGCCAAAACGAGCCAAAGATATTATTTAAATATTCCAACATGGCCGTCTGACGAGACAAATCACCTATGGAAGCTGGAATTGCGATCTATATAGCAGAAAAGTTGATTCCTGTAGCAAAGCTACTGCTGTGTAGAACGAAATGCGGTTGGTCCAATTCTGTCACTGTTGTAAGTTCACAGTTCAGATATCACTAAGAGTCTGCCAGTGTCTTTTAAAGTCACTGGCTGCGTAAGTGTATATTGCCATTCATTTGTTTTATGTTCATACAGTCTTGAAAGACTTACTAAAGTGTGATCAGCCTGAGATATGACCCGAGGAATAATCAGGGAACACAGGCCTGTTGAAACAGCCACTTTTCAACAAAACTGGCCAATAATAGGAACACACCCAAAGTTAAGGTATAAACAGCATTTTAATATAGGTGTGTTTATTTATTAATGAAAGCATATAGTTCAAGCTAAGAGAAAGGTGAGATATAAGTTGCAAACACAAAAATAGTATTTATTTTATTATCCATATGTAGATTAGAGGCCCCTACCTAGGGTCCTCCCCAGACGCCCACATCCCACCTACAGATTTAAATAAACCAGACGGATAGGCCCTCAAACCACAGTATCAACATATATATCCACATCTGTCAGTATAGACTTGAGTCAACAGTGTGTCCCCAGTCAGTCAAAACCATAAGAGTCGTGACACAGAACGTCGGGATTCCCACAGGTCACAGCATGTCATCAGGGGGAGGACACAATTCTTATTTATTAATCTGATTTGAAAAAGTAATATGATCCCTGTGCTGAGTCACTTTGCACAACCTACCAAAGGACAAAAACGAAAGCCTCGTACCACAGTGGATTAATTTTCAGACGATTGCAAACGACGAAGTTAACGACATTATAGTTAATCCTATAATTGAAATCTTGGTAAGCGACACATCACGATAGTCACTCGCTAGTATAGAGTAGACGTTCGTACGTAACGTTCGTATCTTCGCGCAATTACGAAAGCAGCGAATGCGCATTTTATATATTTTATTGAGAATGATAACGATAATCTCACTACCCATGTAACAATACGATCATCGCAGAACAAAATGCCCAGTGATCGTCGGGGAAAAGCGGACAATAAAGCGAAGTCGTGGTCTTTGACGATCATTGATGCTATATTATCGTACGAATATCGTGCCCTTGCTATTCGTCGGCCTGCATCATACGACAATTACCAACGTGTGAATGAAGTTTATTACCTCAAAAAGTGGAGTGAAGTTCTGCTACGACAGACAAAGGAACTAACCACTGGCTCGGAGGACATAAGACATAGTGCATAAGATGATCGACACAATGAGTGGTCCAACTGATGTATGTCCGGCATGAAACATTGTGCGGAATGTGGAACAATTGTCTAAAGAAAGGATATTGTTCTGAGTAGAATACATAGAACATAGAATAATGGGTTTTTATTGATCCACCCAAAAATAAGATGTCAATATGAATTCCAAAGTCATGTTGTCCAACCGGTTATATATAAAGTATATGTTTTTGGATTTCATGCACTTTAATTACTCACTTATTTTAGACATACAGACACATGATGCTTCAGATCCAATCATATCTCTGAACAGGATGGGTACAAGTGAAGGACAATGGCATCATCTCAGATGGTAATGATGCAGTGAGACTATTTTAGATTCCACAGGTATCGTGCCCATAATTGCCATAATGGAAAAGTATCACTAAAGTCCAAAACAAAAAAAATGTTACTGCATTTAACGTTTCTGGGAGGTGGAGAGCGTGCTACTGCCTTAAAGGTGGGAGGCTATTCTCTTGATTGTTACTTGGGCAGCTTTTACTAATAATCTTGAATTGTCTTCATCTAATATTGGAGCCCGCGTCAGGATACAGATGAAATTGGCAGGAACGCACCACTATCTTTATTGTTGCCCACAAACCCTTGGCTTTCAGCAATATTGTGAGTGTTTGAATGAAAAAAGGCTCCCAATGTGATTGTTTCGTTTAGATAAACTTTTGGATTAGCGTTTAAGATACAATTAAAAATAAAATAGAAAGAAAATAAATATGGCCAATTACTTTGCTTACAATATAATTCAGGATGGGCACCACATGAGCAGATATTCGATTGGTAATTTTGTGTTTGCCTTACGACTAATGTCTGTCGTCCTTTGCTCAATTTGGTCACACAGTAAAGTGGGCACACACCTGAAAGATGAGCGACCGGATCTGCCAAGATTCCTGTGAATTTCAAAGATCGAGGCTACACCAGTCCCAGGGCTCCCCCTATTACAACATCATCTACACAGCATTTAGGCTACCACGGCCGAGGGGAACTTTTCCCTCTTTTCCGAACGAGGCGTTCAGCCGACCCGATTGCTTCGGCGGCGTTCGCTCGTTTGGAAAGCAAGTTACACACAGTCCCCTATAAAGCCCTGATACCGTCGGATCGGACAATATCGGGGCTTTATCCAGTACGTGTACCCCAGCTTAGTCACAAACACCAATTGCATTCTCCTGGGCCATACTATCAATCACAGGTAATTGGCCAGTTAAAGATCTCAACCGTGTGTACCAGCCATAAAGCGTTGTTTGGACCAATATATTTTCCATAAGTACCAGAGGTCACAGAGTGTCTGTCAATTTATTCAGATTCCACAAAAGGAAAGCGTCTCCAAATGCGTCAAAGCGCCGGTACAAATCAGAAGGAATTAAAAAGAAGGCAAATTCACACCAGAGGAGTTTGGATTGTGGTGGAACGAGCTTGCTCCCAAACCGCTCTCCTTACCATTCATCAAGATCTGCCAAAATCGCCAATTAAGCACCAAAGTGGCCGACATTCTTACCAAACGGGTAAACGCCCATCCAATGCCTTACGAACAGTAGAGACGACATCAGACAAAGATGGGCACGATCTAAGAAGACGGCTAGGGAAGAAGCTCTTAAGATTCGCCCGAAGAAGACAGGAAACAGCTGGGGTGTCACCAAAGAAGAAAACCCGTCTCCTCCTCATAGAGAAATGCGCTGAGACGCATGACACCACAAGATAGCGTCTTTTTTAACGGTAGTTAAGATATACGATTGGATACGAAGGATCAGCTAGGTGACCGTCAATCCAGCGGAGAGTCACCAAATAGGTAAAACCCCACAAAGGAAGAGCCCTACAGACACACGACGCAAGAGTCAGATTGCCGGTGGCTTCAAGTCACGAGAGAAGCATTCGGAGGCAGCACGTCTGTAAGTCTCTTATCTTCATTCTTTTTTTTAATCATCTCATTCAACCAAATTTCCCTGGGTTGTTTGCTTTACAAATGCTTAGGTTTTACTCAGAGATTAATTTAAAAATGACATTCCTCCTTCTGTGTCCACTGGCGGGGACCAGGCCAAGACGTTGTGGTAATGTGTGGACCCGCATCATGCGATTGACGCTGGTCGCCACAGGATTGGGCACTTACGTTGGGCATACTTAAAGCAAATTGCTGCCTCCTACTCCTCTGCACTTAGCCCCCTCTCGATCGGCTCTCGGTCAGACAAACATCTGACATACCCGAGTACAGAGGTGGAACTTTTCTAAATGATCTTCTCCTTCGTGGGATAATACATGTTTCTTCAGCTGCATTCCCCCATATAGGCAAAACGGCCTAGGTGGAGAGGGACCTAAGTTTCTCTCCACTGGAGGGGGGACACACAAATATGCCTCTTAAGGTAACATTGATGCTAGATCAGATTCTCCCTCCTCAAAAATCCTTGCAGGCAACCGGGTCTAACTCTTTGATTCCCTGCAGTTACCGCAGGCAATGGGCTTTTTACTGGCATTTCTGATCGATCGTTTTGAAAAAGCATTCATTTAACAGAAAGGTCATGTCTCGCTATATCGTTCGTTTCCTCTCTACCACTTAACCGCGTAAGCAACACAGATTGTTGCCACTCACTCAGGACCAGCAGGACACTGCCTCTGCTTACACTTGATTGGGAAGCCAAGCAGACACACTAAAACCAGCCAAGGTAATTACCTTAAGGTATTTACTTAGAGGAGTGAGAAAGTTAAGGAGATTATATGTGCTAAAGTGGTTTATTATTTTCTTTACGATCTACCAATAATGTAACAAAATTAAGAGAAGGACGCTCGATGAAAAAGTCTGAGCTTGCTTTGACCAGAAACATTATACCTGCTATGTATGCCAGTCTAAGTTACCTGCCGAGTAAACAGACACTGTTGGACCATTGTTCTGCCGCAAAACCTCCGCTGACCACAACTGTTTCTGGAAACCAGGTGGTAGTTTCTGCCTCAAGTCAGGAGCTCTCTACATGGTGGATGTCCCCAAAATTATCCAATATAGGACGCCCTCTGCAGGTTCCTCAAGATACCGGAACAGGTCTTTGACACGCAGCGTGGTGTGCGGTTGACGCTAAGCAGGCAGGTCACTCTGGTCCCCAGGAGGAGTCGCGACTCGCCATCAACAGCCTGAATCAAGCAAAATTTTAGCTCCTCCTAAGTTTGGACCCCATTTACTGACAGGTTCTCCTCAACCATAGGAGAAGATGGCATACAAGCATGGAGCAGAGGCTTCATACAGTATCACTGCCTTGTCGAAACACGGTTTCCTGTTCCTACGGCGGTTTTCAGACAATTCTAAAATGGGGCATTCCCACGTCTCTGATCTATTGCTATGCTGTCTTTAGTAAGCCGGATCTATACCATAGGACTCAGGGACAAAGGCTCTGTCATCCAGATATGTTTCCATCCACTAAGTGCAGCATGCATCCGAATATCCAAGGTACCATTTTCTGGCCCAAGTCACAGATCCGCAAGCCCCCTAGGTGATGCGCTGGTGGTTCCATGAAACTTTCACTTATCTATGCCTTCCAACCAATTCCCATGCTTATCATCGAATTGTAAAGCATTTTCCTTAGCTCAACTCAACCGCTATAGATTCCTCAGGTCGGTTTAAAACAAAAGGTTTAAAAACACTGCGTCTGTGCTGTTCCATAAAGATTTAGCTCTGATAAGGACATTCAAAACTTTTTTCAGGGGAGTGTAGTCCATCTGTAAAAGTGCCAACTGTTCATCTTTGGATCTCGGTCCCTGTCCTTAGAAGCTATAGGTGTAGACACAATTCCGCACCCATGTGCACCTGTCTCTCATAACATCCTCTCCTAGAAAGACCGCCGTCACTGATGTGATCTCTCAGTGAGTCGGCTTTGCTGATTTGGAGCCTTTCAATAGACCCTTCTTTCTTGGCTTTTTCTTGCCCCGGTAGTCTCCCTATTTCCACACTAACTCAAAAAAACATTGTGGCTTTCTGTCTCTCTGCCCTAAACACATTTTCTTCACCATTCTTCTACCTGCCTTATTCTCCTCTCCAGTGGTCCTCATAGTGGGGCTCGAGCCAGTTGCCGCAACCTTGAGCTGGATGAATGGCCCACTCTGCTTCCACAGCATTCTATGGTCCCCTGCCCATTCCACGCGTGCGTGGGGGTCTCCCTGGGCCGCACTTATCATGGGCAATCGGTAAACCGCTTTGCCGTGCAGCTACGTGGTCCTTGGGGTCCAAGCTCATTACATTTTACAGGACTGCAGGTTTTTTCTCCGGATAAGAGCAGCCTTGGCCAAATGGTCCTCTGGCAAGCTGTTACTTAAAATTCAATGTCCTTCCCCAGATTAGGGGTCTTTGGACGTACTAATGTCTTGCCTTGGTCCCCAGCAATTGGCCGTAGAGACAAGGGGATTTTAGTTTAACATCACATAAAAACCTTTTCTTTAGGCCAGTTGGGTGGACAACAGGCCAGTTGGCCCCAGACATCGCTAATCATATTTTTCTGACTATTGTGATAGTTGGTTGTTGGCTCTATTGTTGCCAACATTTCTGTTATGTTTATATTGTTATTTTGTTAGGCCCTATGTTATATTTTGTGTAATTGGGCCACTCCTTTCTTGTTTTCCTCTCAACCTCCTCATGGTTAGCTGAGTGGGGAAGGGCTAAGTGCAGGGGAGTAGGAGGATCAATTTGCTTTAATGCAAACTAATGTCCACCTCCAGGACAGGCACTTTACCAAACGTCTTGCCTGGGTCCCCACTAAATTCCCCCTTTTCAGCGAAAATAATCACTGTATGTAGAAATAAGAAAAATACCTCTTTGTTTCAGTTTTAATTGCTTATTATGATATGTCCTGTCGGTTATTATGGCTGTTGTAGCTGTGTTGTTAATGGCAGATGCTGTGTTAGAGGTCATAGAATTTTGGTTGCTTGATCCATCAGTGATAAAAGATACCTGGATGGCCCTTGGGAGAGATTTGTGACAATACTGATATTTAGCAGGGGGCACCTCCTGAGCATTTTTTGCTCACATTGCCTCATTAGAGAGGACACCACCTAACGCTATCAGTTGTGGTTTACTGGATGCCTGATCAATTAAGAGTTATTAACTAAACTAAATTGTTTTAAAAAGGAAGATGAAAAGTTTGATCAGTCTTCAATTTTTATGATATTTATTGATTTGCCTAAAAATGTTCTCAGTTAACTTCCGAACAATTTTCTCTGAATGAAAACAATAACCCATGGAGGCAGGTTAGCAAAAGATCTCTATAGTGTCATTTTCCATCATACTGTTCAGTTTGAAGCACATCTTCATGGGAAAATTTAACTGACTAAACAATTTATTAGGTCATAGCTCTTACCTGAGGGACGTCTTCAATGACAAATCCCAAGTCATCAGACAGCATTCCACCTGTCCATCATTCAACCTTAAAGTAAACACACTACAAATCTGAACACTGTAAGTATCTTGTGGTCTGTAATGCAATGGAAATCTCGCATATACAAATCTTACATCTGAAATTGAAATTTGAAATTAAAAACAAATAAATGATTTTGTAAAAACTAAGGCCAAACTGGTATTGGTAACTCCGTCCCACAACTCAATCTGGATTCTATCCAATGGGAAAGAAGCGCTTCTCTGCACAATGCGTCTCCCCATTGGTCAGGCCCTGGGCCACAAGGGCGGTGGGTGAGCACACCTGCACACTTCCTTTAAAGAGCAAGAGTGCCAATGAGCTGCTTAGGTATGTGCATGGAATTGGGGAGTAAAAGTAGCTTCAGGGTTAGTGGTTGGAAAAGATTTTACAAGATTGTTTGGCTAGGATTTCTGTCTGCAGTTCTGGGCCAATACCTTAGCTTCTTGTTTAATCAGATGGAATGTAGAATTGTACCGTTATCAGCCTCGCTGTACACAGGTTGGTGTCCTTTATTTCACCTCTAGGTAAAGTCTGAGGGTTTGAATGGGAACATTTGTGAGGTGAGAGAAAGGGATCCGAGAAGAGCGTAATTACGCAGAGGCAAGCCCCACAGCGGGGTAAGGAATGAAGAATGCTGATGCTCTGTTTCCTGGACAGGTTTTAAAAGCTAATCTCACTAATGGAGAGATACCTATGGTCTCTGGTTACCCTGGATGTAAGGAGGGAGGGGGCAGATGAATTCAGTGTATTACTCCACCTGCCCACCCTTCTGATTCACATGAAAAATGGACCTTTTTGTGGTATTTTATTAATTGTATATTGAATAAAAGTTGCACATTTAGGTTTGACGTTACCCATTGCCTTCGCCCTGACCAGATTTGTCCCCATGACCTTGTTATAGTAAGCCATGTTCCAGCTTTCTGGCTCACCTAGTATCCCTCCTTTAGGGGCATCTGCTGCACAGCTGGTTCCAGTACTGAGTCGTGGGAAGCAAAGGTTCACAAGAGGAAAAGCAGGTTTTAATCCAGAAAGAACTTGCAATTGTGGTGAAGAACTGTCCATCCATAACAGCTGGTGTTCGGGCCCAGCACAACCTGGCCGACGTAAGCGGCAAGGCTCACAAATGGGCTGAGATCCTACGGACAGGTAAACGCTGTAAGCATCACTCACCGCACGATTGGGACATAAAAAGATGGAGTGGCATAAAACTACGGAGGACAACCAAGAAGAAGCTCCTCAGATAAGAAGAGAATTACAAGAAAGGGAAGCGAGGAGGAGGAAACCACATTTACAAAGTTTGAAGAGATTGAAGAGATGGCTGCTCGGACGATGGACCCACAGATGATCTACGGAGGACAGAAGGGTTAAAAATGCCATGGAAAAGTGAGGAGGAAGTGCACATCCGGTAGAGCCAATGGTTTGCAGGGGGAAGCTTGTGAGATAACCCAGTGTAGTATCTTTGTGAAGATGATGACCAATGAGGCAGATGCCCAAAAACAACTGAGATTATTATTGAGGAGATTGGTGCCTCTGCAACACACAATAGTAAGTCAACCTACTTAGAAAATATAACACGTGTTTTTAATCTGCTTTTATACGCATTGGGGTTAAGTTAGACGCACATTAGGGTATATGCCTAGAAAAGTTACCAAATTTGGTCCAAATTAGTAATACGTTGACGGTGTACTTTGGTGGGAATGGAAGACAGGAAATGATCAACGGTAGATGTCGATTTGAGGATTTCTTACAGGATATATTAATAAAGTGCAGACACTTGTTGATATACCCATATAAAATCTATTAACTGAACTCGATTAGTCTGAAGAGTTCATATACCACCCCTAGCCCTTAGACTCAAAAAAAAAGTATTCGTAATATACAGCAGTTAAAAATGCTAACTTAGATTTACGTTGTTGGAATTAGCCCTTTTCTAAATTCTCGCACCACAGACTGTTCCCAATTTTAGACCTTCAAATACCCCCTTCGCAAGCTACGTAAAAAAATTGTGCAAATGGGAAAATTCATAGTTAAAGTTGGACTAAAAGCCCCAGAAAACCAAACTGAATCTGTAGCAAAAGAACATTGACATAACTAGTATCGTGTCTCATTCTAACAGGGGTTTGTGTACAAGATTCTGGTATCCATAGATTTCTCAAGGACCATTTGTGTTCTTCACATATGCCAGTATAAGTTTCAGCAGGAACTTCACACCTAATAGTGGTCTTAGCCAATCTATTACTATCTAAATTAGACAAGGCAACATGTGAGTGAGGTGAGGAGGTGTGGCAGACCACCCAAGTGCACATAGAAGCGTATCTAGTTCTTCGGGGGGTTAGATATTTTAATGCAATAAACTAGAGTGTACTTTACAGTTTTGGGGGTGTGGGGGGGATGTTTTCCGGGATAAAGCTGTATGATGTGGGTGTTTAGTTCTCTTTATATAATAAGTTAACTTGCCGCTTTGGTAATGGCCACCAAACTCGTTTATTTCAGTCCGTTTAGGTAACAAACTGGCTGGTTTGTTTATGCATTGTGGCTGCAAAAAAAAAAAAAACGCAGAATTTGTCAAGTGTCATCTCTTTTTAATGTGAGCAATAAAGTTAATTGGTTTCTTTTAGGTCTCGAATTGGGTGCTGAAGACCCAGAGATGACCACCTTTGTCATAGTGCACCAGATGCACCAATAGGCTTCCAGGACATTCACCTCTACCAATCAGATAGGGGAATCCAGCGCTATAGTAGAAATTGCAATGCAGCCAGATTTACTGGCGCATCATGTTTTAGGACAGCTGGTTGGAAAGCATCAGAGAACCAATGACCTCCTACGTAGCCAGGCGTAGCAATGAACTATTAATGGAAAGAGACTGGTGTTTGTCTGGAAAGTGCTGTAAAACCATGGTTCAGACTAATCATGCATTAACTCAGGCACAAGCACGACCACACAGGAGCTCGGAACATGACGCAGGCAGTGTGCCAGCTGTTAGAGCAGATGGCTGCTTCAAGACCAGCAAACTTTCTTCCCCAACCACACCAAGACTTGAACTCTAGATCAGCCGATTCTTCTTACCACCTCCTATGAAGCCACCTTTCCAATTAGACGCGGGTTGTAAGAAAAGAGTGCCATCTAGTAAGACTTTAGAAAAAAGAATTGGCGTTTGAGCAAACATTCATGACCACATTGAAAAAATTTTAAAGAGACAGACGCTTGTATCTTCTGTTCCACGCATTTCTTTGCTAAAGGTTTTGTTATTACTTCCTGTTATTTGAATCATTTCTGCTGCTAAAAGGAAGCATGAAAACAAATATAATAAAGTTAAACTGTAGGGATGGTATTAAGATGGTGGCTAATTCAGTTGGTGAAAAAGAATTTGGCCTTAAGGAGCCAATCGAATAACTTTGGCAGTCCGTTCCTAAAGAAAAGTTTGTTGTAATTTCACTTTTTTCTACTGCCTCCTAGGGATTTGTCCAGCTCTGGGGAATGTTGTGCTATCTAGAAACCATCGTACTCTTACAATTCATTCCACTGCCTGCATTAAGAAGTGTTGGAACTGGCCCACAAGGTTACAGGGAATCCCCCAGTAGGCCCATAGCCCATTAACCCAAGAAAACTGATAAATACTGCTTTAAATACAGAAGCCAAATGGACATATAAAACAGATACAATTGTAATAGATCTAGGAGCGTAGGAGTAAGATACGTGTAAATGAATGATAGAGATATGAAAGAATAGGGAGGGCCCCTGGTCACAGATTTTCCTGGTTGGCCCAACATACCAGTCGACGACAATGAGCGTTAAAGTAAAACCATGCTAGCCATGACTCTGGTGGCAGTGTAGACGATAGATAGAGGTGATGGATTGCACGCTGATCATATTGCCATTTTTCTAGCAGGTGAGTAGAAATCTGATTAATCCCCACTGCATTCAAGGGGGGAATTATGTTTGGTTTGGGTTTTGTTAACCAATATCTGCTTGACATTTGCTTATTTCATCTGATGATTTTGCCCATAGTTAGAGAATGGCCCTGTGTTGGACTTGAGCACGTGGCTCCTGTGATGCTAAAAAAGCACATTACAATTTGGTCAATGTTTATTACCTCAAACCCATACATTTGGGTTCCTGACAAAATTGCTGCTTCTACACAGAAGGAAAGTGCCATTAGAGACTGAAGAAAATGTATCATTGACCCTTTAAGCAATTTAAAGGAACAAACTTTATTGTCTGAGCTCCGTCTACCCCTCAGTTGGCATTTACCAGACAACGGATCTATCTTTATTTCTATTATCAACAAAATAGAATGTTGTAAAGTGCTGATTTTTAATATGGGGTTGAGGCGTACAACACTTACAGGTGTGGGGGTGATCTGACGATAAGTGTGGATCGGTGATTATCCCCCTTTTCCCCCCTTAAGACTGAAAAGTAAAAGGGGTTTGACCTTTGTGCTCATAGAGTTTGTTTCTGTAGCAGGATAATCAGCAACCCTAACTTTTTTGTTCAAAAAAATCGAATTGCATGCGATTCGTTGCGGGTGCCGCATGCGCTTTTTCATTAGGATAGGGAAAACGCATGCAGTTGCGATTTAAATTAAAAATGCGCACAACACACCCGAAAACACGTGTTTTCAATGATCTGAAAAAAACGCAAACGCACAAAAAACGAGCAGGGTGTGGCCTAGCCCTTAATGTGAAGCACATACCGCAGTTAAAGGGCAACATGATCTCCATACAGATGAAGGGTTAACATAAAAACGCCTGCGTTGTTTCCTGGATCATATCTCTGGCTGCAACTTGGCCACTTATCCTGTCCAACATGGATTGTGCACCATATGTAATGTGATCATTTTTTTAATCGATGGAAAACTCACATGCCTACGTGTGTCTACATCTCCCCTCAGTCAGGCAGGGTAAAGGGGAAGCTCGTGTAAATACATATACTTCTTTTAGTTGACCTTACCCTGCCCATTCAGCATTTTGTCTTCTTTATGAAATAAATGCTTCTGAAATACTGACTTCTGTTTGCAGGACCCCTAGTAGAGACGTTTATGGTCTTGCCCAGACCAGTCGCTGGGTTGGTTCAGTTGCTCAGTAGAGATCTGAGCATGTTTTGACCCATCCAACAGCCAATCAGTACCGCCACATAGAAATAACTGTAGGAACATTCCAAGGAAGTGAGTGCTTCTGGGAAGAAGAAAGACCGTTACAGAACCTGATATGTCAGCTCACAATTGTCAACAGCAGGGAATAGCAAGGGGTATAATTCAACTGATTTTTCAAAATGGAAGAGATAGTAGAAAAACTACATATGTATATCAAACAAAATAATTTTAAAAATAAAGATATGTTCCACTGAACTTCTCCTTATATAAAGTATAAACATAGTAGGATGCACTATCAGGTATATGGGTAAATTTCATCTTTATTTCAAAACAACATATAACATTGTAGATGCCGATGTTATTAAATCACTAAACACGTGCCAACCTTCCCAGTAGAGTTGAACCTGGTTAATGCGGCGAGGTGGGCCAGCTCCTTATTAAAGCCCAATAGATTAAGAGTGATGGCAGTGGTATCCTGGTACTGTTGGCAATATAGGGTATGACAGATGGTGGTGGACACAGTGGTCAGATCTTGTAGACGATGTTGTGTTGGTCTGTTAGGACTCCTGGTTTCGTCATGTGGGTTGTTGTAATGCAGAGATGGCCTTGTTTGTTGTCTAATAGAAAATCTATAGCAACACTGTGTCTGTATTTGGTGTATTGTTTGTAGGAGGTGGTAATAGTGTTGAAAAAGAAATCTCAAAGCTTTTCAGGGCAATTGTTGCTCGTTCCTATATAACAGCTCCCAATAGGGAGATGAAATCAATAGGTAATAATCTCCATTGTCTAAAGCTCAACTTACGTCAATTTTTTTTTTTGAATGACATATTTATAAAGCTTTTGCTGTCCACCAGAAAAATTAGAACCACATCGCAGCAGTTGATTTTCTTCGATATTCTAGCAAGTGAATGTGATACTTGGACAATGGGCCATGAATAAAAAAATACGACCTATCAAGGTCAAGGGACTCGGAAATCCATATGAATTGAATATAAAAAGAATTTCAGTAGTTAGATTGAAAGATCAGATGGACCAATCAATGAACAGAAAAACTTTTGCCTGTTGTATGGCTACCTTAAAGGGACACTAAACCTATTGTTTTATTTTTTAAGTATATACACAGTAATGTATAGTCCTGGCAGGAACAATAATAGGTGCACTCTAGGAAGGCTGTGCTACAAACTGGTCATATGTATGTAAGTAGTATATATGGGAGAAAAAGACTCACACTAACTCAAACTACACAACGGTTCGGAGAGACTGAGCCCTTCAGGTGCATTAAGTACATGAAATCTGTAGCGATCATTACAGGAGGTAAAGACTGCGATTATCCGACCTCCCTGTGAATAAGGGAACGCCTGGGTAACCGCGATACTTACTACGCTTCTCGCCAGTGACAAGTGGTGAATATAGATACAGATTTCATGTGCTTAATAAAATCGGTTTAATGTCCCTTAAGGAAACAATATCAAAAAAAACATCACCCCCATTACCTGTCCACTCCAGCAGCTGAAAATCACTTACCTTAAAAGAACACCGTGCATGCCCTCCCTTAGATATCTACAGCAAAGATGAGTGCTAAAAGCCCGCCTCCTAGAGGGGCCCAGGGCCATGATTAACATAACACTTGTCATTGGCGGTGGGAATGTCTGTTACAACCATCTCTCCTCCTGATATTCAAACAAACTTGAAATGTCCTGTTGCTAGGGTACAGCCAGCATAATCAAGCTGATCAATGGTGTGTTTGTTTGTCGCTGTAGTTTTGAAGGGCAGACAGAATTTTTACGCCCCCTTCACAGCATGATATTGAAGGTATGAAAGGCAGAGAGAGTCTCGAAATAGGGGGAAAAAGTATGGGAGGCTGAATTACCTTTACTCTTTTTTTAAAAAATGCATTGAGGCAATCAGTTTACTTTAAGGCAGAGGCCAACACAATAGTGTGTCCTACTGTACCAGAAAGGCATGTTGCAGTGCTGCGATTGCCCAAAAAATGCGGATCGCAGCTCACTAGTGTGGCTCGTAACAATTGCCCATCACTAGAGTGCACTTTTACACGCAATCGGGCTAGCCCTAAAGCAAACATATTAAAAATGACAGAACTGGAAAGTGGGGATCCTCTCTTTTCTTTTAGGAATAGCCACTTTTTGATGATGACATTTTTCATAACCAGTCACAATTTAACATCCATTTAAGATGAGCCTGCAGAACATTTGGATTTACCGTTTTAAAAGTTAATGACAATGACGAACTGTGATCAGATCCCCAGTGATATCTTACAATATACACAGACAAATGCCGTTTTAGTATACTAAATGTGAAGAAACTGATGGATTAATCTGTCTAGCCACTCAGGACTTAGGAAGAGTCTCCCTTATAGTGGTCTAGTGAACCTAAGATGCTGGGTCAGCCTAATGAATGGATTTACGTGATACAACTAACTTTGATCGGTTGTAAAATTACTTTTGAATAATGTATAAATATTTTAAAATAAAATACATATGTACATTTATACCCAAAGAGAATTATACTGGATTTCATTCATATAAAAGATTGAGAAAGATCCATCTGGTTGCACATGAATAATAAACATGCAATATAAAAAATACACAACAATGCTCCTTTGTCTTGTACCGTTTTACAATTGTGCTTTCTTTATCTTTTTGAAAATATTTCTAACATTCAACGTAGATGGGAGCATCAGTCATCTGTGGTTAAATTTTAACGGGCGACAGAAGCAGTGTTCCCTCCTAGCTGGGCGCGCACACAAAAATTCTTCTGGAATAAATGCTCGGTATTGGCGCACAAAATAAACTTGTATGTGCACAGAAAATGGATTTCTGCGCACCCAGCCAATTTGAGGTTAGAGCGAACATTGTACACCAAGGTGATATCGAAACCATTGCCTGGTACCACTTTGCTGCTGCAAAGACCGCTGTTACCAGCTGGAGGAAGGGGGCATTAGTCTCCCGAAACGTGTATGATTGGCAGTGTTGTACTCAGAACGTAAGGGAGGCACACTCTCCAGAAAATGAATTATTGATTCTTTATTTCCGAGTAACAACATGCCATCATCACAACGTTTTGGGGAGACTATTTCCCCTTCACACGGAGGAAAGGGGGCATAGTCTCCGAAACGTTGTGTATGTTGGCATGTTGTTATCAGAAGTAACGGGAGGCACACTCTCCAGAAAATTAATTATTGCATTCATTTATTTCTATCTTTGATACTTACCTGGCTGTGGCACAGCATTTTAGCGAGTGACCCTCATTGGTTTCGGCACTGGACGCTGCATTCTTTATTCTTAAAGCCAAAAATAGGCATGGTGGTTTATTTAAAATAAGGAATTTTTATGTAGTTGTTGCCAACACTTCCTAAGCAATAAACAATAAGAACAGGGAATACTATCAGGTGGTAAACGTTTCAGTCTAAAACAATGAGGAAAATTTGTTTCGTCATAAAGAAAAATATCCCCCAATCCATGTACGTCAGTTGTAAAAAAAAAAAACCAGACCCGTGCAAATTCAAACTTACTGCAGGTGTTATGGGACTTGATTGCAGTTGGCATCATACAGTCAACGATTTTATCACGGTGTCAAAATAAAAACACGATGCTATGGTAAGGGGACAGATTCTAAGACGTGTTACCCTTCAAAACAAGGGAGATAACACAAAGTTTTTATCGTTAAAAATGGTGCGAATTTTGCCTGTATATATGTAAATCACACCCCTAAAACTACAAATAGTCAGAAAGTTGGGGCTAACCTGTAATGTAGCAAAATTGTGCTCCTCCCCTTCTCCATATAAATGTTTCTGCCTCTTCTTCAAAGCTCTCTAGCTTTTACATGTCAGAGGGGCACGACTAGGGGAATAGCATTGTCATTGGCGTGATGTTACATCCCATGACTGACAGCTTGCTAAATGGAAGAACCAGTAAAGCCGAAGACATTTTCAGGGTGCAGGAGGTGTTATTTACCCTTATATATATTTATTTGAGCAGTGGATTAATACCTTTAAGGGCGGCTATCAACTATATTGCGTTGATATGCCTACCTAACTATAAAAAACTGGTTGACAGGTTGGAAAAAATAACCACCCGACTCCAAATAACAAAGAACTTTGCTGAATATAACGCCCGGGATCATTCAACTAGCACAATGCGATTAAAAATAGCCCATACTCTATTTTTTTTGATTGAATGAAGGCATTTTTTATACTATAAGCATTCTTTATAAATATCTAGAAACATTAAGCCTGTTACATTAACGGGCGCTAGAAGCAGAGCCCCCCCACACCGTGTCTAATTGTAGAAACGTATCCAGCCTTCTTGTACCATTGAATGAACTTGCCATTACCACATCTGCTGTAGACAGTTTCACTGTTCTTCTTACTGTAAAGAAACTTCCTAACATGAAGATAAAACTTCTTTAATCATGGAAGGATGTCCACGTGTCCTCCTGATATGACCTATTAGTTAGAACAATGCACCAGAGTTTATTATAGAGAGAATTAATTGTTAAATATAATAATAGATTTGTCTGGTGATATAGATCACTTTATACAAACTTTGTTCTCCCCTGTAAAACAGCGTAAAGCGGGGTACGCACTGTCCGTCCTCTCCTACGACTTACCGTGCCCAGCCATAGAAGACAAACACGATCGCCGCGGTTTTGGACAATGTCATCATGCATTTGTCGCAACGAACAGTGCGTCTAAACCACCAGGCAATTATCTCAGCTCGATCGACCGTACACTGAAACTATATGGTCGATCGGGACGAAATATGTCCATGGCGTGTACCCAGCTCAAACTGTCTAATCTGCCTGCATAGTCAGGTTTTACATGGCTGGACTGGTAAATTAAAGACGGTTGTCAAGCAGCCCGGTAAGTCACAGAGTGTAGCAGAAACACATTTTTTATGATATTTGGAATAAATGACCTAGACTGGGACTGAACTTAACACAGTTGATGGTTTTGACAATCACACCCAGTCTTAAATTTATAAAGGATTTGAAAAGCTCTTAACAGCCAAACACAATAAAACAAAAAATATAATTGTATTAGGCCATAAAATATATTAGAATTTATATAAAACTTAACTTAGGAGAGAGAGAGAAAAAAAAATAAAAGTTTTACAATCAAAGTTAAAAAGAAAAAGAAGGTGTCCCAAGCAGTATGAAAGGTAAACAAATCTGTTTAAAAGGGAACTAAAGCACAAATCTTCATTTTGCACCAGCCTCATAGGCTTACAGGCTAATTGCTGAGGACCATGGAAAAAGGAATGGTAAGATTCTAGGACAGGATATCAACCTGTAGTTGCAACTCCCAGCATTCCCTGGCTTGATAGTGCATTTTTACATACATTAATGCTACCTTAAAGCACTTCCTCAATTCTTTAAAATGAACCTGGATCACATCTATAGGAAAAAGATCACAGTTGCCCTTAAAGGTAAAAATGTAAAAAAAAAACAAGAACTTTAGTTTCCTTTTAAACCAAAACGTGGTTAAAATGCACAGAAGACAATAAACATTTAACAACGTCAAACACACATTCAACAGAGAACAACACACTTAAACTGTGTTGTTAAGGCTGGGTACACACGGTCGGTTAACCAAAACTATCGGCTCCCGCGACCGGAGACATTTTTCCCCGTCGGTCATGGACAAATAGCGGCCATGTGTACCCAGCCTTACAATGGTGATTATTAATTGTGCTTTCTGAGCTTCAGAAATGTAAAATCTTTGCTAAAACTATACAAAGAGACATTAGATAGGTAATCAAAACTGCCAGCAATTCTACATGGTGCTCGTCGGTTGCAAGGGCTGATGGTTAAAAAAATGTCATTTTATAATCACATTTTTAATGAAATGTATCTTCTCACATGTTTAAGTACAATAAGTCTACGCCATGTAAAGGGAAACTAAACTAATTAAAATCTTACCAGAAGAACAACCTGAATTCACCTTGCCCCACCACCAATGGAACTGCAGCAGGATAGGCCAGCACCTCGGCTGTCGGGCTAAGTGAAGAATTTAGTTTATAAGACTAAAGCATGCCATACAGATGGACATTTTCCAAACTTCAATCAGGTCAGAAGGATCATTTTCTGCTGACCACTATTCAGCAGGTTTCAAGCTGAATCTTGAAATCAATGGTGCACAGATGGTGCATTTTGATGTTTTCCCAAATGAAATCAATAATATTGGTAACTGTGGTATTTACCAATATCCATGATTTTTTGTTTTCTCCTTCAAGTCACCCGATAAAAACAGTTAAAATTGTCCAGGATTCATTGTTTAAAGTAAATATATATAGATAAATGTATGCAGGCTAGCCTAGTCCTAATAAGATCATTAAGTTTGTGATTAGGGCATTTTTAGAAATATCATAACTTGCCCTTCATTGTGAGTATAGTAGGTCTGCAGGCGGTACGGAGTGCTACGAAGTAGCGAGGGAAAATTCCGTCAGTTGTCTGAACGCGGGAAACAAATTTATGCCATGGACTGCAAAACTCTTAAATGGGTTCCCTCTATACACATTTTTTAATTCTACGATCCCTGGAAGAAACATGGCAGAGGCATCAGTTCTTTCTAAGTTTTGTAAATCCCTTCTTAATTCGTTACTCAACAATCAAATCTACGATCTAGATATTCGATGTGTTTGTTCATCGAGATCCTATGACATCGTGATATTTTCCGATAGTGTATAGCTGCTGTTTCTCCCCCATCGGACCTGTTAGAACATTTTTAAATAAGACAAACAAGCCTTTTTCCCCCATCAAATTTTAAAATATATTTAAAACTAAAAAGCAATATCTATGAAAGAAGGGGAGTCGCTGAATTTAGTGATTCGCTTGTAAAAAAAAAACATCATGAGGAAGGAGGGGTGTAATAATAAAACTACAAATTAAAAAAAAAAAAAAAAACATAAAAAAGTACATTTAAACAAACCACATACTTAACATAAAAGCTACCACCCATAAGTACTCAAAGATATCCATACTCGGAAAAATCTCAAGTAACAGAATACTGTCAGAGACCGGGATTAACTCCAGCTATGTTTCCATGTTTTAACTTCCTGCATAGCTGTGAGTAGATGCAGGAGTTATAAGTCTGGCACAAAACTAGCGCAAAAAGGGTCTATCTGGTTTGAAGAACCCAAATCGATAAAACACATAAAAAGTGAAAAGAAATAGACTGAGAATACGTCCCATCGCTGGTACACAGAGTCCATATTCAGTTTTCATGATATGCAGAAACACTATGATAGGGTCATTAAAACCATTTTACACTCTGTCTGTGTTCCCATGTCTCATACGAAATGTATCCCTTATCTAAGCATTATACATATTTTACCTTCTCACACTAGTATTAAGAGGCTACAAAGGGGTGGGGATTCTTTGGTAACAGGGTACCTAAAATTTGAATAAGCCTGAGAATAGCGCTGTAAGGATCTCTTGACCTATGTTAAATAAGCACCGTATTGTTTAGGAAATGTTTCACCTAATTCAAATTTAATTCAGAGAGAACACCCCCAAAAAGTGGAATGGGAAAACTCTTATAATCGGATATCCTGCCTGATCACTCCTTTCCCTTCTATGCAGCTCTTCTGAAATGCTCTGCAGTCATGTCCATGATGGGCGACATTTCCGTCAATGACTGTGGAATACTCTGCAGTCATGGCTGATAGGCGACTCCCTCAATGACTGGTGGGAATACTCTGCAGTCATGGCCATGATGGGCGACATCTTTGTCAATGACTGTGGGCATACTCCTGGCAGTCATGTCCATGATGGCGACATTCCGTCAATGACTGTGGGAATACTCTTGCAGTCATGGCCATGATGGGCGACATTTTCCGTCTGACTGTGGATATAACTCTGCAGTCATGGCCTGATGGCGACATACTCCGTCATGATGGGGAACTCTGCACATGGCCAGATAGGCGACATCTCCGTCAATGACTGTGGGAATACTCTGCAGTCATGGCCATGTAGGCGACATCTCCGTCAAGACTGTGGGAATACTCTGCAGTCATGGCCATGATAGGCGACATCTCGTCAAAACTGGGGGAATACTCTGCAGTCATGGCCAGTAGGCGACATCTCCTCAAGGACTGTGGGAATACTCTGCAGTCATGGCCATGATAGTGTGAAATCTCAGTCAATGACTGTGGGAATACTCTGCAGTCATGGCCCATGATGGGCACTCCGTCAATGACTGTGGGGAAACGCTGCAAGTCATGGCCATGATAGGCGACATCTCCGTCAATGACTGTGGGAATACTCTGCAGTCATGGCCATGATAGGCGACATCTCCATCAAATGGACTGTGGGAATACTCTGCAGTCCTGGCTGATAGGCGACATCTCTGTCAATGACTGTGGGAACTCTGCAGTCATGGCCATATAGGGACATCTCCGTCAATGACTGTGGGAATCTCTGCAGTCATGTGCCATGATAGGCGACATCTCCATCAGGACTGTGGGAAGAATACTCTGCAGTCATGGCCATGTAGGTGACATCTCGTCAATGAGACTGTGGGAAAACTCTGCAGTCATGGCCATGATGGGCGACGTCTCTGTCAGACTTGTGGGAATACTCGCAGTCATGGCCATAGTAGGCGACATCTCCGCTCAATGACTGTGGGAAGATCTGCCAGTAATGGCATGATAGGCGACATCTCCATCAATGACTGTGGGAATACTCTGCAGTCATGGCCATGATAAGTGACATCCTCCATCAATGACTGTGGGAATACTCTGCAGTCATGGCCATGATAGGTGACATCTCCTCAATGCTGTGGGATATCTGCATCATGGCCATGATGGGCGACGTCCTGCCACAATGACTGTGGAATACTTGCATTATCATGGCCATGATTGGGCGACATCTCCAACACTGGACCTACGAGCACATTATTGGAGCTTTCAATCCGGAACGCTGAAAGTGAGCCTGCGAGAAAGTGTTGACTCACACAGTATGATTCAGAACAGAGAGGATGCAGATCGAATGTCCAGAATGTTGCTGTAGGAGGGGTCTCGTGTAAGTATAACCGCATTGCCCATTTGGGGGGTGTGGACATACATATGCAATTTGATTGGGGGAGGACATTCCATAAAACTGAGGTTTAAACCAGCCCCACTTACATGCGGTTACGTAGTGAAAGCTTGGTTTGGAATTTGTGAAGAAGTTTGATTTACTCTTGGGTCTCATCATATCTTCATCATCATCTTCTACCCACTGGGTTTCAGTGGGGTGACATCTGGGCTGATGACATACCTCCTGCCAAAAGGTAGGAAAAGTCCATATGTTGTTTACATCATATTTGGCTGCATGTAAAGTTATATATTTAGAAGTACGAGAAAGCTTAAAGGGCATCTATACTGAAAAATAGTTTATTTAAATTGACCATAACTGGGACTATAAAAATCTTCCAACCACCACGGATCTATTTTTGTGATCTTGCCCCTATTTCTCTAGGATATCCATCTAAAACTTCTTATATATGCACTGTCAATCAAGTTCCTGTTCTCAAAAACTTACTGTGAGTAGTTTTAGATGTAGCTGGATGGATGACAGAGTTGGACAGTTGGAATGCTGTATGCTGTGTGCAGGTCTGGACCGTGGTTTGTGGGAAAAAAAGTTCAGGTCGGATGGAAGGGGGAGTGGTTAAAAAAAGGAGGGGGAATGCTCTTAAACAAAATGTGTGGGATGAAGCATGAGCAACACACACAAATCAACGTGATGGGTTCAATGTATCAATCCAGATTAAGATGAGGCAAGTATTTTTTCAGTATAGTGTTCCCTTAAGCAGATATTCTTCCTTTGTAAAGCAAAATTTCTTTAAATTGTGCAGACTGGTGTACAAACACTGCCTCCTACAGTTACCCCCAGCATATTGCCATACATGCACACGATCTGATGCCAGTGACACTATAATTGGTCAGTTTTTTTTTATCCTAACGAGAGACATACATTAATAAGAGTTAGTAATGGGGATCGTCTACGTATCTGGAAATATACGGATCAAACAGTCAGAATCAATTTTTGATGAGAAGATACCGGCCTTGGGTTTTGAGCCAAACAAATTTCAGTCAAACCTTTAAACAGTCTTATTACATAAAATTGGGTTCGACCAGTGCCTGAATGCTGGGTATAGGAAGAAGGCAGACTGGGAAAAGCAAACCTGAGGGTTTAGAGAATTTAGAGAAGTCTCGGCTCAAGCACCATTGGACAAAGTATCTCTTGGCTCTCAGGCTCTGTCTCAATTTTGAAGTAAACCCGGATGACCGTTCAGACAAACTGTCTGGCAGCAGTGGGAAACCTATTAAAATAAACGTTAAAGGTAAAGAACCAATTATACTTCCTTTATCCCCGAAACTTCCCTGAGGATCATGTTTGTTGTTCTCAAGATCAAGTAAACATCTCTATAAAGGGAACGGAAACATTCACCCCAGACTGCAAGGTCATCACTGATCTTTTTTATTTTATTGATTTACTGTGGATCAGACTTGCAGTAAGCGGACGTTTTTAATTGGGTTCTTGTTCTTCTTCCATAATCATCTGGAATACTGCAGTGGACAGACCGAGAAACCTAAATGTGACAATATGACATTTAAACCTAATTAGATCGGATCCTTCAACTAACGTGAAAATTATTGTTAGGCTATTTAGGGTAGAGAAAGTAATGATGTCAAAAGTACGTAGTACAACAATGATGGTAGAGTAAATATGATGGAATCACCGATTCAGTTCATATCATCAGGACATTGCATTACTTTGACTTTGATTGGGAAGATTAAATGCCCTATTAGGATGTGTAACATGGTAGATTTAGGTGATTCAACTGCCGCAACACAAAATTGGCTCAACAAGGACCAAAATATCGACAAAATATTTTTGGTGTGCTTGTGACCAAGCTTTTGTCCATTCTTACCAGAAAATCAGATAAATAAAAATTGGATTGATGGGGGATAATGTTCTATGGGTTTCATGGTTTAGGATGCCTTTGAATATTGTCAGCACCACTTTATTTAAAGGAAACAATTAATGTCCATGCGGCCACCCCCTCCATTCATATAACCGGGAATAGCAGTTTAGGTCCTCGCCCTGGGTTTACCGTATATAAGCCTAAGAAAACATTAAAGTTATCTTTGTGTGGCCTCCCATATTCCCTGGGCTCCGGATCACATAGAAGAATAGCGTATTTGCCGTTGTGTCTTATAATGGTCACACTGGGGAATGAAGGAGAAAGCGGGCGAGACGGACACACTTAAGACTTTTAAAGTTCTATCTGCTTATTCAGGCTAGCGGTTTAGATTCTCCACCCGGTACAACTGACCCAGAAGAAAAATGGAGGGGCTGAGTATTAATTCCCTTTACAACATCGGAATAGTCTGTCTGCTGGTGAATGGCTGGTGTGTGTCACCACGTCTGTAGCTATGTAACCATGTGCAATCATCTGAAACAGCTGTTCGGTTCACCTGCTCAGCATTCAATTCACCCATGTGGTACACAGGCCCTTAATTGGGGGCACAGGTCTAAAACCCCCCAGATTGGGTCATTTCCCAGCAGGAGCTCTCAGAACGGATAACCTACACAGCTGTGCAGACTGGGGGAGCAGATGGACTAATTAGTTACGTATACTTATGCAGTCCACTGGTTTTATTCAATAATGTGTTATGTTTTTCTATCACAAAAAAAAACTGACACCTATTTTCCTATTAAAGGATTCCTTTCATTCATGTACACACGGTCCGATATTTTACGGTTATAACCAAATTTTGGTTGATCGGGGCGAAGTACCCTGAACATTTTTGCCCGTGATGGATGTTGTCAAATCAGACAATGTTCAGACAGACCAGAAAATTTTGGCCAATTGTGAGTTATCATGAACCACGCGAGTTGGCCACGTTGAAATATCAGCCTAAGCCGAGTACTAATGTTTAGCAGATCAGATTTTATTTGGTTCCCCCAGTAATCTGCTAGAGATGTGGCCATACACAGCCCCGAACGATCTCCCTATACGGGGGATAAACTTGCAGCGATCATTCAACAGCGTCAATGTCTGATCAGAACCGATCATTCCCTCGGCCACGTGTGGTAGCTCATTGCCTTCGGGATCCAGGACTGTGGTCAATAATAATCAATCCCATCAGATGCAACAGGATTAGCCTATATGAGTACTGTGCGTTCCCGCGCTGTAGCTATATCTGTGGTTACTCACTTGATCTCCCATACATAACACAGGTGAGAGGGTAGATTCCCATGTGTGCTAGGGTTGGGGCGGATTGGGTTATCAATTATATCAAAAATATAAATGATCCTACATGAATTCTGTAACTGCTAAATATAACTACTTCATCCGTAGCTAAAACTGCTCAGAGTTTTAGTCCTGCCAGAGCTGTCAATAAATTACTAGATGACCAACCCAGACCTCCTCTAATGAAAATGGACCAATGAGAAAACCAAATTGTAAATTTGCATAGGAAGGAGGGCTTGCAGATCTCAGGAGGAAGTAGATAGGAATACTCTGAGCCAATCAGGCTCCTTCGTGTTTACATTCATCTTCCATAATAGAATAATAGAAACCTATTTAGGCACATTCATTTTTAGCTTTAGTTCTCCTTTACAAAAAGAATTGTGGGAATTGGTAATAGAAATAACTAAACAGGAGTTCCTTACATCACTATGAAATCTTCTGGCTTCAGTTCTACTCTGTAGATTGTGTTTGGGAGTTGAATTTGCCAATTCAGTGGGACGGAATCGTATTCTCCTAGAATAAAGGAATTCAATATTAGTTAATGAAGGAGAGACAAGAAACGAGAAGGGATTTGAGCCCCATGATGCAAAAAAAACATGTTCCTGCAAATAAAAGTAACCAATAGCCCCAACTTTATTGTTAAAAGTAGAATAAAAGCTTTTGTGTCCTCCTTGAAAGCTCGAGATCTACATTAAGATTTACTCAATGCTATCCATTAGATCATAAGGTTACTACACCTTTGGTAAACATCTTGGTGCAAATGCAACATGCGCCCTAAATTTTGAAAACTACAACCCCCGCATTCTTTGGTTGCAGAATGCATATAAGGAATGCTGGAAGTTGAGGTTTTCAAACATCTGGACGGCTGCAAGTTGGAAACCCCTGGTTTTAATGCCCAAGTTTAGCACTGACCCAATTGGAGAATATTTTACACTGAAGGCAGGTCCCATACTGCTTGAATTGGAGGATTCCTAAACAAACAAGGAATTCTTTTATATTTCTGTAAGGATTTGCCAGCAATGTTTCCATACCGTTTAATTATTTTGAAGAGCTGGAACGAGGATGGATGGTTGTGTCCTCCAATTTGTACAGCCTGTCTGCATTCTACTTTGTTAGAAATGTCTCTGGCTTCTTTCAAAACTTGGGTCGCTTGAATACAGTATGTGATGGTATAGTTTATCTAAAAGACAATATGGAGAATGCTTTGCACATTATATTTTGACAATATCCCATTAAAGGGGAGATGAACAATATAAGTTATTATCCAAATATAATCTCCCCAAAGTCCCAACAAAGTTTCTACAAGAGGACTGACCTGTGAGTTTGTGTGTAAGCCACCATGTCATCCCACAGCAACCGAAGATAGTATAATATTTCCCTCGCCCCTTCATAATTGGATTAGGATCTGCTTTATAAAAGGCAATCTGTTATCTGTAGATAAAAATGCAAAGGAGAAGCACGAGATAGAAGGTGTGAAACACTTCATATTTACCTTTTAGTCTTACTACAATTATAAGACCTGGCATATACACTGTCCCTGCACTTTTCGAACACGGAATGCTGAGTGGTTTTTTTACCTTTGACCGCCACCCCTTGATAATGCAGCCCATTAGAAGGTCTGAGACAGAGGCCCAGGACCCATATCTATGTGGGCTAGGTTTCACAACAGGAGTAATACATAAGTGAGCATTTAGTGGCATGTGTTTGTAGTATTTTTAAGGGGGACAATATCCTTTAAAGAGTATGTGAGGATGATAAAACTATTAAAGGGTATGCCCCCCCCCCTCAAACTAAAATTTCGTATTCAGTAGGAAATTAAGAACTAAACTTCAAGTTTAGTTGATCAACTGAATACTACAGATAGACCATGACCTGATGAATGAATACTACAGATAGACCATGACCTGGATGAATGAAATATTCAGTACATAGACCATGACCTGGAGATGATGAATATTACAGATAGACCGGTGACCTGATGAATGAATTACAGATGACCTGACCTGATGAAGAATACAGATATACCGTGACCTGGATGATATGAATATTACAGATCTACCTGACCTGTGAATGAATATTACATAGACCGTGACCTGGATGGATGAATATTACAGATTACATGACTGGATGGAATGAATATTAACAGATATACCATGACCTGGATGATGAATATTACAGATATACCGGACCTATTGGACTATGACTATGGAATATTACCAGATAGGACCATGACCTGGATGATATGAATATTACAGATAGACCATGACCCTGGATGGAATGAAATATACAGAGTATTTTATCCATGACCTGGATGAATGAAATTTACAGATATAACCATGACCTGGATGGATGAATATTACAGATTACCACACCTGGATGAATGAATATTACAGATATACCATGACCTGGACTAGGTATGAAGAAGTATCCGATATAACAATAGACCTGGATGAATGAATATTACAGATAACAAGAGACGGATGAATATGAATATACAGATATACCATGACCTGGATGAGATGAATATTTACAGAGATACCATGACCTGGATGACATGAATAATTACAGATATTCACCATGGACCTGGATGAATGAATATTACAGATATACTATACCATGACCGGGACCTGGATGTGAAACATACAGAGATACCATGACCTGATGATGAATATTACAAAGATATTACCAATTGATATCTCTGGCATGGATAATCGATATTACAGAGAACCATAGACCTGGATAGGTTTATGAATTATACAGATATACCATGACCTGGATGGATGAATATTACAGAATATACCGTGACCTGTATGGAATTATGAATGAAACAGATGGATATACAGATTATACCATGACTGGAGAGATGAACCTATCAGATTACAAAACATGACCTGGATGAATGAATATTAACGAGTATTACCAGTGACTGGATGGATGGACACAATTACAGAAACCCTGCCTGGAAGCATGACGAATGAATCCGGATGATTAAGTATAGATATACTGACCAGATGACATGATTTGGATGATTGAGAACCTTTCTAACAGTATACAGATATTATAATTTATATTGGTTAAGTGCAGCTGAAACGTAGTGGTACAGGCCAGCCACTAGTGTAACAGTTTATAAAGCTAAGTTTATATGATGCTATAAAGGCAAATGGAATAATATTCAGAACAACTCCCCGTACTTACAATTTGCTCGATGAATGTTTCCATACCTTGATGCTGCGTACGCCTCCGATGGAAGGACAAGTCCAGTGTTTGTGATGGTACATATAGATCATAAGGATTCCCAACTTACTGCGAAACACAAAGGTTTTTTTTACGATCCATGGGAGAATATTTGCAGGTAATCCCTTCATGTTTTCAGCTTGAGGTCCGATTGGCAGAAAACAGCCTTTTTGTAAGCAAAATAATTATGCCTGTGGGAATGTGGGACTGTTGACCATGAATCTTACCAAAATACTTCCATAGTTTTGCTATAAAATGGGTAGGTGTCGTGCTGCAAAAAGATAAAGAGTGACTAATTCCAAATCCTCTATCTATGAGAGCATCTAATAAGGCAAAAAACCCCAGAGAAACAGATGGGACAGGATAACTCACATGCCCTTATAAGAAATCAATAGATTTACAATAAAGCCCTATAGACCAACAGTAATTTACAGAATGTATTAATTAAACTCGAGGTGTGGATAAGATGAAAAAAGTCTACATCAAAATTCCCAAACATTTGGGCCAGGCATTAAAGTTGATAGTTCAGTTGGTATTGTTAAATGGGACACTAAAGGTATATAGAACGGATAGGGAGATTTCTACCCTCTGTGTCGGATAGATTAACACGAATGCAGTGAACACTAACTTTGTCTTAGGAACATGCTTACTGCTGCATAATGCCAGATAGATAACAGGATACGTCCCGATTGTACCCGTCAGTATACTTCTTGTAAAAAGGTGGTACATCCGGACAGCATGCCATTAGCCAAAAGTTAAGAATTCTACCTACCTGTGATATTGAAATAAGTCTCTCCTGGCCAGCTAATGCAATTATTCACTTTAAGTGTCCCGTTAAGGAGTCTGTATAATGTGAGGTTGAATGGTCAACAATCAGGTCCCATCAATTTAGAGGGCCTATATGAAAACATTGTTTTTAAAATTGACCGATTAATGAAAATGATTATTCTTTTCAATAATACTGTACCATTATTTTGTTGATCTGACCCTTTTTTAGATATCGAACCACCTTCAAATTCAGCTGTCAATAAAAGGGTCTTATAACAAACTTTTCTGGTGTGTCTAGGTTTGTGATGACATTGTTGACTGTAGTGGATTGTTTGAAAGTTGGTAGTGTAATTGCATGTGGGAAATCCCCTTAATGCGGCTACATAGTGATTACCAAGTATGCTTGCCTCATAGAAAGTCTGGTCAGGTGGGAACATGCAGCTGGTGGTAAGCGAGGGAGTGAGGGGGATACTCACCCTGAGAAAAACTAAAGTAAAGGGTTGAAGGCATGCACAGCAAACCCACACAAACTCATGGACTATGTGTATTAAGTAATGAAGTCATTTTTGAAAACAATATTGCCCTTTAATCTCACACTTGCTGCCCTGGGTAAATCCTTACCCACTGTGAAAACGATTTGCTTAGTTAAACGTCAGAGTCAGTTGCACCAATATTGCTTCATACCGCAGCACCCTGTAATTGATCCGTTATTTGCGAGAATCATATGGTTAGTGGGACTTTAATAAGTCATTTAGTGCATTGCCATCTGATTGCCCTTAACGGACCGCACAGGGCAATTTGAAGACACAACCGTAAACAGAGGTTGATAAAACATATTTCAATTTTATAATATATTCAACATTCAGAAGTTTTGTAAAGCTAGCCCTAATTGGTCGCAGATTTGTTATCCAATCAATTATGTATAAATGAACTGATCGGAAAGCAGCATCCCGCCACTGTCAATTTCAGAAGATTTCAGACCAATCATATGCAACTGGTAGATGGGGTCGACAGAGAATTATATCGATATATTCCAAACGGTGTGATGGGAAAATAGGGGACGGAAATCAGTTGACAAATGGACAGATCTATCACAAAATTAACCCATGCTTGTTACTAGTTTCGTTATAGTTTCTGCTATAACTTGAAAGCACAGAAGTCAAGCAAAGTAGCTCAAGTGAGGCTGCAAACCTAACAATTTTACAACCTGTTCAATAAAATAAAGATTGTAACTTGGGAGACGCGCTTTAATTGTCTCTGGTGCATATGTGTTCTTGCTACAACGTCGCAAACACGGGCAAACTCTCAAGAAACGCTTGTAATCAAAATATTTTTGAATGCCAACGGTGGCAGTCCCTGTGTAGAAAATACGATTAAACAACAATATGTATGGGAAAATACTGCAAGGAAAAGGCATCAGGAACTGTCGCTCATAAAAGGCAGGTGCTGATATAAAGAAACGTTTGAGAAATAGGACCCAGCCAGCAATAACAGCAAACCTTGAGAATGGTTGCCTGGTGCTTAAATAATTGGCAAAGTTATTGAAACTAACAAAGAAGAAGTTCAACAAAAGTTCTATTATTAAAGGATAAGTGCACTGTAAAATCAAGTTATGTTCATTGGGAGCTGCAGCTTTAAAAAATACAGTTGCCATATTTTTTTCCCCATGCCCAGAGCCTAGTTTTTTTGCCTTGGAAGGTTACTGATCATGCTTTTCGTTACTGGGGTTATTATGCGATATGTTTAAGCCCACTCCGCCACCCTCTGAGATTTCCTTCGGGTGTATCCTGCTCTGCTTGAGCCTAATAGTAATGCCTGTGAGTTCGGACTGTCTCCTGCTTGAGTCTCAAAAGGAATGGCCTGTGAGTTCCGTGCACTCTCCTGTGTGAGTCTCAAAGAGAATAGCCTGTGAGTTCCGTGCATCCTCTGCTTGAGTCTCAAAGAGTAATTGCTGTGCAGTTCGTTTGCACTCTCCTGTTGGCCTCAAACGTAAGGATGTGTGAGTTCGTGCACTCTCCTGCTTGAGCCTCAAAACAGTAATGCTGTGAGTTCCGTGCACTCCTCCTGCTTGACTCCTCAAACAGTAATGGGTGAGTTCCGTGCACTCTCCTGCTTGAATCCTCAAACACTAGTAATGCCGTGAGTTTCCGTGCACACTCCTGCTTGGCCTCAAAAGTAATTCCTGTGAGTTCCATGCACTCTCCTGCTTGATCCTCAAACAGTATATGCCTGTGAGTTCCGTGCACCTTCTCTGCTTGAGCCTCAAAACGTAATGCTGGAGTTAGTGCACTCCTTTGACCCAACAAAAGTAATGCGCCTGTGAGTTCCGTGCACTCTCCTGTTGAGCCTCAAAGAGTAATGCCTGGATAGTTCGTGCACTCTCCTGTGGTGAGCCTCAACAGTATGCTGTGGCAGTTTCGTGCCTCTCCTGCTTGACTCAAACAGTAATGCTGTGAGTTCCTGCACTCTCCTGTGTTTTTTTGGCTTGATCCTAAAACAGTAATGCCTGTGAGTTCCGTGCACTCTCCGCTTGAGCCTCAAAACAGTATGCTGTGAGTTCCGTGCACTCTCCTGCTTGATCCTCAAACAGTATATGCTGTGAGTTCCGTGCACTCTCCTGCTTGAGCACTCAAACCGTAATGCTTGTGAGTTCCGAGCACTCTCCTGCTTGCCCTCAAACAGTAATGCTGTGAATTCCGTGCACTCTCCTCTTGACCTCAAACAGTAATGGCCTGTGAGTTCCGTGCACTCTCTGCTTGATCCTCAAACAGTAATGCCTGTGAGTTCCGGTGCCACTCTCCATGCTATGAAGCCTCAAACAGTTGCCTGTGAGTCTCGTTGCATCTCCTGCTTGAGCCTCAAAAAGTAAAGGTGTGAGTGTCCTGCACTCTCTGCTTGATCCTCAACAGTATGACTGAGTTCCGTGCACTCTGTGACTGAGCCTCAAAACAGTAATGCCTGTGAGTTTTCGTGCCATCTTGCTGAGCCTCAAACAGTAATGGCCTGTGATGTCCGTGCACTCTCTGCTTGAAGCCTCAAAAGTAATGCCTGTGCAGTTCCTGTGCACTCTCTGCCTTGAGCTCAAACAGTAATGCCTGTGAGTTTCCATGCACTCTCCGCTTGACCTCAAACAGTAATGCCGTGGATCCGTGCATATCCTGCTGAGCCTCAAACAGTAATGCTGTGAGTTCCGTCACCTCCTGCTTGATCCTCAAAAGTAATGCCTGTGAGTTCCGTGCACTCTCCTGCTTGAGCCTCAACAGTAATGCCTGTGAGTTCCGTGCACTCTCCTGCTTGAGCCTTCAAAACGTAATGCCTGTAGAATTCCGTGCACTCTCCTGCTTGTGCCTCAAAGAGTATGCCTGTGAGTTCCGTGCACTCTCCTGCTTAGTCCTCAAACAGGAATGCTGTGAGAGTTCCAGGTCACTCCCGCTGAGCCTCAAACAGTAATGCCGGTGAGTTCCGGCACTCTCTGCTTGATCCTCAAAAAACAGTAATGCCTGTGAGTTTCCGTGCACTCTCCTGCTGATCTCAAACATAATGCCGTGAGTTACGTGCACTCTCCTGCTTGAGCCTCAAAAGTAAGCCTTGTGAGTTCCTGCACTCTCCTGCTGAGCCTCAAAAGTAAGCTTGTGCACGTGTCCGCACTCTCCTGTGTGCCTCAAAGAGTAATGGCCTGTGAAGTTCCTTTGCACTTAGCTTGCATGAGCCTTCAACCAGAATGCCTTGATGAGTTCAGTATGCACTCTCCTGCTTGGTCAAACAGTTATAATGCCTGTGAGTTCACTGTGCAGCTTATCCTGCTGTGCCCAAAGTAATGCCTGTGAGTTCCGTGCACTCCTGCTGTGACTCAAACTTATAATGCCTTGTGTGATTCCGTTGCAACCTTCCTGCTTTGATCCAAACAGTAAGCCTTGGAGTTCGTGCACTCCCTGCTGAGCCTCAAACAGTAATGTTGTGAGTTCCGTTGCACTCTACTGCTTGGTCTCAAACGAGTAATGCTGTGATTCTGTGCCACTCTCCTGCTTGAGCCTCAAACAGTAATTCGCCTGTGATGAGTTCTCGTGCATCCTCTCCGCATGTGCCTCAAACAGTAAGCCTGTGACGTTCCGTGACTACTCTCTGGATTGATGCCCAGAGTAATGCCTGGGAGTTCCGTGCACCACTCCCTGCTTGTGCTCAAAACAGTAATGCTCAGTGATTGTCCGTGCACCTCTCCTGCTTGTAGTCCTACAAAGAAGGTAAATTGCCAGAGTTGTGAGTTCCCGTGCACTCTCACTGCTGAGCCCTCAAACAGTAAGCTGTGAGTTCCGTGCATCTCCCTGCTTGAGATCTCAAACCGTAATGCGTGTGAGTTCAGTGTGGCACTCTCTGACTCATGAGGCCTCAAACGTATGACCTAGTGAGTTCCGGCACTCTCCTGTTGTGCCTCAAAGAGTAAGCCTGTGAGCACAGGTATGACACTATATTCCTGCTTGAGCCTCAATTAACAGTAATGCCCTGTAGTACGTTGCAACTTCCATCCTGATTGATCCTCAAAAAACAGTATATGCCTGTGATTTCTACGTGCAATCTCCTGCTTTGCGACCTCAAGAGTAATGCTGTGCGTTCCATGCACTCTCCTGCTTGAGCCATCAATTACAGTAATGCCTGTGAGTGTAGTGTCCGGCACTATCCTGTTTGAGCCTCAAAGACTAAGGCGTGTGAAGTTCCAATGCAATATCCTGCTGAGCCTCAAACAGTAGATGTACTGTGATTTCCGCTGCCGACTCTCCTGCTTTGCGCCTCAAACAGTAATGCCTGTGAGTTACGTGCTCTTTCCTGCTTCTGAGCCTATCAAAGAGTAAAGGTTGAGCGTTTCCTATTGCACTCTCCTGCTTGAGCCTTTCAAAACAGTAATGCCTTAGGGGAGTTCCTTCTATGAAGCGTGCGTGTGTGCCGGAACTCCCAGGCATTTACAGTTTGACAGGTCACGCCACGGAGAAAGCAGAGGAAATCTCAGACGCGGGCGGAGCTAACATGTCAGCTATACCAGTTAAACAAGATGTCAGCCACCTTCCAAGGCACAAAGTAGGCTTCTGGAGGAACAGGAAACATAGGTGAAAAAAAAAAAAAATAACATGGGCATACTGTATTATTATAAAGCTGCAGACTTACCATATGAAATAAAACTTGATTTTACAGTGCACTTATCCTTTATAAAATGGTGCTATATTTTTTGCCACCAACACAATCAGATGTTATCTTTCAAATTGTTTGAGGCTCAAGCAGGAGAGTGCACGGAACTCACAGGCATTACTCTTTGAGGCTCAAGCAGGAGAGTGCATGGAACTCACAGGCATTACTCTTTGAGGCTCAAACAGGAGAGTGCACAGAACTCACAGGCATTACTTTTTGTGGCTCAAGCAGGAGAGTGCACGGAACTCACAGGCATTACTCTTTGAGGCTCAAGCAGGAGAGTGCATGGAACTCACAGGCATTACTCTTTGAGGCTCAAGCAGGAGAGTGCACAGAATTCACAGGCATTACTTTTTGTGGCTCAAGCAGGAGAGTGCACGGAACTCACAGGCATTACTCTTTGAGGCTCAAACAGTAGAGTGCATGGAACTCACAGGCATTACTCTTTGAGGCTCAAGCAGGAGAGTGCACGGAACTCACAGGCATTACTGTTTGAGGCTCAAGCAGGAGAGTGCACGGAACTCAACAGGCATTACTGTTTGGGATCAAGCAGGAGAGTGCAGGAACTCACAAGGCATTACTCTTTGAGGCTCAGCAGGACAGAGTGCACGGAACTCACAGGCATTACTGTTTGAGAGTCAAGCAGGAGAGTGCACGGAACTCACAGGCATTACTGTTGGGATCAAGCGGAGAGTGCACGGAACCACAGGCATTACTGTTTGAGGACAGCAGGAGAGTGACGGAACTCACAGGCATTACTGTTTGAGGCTCAAGCAGGAGAGTGCACGGAACTCACGGCATTACTGTTTGAGGCTCAAGCAGGAGAGTGCACGAACTCACAGGCATACTGTTTGGGATCAAGCAGGAGAGTGCACGGAACTCAAGCATTATGTTTGAGGCTCAAGCAGGAGGAGGAGTGCACGAACTCACAGGGCATTACTGTTTGAGGATCAAGCAGGAGAGTTGCAGGAACTCACGGCATTACTGTTGAGTCAAGCAGGAGAGTGCACGAACTCACAGGCATTACTGTTTGAGGCTCAAGCAGGTAGGAGTGCACGGAACTCACAGGCATTACTCTTTGAGGATCAAGCAGGAGAGTGCACGGAACTCACAGGCATTACTGTTTGAGGCTCAAGCAGGAGAGTGCACGGAACTCACAGGCATTACTGTTTGAGGCTCAAGCAGGAGAGTGCACGGAACTCACAGGATTACTGTTGAGGGTCAAGCAGAGAGTGCAGGAACTCACAAGGCATTACTCTTTGAGGCTCAAGCGAGGTGCACGGAACTCACAAGGCATTAGTTTGAGGACTCAAGCAGGAGAGTTGCACGGAACTCACAGGCATTACTCTTTGAGACTCAAGCAGGAGAGTGCACGGAACTCACAGGCATTACTCTTTGAGACTCAAGCAGGAGAGTGCACGGAACTCACAGGCATTACTCTTTGAGACTCAAGCAGGAGAGTGCACGGAACTCACAGGCATTACTCTTTGAGACTCAAGCAGGAGAGTGCACGGAACTCACAGGCATTACTCTTTGAGACTCAAGCAGGAGAGTGCACAGAACTCACAGGCATTACTATTTGAGGCTCAAGCAGGAGAAAGCAGAGGAAATCTCAGAGGGGCGGAGCTTAACATTCAGCAAACCAGTAACAAGATGTCAGTAACTTCCAAGGCACAAAGCTAGGCTCTGGAGGGGCATAGGGGGAAAAAATATGGCAACTGTATTTTTAAAGCTGCAGCTTCCAAATGAACATAACTTGATTTTACAGTGCACTTATCCTTTAATAATAAGAACTTTTGTTGAATCTCTTTGTTAGTTCAATAACTTTGCCAAATTATTTTAAGCCCAGCAACCACTTCAAGGTTTGCTTTATTCTGCTGGGTCCTATTTCTCAAACGTTTTCTTTATATCAGCACCTGCCTTTTATGAGCGGACAGTTCCTGATGCTCTTTCGCTTGCGTATTTCCCATACATATTGTTGTTAATCTTATTTCTACAGGGACTGCCACCATTTAGGCATTCAAAATAATTTTGATTACAAGCGTTTCTTGAAGTTTGCCCGTGTTTGCGACGTTGGTAGCAAGAAACACATATGCACCAGAGACAAGGTAAAGCGCGTCTCCCAAGTTACAATCTTTATTTTATTGAACAGGTTGTAAAATTGTTAGTGTTGGCAGAGCCTCACTTGAGCTACTATTGCTTTGACGTCTGTGCTTTCAAGTTATAGCAGAAACTAATAACTAAACTAGTAACTAAGCATGGGGTTAATTTTTGATAGATCTGTCCAATTTGTCAACTGATTCCGTCCCCTTATTTTCCCATCAACCGTTTGAATATATCGATAAGATAATTCTCTGTCGACACCATCTACCAGTGCATATGATTGGCTGAAATCTTCTGAAGATTGACAGTGCGGGATGCTGCATTCCGATCAGTTCATTTATACATAAATTGATTGGATAAACAAATCTGACCAATGTAGGCTAGCTTTACAAAACTTCTGGATGTTGAATATATTATAAAAATGAAATATGTTTTATCAAAACCTCTGTTTACGGTTGTGCATCAAAGTGCCCTGTGCGGTCCGTTAAGGGCCAATCAGATGGCAATGCACTAAATGACTTTATTAAAGTCACACTAACCTAATGATTCTGCAAATAACGGTCATTAAAGTTGTGCTGCGGGTATGAATGCAATATTGGTGCAACTGACTCTGACGTTTTAACTAAAGCAAATCGTTTCACAGTGGGTAAGGTAATTTACCCAGGGCAGCAAGTGTGAGATTAAAGGGCAAATATTGTTTTCAAAAATGACTTCAATTACTTAATACACATAGTCCATTGAGTTGTGTGTGTTGCTGCATGCCTTCAACCCTGTACTTGTTTTTCTCAGGGTGAGTATCCCCCCTCCCTCTCTTAACCAACAGCTCTTTCCACCTGACCAGACTTTCTATGAGGGCAAGCATACTTGGTAATCACTATGTAGCAGCATTAAGGGGATTTCCCAGCATGCAATTTACACATACCAACTTTCAACAATCCAGCTACAGCAAAACTGCTCACACCAGAAAAGTTTGTTAATAAGGCCCTTTATTGACAGCTGAAGTTGAAGGTGGTTCAGATATCTAAAGAAATAGGGGTCAGATCAACAAAATAATGGTACAGTAATATTTGAAAAGAATAATCATTTTCAGTAATCGGCAATTTTAAAAAACAAATGTTTTCAGTATAGATGCCCTCTAAATTGATGGGACCTGATTGTGACATGTAACCCCCTTATAGACTCTTAAAGGGACACTAAAGTGAATAAATTCATTAGCTGGCAGGAGGACTTATAATTCACAGGGAGGTAGAATAGCTTATTCTTATTGGCAGGCTGTCCGGATGTACCTTTTATTATCAACAATAAATATGAGGGACGTCGGGACATCCTGTTAATCAGCTGATAGAAGCAGTAAGCATGTTCCCAGCAGGTAAGTGTTACACTGCATCGTGTTAATTCTACCGAGCACAGGAGGGTAGAAATATGCTCCTGCTATCCGTTCTATATACACTTTAGTGTCCCTTTAACAGAATACACAGACTGTACATATCACTTTAATGCACGGACCTAAATGTTGGGAAATTTTGATGTAACTGATATTTTTCATCTTATTCCACACTCGTAGGTTTAATTAATTACATTCTGAATTATGTTGGTCTATATGGCTTTTTGTAAATCTATTGATTTCTTATAAAGGACATTGAGCTTATCCTGTCCATCTGTTTCTCTGGGGTTTTTTGCTTATTAGATGCTCTCAGTAGATAGGAGGAGTTTGGATTAGTCACTATTTAGTTTGGCAGAACGAAACCCATTTATAGCCAAAAATATGAATATTTTGGTAAGATAAGGCAGCAGTCCCACACCCAGAATTAGTTTTCTTAAAAAAGGCTGTGTGCCAATCGGCCTCAAGCTGAAAACAGAAAGGGATTACCTGCAAATATATCTCCCATATGGATCGTAAAAAAAAACCTTTGTGTTCGCAGGAAGTTGGGAATCTGTATGATATGTTCCACACACGGAATTGTCTCCATCGGAGGGCGTACCAGCACAAGGTTGGAAACATCATCGAGACAATGTAAGTGGGGAGTGTCTGAATATTATCCATTTGCCTTTAGCATCATATAAACTTTGCTTATAAAACTGTACACTAGTGGCTGCTGGTACACTAGCTTTCAGCTGGCCTTACCAATATAATGTAAAATACTGTATACTTGTGAAGGTTCTCAATCATCCAGTCATGGTATATCTGTAATATTCATTCATCCAGGTCATGGTATATCTGTAATATTCATCCATCCAGGTCATGGTTTATATCTGAATTTCATCATTCCAGGTCATGGTCTATCTGTAATATTCATTCATCCAGGTCATGGTCTATCTTCAATATTCATCCATCCAGGTCATGGTATATCTGTAATATTCATTCATCCAGGTCATGGTATATCTGTAATATTCATTCATCCAGGTCATGGTCTATCTGTAATATTCATTCATCCAGGT